>OY720635.1:63022558-63622558 GCA_963169105.1 Ceriagrion tenellum
AATATTCAGTTCCGTCAAGTGACGCCAGATACTGCCATCTTAATTTTATCCACTTTTTTATTAGTGAGAAAGGTATAGGTACTAATGCATAAGGAGGTTAATTGCGTTGGCCAAGGAGGCGTTTCGTAATAGAAGGGACCAGATGACGGGGAGACAGTGGGTAAGGACTTGAATAAAGGCTGGTGACGAGCTTAATATGGAGCGTAGCGTTGTATGGGGCAAAAACGTGGACCCTCAGAAAGGAGGACGAGTAAAGGTTGCTGGCATTTGAGATGTGGGTGTGGAGAAGGATGGAGAAGGTGAGGTGGGCAGAGAGAAGACTAACTATGAAGTGTTGGAGTTGGTGGACGATGATAGGAAACTTATTGATGAAATTCGAGATCGGCAGAGAAGGTGGCTGAAGGATGTAATAAAGGGTGATGGGTTGCTGAAGAGTGTGATAGAGGGAAGGATGTTGGACAAGCGGGGAAGGGGAAGAAAGAGAATAGGTTTCATGGACGGGATGAAGAAGGGTAGATCGTATGCGGACGCGAAAAAGGAAATAATAGTGTCAATTGTTTGCCACAACCAATGAAATTTACAAAAAATAGTAAATCTTTCTTAAGGTGGTTAAGCTCTTGTTGTTGAGTTCAAACAAATTAGTGCCTACACTTTAGCAAATCCTTGTAACCTCATTATGGAAATATCGTATTTAAAAATTTACTGTATTAATTTTCATACTGCTACATCTGTTGTGATTATTTTGTTATATGTATTGCTTCTTTGTCTTAAAGGCTCCCCCGGCAACAGGCCAATGCCTTAGGGGTCTTCTAAAGCTCCTGAAAACTATTTTTTCTATGTGATTATGTAGTCCTCGATCATGTCAAGGGGCAATAAATTTTTATTATTATCATAGATGGGACCCTGAAAGTGTAGAAAAAATGGGAAGAGATTCTCTGTCTTTCAACGAAACCTACCCTTACCGGTAGAGTTCTTAAAAGGAAAATAGTGGGATGAGTGAAGTTACCATCAATCCCGAAAGTGCACAACTACAATCAGTGACAAATAACGACTGAAAATTCTTTCATTTTACTATTTTTAGAAACACTGATTGGTCGTCTCGCGCCCGATGGGTCGGGAGTTGTTGGTAGAAAAAAATCGTGGACAAAAAATTCGTCGGCGAGAGAGAGAGAGAGTGCCGAAGCGAGCGAGGCAGCGCGCGCCAAACCAACTCTTCCTCATCCTCTTCCCGTCTCGAAGGGAGAGGGAGGTCCTTGAGAGGAGGTGGATGTGGCGAGCGACGGAGGGAGGCAGCATTCTCACGCTCATCTCCACACTCACTCCACCCGCGTGCTCCACCGTCTCTCAACTCTTTTTCATTCCTTCCCCGGTGTTATTTTATTTTATTTATTTATTCTTCCGTGAAAAAACTCCTCTCGTCTCCTCGTGCGCATGCGCGACGCTGTAGTATTGCGCGCTCGCCTCTTCCTCCGCCAAGGATGAAGTCCCAAGTCGCTTGCACTGCCTGTCCTGTGTGCACGAGAGAGGGAGAATGAGGTTTTGGAGGAGGAGGAGACTTTTAATTCTTTTTTCTTTCAACCCCTCTCTATCTCTCTCTCTCTCTCTCTCGTTCGTATACTCACTCGCATGATTTTGGATAATTTTTTGGTAGATATTCGTTTGAAATCTTTGAAATAAACTGATCTAAAATGTTCGGTATAATGTTCACATTCACAACACACACACAAACTAGCATAATTTTGGATGATTTTTGGCGGGTATTCGTTTGAATTCCTTTTTTTATAAACTCATCTTAAAAGTGTCGTGTAATATGTCATGCCGAGTCGAAACCACGCATAAATTTATCCAAATTCCTTTTACTTACTCGATAAACCTTGTCATTTGTCCGTCCATCCCATCTTTCTTCCTTCATGGGTAAATCACCTCTTAAAAATTATCGAGCACAAGGATGTTGGCTCAGCGGGGAGGGGGAAAAAAGAGAATAGATTTTATGGACGGGATGACGAAGGGTAGATCATATGCGGAGGCGGAAAAGGATATTCCAGAGGGAGATGGGCCCCTGAAAGTGTAGAAAACCGGGAGTAGATTCTTTGACTTTGAACAAAACCTACCTTTCACGAGTAGAATATTTTAAGATAGTTCGGGCGAAATATCATTTCATCTATAAATCAGTCAATTTGGTCTCATTTCAAAAAAAAATATATCACCCTTCCAGAGATATCAAAATATCAGCTCCTCACCGCTCTACTTCCTGAGTTATTTGACATAAAATACCGATAATTTTACATAAGCAATCGTTCGTAAATGAACTCGATAGAGATTTCTTTACAAATTGAGGAATTCTAGATCTCGTCAAAGAAGTAACGGTGTGTAGTTTGTAAGTTCTCTCAACTATTTTTGATCCTTCAAATCATAATGTCACCGCATTAATTTATTGAGAATCACAAAAAAACCCTCCCTAGTAAGGAGTTTTAAACCTACCGCGTGAAAAAAATTAGGCTAGTTAAGGACTTATTCAGTTATTTTTATTTAATTACTTAGAATTTCAGTCGTATAAATGTATGTCGTTTTACCATTTATATTACATTATTTACTTCATGATTCTTATAGCCGCTGTGATTGAAACCTAATATTTGAAAATGGTCTCCGCTATGACTAGGGAAATATGTCGCTCAAACAATCTTTAAAAAAAAAATAGCGTTTTTATCTCTGCCTTTCCCAATGCTTTCCTATCCATCGCACGCTGAAAGTGTTCATCCTTTTCTCCCTTCGTCCTCTCAGTAATGCGCTGCCCTCCCGTCTCCCTCCGACTTCTTTCCTCGTTTCCCCTCATGTTTATTCATTTGCTGCTCGCGGGTTGAAGCAGCGGCGACCGTAGGCATCTCGAGGGTGGCGAATCGCTCGGAGAGAAGTGGAGGGATGATATGCTCTCGCTAATTGATGGATGCACCGTGATGAGTCTGCTGAATTCTTTTCCTACCCTTTTTTTAATAATACTAGCTGACCCGTGCGAATATTTCGCACCGTATGCAGCTTCTTCCTCTTCCTTCCTTCTTTCTTCCTGTTCTTCTACCTGTCGAATATTTCGCACAGTATGCAGCTTCTTCCTGTTTCTTCCTTCTTTCTTCCTGTTCTTCTACCTGTTTCTTCCCATGGACAATTATATGTTTTTTTATGTTTGTGTTAAAGATACATGACGTAAACTTAAACGGTCACACTGATAGCATGTAGAGTATAAACAATCAAACTGAACGATGTGTTAATAGATGGTGTCTCCTACAGTCTTTTAAGCACGTAACCATAGCCAACATATTAGTTCATTATATTGTCAACAGATGGCACTGTTAATTTTTGATCATTTTTTAAATTTTTGTAACAAAAACTTTAATTTTAAACCATTTCTATTTTTCGTCAATAGCGGGGAACATAAGCTTTAAAACGATTTTTGAATCATTAACTTTGATGAAGAATTATGGGTGTTTTGGCGTTGCGACAAAAAACACCTTTGAGAACTTATATATATGATTAACTAAAACTTTAATTTTAAACCATTTACCTATTTTTCGTCAATAGCGGGGAACATAAGCTTTAAAACGATGTTTGAATCATTAATTTTGATGAAGAATCATGGGTTTTATGGCGTTGCGACAAAAAAACACATTTGAGAACTTATATATATGATTAACAAAAACTTTAATTTTAAACCATTTGTCTATTTTTCGTCAATAGCGGGGAACATAAACTTTAAAACGATGTTTGAATCATTAATTTTGATGAAGAATTGTGGTAGTTATGGCGTTGCGACAAAAAACACCTTTGAGAAATTATATATATGATGATATCCCTGCTTGTCACGAGGCGAAACGAGAGGGAGTGCTCGCGTCTTCTCCTCCCAGGGTCTCTCCCTCCCACTTACCCTCCCACTCACCCTCCCTCCTCATTCTGCGACCGCACTGCTGACGGCTGAAGTATCTTCTCAAGCGGAGGGTAGTAGTGCATTTAGCCTCCTTTACCTCTACCTTTCCAGAGTCACCCACCCTGTGGATTCGAGCCGTGTTGAGGAGGGGGAGCGGAGTTCAGCGTTTATGGAGATTGCGGGAGAATATATGAATGGAGAAATTTGCGGCCTAGGGGATCGTTAGCATTAATTAATCAGGGCGGAAGGTTGCTCTGAATGGGAATATTATTTGTAAACGTTTTACCAGCGCGGCTTTGCTCATCGTCATTAGGGTTTTAAATGGAGTATTTAAAATCTTCCGCAGCGTTCTTTTTTTGGTCTAAATCATAGCCTCGGATGAGAGGGTAAAAGAGAGGTGCCACTTCGTTGTGGTTATGCCACACCTCGAATGCATAGCGAGCATTTGGGACCCCGGACTGAAAGATTTAATTAAACTAGAGAAACTCAGTGAGTTCAGACGTGACTTCGCGGAAATTAATCATGATGCTAAGAAGACTTAGTGTTTTTCCACAATTTATTTTCAATGGAACAACTAGTTTACCTGGGGATGACGTCTTTGCGTCGAAACTATTTGTATACCGTTGAAAATTAATGGTGGAGAAATACAAAGTGTTCTTTGCATCATAAACAAAATAAATCAAATACAAAGGAAAGCTGCGCGCCTTGTTAAAAACTACTGAGAGCGTGGATCGAGCTAGTTGCGAGCATGTTGAAGTCTCTGGTTAGATTTCAGTTGTGACAATACTAGGTGGTCATTCCTCCTTGGAATTCATAAAAACATGGAAAACCCGTGGAAACTTCTACCTACTTGAAAATTGTGCGAATTATTCTGGATTTTACCAAATTCTCGGTGTCATAAAATATTTCGGGGATAATTTTGATGTCGTTGCTTGGGTCAGTGTTCGATCGCGTATCACTGGAACCTACACACATACAGGTTCTATAACTCCTTAATAACCATTTATACTAATATATTTCTTATATCTTCATTTCGTCGATTTTTACTTGTTTCTCTTAGAGAAGAAAGTTCAAAAGACCACGTATGAGAACCTGCTTCTTAAAGCCAAGCGTGAATGCGGGAAAGCTTGTGAAATTATTTATACTTATTTAGTGATCAGGATATTGATATGAGGCAACATGATTGCTGCCAACCTACTTTTTTATGGAATATTTCCATGGTACTTTCGTACAAAAATTTGCGTAATGATATTACATACATACATACATACATACCCATCTCGCCGTTCCCTTCCGGGGTAGGCACAGTCAAAATGTTTCACTCGTTAATACATAATTGTACACCTAACTCTGCTTCAATAATTTCCTCCATTCTGACCTATCCTTGTAAACCTCTTTTGCCTCATTTACCCCCATACACTGTTTCATACACGTCGTCCTGTTTTTAAGACTCCTAATATTCCTTCTCCTAAGAATTTCTTCAACCACATTCAACCACAACTTTCTTGGCCTACACACCACACCATTCATTCTACTCTCATATATCTGTTTCGTTATTCGACTCTCATCCATTCTCTCAACATGGCCAAACCAACGAAGCACACTCCTTTCATACTCGTCTATCCTGAGAGTAGACTAAACGCCGTGGGTATGAGTTATCTGAGGAGTATTTGTGATGATGTGTAATGATATTAAGTTGCTCTGAAGCGTTGGTTTGCATCAGAAAAGATGCTGGTCATCGAAATTATGCATACTTTGGTTTTTGGTAATTTAAGTGATTTGAATAGATATTTATGCATGCGAAAAAATTCCTTGTTTTTAATTTTCAAAAATTCTCTTTCCAGGTAAGGGCACCATTTTTATGAACAGCTCTTGGCAGTAACTGCGTATTGACCCCGGAAGGCAAGAGGTAGGCCTCACGGGAGTCATCCCAGTTCTATTTAACAGTAAATATTTCATGCATAAGATATAACTGAGAGAGTCTATGATATACATTCTCAGAGAGGTATGGCAAATACTTTCATGCTAGAAAGACATGTTTTTTTGCTTCTCATTGTTATTTTTTAATGCTCTTCGATCACTTTCATGTAGGTATGCTTTTTCTGAACGTGACGAATGCAGAAAGGATCGAAGTGAATTTGTTTTCTTGTTGTCTAGAATTTTTTTGGGTTCTTCCCGCGTTGCAGCATATTTGTTGACTACCGTTTTGCCGGCACTCCAGTGTCTGGTACGAACCGGTAGTCCACTAATGTGCTACTACGCTGAAGGAATCTGAAATATTCTAAATTACCTAAAGGATCGACTTCATGCATCTTATCGATTCACTGGAGAATTTCGGTCACTATGACTTCTATCCTTCTAAACAAGACGTCTCGTGTGACTGAAGAGAATTTAAAGTTACCGTTCTTAACTTATCGTAAGCTTACTTTTTTATCCTTTTTTTTCATCTCCATTCGTTGTTTAGATTTCTTGGAGAGCAACTGTAAGCTTCAACGCTAATATGGCCTTGTTCCATTGCTGGCAATAGTATAATTTCCGCTGCCGTCATCGACGTTTGCTCTCATGGGGCAACAGGGTTTGCTAGCACAGTTACACGAATAACTTAAATATGAAAAACAATGACAAGACTTTCCTTTGGAGCTCAGGCTTCCCAAGTCACCCTTTAATTGGACTTATTTTAGAAAGAATAACCCGTAAATCACCCTTTGATTTCATTTACGGTGAAACTGAGAAACTTTCTTTTGTCGATTGCTTTGGGCGAATGTGGCGATATGGCGCGATATGGGAAATCTTAGGCGTTGTTTAACTCAAATTTCAATGGTTAGATAATTGGTTCCCAAAGTGGGCGTTACCGTCCCCATGCTTCCATTTATGGGGGCCAAAATATACAAGGATGAGACAGGGGAGCGCTAGAAGTATGGTCCTAACCGAACGGTATCATACACAAGTCCGTGGTCGAATAAATTATGCGTCCATATAATTATAAATAATAATGAAGTTATTTATACCTAAAACAAAATAATCCCGCGATCCGTTGTTTGTAGTGTACATTAATTTAATCGTTACTGTTTTAACTTCGTTTTTACAATCTTCCTGGTTTGGTTTGATCTTCCTGATGCAGTTAATGATTTTAATCCTCACATTTAGGCGGCATTTTGTGTAGTTTTGGGGGCGGTGGCTCGAAAAAGATTGGGAAAGCCTGCGGTAGTTCCCCATCATGGAGGGGATTCTGAATTTGACCTTTTGGGTCCAAATCGGAGAATCGGATTCGCTTGCTAACGGATGGAATTTCGAAAATCTGGCCAAATAGGATGGAAACTTTATCGATGGAAATTCATGTTTTCGTGCGGCTCGAACATTCCACTTGACTGTGACATGGATACCGATTAATAGACAGCTTGGAAACGATCGGCACGAAATTTGCGTTATAACCTTCATGATTTCGACAAAGTTTTTATGGCAAAAATATCACTGGTATGTATAACTATAGAACTGGGGGTTCTTAACCTGTGGGTAATCCACCACATGGGAAAATTTTGGGGGTTATGGAGGGGTTGGAATATTTGTTCTACGAAATGGGTTGACATTTAGGCCATGCAAAGTCTGAGAAGTGTAGTTTGATTTAATGTATTATGTGGCATTCAAGATATGCGGATTATTTTGATTTGTGGAAATCAGTTTTTTTTCAATAATCACTTGATTCCAGTCTAGCCTTACTCTGGTCTAACTAGTCTATTCTGAATCTAACCAGGCAGAATGTTGTTCTGAACTTCTAATAAGATAATTATGATAATAATAGTCGTGTTTTAATAGAGAAATTAAGACTATGTTGTCATCTTACTGTCTACTCCTTAGCATCACAATAACTCTCATTGCTGAGTTGAAAAAAATCCACCCAGGCGGGACTCGATCCCGCGATCTCCGGGTTACCAGGCGAGTAATTCACTCCACCGCTACCTGTGGGGGATTTGATCAGTAAGGTTGAGAACCACTTTGATTATGGATTGTTACCACCGATAATTGCTTAAAAATACATTTCAGCGTAGAGATTTATAGTGAATACGGTGCTAATTTCAACGTTAAGTTTTCCGATTTTTGTTAACCAGAGCTAATGTCCCCGGGAACCCACTGCCGGTAGCCAACTGTGACCGAATATATACCGTGGTGATTTTTGCCGAGGATATATTCGCAGATAAAACAGACGTGCTTTATGAGGAGAAAATGCGGTGTGTTCGTTCATCTACCCAATCAACTGGCACAGTAGTTGTAGCTCCCCTATTGCTCCTGCATGACTTTATGGGGCAGACCTACTCGGCATTGAGGGAGGTAGCATTGGAGGGGGCGGAGAGAAGAAACAGAGGGGAAGAGATGGGGCAAGGAGGGATAGGAAGGCAGGGGAACCAACTTCTTGGCGAAAAAGGCACGAGTCACACACACGTAGGTTATGCAGTTGGCATCACCCATCTCCATGACTTTACCTGGGACACTATCTTGAGGTCTCATTGTGAGTGGGGTCGAAACAGGACGCTGGGTAGTTGTGAATCATCCCAATTCTCAAACCGCCTGTATGGGCAGGTAGGAGAACGGTTGTCAGACAAACCCTCCTCACTTAAAAGAACCTTAGTCCCCCGTGTCGCAGGACTTAGTTCCTTAGCCCATGTCCCGAAATCATCCACTGCACTGCGCCAGGAAATTTTCGAGAATTATACCCTCCTTATTTGCCACTCTCACCCTCTTCCTCGGGGGTTGTGTTCGAATCGTTCGAGATAATCTCGATCATGAAATTAAGGAGTCGCTTGGTACAACAACGAATGGTTGGATATCATGGTGAATTTTGCCCACTCGTATGAGCAACTTCAGGGTTTGACATGCTGATTATTGCGTATCTAATTGCCATAATCAACTCTGTGAACAGTATTTCCGCGAGAAATACTCGATGTGGAGGATTTTGTGGAAGGCTACGTGGTATTTTTGCGGGGAGTTTAAATACACCTAAATCTCGAACCCTTCGTGATTATACCGCTTGACTCCTTAGTTACGCGGTTGGAATTATCTCGAAGTTGTCAAACTCTCAACCCTCTGGGAGGCTACTCTGTTTCTAAAAACGCTATCATCACGCGGTGATATAATAGCGTTTGCTAGAGCTAGCGAAGCGCCACGTGCGATTCTGTTTCTTCTGACGCTACGACCATTGCGACAGTACGACAAATAAGCGTTATATATGCTGTAAAATGGGGGGGAGAAACGAAAAACAGAATTGCATTGTCGCGGAGCTAATCTCTATTTTATCGTATGACCGTGGCGCTAAGGCATCATGAAGTAACAGAATCGCACCCCTGGTCACTCTTCCCAAGCTGACGGAACGACGCAGGTAGTGTCGGACCTGCCATGCATGCTTTCCGTCGTCCGTTCCATTTGGCCCACTCCGTGCAAAAGCGTCGACGCGCGGCGAAGTGAGCCCGCGCGCCCCCTGCTGACCTCTGGGCGAAAGCCTAGACCCCCCCCCTACCAACTCGGAACGTGGCGCGAAAATGTAGCCTCTGTGACAAGCGTCACTTTCAATTGAGTCCTCTCTTCAAAATAGTGAGTGGGTGGAGAGGAACAGTATAAAATTGTTTGGTGAGATGAGAGGAGAAAAACAACAGTGCTATTTCTTCTCTCCTTCCTTTCTCTCGATTTCGTTTTCACGATGGAAAGATTCCTCGAAGTCACGCCTGAGATTATGTCCTTTATTAATTAATTTTTGAGGTGTTATTAATGCGTATTCTTTTGTTTCAACTCGACCAAACTGTAACATAAGGCTCGTGCCTGAAATAGTATAATGTTTTGGCTGGTCTCCATCACGCACTGCTGCCGTGAGTGCTAATGTAGACAGCGTCGTATTGCGTTTTCACAACTACCTGCAATGCTGCCACAGTTGTTTGCTGCCCTCTCTAGAATGAAAATACGACGGATCTAATGTCATATACCTGTTTATCTTGTTTCTACCGCGATTGACAGTGTTAGGAGCTTGATTTACTTAGTTTGATTGAGAAATTCAAAACTGGTGTGTTTCAGAGCGACACAGAGAATACTATCATGACGTCTCACTTCATATCTAGGTGAGACAGAAGCGATAAAATAAGAGAGATACATTGCCGAACTGATAGGTACAAAAACTCGTTCTTTCCGCGCACAATAAGCGATCACAATAAAAACTGACCTCCACTAGATACACTCCCATAATACACGTCACCATTTCACCATTTCCCAAACCTTATCCCTTACATCTATACACGACTGGTGTCCGACCAGCCCCTGCCACCTGCCCTTACGGCAGCTCGCAGGGTAGTATGTAGATGTAGAAATGTACGAAACTTTTTTTTTCCACTGCTTTACTTTTCTGTGTATCTCCCCTCAATCAAACTCCTGACATGACATGGCCTCTCTATACTTTCCCCGTCTATTTTTCTGCCACTTCCGAATGGATGTTTAAACAAAGTGTAGGGGGAGGGGAGGAGGGGGAGGCTTTTAAAAAAACTAGAGAAGTGTATGCATGTCTATATATGTATGTGGCTGCGCAGAAGGGTAGAAAGTTCAAGAGGGAGGGAAGGAAGGGACTGGAAGCCCTCCCAGGTATATCTCCCAAACGTACCCACCAATATGCATATCCGCATGCGAATATATATATATATATATATGTATATATATTTATTTATATACGTACGCGCAGTGTATCCACCGCGAGCATGTGCGTTTAGTCCTGTGCCCATGGAAGGTGAGCTATCAATGGGGGAAGCACCGGAAGTGCCCGGAATGGACAATGGGCGAGGTGGGAGGACGGATGGCACACCATTCTCGACACAAAGGAGCCATTTGTGGAAGGACGCGGCGGCTCATTTGCATGCCGGGAAGGTATTCGGAGGAGGATGGGAGAATCAAAGGGTGCGGTTGGGGAGAGGGGGTTTTAAGAGGCGGGGCAATGGGATGACGGTAAGGGAGGCCCTCGAGATTGTTGGGGGGGTGTGGGGGAAGGACGGTAATGGTCGGGGAAACGGTGGGATGTTTGGTGGTGTTCGCGGGAACACAGGTGTCCGATTGGGATCCAGCCGTTCGAATGAAACTAGATCCGCATAACCCTCGTTCTCATGGCTGGGAGTTCTCAGTCCTCGCCTCTCCTCCCTCCAACATAAGCTCGAGGATGCGTTTCCATCGCTCGGATGTGCCCTCAGTGTTTCGTTACCCGTACACAGGGGGGGCAGAGTGGTCTTTATAATTTCTTACTAGATGACCCGAGCGAATATTTCGCACAGTAGGCAGCTTCTTCCTGTTTCTTCCTTCTTTCTTCCTGTTCTTCTACCTGTCGAATATTTCGCAGTGTGCAGCGTCTTCCTGTTTCCTCCTGTTCTTTTACCTGTTTCTTCCCAATTACAATTATATGTTATTTATGTCTGTGTTAGATATATATAACGTAAACGTAAACAGTAAATGGTCACACTGATTGCATGTAGAATGTAAACAATATAACTAAACGATGTGTTAATAGATGGCGCCTCCTACAGTCTTTTAAGCACGTAACCATTGCCGACATATTAGTTGATTATATTGTCAGCAGATGGCGTTGTATCATTTTTTAACAAGAACTTTAATTTTAAACAATTTGTCTATTTTTCATCAATAATGGGTAACATAAGCTTTAAAACGATGTTTGAATCATTAATTTTGATGAATAATTATGGCAGTTATGGCGTTGAAACACCTTTGAGAAATAATATATACGGGTGTGTGGAGTCGATATACCTTGAGCGAGTAATCGACATGGAAAAATCGAAACTTTTAAGTCAAATTAATGGGTAAATAGTGAAATTTGAGATTGAGATTGTATTTTTCGTCAGAAGCCGGTGATTCAACGTTTAAAATGGTACCTCATTTATCACTGTAGGTGCTGTATTAACGGAGCATATACGGAATGACAGAAAAAGACCTTTCTGCAGTAATATATATGATTTTCGTTTCAGCCATCAATGGGCTGCGATCACTCAAATTTCTTAATTTAAAGTAGTTTGAGCGACATAGTTCCATATATCATGATGGGGGACTCATTCCAATTATTCTTTTTAATTTCTGCCGCTATGGGAAGCATGAGTAAAACGTGCACTATTATTGTTGTCATAATATACTTTTATATGGCTGAAGTTCTAAGTATTTACTATTTAGATAAAAATATGTACAAATCTTTAATCTATAAGTATTTGATTTGACTCATTCTTTTTTATGTATTTATTAAAACTCCAAAAACAGCGACTAAGGCCTTTACATTGGGTTCAATAAACAGAATAAATTTTTTTTAAACTGTAAAAATAACAGCAAAAACAAAAACAGAAGTAGTCAAAATATACAAAAGGCAAGTATGAGGCGAAGATGACATGAAGTTACGCATTACGTTTCATTAGAGAGGAAAAGACGTTGCGTGATGAGAAAATGTCAAGTGTAGGGTGGCTATTAGTGAGGGCATTGAATGGTGGAAGTCGGCGGCAGAATAGTGATCGTTGGGAAATGGAGAGACGGAATTTCGGTGTATATTACGGACTGATATTTCCACGCGGTACTTTTAAATCTCCTCCGCAAAGGAGGGTTGTTTGCGTACCCGAAAAAAATACTTCGGTGCTAATATGATTTATTTTCAAAAATAGCTGAGAAAGCATACGAACCAGCCAGTGTTAATTTTTTGACGAGATCTAGGCGTTAGAAATTACTCATTTTTTTAAATAAGGTCTCTCTGGAGTGCGAACACTTACCATTTCCAATGTGAAAGGGCTGGTATTTTTTGTCAATAATCTCGGAAAGTGGTTCGGTTAAGGGCTGATATTTTGGTGTCTTTGGAAGGGTGAGACATTTTTCTTTAAAATGAAGCCAACTTAATTGACTTGTTGGTGAAATGATATTTCGCTCAAGCTACGTTAACCAGTTACTTTTCGCAAAGGAAACGGCTGTAGACTTCACTTAGTAGAATTTATCCATCACGGATGAATAAAATAAATTGGCTAACTCCTCTTGCATGGTTTTATTGATACGACCTGGGTTTCGACTATATTTATTCGAGACCTGAAGATTACACAGTGTCGAAACCCGGGTCGTGTCGACGATAGCTTACAAGTGGACTTTACAGAGTTATTTAATTCATCCGCAATTTCTGGAATCCATCATCCGCATCTGCCAATCCTCACATCCTCATCTGCATCCGCAAATATTTACAATTTATAGACATTGACTTAATATAATATTATTATCAACTCTATTTATCCGCATCCGCAATTTCTTTCTCTTTCGCCAGTATTCTTACAATATCTGGGTCATTTTTGCTCGTTCTTTTTCGCACTTTTCGCGCGTTTTCGTGTATTTTTACTATACTTTAATGAGTTTTGTAGAATTCGGCTGGATGCAGTGTCGTCCCAAGCATGTGCAACATCCATTTTTGCCCTCAATTTTTGTATCATTCTCGAGCACACTTATAGTCTCTGCTTAATCTTAGAATTATGAGTTACTCGTTGGCAAATGCCGTGACTGAAGACCGTCTGGTGTCGTAAATTACTCTTTGAAACCAAATTTGTTAATTTGACTTGAAATCATCCCTTAATTACTTAACGGGGTGGTAATGTGGATTTACTGTTCGCTGGCTGGTTAGCAAATGAAGGAAGATAACGATTATAGCGTGTGCCGTTATCGGGTTAATTACCGCTTGTTAAAATTTTCGTGACTAAGGGGTGTTTCGAATTTATCTTTACGAGGCTACAAATGTTCACGTCTCCGCGGTTGTTTACAATCAAGTGTATATCGTGTCTGAAACGATTAAGATTCCTCTTTTCATGCCCAAGAAGCCGTTATTTTTCAAGCTGGTGTGTTGCTTTGGTCCAACATATGATCCGTAAGTATAGGTATATATTAAATCAAAGTGGAATTAATATTGATTTACGTTGAACCTGAGGAGCGAGCGTAAATCTTTCCTTCGCGTCGTCGCTATCAATATCCAAATCACGAACGTCTATTGCTGTGAACTGTTTGCAGCCACTGTTCGTGCCTCTCGCACCAGAA
Organism: Ceriagrion tenellum; assembly: GCA_963169105.1. Taxonomy (NCBI): domain Eukaryota; kingdom Metazoa; phylum Arthropoda; class Insecta; order Odonata; family Coenagrionidae; genus Ceriagrion; species Ceriagrion tenellum. The sequence goes on from OY720635.1 coordinate 63,036,546, forward strand.
ATGCAAAGAGCAGTGATTTTTAAGAACGGGCGTAGCTTGAATGATGGTCGCATTTTTCTTATTCGTTAAAGCTGCTACAAAATTTAGCGATAACGAGAGCGCATGCGCTACATAAATCTGTATCACGCCCCCTGGTCGAATATTGCTCTGATTGGACCATTTAATCATTTTCTATGACGCACATATGAATCATATCGAGGTAGGCATTTTCATGTCGGGAACAATTTTCTTGATGCTGAAATAATATATATTTTTTTGTAAATTCGGATTTTCTGTTAAATGCTCATCATTACACTATTCTGGCGATCTGGATCGTTTGGATTGGCATTGAAGTCTGTCGAAGGAATGTTCTATTCTCACCGGAGCAATTCCACTGTTCTAGGGTTTTATTGATGTAGTTACTTGCATGATTAATGGTTTTTCTAGCCGTTAATGGTTCATTGGAATGATTTTTTCTTCCGTTATCCGTTATGGCATAGAGGTTGAAAAAAAAAATACTGTTCGTCATGACACAATATACATAATTATCCCCTTTAATCCGCGCTTTTCCCTTTCTTGAAGATAAATTTAGCAATATTAAATGGGCAAACTTGTCTTCATAGCGAATATTAATGGATTATTAAGACTAATTAGGCATATATTATAAATAATCCAATCTTAGAAAAACCGGGATTATTACCGGAATTACGTGTGTGTTTCATTTTTTTTAAATTGTTTTAATTATATCTTTTATAATAATACAATACAATACAATAGAATAAGAGTTTACAGTAGTTCATTACAAGAAAAAAAAAGTATGCCTTAAACTAACAGATAAGAACAAAGAATAAGAAACTTAAAGAAAAAGAAGGAAAAAAAAGAAACTTGAAACATAAAAAAGGGGAAAATACACTTAATGAAGGCATGAATGTTAAAAGTAATTTTGAATTATAATTTTGTGGTCCTGCTAAGCCGTAGGCTTGTCAGCAGGTGCCAATATGTATCTTATTGAGTGATCGGATACTCTGTTCGCTCATTCAATGGAAAATTTAACAACATGTTGGATATTTTACAATAGCCGTAGTGTTTTCTTAAACATAAAAAAATAATAAATACATACATGTGTGTGTGTGTATATATATATATATATACACATACACACACACACACACACACACCAGCATACATAATCATACACACATACATATATGCATATATACTCAAACATACGCATATATGCATTAACCTACGTACGCAAATATACCCATACATAATATATTCATACGCACTTTAGTACATGTATACTCAAAGAGATTCACAATTTTCAATGTACTGAATGGTGCAATGATAGTAGAAAATATATAACCCAAGATGATTTAGTAGCATATTCACCATACAATCGCAATTTGGACAGTTTGATACATTAATGTGAAATAATATATCTGTTAATGTAAGTTCTATGAGTTAAAATCATAAATTTATGAGGCATGTTATTTATAAATCTGTTAACATGTTTTCATTTAGCCAATGTTTAACCTTGTCTTTTAATTCTGATATTTTTTCAATTATTTGTATCGATTGCGACTTTGAATTTGAATTTGCGATTGAGTAACGACTAAAATTGTTTCAAGTAGTTTTGAAAAAGGATTTATCTGTGCTTTTTGCGGCAAATTATCATTTACATCATCTATCTTGGCTTTGGTGAAAATATTTCTTATCTAATCGCGTATGGAAGGAAACGCCACTTGAAACCTCTCAGATCTACATTCCAACCATCTCTTGCATCGTATTGTATGTGTTACTAATGGCCGTTGTGTATCTAAAATGTATTCGTAAAGGAGCCTTTGATTGGATTGAAAGGATCCGTAAAGGGCCTTTGATTCTCGCAAATGCTCTCCCGAGTGTGTGACCGGGAGGCTTCCAGCCCCCCATCCGTTCATTCTACAAATATCACTGTTACTTCTGCCTCTGTATCTTTGATTTTCTGAATCTGCTTTCTGAAATCGTTTAAGCTTCGTTGGAATATTTTCTGTGAATGCTGTGACATTAACATAGGAAAATTGCCATGTTCTAGTGACTTTCAGTATAACTGTCCAAATATCGTTGATTAATGCGCCCTCATACCAGATCATAATTTCAGCGTGTAATGTCATATATTTGGCTTGCCGTGTGATTTTTCTTACGTCGAAGAAGTATTGCTCGCGTTAAAAGAAAACGGGACCCTATTAGATACTTGTAGCAGGAAGAGGAATGAGTTTACTGGTTTTTTCATGAGATATAAACTTGTTTTCAGCAATATTCTTGCGAGGACAGTTCTTTTTTATGTGTCCTTTCTTCCGCGTAAACCCTTTCCTACAATCTCCTCAGCTTCCTATTTAAAACCCTTGAAAACAAACTAACAGGCATCGATATGGAAGAAAAGTATGACACAGAAACGTTCATAAATGAATATCAGTAATAAAAATATACATATCTACTGACGTTGCACATTTCTTTTCATGAAGTGGTTATTGAGGGATTTTGAATGGAATCCTTGGAAAGGCAAACGACAAGGCACTTGTAGACCATTTACTAACCAGAATTTTACTATCGGGAGAGAATATATCCTCCGTGACATTAACTACTGTAGGCTATGCCCGCAGCTTTAACTATCTTTTTTGTTGATAATTTTTATTTGTACCGGAAAATGAGATAACTCGGAGGTATGTGCCGAGTACAGAGCACATAGCATTAAAGGGTTAATTTATATGGTGATGCTCGACTCGTGGATAATTTCTCGCGGATATTGGGCTCTTTCAAGCCTTTCTCCGTACCTCTAGTACTGTTTTCTTGTGCTAAAATTGGCAGGCAGCTGGGACTTTGGTTTTGGGGAAGGAAAATAGTGGGCGGCGGTTGAAGTATCGAGGTCCTTTGATTTTTCGTCCCATTCTCTCCTCCCTCTCTCCCCCTTTTGAATTCGGTCGATGGCTTTTGGAGAATCGGGACATTCGTCGTGCCGCTATTGATTTCGAAGTTCGGGAGGAGAAAGGGACCGGACGCCTCTTGCGGGCGCATTCCCCCGCCCCCCTCCCTCAAATCCCATCTCCCTCCCCCCCGCTTACCCAAATATATATACTTCAATTTCGCATTCAAGCCGCTGTCCCTTTCGGTCCGGTGAAAAAAAAATTTTGGCTGAGGCGATTCCAGTCTCATCCCCCAATACCGAGTGAGGTCCTCCCTCTCTCTTTTATTCACTCGACTGAGGACGTCCGCTTCCCTTTGTGATCTTAATTTCAAAGGGTTTTTCTGTGATTTTTCTCGTGAAACAATAATGCCTTAAATGGCCCACAATCGTCGGGTCTGTTCGTATACTTCTTCAATCCCCTTCAAGCTGCCCCGAGGGGTTGCTTTAGTTCGCCTGTCATGAATATGTTCAAATTTTTTTTTCTCTTTTGATCATTTTTATTGATTCATGTAGCTCCGTTTGACGATTCGTACTCTTTATATCCGTACAGAAGTATGTAAGCGAGGAGACAGGTGAGAGTAATTGGTTTATTTAACTATTTTAAGATAAGATAAGATTTATTTGCTCTGGGGAGCAGCCTTGGAGCATGAAAGAAAAGGTGCGGGCTACTGCTCGGTTAAGCATTAAATCATTGAGCAGTTCGTTCATAATAAAGAGGAAAACAAAAATTACAATACGCAATTTACATAATATACGACAGGAATTAAATATACAATCAATCTGCAATAAAAACATGCAACAACTGGAGCTAAATTATATTAAAAAAAAGTTTTCAACATGAATATGCCATAGCTGAGCTATTAACAATGAAATATCACCAATGAATGTGAAAACCATTGGATGAGTAAAACTTATGAAGTCTTCGCGTAAAAAAATGTGTCCAGTGTAACTTAATTTCGATCTTACTCTTTTCGGCGTTGTTCGTCTTGGAAGAACCTTCTTATGGTACGTGTAACTTTGACGGAGTAGTATATTTGCGACTTACAACTTCTCCTCTCAAATGCCATTGGTTGCATACTTAGGAGCCAGTGAATTTTTGTGGTGCATCGGAGCAGATCGTATTTATTCTAATCCTGAGATATCCGCGATAATGCCTTAAATTGCCCACAATCGTCGGTTCTGTTCGTATACTGTTGTAACCCCCTTAAAGATTCTGAGTGGTACTTTAGTTAACCTCCCGTGAATACGTTGAGTTTTTTTTTCTCTTTTGGTCATTTTACGTCGATTCATTTAGCTCCCTTTGATGATTCCAACTCTTAATACCTGTGCAAAAGTGTGTAAGTGAGGAGACATATGAGAGTAATTGGTTTATTAAACTATTGGATAAGTAAAACTGATGAAGTCTTCGCGTAAAAAAAATGTGTCCAGTCTAACTTTCATGTTTTTCTTGTTCTTTTCGGCGTTGTTCTTCTTGGAAGAACCTTCGCATGATACGTGGAACTTTGACGGAGTAGTATATGATCGAGTAGTATAAGGTCGTTTGATATCGATTGTATTCCTCCTTCGATATAGGTCTTCGCAACCATTTCCACCACTTGTCTGCCATCAATGTGCCATTTGATCATATACTGCCATAACACACCCAATGAAATCTGCGAATAGGCGGGAAAAGTTGTCATTTCGCATACAAATGTGCTTACAATTCAACAATAACGTCGAAAAACCTATACTATGCTTATGGAAATTACGGAAAAATAAGCACATTAATGGCGGATTTATGTACGTTGCGAAGACCTATATCGAAGGAAGAACACTATCGATATTGAACGACGACGAAGGAGTATATGCTACTTGCAACTTCTCCTATCAAATGGCAAGGATTATTAACTAATGAGCTGGTGAATTGTAGTGCATTGGAGCTGATCGTATTTATTCTAATCCAGAGAATCCGAAATAATAAAAAACAATTCTGTCCTAGAAACAATTAGCTCTTCTGCTGTTAAGTTTCGTTGTTAATGTAAATTCATGAGTTTTGCCCTGGTTTGTAATAGGCCCTCTTGCATCTATTTTATTCGTCGACTTCCGTCCTCAAATCATGATTCGCTTGCATACGTGATACCTGTTCGTTAAGATTTACATTTTAATTGTTTCGTGAATAGTCAAGTCAAATGATCGAGCTATTTCAGCATTAAGGGTGATTGGAATGTAGAAGACCATTTAAAAATGGTGTTCCATATGAAACACAGAGTGATGTCTTTTTATCACGAAAATATAATTATAATTGAAATCTGACTATAATATCGTCATTTATTGGGATACAGTTCGTTATTGCGGCGCGCCAATTTGCGCTAATATGTATTATTTGAAGCGTCCTCACATTAACATTTATTATTATAGAAGGGTAATATTTAGCAAATCGTCAGTTCTCATTGTATTCCTCCTTAATTCCCTAAAATTGTGCAAATGGGTGATGGTCGAGCCACCAGTGCATAGCAATTTGGCTGAGTTTGCGTGGATTCGCCCTTTTAATTTTATCGCCAAAGGAATGCGGTAATTTTTCCACGTTTTGGAGCTGCCTCATGAATCGTTCCATGCTTAGGCAAGTTCCTCCATATTGACTTTTTCGATGAGTTTCCCAATGTTGCCCAGGCGTTTCTGTGCAGTGTAATTTGTCTAGTATCCTTGCAAAGTTGTGAAAGAGTGTGTAGCCATGTCTTTTGTGACGAATGAAATTGTGAGATAGAAGAGTAGCGGCGCGCGTGGTGTTAAAGAAAGGTCACCCCTGCGGTCTGCCTTGTCGCGAGGAAATGAAACACTCTGGGACATAGGCAGGCCGCTTCTTTCGCAAGTCAGTTTCCATATATTTCCGCGGTTGTCTGCAATCGTGATTTAGTTAAGTGCGTGTGTAAATGTTCCATTTTTGTAAGATTTCGGAGTTTCCCGGCGACTGCTTGGAATCTAAAGCTCTCGGGTTTCCAACCGGGTGATCGTAGTTTGTAGTACCGACGTTTCGTAGGTGTAGTTTGCCATCGTCCTCAAGGTGAATGTCCACCCTGGAAGCTCGAGAGCTTTACATTCTGTTCCATTTTTATCCATGATTCAAACGGAGACGAGATTCTATACCTGATGTCCGAGTACGTGAAATACTTGTGGTTTTGAATATCCGAGTACGCAAAACATGTTTCTTTGGCTTTAACCCAATGTTTAGCGTATCAGGCGATAATTAATTCAAATGGAGAACAGGTGCCATGATCTCGCAATGAAAATGTTCACTTTCCACAGAATTTTATTCACACCGACAAAGGTTTCGGCATAAACCACGTCATTTACAAGGTACAGTTATACATTGGCCCCTCCCCCCTCCCAGACCCGTTCCAAGTCATATAAGCTTGCTATACTTGTAAAATTGTGCCTTGAGAATGACATAGTTAACGTCGAAAATTTGATCTATCTGAATAAAACTCAGTGGAAAGTGAACAAAATCTTTCATCGTGAGATCATGGCATCTTTAACCCAATGTCCATTTATCAAAATTTTGCTCTAATACGTTGGGCAAGTTGTACAAATTCTTCCAAATGTGTTGAACTCTTGTCACACGCGGAAAATTATCGTCAAATAAGTGAACAACACGTGCGCTGTGGCTGAATCGGCCACTAGTCGCCCTAATCCGCGTTCACCCCTTTCACTGCAACTGATATGTCATATGTAGGATATCGTTAGATTTACTCAGATTCCAGCGAGAGAGTTGGATTTAAAAACTACTTCTCTCCATTCATTGGTTGTTCAATCCTAGGATCGGTTGACTGCCGCCCTCCACCTTTCCCTATTCTAATGCTAGTTTCCTTACCTCATGGTAGTTTTTTTCGATGTACTTTCCTCTTTATTTGGTCCATGAAATTATTTCTGCGTCTTCCTCTGGCGAATTTTCCCTGTATTAATCCTTCAATTGTGTTCTTTACAAACCCATGGTGTCTTAGGGTGAGTCCAATCCATCTCGTTCTTCTTTTCTGTTTGGTGTTCCATATGGTCCGTTCCTCTGCTACTCTTCTGTAGGTGCACTTCATCATTTCTTATTTTATCCGTCCATTTTATCGTCAGCATCCTCCTCCAGCACCAGGTATCGAAGTCTTTACTGGTCAGCTTTTCCATTGTACTTCTCTCCACAGGACAGGATATTTCCTTCGTTCTTTCATTCACGGCGTCCGTTCTTGCATGTCTGCTATGATGTTGCTGTGACGGCACTCAGCTTCAGCCATTGAGGTAGATGGAGAGGGCGCTTGCTATGGTGGCCAATGCTAGAAGCTGTAATGTGGGCGTGGCCTGTCCGCCATCTTCGTTGACCCCGATTTACTTCTGCGCTTTCGGGCCGACGAGCTAATTTTGCAATTTTACAATGTTTTTCATGGATAACTCACGAGAAATCAGCCTGCATTTACTTCTTTTATATGCATTCTCCTAGCATATATTTCTTCATTTAATGTAAATTAATAATATTCCTCATTCCTGGTGAAAACTATCGTAAAATCGAGTAGAATACATGGCGCCAATATATGTTTCAAGAGTTACTTGCCTTAACGTAGCTTGAGCGAATTATCATTTCACCTAGGAATCAATTGATTTGGTGTCGTGTATGACCTAGGAACTAGGGAACTAACTCGCTCAAACTACCTTAAATGTCAAATTGATGGTGGGTATTCTTGCTAAACGTCCTCTAATTCTTCTTTCTCTCATGCTATCCAAAGGAAAATAAGGAAAGAGAAGGGTTAACCAATATGGTTGTTATTTCGATTGTCAGGCTGCAGTTTGATGACGTAATGCCTGCCCAATCAACCTCAATTGCTTCAATAAATACAAGCATAGCGTGTCATCTCCTCATAAGCCCAATGTAAGACGAAAATTACGGGAAAAGCAGTCTGGATAATGTTAGGAATGGATGGGTGATGAAAGAATATGGTTTGGATACTCCAGTAATTGACGTAAGGATATGAAAGAAATGTGCTTCGTTGGTTTGGTCATATCGTGAGAGAATGTGGGAGGGTCGAATAACGTAGCCGATATGTGACAGTAGACTGTATGGTTTGAGAGGAGAGGGTGGACCGCGAAAGTCATGGGAGAATGGAGATATTTTTTCCTTTGATGCCACTCCTATCTGAGATTGGAAAGCTTCATTGCTATTTCAACTTTATTTGTCCCTTTTCTACAAACCTAAGTGGAGCTGGAGTGAAACCACTCCTGTTAAGTGCCCATCTAGGAAATGGATATGTTACAACATCGGGTGAGATAACTCATAATAAATTGATGTATTACACTCGATAATTGATGCATTACAACATTAGGTTAGATAGGACTTAAGGTGTGTATTTTTTTTCATCTACATTTACAGAATACCGTGCAAGTCACCGCTAGGGTGTGTCACACGGGGTGATCCACACCAGGCATGCAGCATTCATCCCTGCTGAAATCTGAACCGCGTACGTTCTCCCGGATGACCGGCGCAGGCCGTAAGAATTCAGGATAACAGTGCGCGGTCGGACCAGAAACTAGGAGTGTGCTACGTGGGCGAGCATGATACCAGCAGTACACTATTTAAGATACGACTACTGGTTTTAATTACTGTGACAGTTAAATAGTACAGCTTAAATAATATAGCTTTATAAACAGAAATAAATCATGCAAGAGCTATATCATGCTGGAAATTGCATGCGAGTTTAGTAGCTAATGTGCAGCTTGTAGAGTAGTACAGTTGACAACATTGCATATTTAGCTACTATATTACTTCTTATGTAGGTGTTAAAAGACTAACTGATTGGAGAATTGAGTGGAGAGGTGCGTCAAACCAATCTTCGGATTGCTGACTGATGAATGGAATGATATACTTCTTGTCAAACATCGTCGGCTCACCGTTTCTGGAATGCCATGACTTGAGTATCATCTTTTCTCCCGCTCCTTTTCTCGCAGTCTAAAAACTTGCAAATTGGAATTACCCGTCTGCCATTTGTTTTATGCTTGACGTACAGTTTAGCGGGCTCTCTTGCTCTCACCCACAGCTTCGGGAATGAGTGTGAGAGAGAGATAAGTGGCGTTTATGTTCAAAGAGTGGATATGAACATGTTTTTAGGGAGAAAAAAAATGCTTTCATGTCTCGAGAACGACTCCTCTCTTTTGCGGCTTCTTATACGAGATCTTTAACGCTTTTTTCCCACGGCGCCGCCCTCGCTAGCCACCAGAGGGGGGCGGATGGGGAGGGGGCGGTGGGGGGGCGGGAGAAGTCGGTTTGTTTTATCGCGGGCCTTCAAGGCCTCCAGCGGGAATTCTTTTCCCACATCTGCGAATCCTTTTGGGCGCTTTAAATTTAATTGTCTCAGTGCTGGTTCCCTTGACGTTCCTCTGGCGTCGAAACTAGTGTATATTTTTTAAAAAAATCTCAAATTTGTAATGTTGGTACATTTTAAAGCGTCGTTTATTCACTGAAGTGGCGGAAGTAACGACTTATCCATCCAGTTTTTGCGTAATTGTTCCTTAAAAAGCGTAGCTTTAAACACATATTGTGGGCCATCCTCCACTTACTGGGAAAAGATTCATTTCCATCCTTTGACGCATAGCATGATCACTGCAATCTTCTAACTGTATAAATTTATTGTTTTGAGATGTGCATGGTATATACGACCTTTTTTTTAAATATTAAAGGGTATGTACTATCTACTTTTTTCAAATTTACGTTAGTTGACTTTGGTACCAATATCTCATTGTATTTATGTATTTATTATTTTTATTATGTATTTTGTATATTATTATAATATTCCTACCACTGTAATTAAAATCCGCACCGGTATTGCACCGATTCAATTGAATATTTTTATAATATGGATTTTTTAATGTAATGGCGTCAAATATAATTCCTCGTTTCATGACTCCATGGGAAAATGAACATACAGCTTTAAGCAAAGTAATTTATACGTTATAGTTATGTTAAAGAAAACTTTCAACTTCCACTGAGTTTTGGTTTTGTAATCAGCTGAGATTGAAAATCGAACTTATCGAGTCAGTCGTTCCCCTGCTGATGTGGCGCCAATATTGAATAATGGTATACAGTTGAGTGTTGGTGTAGAATTTCATCCTCTCCGGAATATTCTCGTTGAAATATTCACCTAAAGCCTGGCAAAGATCTCTGGTACAGTTTTATCCCCTCATTTTCTGCTTCTTTGTCTAAAAGGTATAAGCAACATGATGCTTTCTTGGAGTTTAGTTATTTCTTAGGCTTTATTTTAGTTCCTTTGATAAATGGCAGGGTTGTCTTACTCTTTATTATTCTGCAATTTACGTTGATTGGCTCAGGTGTGACCTGGTGAAAGTGATATACATCCGTTTGGAGAAGAGAAAACTTAAATTTTCTTATATATAAAAGCGTATCAGGCTCAGCTTTGTGGAAGCGATATATATCCATTTCAAAACGAAAAACAATTGGTACTTTCCACACAGAATTTTTTTATCTTTGCCGACCATGGTTTCAGCACCTAGTGCCATTATCAAGGTATATGGCTAGGTATGGCTTGATAATGGCACTAGGTGCTGAAACCATGGTCGGCAAAGATTTAAAAAAATCTGTGTGGAAAGTTACAATTGCTTTTCATTTTTAAATGGTTAAATTTTCTTTCTTTGTTTTATCGTTCACAATAGTATAATGCGCTTTCCATATTTGAAATGAAACACTGGTACAATTTCCATACTTCTATTTTCCGTCACCGATCATGGTTTCAGCACTTAATACCATAATAAGGGAAAATGAAAGTGTTGAAATTGTGCCAGTGTTTCTATTCAAATATGGAAATCCATCGGTTCCACAAAGTTTGCGCCAATACGCTCTCTGAAGTATAATGCACGTTTCATCTCAGAATGGCGTAACTTATTTTCGGTTTCAAAATCAAAGAAACAGATACATATTCGTTAAACGCTTGACTAAACCTGTAAAGCCATAGGAAAAAGCGCGTCTTTCGCCTTTGATGAAAGCTTTTAACCTTCAATCGGCATTCTGCGGATAAATCATCCCCACCAAGATAAAGCATCTGTCATAAAAAGTAGCGTTTTATTTCATTGTATCTTTAAAGTGACTTAGTTATTGTCGTGGATACTCTTTGAGTCCCGAGGATCTTGATAATTTTCTCTAATTTCCATTATTCTCTTCTCAAGAGTTCGGTTTCAATTGGAGACGAATGCTCGGACGCAGCATTGATATCTCGTCAATCTCGCTTGCATTAAAATATGACTCAGCACCGTGGAGGAAAATATGGTAAACTTCGAAGGTTAAAATTGTGGCGGCTTACTCATCATTTCCTTGTCAGTAGGTTATCGCGTCCGTATTACTTGTAATTCTTTCCTTTCATGTAACACTAGTAGGTAATAAGAGTTTTTTTATAATTATTTACACGTTTGTGTAAAATATGATTGTACATTATCAGTAAATTCCGCGGCATATGATTCGCTGTAACTATATAGGGCGAATCGTCCATTCGCCTAGCAACTAATTTTGCCGTCTGTGAACTTAGGCCATCACTGGAGCTAGTTTCCTCGATGGGACGGTGTAAAGATAGTGTGAAAAATGAATAATCGTGTTTTATGAACAACTTAATTGATTGTGCAGTACAGACGCTACATAAACATTGTCACATCCTATGCTGTCATCTCTCCATCTATCCGTTACCTGAGAATGGATATTATTCTTCATCCATTTATAACTTATACCGTTTCATCGTTAATTTGTATGCTGAGCGACATAGACAAGAGAAAGTATTTTTGTTGCTTTTGTACTACAAAGTATTTTTTTACATATCTGCTCGGCAATGTAAATCTCTTATTTTATCGCTTCTGTAAGATCTAGAGATATACTGAAGCGTCATGGTAATATTCTCTTTGTCGCTCTGAAACACACCTGTTATTTGCTTGCTATACTTGCATGTCACTCTCAAATCCGCCCGACTTGTATCTTTAACCGTAGTTGGAGCGTGCCAACCCGGTATTAACTCATGTTAGCTTCCGATCTGTTTTGGCTTCAGGGAGCTTAGACTCTATTCGGGTAGCTTTTCTAGCGTCTAGTACGAAGTTGCCCTGTCGGCGATTATCGATCGGTTCCTATGGCAGAGGTTATCGGTCCCAATCTTGATGTTCTGTTCTTTTTTTCTTTCACGACGGATTCAGTCGCTAACCCTATCTCGGCTGTGGGATTACTGCTGGGATATCGAGTGGAACAAGAATAGTAGCAATGTGATACTATAAGTATCTCGAAGGATACCCAATCCTGATAATTTTTTTGCGATAGAATATTTTAGCGCCACCGCCCAGATAGCTATCCATCCGCTCCCAAAAATGGACAGGTGAACCGAATGGCGGATCGAATTTCGTTAGAATAGTTTGCGCAAGTTTGCTTTCTCGTGGGAAACAATGCCATCAACCATTGAGGTAGATAGAGAGGGCACTTGCTATTGTGACCAATGCTTGAAGCTGTGGCGTGAGCGTGGCCTATCCGCCATATTTGTTAACCCTGATTTTCCTTTAGCGTTCTCGGGCTGACGCACTATTTTTTGCAATTTTACGATATTTTTCTACGATAACTCCCTAGAAATCAGCATGCATTTTCTTCTTTAATATACATTCTCCCTTCATATATTTCTTTATTTAAATCAATAACAATCCACATTCCTGGTGACAAATATAGTAAAATCGAGTAGAATCCATAGCATACCCGTTTCAATAGTTACTTGCCATAAATTTCGAACGGAAGGTGGATATTCTTGCTATACATTCGCTAATTCGTCTAATCCGACGTATTATCCATAGGAAAGTAATGGAAAAGCAAGAATAACCAATATGTTCGTTATTTCGGTTGCCAGGCTACAGGTTGATGACGCACTGCCCTCCCCATCTGCCCCACTGCCATCAACAAACACCGTTGAAGTAAAGGAAAGAGTAATGATTATGATACTTATAATAGAAGGTAGGTCGGTGCGCATCGTTTTGGTCGAGCGATGTGACGTAGCTTGGATAGCATCACGCAGGAGTTAGGTACGGTGTGCGTTGTGTATTTAATACTTGCGCGTTATTCGGATGCTACAGCTATGCGAAGAAACATATAAGGGAAGAGAATGTTTTAGATGTCTCCTAGATAGACCTACGTGGGTCCAGGTTTGTCTAAGGAGGTCTAAATGAAATGGAGGAGGCATGACCGTGAACGCCTATAGGCGAAGGCTAAGTATGAATTGACGTGCATGGTAATAATTTTGCGTAGAGTAGGCGTGGCTATCCAGTCACTAAGTTGTTAGTAGATTTTCAGGTAGAACTGACGAAAATCAAGCGTGACTACCGAAAACAACGGCCTGATTATAATGGCGGTCATGACTTCAAAATTCAAGCTGCGTGGATCCTCCATTTTTTATATCCTCCTAGTAGGCAACGCTGTCTACATAACTACATTCAACTTGAGAGGACGGGAAAGTGTTAGTATCGGGTCCCAAACCAATGTTTACGATCCGGGCAAGTCTTGGGGTAATAATACACTGATAGTCTTCGCAACCTGTAGGAGATATTCTCCTGAATGTGTGGATTAAAAGCTAAAGAGATCATTTTAGTTGATTTGATTAACGATTTAAGCGCTTTGAAGCTGTCAATGAAGAGTTGAACGATGGTGGGAACTTTGATAGTCGAACGTAGAGTCTACATTACTAATTCGAGTAAAGCTGGTTAATAGGTCATGTTTAAGGTGGTTGGAGGGTTTTTCGTTTATGTACAGATATCAGTGAAATTTAGTAAAGTATACTTATAATTAATACGCATGGATGAAAGGGAAAAGGGGAATCGGCTTGGTGTGGAGGCTAGAGTTCTGGCTAACCATGCGGACGGCCAGGGTTTAAATCCCTGCAGTGGCGGATGTTTTTCAGAGGAAACCCGATCCCTACTTGAGTGTATTGTGGAGGGCACTTCAAGTACAGTACTCCGTCTGTCGGATGAGACGTTAAACCGTGGTCCCGTTGGCGCCTTTCGTTAAGAGCAGGCTAATACCGACGCCGGGTTTCTATCCACCTTTCCTCCGTTACCTATCCCCTATGGCGCAAGTGACCTTAGCTGTCGGTTGCCTCTCCTAATATCCAATCCATTTCGAAAGGGAAAAAATTACATGTCGCCGATTGGTATCGTGGCTATTTTGTGTTATTATGACCATAAGACACTTGAAATATATTTCGAAATAATTCGATTGCATACGTGCAGATTTTCTCATAAACGCGAAAACAAACGTTTCAAATTATTACAATCGTTCACAGCAAATATCAAAGTATCATCCCGAATAAAAAACATATATTCACTCACGATTTTCGCTTAAATTTGGAATTCTGCGCCGTAAACCCAAGTGTCAACTATGCTTTCATCGATACGGAAACATACATGTATAATTCTTGAACTTTTTTATATTTCAATATTAATGGTGATTTCCATCATAAATATATCTTCTTTAGTGAAGTTTGCTCCGAGAGTTTTTTTACACTTCATATATTATTCATAAGTTATTAAAATGAACACTCAGTGACTCACGATTAGTGTTCCAACCACCTTAAGAAATCTTCCTCTGCAAATGGCAATCTGCGCGACCGTCAACATGTTACACTACCACTATACCTGTCTGTTACATTTTGTTACACGACCGCATTAAATAAACTAGGTTTTGTTAAGCGTATTATAGGAAGGTCCTCGGATGAAAAAGTCAGAGAGAGATGCTACTTCGCTTTGGTTAGACCACACCACTAATACGCCGCGACCATTTGGGACCCTGGTCATAAAGATTCAACCAAAAAAATATTAAATGAAACAAAAGCTTCGCGCTTGGTTAATAACTACTACTAGCGAACATATAGTGTCTCACAACTTTTTTAGGGATTCAGGTGGGACCACCTAGAGACTCGGAGGCTACATGCTAGGATTAGTTTTCTTGAGGAATTCAGAACTGGTGTGTTTCAGAGCGACGCAGAGAATATTATCATGACGCCTCACTACATCCCTAGGTCTGACAGAGGCGATAAAATAAGAGAAATGCATTATCGAACATATAGGTACAAAAACTCGTTCTTTCCGCACACAATATGCGACCACAGTAAAAACTGATCTCCGCTAAATACACTCCCATAATACACATCACCGTATCACCTCCCAAAAACTTACATCTTTACACGGCTGGTGACCTAACACCTCCTGCCACACGCCCATGTGGCGGCTCACAGGTTAGTATGTAGATGTATACGCCGAGTTACGTCGTTGCGAACGAACTCGCATGCCTTCCTTTGGCAGAACCGTGCTTCCCAGGTGCGGGGAAGGAAGGTTAGGGGGCGTGGGAAAATGGCGGGGCGGGGGCCTCATGAGAAATTCCCCCATGGTGTATCCCTAACCATTCCCACACATCCTTTCCCATTTTCCCTGCGATCTCTCTCCTCCTATCCCTTTCATTCCCTTGCAGTCCCACGTCCCACCGCGTTCGAATCGTCCACGGGCTCATCCTCCCTATTGCCGGGGTGTTTGTATTTTTTTTATTCCTCTCTCCCCTTTCGGCGAGAATGCATGCATAATCAAACGGAGCATTGTCGGTCCGTTCCATTCCGTTCAAATTACGGTAATTTTCCGCGCGGGATACGCGTAATTCTTTTCGTTTCTTTTTTGTTTTGTTTGGCTTCCCCCCCCCCCCCCCCCCCCTACTCCCTGACGGTTTATTTCGCGCGCGCGCTGTCTTTTCCCCGAACGTGATTGTTGTTTCCCTCGTGTTGTGATTGTTTCCGCTGGTAGTCAAATGTATCCTGTCGTGCGAATTTGACGTTCGCTCGTGTTTTGTTTCGTCGATTGTAATTTCCGGGCGCGGGTAACGATGGACACGGAACAGGTTTGCTTCAGACCCGTGTGGCGTTGTTATTCATTTCCCAAATTACGGAATCAAATGTAGCTTTATTTTATCATTGATGAGCACGGCGCGTCCTGATTATTTATGGTGTTAACATTTGTATTATTTCTTTTTATTTTCCTGTTGCTCCTCCGTTTTTATACCGAACATATCCGTGGTAATTTTGAAGTTATGTCTAAAGAGAGTTAAATTGGAGAGTTCTTAATTTTATTGTACCGGTTTCCAAGGGTTGTGGAATCAGTTTGGCTCTCCAAGGTGCCCGATTCAAAGCAATGGTATTTCATCCATCATCTGATGTAGTTTGGATGACCATGAATTTACATGTTGCCTTACGTAGAATTAATTGAAACAGCTGTTAACCTCGTTGACGACACCTTGCGCATGCTGTTGCTCATTCCAGGCTACATAGTCTGTTTCTATTATAAGTTACTCATGAAAATTTGAACCTTACCCAATATTCCAATTATGCAGTTTAAAATTTTGTTCCAAGAAGGTAGGAGTACAAACTAGGAAACAGTATGTGAAAAGATTTGTGAGGATCGTAGCACTCAATGGTTCGAAAGTGTGGACTATTGGAAAAGCATACAAAAACAGACCAGAAGCCTATGAAACCTGGTGCTGGAGGAGGATGCTGATGATAAAATGAACGAACAAAATAAATAATGATGAAGTTGTCAGGAGAGTAGAAGAGGATAAGGACGTTTGTAACTCTACAGAAGAGAAGAACCAGATAGATTGGAAACACCCTGAGACACATGGGTTTGTGACGAATAGAATTGAAGAAATTATAGAGGGAAAAGTCCCCTGAGGAAGACTCACGAATGAGTTCATGGACCAAATAATGAGGGAAGTACTTAGGAAGAGCTACCAGGAATTAAGGAAACTAGCATTAGATACGGAAGGATGGAGGATCTTAGGATTGAGCGATGGCATATTAAAATGCGGACTGAGGTCTTTTTGAAGTGTGAATGGTTTACCTGTGCCTCTACTCTTTAGAAAATCAATTTTATTTGATTATTGTCGGACTCAGAAGAATATCACCTTTTGTCGTATTACATACTTGGATAAGATATAACACTTTTATACATGAATGTAATGTGAATAACATGCGTAATTGGAATAGGATTTCTTTTTCCTCGGTCAGCTCATAATCGTGGGAACGTATCCATCTTAAATGTAATCTATTCTTTATTTATTAAATAAACATGTTGCTAGGATTACTTATGTTGCAAATGATTAATTGCCTCAATTTTAGCCATGAAATGGCCTGCTTTTTTGTCCTTTATTCCCTCTAATATTTTCTACCCAGTGTTAATTTTTTTTCTAAATCTTACGTGAAGGTTTCAGGGAAATATCCTACCGCCACAATTGTGTGCCTTCCATACCCTAATTGGTCGGTGGCCGCGGTCCGTCACTGGCGTTAATCACCTCGCATTACCATCTTCGTGACCGCATGAGTAAATGCGATTGACGTGAAAGTCAGTTCATTAATTTACCGCGAGATAAATTGGGAAAAGGTCATCCCGTCTTTCCGCCAATTAAAAATGTTGAACGTGCAGAAAAAGCGGTGTGGCTGGTACTTGAAGAGTTATCTTCTGAAATGATAGGAACTATGAAATGCTTACGACCAGGTAACTAGTTATTCCTGCATAATTATTTTTTTCAAATACCCTCCTTCTCTATGCTTCCTAATTAATCTACCCCGTAGATATTTGCGCTTGTTGAGCAGTGTAGATCGGTATCGTATGAGCCTCTTTGAAATAACCTTTGACTCCGATGGCTTTAAGGGATGCACGTTGGAAAGTAACAGACGACCAATCGAATTTCCGTCGTGTGTGACTCTAATTACTGGCTGACATACCTTTCATTCCTCTATACCGCATTTATCGAGAGACAGTAAAACCTGAATCAAGCGTCCACCGACGGTTTGCTGAAAAATGGTCGTTAAGAGTGGCGGTCGTTCGACGAGGGTTCAGTTTCTAGGAGTACATATTATGCAAATGTACGGGCGGCTGGTATGAAAAATATGGGTGTATTCTTGAAGCGATGGTTTTGTTAAAAGCTATACAGTTGGCGTTTATTTCCTCATAATTAATTGCTCCTGGGATATTTCAATGCATGTTCATTTGATTTACACATACAGTAGCCCCTAAATTAAGCGACCACCAACGGTTCCGCAGAAAAATGGTCGTGGAGAGGGGTGGTCGCTTGATCGGAGTGGTCGTTAAGAGGGGTTCACTATAATCATGATGGAACACATCAAGCGCGCGAGTGTGGCGGAAAAGGCCAAACTCTACTGGACTGCCTGGTGATGATACCGATGTGTCGAAACATGTTGAACATTATTGAAAATCAGCGGAATAAAACTAAGTTATCATTTGTGATCATCATTAGCCGTTCAGTCCTAAAATTGGCTGACAGCAACCCTCCGTCCTTCCACATCTAATACAAGGTCCCTTGTTCCCTGTCAGTTCTTCTTGTTAGCTTTTCTCTTTGTTTTATCAATGTAATTCTCCCTTGGCCTCTCTCTAGGGTCTGTTCCTCTATTTTCCATTACTTAATTTTTTATGCGCAAGGTTAAATGTAAGACATTATAGAGATAATATGTTCCATTGAATTCCATAAATTACAATGTCTTATAAATTTTATAGTTAGTTTCTCTCTATGTCGATTTGCAACTATATACTATTAGTATAAGTAACAACTTTGTAGTTTATGACGAAACTTTGATGATCGGTGTTAATGGATTATTGTATTTTCACGGGGAGTGGGTCTATGGACGAAATTCAGAGCTATCACTGATCGGGAAGTTGTTTTAATTTTGATTGCAATGTCTGGCGCAGAATACCCTTGAAAACCTTTTAGTTAACGTGAAGCTAATAAATTATTGTTGTTATTTAAATTGATAACTGAATTGTCACCGGAAGTGGGTCTATGGACAAGTAAGCAGAGCTCTACGTCATCGGGAAATAGGCAAAATTTCAATTACAGGATTCGACCCAGAAAAAAGGTGAAACTCGATAAAACCTTGAAATAAATCATAGGAAAACACGAAGTTGGGCTCTTATTTCAACCTCGGAGGCTACACGTTTTAATATTTCATTTTAGGGGAGTTTCAGCACGAAACTTCAGGATAGATTCTTCAGGATAGAAACTTCAGATTAACAAGATTAGAGAGATAGATTGTCGTACCGATAGATTTAAAATGTAATTTTTCCCGCGTACCATAAGAGAGAACAATAGGCAGCGTATCAAAGGGATAGGTTGGTGAAATATAGTTAGAGTAGTCTGTAGTGCATGATGCATGTAATAACAACCAATAATCCATTTCATATTATGTAGATACTAACCATTTGGCTGCATGTGACCATATTATTTAGCATGTCTCCATTAAATATCCTAGTTACATGTCAATAGTGCATGTTTGGTGATCTTCACCCCCTGCCACACACCCTCGTGGTGGCTCGCAGGGTATCACGTAGATGTAGATAGATAGTATTCTGACCCCGCGCGGTATCTGTAGAACTGAAAGATCGAGAGAAAGATTCATTAGTTAATTTGACCGAATATGAACGACGTTTTTTTGTATGTTGGACCAAAAGTGTACAATCCCGAATTGATTACCCGAATTTTGTCATCGTTGGTAGTGCAATCCTAAGATTGGTTGACTGCAGCCCTCCATCCTTCCCTATCTTAAACTAGGTCTCTTACTCTCTGGTAGCTCTTTCTACGTACCTTCCTCTTTATTTGGTCCATGAACTTATTGCTGTGTCTTTCTCTGGGGACTTTTCTCTCAATTTTACCTTGAATTATATTCTTCACAAGCCCGTTATGCCTCAGAATGTGTCCAATCCATCTGGCAAAACATGATGTTAACACTACTCGGCAGATTTAGAAACATGCATTCGGGTGCATATGTATTAATCAGGTACACTACCTGTCAGCTAACCTAATTGAAAGTCTAAACGCCGCCATTATGGTCTCTAATCGATCGCGGGAAAAACGATATCTTAAACCATTCTGTTCTACAATCTATTTCCCTTATTTTATTTTCATGATCTGATCTACCGTAGTGTGTTGGACTTCGTAAGATAGATAGAGTTCGCGGTACGTTTCTTATTTCAATCATGGAAATATTCCACGAAGTGAGATCTTCTCGCTACGATTGTAGCCTCCTCTCTAACGCTTCGCGTCTTCCATCGGCTGTGAGACGCCTCCTGTTCAGTCGTAGTAGTTTTTCTTACATTCAATCCACTGCATTCGGAAACTACAAGTTATTACCTCGCATGTGTTTATCATTCTTGGAATGGCTCTTGCGGGTCATCGCACGTAATTTCGCCGAAAGTATTTTTTTTTTAGTGCGGTCGTATTTTATTGGCGTTCCTCCGAGAAAGCGCAGTCATAAAGTGCGTTAAGCTTACTCTCTAGGTGTCGCCCGCGTTGTTCCTACTCGCCACCGCGGTTCTCCGTAAATCCGTGACTCACTCGAGTGGCATCCGTGTGAGGAAACCCAAGTGTTGCAACAAGATTATATTATTCGTGGAGAGAAGACTGAATCGCACCTCTGTCTGTCGGGAAATAGTCGAACTGCGTGAATGTTAAGTTCAAGCCCGATATTTCTGTGGTAGCCGCGTGTATGAGCAAATGTATGTAACTTTTAAGGTGGCTGGAGGTGTAATCGCGTGTCTTTGAGTCCCTATTTAAATGATTTTTCAAGTGTGACGAAAGAAAATTCCAGAATCTCATTTCATTTATGGTGGTTTGAGCGAGATAGTTCCCTGGTCATAATGTAGACTATATTCGAATTTATGTTTAAATGCCCACTGTAGGAAGCATGAATGTATATATTGCATAATGTAATTGTGTAGTAATATAATTGTATATGACTGAAATTCTAAGTAATTAAATAAAAATATCTGCATAAGTCTTAAACTTGATTAACTTTTTTACGCGGTACGTTCAAAACTCCTTCACAGTGGAAGGTTTTTGTGATCCTGTTAAAATTACTACGGTTACAATATGATTTATTTGAAAAAATAGTCGAGAAAACATATGAACTACACTGGTAATTTTTTTACAAGATCTAGGTGTTCGATATTCCCCCTTTTTTAAACAAGTCTCTCTGGAGTGCATACTGCATACACTTACCATTTCCCATGTAAAAGGGCTGGTATTTTTCGTCAAAAATCTCGGAAAGTAGTGTGGCAAGGGGCTGGTATTTTGGATTTCAGATATTTTTTCGTTAAAATGAGACTAAGTTCATTGATTTCTAGGCGAAATGGTATTTCGCTCAAACTACCTCGCATATCGGTATGCAGTAAAGGAAATTTGATTTAGTTAAAACTAGAAGTAGATTTTCCATTTTGAAATTGTTATTTGTTAAATGATTTTATGACTTGAGTTTTCGGCGCAGTATCGGAATGACTTGCGAAAATTATATTTGAATAGGTTTTGTCTAATCCTTGACTAATTTCCGTATGCGGGTTAGCAAACCCTTTTAAAGGTAAAAATGTGTGTCAATTCCAATGTTATTATGAGTAACTCAAACATCTTTTAGTGGAAAGTGACTTTTTTGTGGGTTTTAAATATGCCTTATTGTATCTTATGAGTTTTTTTACACTTTTCTTTTAGTTGAGTTGTAGTGGGCGAAAAATTTCCCGCAGATTCTTTGCTAACATGGTCATTCATCAATGATCCGTCCACCCATTGGATTCAATCAGTCTGTGGTATTTTAGTCCGATAAAACCAGCAGTCGTGTTCTCGAATCTCAAGGTAAAGTTATGTTATAGTTTTCTACGGCACAAACTCCCTATCGGATAGCAGATTCGAGTGGGAATTAAAGATGGTATTCGAATGTACCGCGAATGTAATCTTAAGCCTTTAAAGATAACTGATGCTATTAATTGAATTTCATTAATATTGCTTAAGTTTGAAGTCGTTACGAGGCACAACTGCATTACTAATAAAGTGTAAATACTTCTTATAGTCCACACTTAAGATTAATGCCAATCCAGGTTTCGACTTTTGACAGTAGTTTGCGAGGTTGAAGCCGGGGTCTAAATTTGTTCACATTTGAACCCTGGGTCGGCATTAAACCCCAGGCGTGGACTTAACTAAGGTATTTTATATCACTGGTAATTTAACCAAAACTGCCGGACCTCAAGACAGCCTGCGCTGGTGCGATACCGTGAATATTGATGGAATAGCAGCTACTGATGAACTTCTTTTTACTATTATAACAAAATTATGACTGCAACACCAGATATATGATCGTATCATCAGGTCATTTGTTTGGAAGGTCTACACAATTACTATTCTCCCCTACAGCTTGTGCGCCGATTCCTCCTCCTAACCTCCAAGTCTCACTTCGGTAGGTTTTTTCATTTTTGTGGCTGTTATTTTTGGAGTTATCTTATCGTCATCCGCTGCATAATAATTTTCTCTTGATGGATCCTACTTGTTGGAGAACATGGGAGCGGTATCTCATACATCTTGGAGATAGTTTGCGTGTGTTGCGTAAGCTTCCGAAGATAAGACTCATTTTCGATGTTTATTTTTTTATATAATTCATGCCATTGTGTGCTGTGACGTAATTTTCACGTCTTAATTTTGTGAATATAATTCCATCAACTGGAGCGTAGCGTTGTATGGGGCAGAAGCGTGGACCCTCAGAAAGGACGATGAGAATAGGCCGCAATCATTTGAGATGTGGGTGTGGAGAAGGATTGTGAAGGTGTGAGATGGACCGAAAAGAGAACGAACGAGTAAGGGTCTAGCGGGCGAGGAAAGGAAACTTCTGAGTGAAATAATATAATATAATAATAAGTTTATTACTTCCCAAAAAAACAAACATCACAAATAAATTACAGGTTTTTTTTCCATACAAGGGGAAGCTTTAGGTAGCCTCTAAGAAATATCTGTGATGAGGCTACCATCCCAGAATATATAGCTGCTTATTGATTTTAACTGAACAATACAAATCAATTTTATATACAAAGTAGTTTTACAATAGATTTCAGAATGAACCAAATGGAATACAATAAATAGAAAAGGGAAAAAACCACTTCATACGATAATATTAAAGAAATTTTCTACACTTTGCTGAGTTAGAATCCATTCCGCTATTAATTTGAGAAGTTTATTTTTAGTATAATTTCCGGCTTTTAAGTCCTCTGGTAGCAAGTTGTAAACCTTGGGTCCCATGTACAAGAATGATCTCTTAAAGAGCGATTTTTTTTAAATCCGGGACAGGCAGTGTAAGTGGCTGGAGGGAGTAATAAGGGTGGATGGTAAGGGTTGCTCAAGACTGTAATAGAGAGAAGGATGTTATTCAAGTGGGTAAGGAGGAGAATAGGCTTTATAGACGGAATGAAAAAGAGTAGATCGTACGCTGTGGCGAAAAAGAGTACACTAAAGGGAAATTGGCCTCTGAAAGGATAAATATTCGGGAGGATATTCTCTGACTTTCAACAAAATCTACCTGTTGCCGGTGAATGCTAAGAAAAAAGTTTCGTGAAGGTTCTCCTTATCCGTGTAGGCAGTTCTTATCATATCACTATTTCGAGGCATCATGAAGCACTGTAGGTCGTGTGGGGAACTCACTTTTCTCGTAATGTTGTTCCCCCTCTAACCTCCACGTGACAAAATTGCTCTTATATGAAGCACGTGCCCTTTCGGACTCGTTTTCTGATGCTGGTCGATTTTATCCTTCTTCAGTTCATGATTCTCAAGTCGCCGCGTTAACTGCTGGGTGAGGTATGTGTTAATTCGACTTGTTAACGTTTTGAAACGTTCGTGTTAGTATTGGGTGTGATAATATGGCTGTTTTCGTATTACTTAGTGCAACGGCTCTGGTGTAAACTCAGAAAGTTGAAATTGCAACAAAGTCACCGGCCTTGATATTTTTATCCAATGTCGTGTGCGTTCATCATTGGTCGTTTAATCCCAAGACTGGCTATCTGCAGCCCCTCCACCCTATCTAATGCTAGTTCCCTTACCTCCTGGTATCTCTTCCTATATACTATCCTCTTTATTTGGTCCATGAACTTATTCCTGGGTCTTCCTCTGGGGACATTTCCCTCTATTTTATCTTCAATTATGTTCTTCACAAACCCAATGTGTCTCAGGGTGTGCCCAATCCATCTAGTTCTTATTTTCTGTATGGTGTTCTATATGGTCCTTTCCTTTTCAGCTCTTCTGTACAGTTCATCATTTCTTATTTCGTCGTCCACGTCCTGCGCGTTATAGTCTTGAAATATGTTGTATGTCATTAACTCGGTTTAGCAGTGCTGATAATATGGCTGAAAGTTTTCTCGGGATTTTTCAGTTAATAATGAAATCTCGAGTTTTCCTGCGGTAATTAATTCGCTAATACTAAGCTTATTTGGAGATCATTAGCGCAATGAAAAGTCGCTCTAGAATAGGGGTTCTCGGCGAGCGGGCAAATCCCTCCCTGGAGGAATATTTAGATGAATATTAAGGAGAGAGGGGAAATTGGGGCAATTTTCCAGCAAAATGTGATATATGTAGATGGTTAAAACTGTGGTATGTATGTAAGTAAGGATTATAATTTATTCATAAATATGCGCATTATTTTTTTTATTCGCGGAATTCAAGTACTATTTAATTATTTTTATTGGGAAGGGGAATGATGTCTTGAAAAATGTTGAAGGGAATTGAGCGAAAACGGCCTTTTTTTCTCTCCTCCGTGAAAATGAAAATAATTTGTCTTTCACGTTCGCATCATATTGGCTTTTTCCCACCTTAGCTGATCGTTGTGATAAGAAATCCGGAGCCTCTCCGTACTTTAGTCTCCCTGTATTTTGTTTTCGGAGGGTGTGTTATAAATAACTCAAGTCCACTGTCGGCGCATCGTGGAGATAAGACCATAAGTTACCTACTAGTTTGCTGTGTCGTATTGAGTGAACTTTTGGAACCTTTGCTACTCACGGCGTTCTGTTTCATTGTCCTTCTTTTTTAGACTCGTCAAATTGTAAATAACCGTACAATTGCGACTATTTTGAGACAGTTGTAAATGAACGGTCGTTTACTTTCTGAACCCCATTGTTCTCGTCTGTTATCAGTGGTACTGAGGGAGCGAGAAGGAGCAAACAGAGGAACACTCTTATTCCGACGGAATCCTTGTGACTAGTTTCCGTGATTCAGTTCGAAATTACGAAATAGAAGCTCGATTTGATAACAAAATACATGTGACATTTGATTCAGAGATGGGAGAAATCGATTCCAAGATAGCGAATCTGTCAGTGGAATGTGTCATCGGTGTGATTTTTGTTGATTAGGCTAAGATTTTAAGTAATTATTTTTAAGAATTCTACCGTTCTAAGGTAGTTTTTGTAGAAAGACAGAGAATCTTCTCCCGGTTTTCTACACTTTCAGGGAACTAACTACGTCCAGTATTTCCCTTTTCTTCCTCAGCATACGATGTACCCTTCTTCATCTCGTCTTAAAACCTCTTTCTCCTTCTTCCCCTTGCCTTCCCCCGATTGCCTAACTTCCTTCCCTCTATCACACTCTTGAGAAACCCAACCCCTCGCCCCTTATTACTTCCTCCACCCATCTACCCTGCCTATCACGGATTTCATCCAGAAGTTTCCTTTCCTCGCCAACCATCTCGAACACTTCCTCGTTAGTCTTCCTCTCCGTCCACCTAACCTTCTCCATCCTTGTCCACACCCACATCTCAAATGCCTGCGGCCTATTTTCTTCCTCCATTCTGTGGGTCCACGTTTCTACCCCATACTACGCTACGCGCCATTTCAAGCTTCAAGTTTTGTGAGGCACAGAAGTCATTATAAACATGCTTAAACAAAACTTCTAACTCTTTGAAGTTAACTGCTTATGTTTTCAACCTATCAAATTGATAACTAGTAGATCGATGACGTCGTTAATTCACGTCATCAGTTTGATATATGTATTGTATTTTTATTCTGTGCTCCGCGTCATTGGCTTGTTGAATTATATCCTCTTCCGTCAATCTTCTTAAAATATATCAGAAATTATGATTGGCATCATCTATACTGATTCATAAAAGATGTTGTGTCTTGTTTGTATATATGTTCGCTAATCTTCTCCTCAAAGAATGTACAGATTATTGTTATCAATGTGGAGACTCATCCACGCCATTCGTTTGTGTTGTTATTTCCTCTTTAGTCTTCGTAAAATATTTCAGAAAATGTATACGATTAGGGAAGAAAAATTCACGAGATGCACTAATGTCTAGTGGGAAGGAGTGCGTGTTAATATTCTCGCGCATTAGGTGCGTGTTTTTTTTGCCTCCGAGAACGTTTTCATTCATTATTAGCATTTTCTTATCATGCCGGCGTTCATTCCATCGTTGTGCCATTAATCTTTTCAGAATGAAGAAAATTACGATTTGATGATCTGGCGCAAATAGCAATTCACGTGCACAACCGAATGATGATTTTATCTTTTTTCTTCCTTCTTCTTTTAGTTTTCCCCCGTGGATAGCACCTTAGCATTTAGTTACGTCGGCGAATCGCGTTCCTTCGTGACCAGGGTGTTTAGCGCGCGTCCGTCATGTTAATTTAATCCCGCGGCATGACTCAGTCGCTCTTTGAGACCCTAATCAATCTAATGGCGGCTCGCGTAAGATTGCCCCCCGGCCAGGAATGACTTCCTCTCCCATTGGCCATGAAAACTTCCTCAGGTCTCTCTCCCTCTATTGGAACTCCCATCAAGGTTATCGTGCCTAACTAACTCAACCGTCGTCTAATGCAATGGCTTGTGTGTGTGTGTGTCTGTGCAGCCTTCTTGATAGCGCGATCGCTCTCGCCTTGGAAGAGTTGACCCCCCCCCCTTCTCCCGCGAGAGGCTCCGTAAACGTCTTGTGCGACCGTTTTAGTTTTCCCGTGCCGTGACGCACGCCGTTTGCTCTCGAAGTCGGAATCGTTTTGTAAGTGAAACGTCTGAGTGTTAAGTTATTTGAACCGCCGTGTTAGTTGTCACGGGCGAAATAAAAAAAACTGACTTTGTCGCATAGTTTCCTAGATTGATTATTTTTGCGCTGCCGCGTCTTGTCAACGTGCGATATTTATCGAAGTGTATCGATATATTCAGTACATAGGTAAATATCGAGGGGTGTGGTAGTAGTTCTTTTTCAGGCTAATTCTTTATTTCGCGGTGATAGTTATGTCTGGCGAAATGAAAATAAAAACTAATTTTATCGCACGGTTTTCTATATGGAATATTTTTTCGGTGTCGTTTCTAGTCAACATGCGATATTTATCGATATTAATATGTCTGGACATCAACAAACATCTAGGGGTATTATAGCGTGCGATATCATTTCTCCGAATTCTTGCGACATTTTGCTCTTTTCGCGGGAGGATAATTGTGGCGGAATCACGAGAATCTACCCCTGGGTGTCAGTTCTCTAAAGGCTGCGATAATTATCAAACTTACTTGATCGGTAATTGGGAGATCTGGGCTCGAATCCCCGTCAAGTAAAATGATTTTTCCAAGGGGCGAATTTCATCACTTGATGTATACGCACCCGTGCGAGTGATTTCGCACCAAATCCTTTTTATATGCAATGATTGGAGATTGGTCAAGTTCGTCGTTATATCAACTACAATAATGGGTTAATCCACCGCGACAGTGGCTAAGCACTGCTATCGCCTCTTGTGCTACAATGTGGACCTGAGACGCGAATACATAGTTTGTATAGACCCCCATCGAAATTCGCCTTAGGGGAAGAATGCTTGGTCGCAACTGGCTAACACTCCTGACCGGCAATTGGGGAGTTCCGGGTTCAAATCTTGGTCAAGTCCAATGATTTTTATCAATGCGTATTGCATCCCTTGATGATCATCCAGGAGTTTCGTCACCCACTATAATTAGCACTTCCTCGTTCATCTTCCTTGCCGTCCACCAGACCTCCATTCTCCTCCACAGCCTCTTCTCAATTGCCCGTAAGGCCCGTTTTCCACCTCTTTCCTCTGAAGCCCAAGAGTGACGATAGTGGTGCTTACTGTCGCGAAGAATAAACCTAACATAATCCTTTATATAACGACGAGCTTGACATTTTTCCAATTATTGCATATACAAATGATTCGGTGCGAAGTTACAACGTTGCATTCCATGTCACATTCTTTGCCTACCTTTCCTGTTTGCGTAATTTCTCTTTTAAACCACATCACTTGGCCATCTAGTATTCTTCATTGCCGCTGCAAATTGGATTCTCAATTATTTCTTTCACGTATGCCGTGTATTTCTTCCGCGTAACAGGCTGCATTAATAAAAGTAGACTGGATATCCCGGTGGTCTGAGTATCAGACACGATTTCTTCTTCAGAATTCGTCTGAATTTTACCCTCTATACGCCAATTTTTTCGTCCACCTTTTGCAGTCATTTCCCATGCTACCCCACTCGTGGAAGAATCAGGAACTAAATATTACGAATAGGAGATATTTTAGTTGCCAAGCTGTACAATTGATGTCTCAAAGGCATATAGACGTAAAGAAACCTAATGAGAGAAAAAAATAAAAACTGTTATAACTGTTACCTCTAGGTCACTCCGCGGGATAGAGCGTTAAAATGCCAGTGTCAATCAAACGACATGCTTTCTCTGGGAAAAACGGAAATTTTGGCATTTTTTAGAGTGGAAAGATGGGACCCAGCTGAAAAGTGACTCCATTTCCTCGTAAATTCGTTGGCCTTCATAGCAAAATTCTGCTACTGTGAATTGTTGAGTGCTCGAAAGGCCGAAATTTTATTTTCTTGCGAGAGAAAGCGTGCTTTCGAATTTTCATTCGATTAATGCTCTCCTCCCATGCAAACGTTACCATTTTCATGGCAATTACATCTCTTTTTTTTTAAAAGTATTCTACCGGTTGAGGTAGGTTTTGTTGTATGTCAGAGAATCTCCTCCCGGTTTTCTACACTTTCTGAGGCCTATCTCCCTCTAGTATATCCTTTTTCGCCTCAGCATACGATCTATCCTTCTTCATTCTGTCCATGGATCCTTTTCTTCCTGTTCCCAACATCCCTCCCTCTATCACATTCTTGAGCAACCCATTATTACATCCTCCAGCCACCTACTCTTCCTATCCCGGATTTCATTCTGAAGTTTCCTTTCTTCGCCCGCCATCTTAAGCACTTCCTCGTTAGTCTTTCTCTCCTTCCACCTCACTTTCTCCATCCTTTTCCACTCCCACATATCAAATGCCTGCAGTCTATTCTCGTCCACCTTTCTGAGGGTCCACGTTTCTGCACCATACAACGCTACGCTCCATATCAAGCTTAAGTTGCTGTATCTTCAAAGCATCCTAATTTTACATCATTCCAAGTATAGATGTGCCTTCTTGCGAATTCAGCTAGTCCAGTAGCATGACTTACACTTTACCTTGAGTACCCCGCGACCATTTTCGGTCCTTTCGTAGAAAGATTCAATGTAGAAAATAAAATGCAACTTAGTTAAAGTCTTCTGCGAGCTAACTGAGAGTGTTTCCCCTTTATAAAACAACCACTTCATCTCAGCACTAACTAGTGAAACATATTTCGTCGCATTAAAATTCCCCGCAAGCTCTAGCAGGAGTAACTTTCCAGATTAAACCTACCCAAGCCATTGATTCCATGATTAAATATTCTTGCAACCGGACATAAGTGACGTTTAATGAGTCAATAGGGACCAAACGTGCTAGTAGAAGCGTCTAAGATAACGCTATAATTACTAATTTCCAATCATTGCATTTACAAATGATATGGTACGAAGTCACTCGCAGAGCTGCACATACACCAAGGGATTTATTTATTTTATTTCATTTTTATTTATTTTCACTGCCCCGAAAACAGCACATTAGGCCATTTTACATCAGGTGAACAACAGTAACAACGGACGAGACACAGACACCCATGTCCTGGGCAGATAATATTCTACTCAGGCGGGACTCGAACCCGCGACCCTTGGGTTAGCAGGCGAGGACTTTACCCCGCCGCCACCGGGGCCGACGGGGTTGAAATTCGCCACGAAAAAATCATTTGACTTGACAGGGATTCGAACCCGGATCTCCCAATTGCCGGTCAGGTGTGTTAGCCAGTTACACCGCCAAGTCATCTCCTTTCAAGGTGAATTTCGAGGAGGGTTTATTCGAGCTAGATGTTCACACCTCAAGTATTCATTGTACCACATGAGACGACATTCGTGCTTACAAAGCCACTGCAGCGGTTCACACTTAACGTCCGAATATTTACACGTCCAATGCATCTTACCTACCCCACTTCATACATCCTAAAATTACACTCCTATTAAATCGCGGGTCTCTCTGAGGCCGGATAACGGGATTATGTCGGCGTTTCCTCGAACAGAACAGTAAGAATAACATCGCCCTCGATATCCACACATTAAGAACTCGTAAAAACCTCAACTTTTGGCTCATTCTAATTAAGGAAAAGACGACTTCGGCAGTAGAGAGTTGGGGAAGGGGAGTTTAACGACACTTCTTTTGCAAAAAATATACAAAGATCGAGCGATAGCAGAAAAAAAATGTCGAGTTAAGTGGACCAAATCCTTTTTTCCTCTTTCATGAGCAGAGAAATGCGTCTCGTACGATTGGGGGGGAGAAAGACTGCGGCGTGCAAATCGCCTGGATGATTTCCGTCGGCAAATTCAATTTCCATTGTTCTCAGACGGCCAAACTTTTTCATTTTCGAAAGCGGCCTGATTTGGGAATTCACCGGCGAGCCTTTACTCGTTTCGAGAGGAAAGGAGGACCTCCTGCAACTCGTCAATGAAACCAGCCTCCTTCCTCATCCATAACAAGACATGCCTCTTGCCGACAAAGGGGGTCATGTGAAGGCTTGACCCAAGAATGCTGTTTTGATTGTGCCAAGAAAGTTCATCTTTCAACGAAGATCTGGTTTCACCGCTGACAGAAACTGCATACAACTGAGTATAACTTGGGGCACTGTTATTTGAACTATTAACTTTCTAAGTAATTAAATTAAAATATCAAATCATCATTATCATTGGTCGTTCAATCCTAAGATTGATAATGATGATTTGACGACCAATAATCCCTATCTAATGCTAGGTCCCTAACCTTTTGGTATCTCTTTCTATGTACTTTCCTCTAAATTTGGTCGATGAACTTATTCCTGGGTCTTCCTATGGGAACTTGACCCTCTAATTTGCCTTCAACTATGTTCTTCACAAACTCATTGTGCCTCAGGGTGCTTCCAATCCATCTTTTTCTTCTTTCCTGCATAAAGTACCATGCGGTCTTTTTCTCTTCTACTCTTCTGTAAACTTCATTATTATTAATTTTGTCCGTCCATTTTATCTTCAGCCTCCTCCTCCAGCACCAGGTTTTGAAGGCTTTTAGTCTTTTCTGATAAGCTTTTCCAATGGTACATGCTTCCGATTTTTAGGGTGACGGAAGCAAGGACCATTGGAAAAGCTGACTAGAAGAGACTAGAAGCCATCGAAATATCTAAAATTCGAAAATGTCTAAATTAGTCTTCATTTCGACTTATTTTTTCTCGCGGTGCGTTTAAAACTCCTTCACCAAGGAAAGTTTTTTTTCCGATTATGAAAAAAATTACCCTGTAAAAGGGCTGGTATTTACCGTCAAACATCTCGTTGAGTAACACTGCGAGGGGTTGATATTTTAGTATAATCGGAAGGGTGCGATACTTTTCTTTAAAATGAGACCAAAGTCATTGATTTCTAGGTCGAACGGTATTTTGCTCGAACTATATTTAGTAAATACTTAAGGTGCGAGCTTCCATTATTTTTGTCAGCGTTTACCTTCGAATAGGGTGTATTTAATTGCAATCCCGACTGCCGGCATGGTAGAAAAATATCCACTGAAGTATGTGGAACATGCGTTTGCTTCAACTATACTGCGTGGAAGAGAACGGAGTGTAAAAAAATGCGTCTTTCCCTCCTCTCTTTTCTCGCAGTGCTACCCGCCGCGGAGGAGGTGAAGTCTCTCCCTTTGAATGCGTATTTATTGCCTCCGTCTTCCTCGGTTGATATGCACCTCAAGATTGATGGAGATTGATGCGTGAAGCTGCTGAAAGCCATGCGTTGTCATTAATAATTTGATAGTCCTCCGGCGCACTTGGTAGCAGATTCATTTATCATGCTGTGTAAAGTTCATATTTCAGCCACGTGTTCGGAGGAGGGACTCTTTCCTCAAGATTAGAGCTTCGAGCCTGGATGCGCGTATGAAATACTATAATGCTTTGTAAATTAGTGCGTAATAGCTGTTAAGAGACGCTTTTACTCGCAGGGCTTGTCAATTTTTCTTTCACGTTGGTAGGTATTGGGATTGTTAATACGGTATTGTTATCCACGCAAAGACAGTTTTGAATGGAAAACAATGAATTGTATGTACTTTTCTTCCACGGTTGGAGATTCTTGTCTCTGTACACAATTTCGTTTTTCACCTCGGCGTATGTCCTCGGGAGAGCGCAACGCGGTTAATGTGATGATTGCTCGTGCTTAAGAGGAAAGATGAATTTTTGTACGCATCAATTCAGTCAGCTGTATACATCTCCTATTTTAGCGCTCATATTAGATCGAGAGATAAAGCGCGGAATATAAGATTAATCTCCGTTTCGTCCTGAAATTCGCCCGATCGGAGTTTTTCAAGCAGTTCAAGCCTCGCGCGTAACCTTCCCAACCTAATTCTTCCATCAACTGTATGTCACTCTTATGTACGCTCGTAGAATTGATGGTGTTGGCAGTAACTTGGTGGAATTCCTTCATAATGAAATGATGAATTACTTAGTTTTCCACAAATGACTCATTACGTTCTTACGACCCGGGTTTCATCGCTGCGTGACATCATCAGATACAGACATAATAAAACACATTGCTTAAATAGTAAAAAATGAGAGGGGGATGTAGTCTTCGGGTGACGGGTGGGTGGTTATGGAAATAGGGTTGGGGAAGAGGGCGGGGGGGATCCGTGCCCCGAGCCTGAGTAAGGCTACGCTATAACCTTAATCTTGGTTCCCATAACCTCCCACCCGTCACCTGAAGAATACCTTCCTCACTCTCATTTTTTACTATTTAAGCAATGTGTTTTATTATGTCTGTACCTGATGATGCCGCGCAGCGATGAAACCCGGGTAGTAAGAACATGATAAATCTTTTGTGGAAAACTAAGTAACTCATCATTTCATTACGCTCGTAGAAGTTTTCAAAGAAGTGTGCGGCTTTCCTTTGTATTTTATTTGCTTCGCGAATTAACTCTTTCCCGGAACGATCCCTAATACTCGTGCCGGATCCAAGATGCGACTTAACCCGACGGAGGTAGCATTTGTCTTTCCTTTTTTTTCTTTAGAGAGCGACATTACATCAATTACACATTATTCCGGTGGGCAGCCTGGATTGAACTCACGTAATCTATTCCCCGGGAATGTTGGAAGTGTTTCATCATCATCAAAAAGTCTACTTAGCAGGGAAATATTTATTTTCATTGAACTTATTTCATTTAATTGGAGGTAAAATAGAGGGAAAATTATCCAGAGTGTGACCCAGGAAAAAGATGATGGACAAAATAAAGAGGTAAGGACATAGGAAGACGTACCAGGAGGTTAATGTTAGTGGGAAAGGATTCACCGGACGAATCTCCGGGCACCTGTGCCGAGATCTTAATCGCGTGAGACAGCTCATTGGCTAAGGAAGGAATGGCTTCGAACCAGTAGGGAAGGGGTAATGACGTGGTTCTAGGAAAGGGTAGATTCAAAACCCGGTCACAATTAGTTTGACCGCGTAGTAAACCAAGAAACCTGGTGTTTGCTTTTTGGCAACAGAAGCCCGATGTCCGCTTTATGGAAGAAAGTAGTTCATTTTTCTGGCACTCTATGGATCGGAAGTATGGACCACTGGAAAAGCTGACCAGAAAAGACTAGAAGCCTTCGAAACCTGGTGCTGGAGGAGGATGCTGAAGATAAAATGCACGGACAAAATAAAAAATGAAGAATTGTTCAGAAGAGTAGAAGAGGAGAGGTCTACATGGAACACCATAGAAAAAAGAACTGTGATGGATTGGACTCATAACTGAGACACAATGGGTTTGTGAAGAACATAATTTAAGGTAAAAAAGAGGGAAACGTTCTTGGAGGAAGACCCAGGAATAAGTTTATGGACCAAAGAAAGAGGAAAGTATATAGGAAGAGATACCAGGAGGCAAAGGAACTAGCACTAGATAGGTAAGGGTGGAGGACTACAGTCAACCAATCTTAGGATTGAACGACTAATGAATTTATTTCATTCGCCATGTGGTTTGTAGAGCGCCAATGTGTGTGTACCCTTATTCCGTATGGAGAGAGCCCTCTGTCTGGCGTTGGGAGTGACGCAATGGCTAGGACTTCCCTCACGCACGCTCTCGTCCTTAATCGAATATCCCCGTCCTCGTCGATTGGAAATATTGCCTGTGGGTGGATGGGCGTGAATGGAGGTTATAGAGAGAGAGAGGGGGAACTAGAGGGGATCCTCCTCGGCTCACATCAGCTGACTTCCTCTCACCCACGTCAACCCCCTTCATGCGCCGGAAGTTCATCGATCAGAATTCCAGATCAGAACCAATGAGGGAAGTCGGCAACTTTTCACCGCCCAACGGCGTACTTCTTTTTTTCCGATTTTTGGCGGTCATGCGCTTCGCCAGGACCTCCCCCCACGCGAGGGAGAGCGGGGGGGACGGGTGGGGGGACGAGAACCAGGATGCTGAAAGCATGGGATTCTTGGGAAACCTCGAAGTTTAGGGAAATTTTATGGAAAGTGTCAGATCTGGACTTGACTTCTGGTTGTCGTGGAGGTTTTGCCGTTATTAGAGGCTCAAGTATACTCAGTGGTGAAACACAATCATAGTGCTGCTGGTAACTCTTATTTTCCCATCCGATTATCTAGTGTTTCGAATGGAGCTGATGACATTAGAAGTCGATCGTTTGCTAGCATACCTGTGAACACTCACGTACCGTGTCTCCTGGTTAAGTATTACTCCTGGCTGTGTGGTTTGATTTGATTAAAATAACCCCTAAGCTTCGCGCGCCATTTCCGATTCTTTTTTGTCTCACGCGATGGGCGAACAAACTGATTACCTTACGTTAGAGGAATCTACCGGTTGAAATGTGGATTAATTGAAAGTCGAATTAAATCCTCCGTATTTTTACGCCTTCAGAGCCCTCTTTATTTATATTCATTCATCATCTCAACATACTTTCTATCCTTTATCATCTCATCCATGAAACCTATTTTCTTTTTTCTCCTTCTCCGCTTCATCCTTCCCTCTGACGTGACAAAAAATATCTTAGTATATTCCATACTTTAAATGTTTAGTGCCGACCCAAGTTTCGACTGCACAACAATCATTATCAAGGTATATTTACAGCTTAAGCGAGTCAATATATTGAGAAGAGACGGGGGAGGGGGATGTGGAGGTTTTTAATTGACGTCAGAGACGTGCGTCACGGTCAAGTTCGGCCTATGGGAGGTGTTTGGGGAGGGGAATGGGGGAATGGTATAGATTATGAGGGGAATAGGATGGAAAAACACATTCATTAAGAAGTTTGGCATTTTTGTGGGTAGCAGCATTCACAATTTCAAATTGTTCAAAGAAGCCTAATTTGGCCCCTTTTCTCTCAATATGGAGCACTTCAGGCACAAAATCACTGTCGCGGTCCTCTTCGATTAAGTGTTTGGCAAACGATGGTGAAAAATCTCCCTTCAAACAACACGTTTACTGTTCCCGAGCCCTAATATTGATGGCTCGACCACTTCGACCAATATATTTAGTAGTGCAATTGGGAGTGGTGCACTTTAAGCTGTGTACACCATTCCTGTATATCCGTATATTTTCGTCCTTCAAGTGGAATGAAAATTTGCCCAAGGTTTTCGGGGTGTAAAAAGTAGCGTTGTAAATTATTCTGTGGAATGCACTAAAATATTTTTTCGTCATGTCTGTTACTACGTTCCAAAAAGTTACGCCTTCGACCTTTGATATTATCCTTCCCTCTATCACAGCCTGAAGCCAACTATCCCCCCTCATCATAGCCTCCAGCCACCTACCCTGCATCCACCTCCATTTCATCCAAAAGTTTCCCCTCCTTACCCGCCATGCCAACCTCTTCTTTCGTCTGTCTTCCTCTCTGTCCAATGTCACGTTAAAAATACCGTCGGGAAGCGGGAGTGGGGAGCCCTCACAACTACCAATAACCCTGAATATGAAAGTGCAAACTGATAAGGACAAATTAAAACCTGGTAAACAGATGCTATTCGAGAACTCTCCTTTTGTTCTCTCGGAGTGAGCGGGACGTTCCCGTATAACTGTCGTCGGTGCCAACGTCAGCAAATATTTGTGGAGCTTTGGCGTGTTCTCATCCCGAATATCCCTCGTTTTGTTTGCGTCATAGCGCCGTGATACACTTACGACCTTCGAGTTTTTTGCGTATGCAGTTAACGTCATCAGGCTAAACCAGAAACTTCCCCAAACACACTTTGTGGTGAAAAACGTCGTATTTATTTCATTCATCGGCTTTTCATGATTTTTTAAATCGTATTCTACCGGTTAAGGTTGGTTTTCTTGAATGTCAGAGAATCTCCTCTCGGTTGTCTACATTTTCCGGGGCCTATCTCGATCTAGAATATCTTTTTCCGCCTCAGCATACGATCTGCCCTTCTTCATCCCGGCCATAAAACCTATTCTCTTTCTTTCTCTTCACCGATTGCCCAACATCCTTCCATCTATCACTTTATTGAGAAACCCATCGCTCCTTATTACATCCTCCAGCCACCTACTCTGCCGAACTCGAATTTCATGAAGACATTTCCTCTCCTCGACCACCATCTC
Organism: Ceriagrion tenellum; assembly: GCA_963169105.1. Lineage (NCBI taxonomy): Eukaryota > Metazoa > Arthropoda > Insecta > Odonata > Coenagrionidae > Ceriagrion > Ceriagrion tenellum. Next base: position 63,073,237 of record OY720635.1, read on the forward strand.
AAGCACTTCTTCGTTAGTTCTCTCCGTCCACCTCACCTTCTTCATTCTCCTCCACACCCACATCTCAAATGCCTGAAGCCTGTTCTCGTCCTCCTTTCTGAGGGTCCACGTTTCTGCACCATACAACGCAACGCTCCTCATCAAGCTCTTCACCAGCCTCCTCTTCACATCATTTTTCACGATGTACGTTATCGCAATAAAATATCTATACATCAAACAGTATGGTCTAAAATATTTATGGTTGGCGCGTAGAAAAGGTTGTGTCCGAGATTTATTTTTCCGATTTTGGCGCGCACTCTCTATAAGGTTGCCCACTCCTGCTGTAGGCACTGTACGTGTAAAGAGTCTTATGGATGAGACATCACTGCAGGGGAGGCGTCGAAACTGTTGGCCAGTAGTTCCTCTCCCTCCCCCCCTTTCGCCTTATTGTTTCTCCCTCGCCAATTTACCCTCTTCCCTGTTCACCCGTCGCCCCCCACCCCGCCCCCGTCTCCTTCAATTCTTCACGTCTTCTTCCTCTTATCTCCCTTCTCTCTTAAAAGAATGAAGGGAAACGAAAGGGGCTGAACTGGGGAAGGAGATTAGGTTTCGAGACCGTTATTACAGTAACACTCGGGTGGGCGGGTGAGGGTGAGAGGGCTTCCACCCCCGCATACAGCGCCTGCGCGCGCGCGCGCGTGGCCATGCTTTTGTTTCGATTGACTCGTTCCGGTCCCTCCCCCCCACCCCTTGCATGCACCTCTTCCTCAACGCCCCCATTTCCGCTCTCCAGATATTCCCAAAAGCCTCCCTTTTTTATTATATATCTTCCTGTCTCGCACATCATTAGTGATATTTGAGTTTATAATATTAAATCCAGGGGTACAAGTGTTTTTAGTTATTATAGAGTAGCTGATTAAAGTGCACGTTGTACAGAGATTAAGGAAGGGCTGGTGAAGAGTAAACATGGAGTAGCACGTCACGTTGTATGGGACAGAAAGTGCGAGAAATGTAGACAAGAATGGGACGCACGCTACAATAATAGGATTTTCAGACGATGTTTTTAATATCTTACAGACTCCGACGTATTATGGTAGATCAGGTCATGAGAATAAAATAAGGGAAATAGATCGCAGAATTAGTTGATGCAAGTTGAAAGATTTCAATGTCGTATTTCACACGATCGAAAGGAGACCGTTATGGCTACGTTGACACTTTGAAGTAGGTTAGTCAGGTAGTGTAGCTGATTAATTCATATGCACCCTAATGCATGTTCCTAAATCTGCCGAGTAGTGCTAACACCATATTTTGCGTGTTCCCTGCATGACTCTTGTGTCACGTTTACATAGTTACAATATTGGTTATGTTAGTGGTATGGTACTGGCATTTCTATCGTAGCGATAGCTTGTTGGTGAAAGTAAATTTATTCACTGCAGTTCCTTTTTTTGCTTAGTCACGCCCTACCAAACACCCTTGTGGTGGCTTGCAGGGTAATAACTATATGTAGATAGGCTGCAGGTATTCGAGATGTGGGTTTGAAGGAGGACAGGAAGGTGCGGTGGACGGAAAGAAGGCAAACGAGGAAGTGTTTAGTTGGGTAGATGAGGGAAGGAAAATCGTAGATGAGACCAAGAGGAGGTAGGGTAGGTGGTTGGAGAGGATGATGAGGTGCGATGCGTTGCGTAAGACCGTGATATAGGGGAGAATTTTGGGTAAATGGGGAAGTGGAGAGAAGAGGATACGTTTTATCAATGGGATGAGGAGATATAGGACATATGCTGTGATGAAGAAATAAATATTTTAGTGATATAGGGCCTTGCTTGTGTAAATTGTAGATAATTTAAACCTAACTCAACCAGTAAATTACCTTAATAAATAAAATAACAATTGGCTAACTATTGTAAAGACAGCTATCATAATCGTCGGTGTTGAGTTCGAAAATGGGAGGTTTGTGTTACTAATTTCCCTTTTTTTCCAATCTTGACGAAAAAAATATCTCAGTGTATTCCACACTTTAAATGTTTATTTCCGACCCGACTGAACAGCAGTCATTATCCAGGTCAACAAACATTTTAAGTGTGGAATATACTAAGATAGTATTTTCATCATTTCTGTGACGATTTTCCGCGAAGTAACGTCTACAGCCATTAATTTTATTTTATTCCAACATCAAATCCCTTCCAAACGCTTAGGCGCGGTTTTATAATCTGTCGTCAAATATTTCATCGATGTAAAAAGCGACGCTAAATACATTCTCCCGTCGATGATGCTTCAACTAACCTAAGGTCCGATGTAATATAAAAGTCCTGAACTCACAGTTCTCGTCAAGTTAGCGCAAATGCTATGTAATCTTGCGGAAACGTTAACCAGGAATTATAAAAGCGGGCCTGGCTATAATTTACCTTCTGTCATACCGCCTCTCTCTCTCCCGTTCAATATTCCTTCTTGCCCTCTCATTTCTCTCGCCCATCCAAAAATTCTCCCCTCTGTGACCCATTTAAACTTTTCATCACCCCTGAATACGTCCTCCAACCGACTTTGCTCCCCCACCTGATATCTCATGATCTCTTGCTGTCCGCAGCAAAAAGGATATATATCCCAAAAGAGAAAATAATAACGTGTTTTTGAGAGAAAAAGAGCGGAGGTTGAAACATTGTTGTCAGATTTCCAAACATTGCATTTAACAAAATGATGTGGTACGAAGTCACTCGCACGGGTGCATACACACCAGGGTTGAAATTCGCTATGAAACTTTAAACTTCACTTTTCCAGGCTTCACTTCTTAGAAGGGAGCTTTATGTTCGTTTGTATAATAAATGAAAATACATAATACTTTTCCACTACATTTTTAAAATACGACTCGTTTCGCCGAGTTTCGGCATCTTCAGGTATGTGATTAACGTTTGTTCATTTTCAGTTTATTGACCTTGTAGTTCCGGAGGGAAGGAGGAAGTGTTCTAAGGTTCGGACGGGGCTGAGAAATTCATGGCCATGTAAAAGCGTAGTTCAAGGGGTGGTGAGACTGGAAAGGATATTATTTACCATGGTAAAATTACCTTGACCTTAATTAAAATTACCTTACAAAATTAAAATTACCTAACAAAATTGTCAAGTGATAAATTTTTCCGCCTCATATATATTTATATATTTTTTTTCAATATCATGTGATGTAGAACCAGTTAGCTGGCTAAAAAGCGTTATATCTATTGTATGGGCTGAGTTACTTGATTTCGTAATTGATGCGGTACTACATAGTTTGGTACTCGCTCTCAGTAGGACCGAGTAGCCTTCAACCAGTTACGTCTGCTTTCAGTCTCACTGCGACCTTCATTTTCTGAAATCAGCGCCATCTATACTTCCCTTTGGCAATCGATAACTTTCAGGTTACAAAATTCTTCTTTCTACTGTATTTCTGTCAATTGACTGGTCTAACTGGAACTGTATTCTTCAGGCACTTCTGTTATGGGCGAGATTCCTCGTTGCCCGTTACGTCCCTCCATTCATCATATATCTCATCGAACCAAATCACTTCCTTCTTATTCCTTTTTCCATTAACTTTTCCTTCTATGACGACTTTCTGCAATCACCCTCTCCGTAATGTGAAGCCTATCCAATTTTCCTTTCTTTACACTTTTCAATGTATTTTTCCCGTCTCCTATTCTCCTCAGTACCTCCTCATTTTTAACCTTGTCCTTCCATCGTATCTTAGCCACTACCATAGCCAATTCTCAAAACTTTCCTGATTATTTTTCTTCCCCTTTCCTCATTGTCCACGTTTCCAATCCATGGAAAAACTTGCTCCTTATGAAGCTCTGCAAATATTTTCTTAAATCCTTTTGTTACTCATAGTTGTCGGGAGTCCCCTAACTTTTCCGAGCTTTTTTTCCTGAGCAATCCTGCGCTCATTTTTTTTTTACAGGACCCATTCCTGGTGAATTTGCATCTAAAGTATTTAAATGATCTCACTTGCTCGATTTCCGTGCCTTCCGACTCGATTTTGTGAAATTAACCCTTTGAGTGCTGATGACGTGATATCACGTCATTGGTACTGTGAGTGTTCCAGCTTTCATTAGGGGGCCTATTGAAAGTTCCCTAGTGAAAGGTGGAACACTCATGGTACGCTTGACGTGATATCACGTCATCAGCACCAGTGTAAAGACAACCATGACGTGATATCACGTCATGCCGCACTGAAAGGGTTAACAACACATAAGAATATCCAAGCTGTTGTTTTGGTTGTCGACTGTCACTAATTGGTTAATTTAGTATTTAAGGAGACGTGCATTTCGATATGAATGAAAATACCGCTTCAACATCCGTAAAAGTTCAATGATCATGTGAAACCTTCTAGGACGGCGCCAATCGTATCAGATTCCGTCCTCAGTATCTAGTTCCGGCTAGCATTCTTGATCTTGTGCTGGAGTGTGTATCGAGTGAAATGGGCTGTAGTTGACAGACGTGGGAGAAGCGAAAAAAGCGAACGTACGTATTTGGGGAAGGCCCTCCCCCATTCCGTTCTCCGCCCTTCCCCCCGAGGACTTTCCCCACTCCGCTTCCCCCTTCCCATATCTCCCAACCATCAACCTCCCTCTCTGTCTTATCACGTGGGTGGAGGAAGAGGAGGGGGGAGGAGGATGAGGCGGCGGAAGGGCCACCCACCACAGCGTACAGCCATCTCCATCGCGGGAGGAGGCGATCACGTGATGCCAGATATGGATTCCGGTGGATGACCGTCGAAGTAGGAAGTCGCTGAGTTACGTGCGAATACGATCGGATGTTTCAGACGTGAGAGAACGGGCCGGTGAGAGAAACGATGAATTCTTCCGATTGGTTCGCTTGGAATATTTGGTGACGATTCCCAGTCTGTCGGTTGAGAGTGTGTATTTTCATGAAATGTTTCTTTATCCCCCTTCCATGTTCTCATAAAATTGTGTAATCAACAAGAGAAGTACATTTTGAAGGAGGTGTTTAGGTCCCCCATCTTACCAGCAAAACATCATTTTGAATCGCAAAATGTTTGTGCATGAAAATTTTCAATATCTGGTATGTTTTGTCTAAAACATTTTAAAAACGCAATGGGCTACTTGATAAATAATTATCATAGGAAAACACATGGCATTGCCTCGCAATTTTTTACAGTATCGATTGTGGTTTTAATTTTTTTTAACTGTACTCTACCGGTTAAGGAAGATTTTGTTGAATGTCAGAAAATTTCCTCCCGGTTTTCTACACTTTCCGGGGCCTATCTCGCTCTAGTAAATCCTTTTTCGCCTCAGCATACGATCTACCCTTCTTCATCCCGTCCATGAAATCTATTCTCTTTCTTTCTCTTCCCCGCTTGCCCAAAATCCTTCCCTCTATCACATACTTTAGCAGCCCATCGCTCTTTACTACATCCTCCCGCCACCTTCTCTGCCAGTCTCGAATTTCATTCATAAGTTTTCTTTCCTAGTCCACCATCTCAATCACTTCCTCGTTAGTCTTCCTTTCCGTCCACCTAAGGTTCTCCATCCTTCTCCACACCCACATCTCAAATGCCTGCAGCCTATTCTCGTCCTCCTTTCTGAGGGTCCATGTTTCTGCCCCATACAACGCCACGCTCCATATCAAGCTCTTCACCAGTCTCTCCTTCACATCCTTAACCAAGGATCCCGCCATCAGCTCCTTTCTATTACTAAACGCCTCCTTAGCTAGCGCTCTTCTCTTCCGTATGTCTTAGTTACTATGTCCGTTTTCTTCTAGCGTGCTACCTAAGTAGTTAAAATGCTCTAGGAAAGTATAATTTTATAGTCTTATCCATAATTTATAACGTATGTAGAAAGGCTGACACTATGAGTTCTCTTTTTCACTGTACTTGAACTCCTTTGCTTGGAGCCTAAAATATTGGAATAAATTTGTTACGTAATGTAGCAGTTAATGCTTCCCTTTTGGAAAGTCTAGGAGCTTTTAATCATTTGGGGGAATTTGACCGTGACGCATTTTCATATTCGATTTAATTTTTTTTTTAGACATTGCGCCTACGTGTAATAAATGTTCATGACATTTCCATGTGTCAACATTGTTAGTGAGAGGGATATGGCTGGCGGGTTGGACTTTCTCTGCGCCCTTCCCCAAAACGAAGAATTTATTGTGTACTCAAACGATGAAGCAATTATGGACCTGTCACTGGATTCGTTTTAACTCGATAATTACGTGGAGGTCTCGGTATAACCCTTGACTTTGTCACTTTATAATTAACGTTGGATCATTTAAACATCGAATTAATTAGCAGTAGCATACGTAATGGCTAATGCTGCTGAAATGAAATTGACAATAACAAATGTTCTCCTATATTTTATGCTTTAAGCAAAGGAGTTTAATCACAGTGAAATGAGAGCTCTTACTGTCTGCTGCTGAAATTAAACTGTCGTAAAGAATGAAGAACGCTAGGTTGAACTTATAATGCTGGCGTCATTGCGGTTACAGCGATGTAACTCATACCTCTATCGCATTGCTTGTTTCGGAATTATCTGAGGTTTACAACTTTTATAAAAACTCGTCTAAAACACAACGAGGGAACAATTTTTTAACTTTATCATGTTCAAAACATTTTTAGCTTAGTTATTTCACAATCTCACATCTCTACAATAAATATTAATAGAGTGACGATATCATGAAGACTGGCCATCCAACTTTGAGCGCCGAAGACAGGGTCTTTTTTCAAATATAATGTCGTAAAAGTGCAGATATGAAGAGGAAAATAATCTACATATATTAATAAACGTAAAAAGGATCAGTCTATCATATGCATTTTGTTTCGTCAAAATCGGTTGACCCTACTTAAAGATACAGCTTTCTAAACTCAACGGACTCAACTTTTTTAATGGACAGTGGGTGAGAATGCTCAGTGATTGTAACGAAGGTAAAGTAAAGATGGGAATACAATCAACATCGTAATATTTTGGCGAATATCGAATTGGGCGTGTGTGTTCGTCTCTTGTTAATGTTAAAATACCCGGTGTATAAGGCCTTTGTTGAGCTGTTTTCGGGGTTCATTAAATAATAATTTAAAAAATCGCAAACGATCAATTAAGAGATGGACTCTTTGTTTATTTTTTCATTATATTTTATCTCATCACTCAATTTTCCACATAATCTCCTTCAAATGAATGTGAAGACAGTGTATGAAAAATTCGTGTGGAGCTGGCACTCTATGGATCAGAAGTCTGGGCCATTGGAAAAGCTGACCAAAAAAGACTAGTAGCCTTCGAAACCTGGTGCTGGAGGAGGATGCTGAAGATAAAATGGACGGACAAAATAAGAAATGATGAAGTGTGCAGAAGAGTGGAAGGGGAAACGACCACATGGAACGCCATATAGAAAAGAAGAACCATAGGGATTGGACACACCCTGAGACACAATGGGTTTGTGAAGAACATGAAGGCAAAGTAGAGGGAAGAGTCCCAAGAGGAAGACCCAGGAATATGTTCATGGACCAAATGAAGAGGAAAGTACCTAGGAGGAGATGCCCGTAGATAAGGGAACTAGCATTGGATAGGTAAGGGTGGAGGGCTGCAGTCAACCAATCCTAGGATTGAACAACCAATGAATATCCTTCAAATCTATTGCATTCCTCTAGCGATTCACCTGGTCTTGTATGCCATGTCGGTTCCAGTCATCGCTCTGGTTATGGAGCCAGGATTACCCTGCGTTAATCTCTTCTACGTCGTCCAAGGTAGTAGTGTGGAAAAGTTCTTTGAGTCATTTTAAAAAGTCGATTAGAAAAGAAATTACGAAGCAGATACATTACTTCACTTCTTTAGTTTGTGGCAGGCTGGTATTTGCGTGCCTAATCTTGCTGTGTATTCTTTGTAGAGTCCACAAATGTGGTCAGAGCACTCAGATGTAAGATACGGTTGCGTTGTGATAACCTGTTAAGACTTTGCGGTTTACAGGTCTACAGGATACCTGAAGATGTCACCTATGCGATGAAACGGGTCGTTCAAAATTTAACTGTGCGGAGAATTAACAAGGCATTTTGATTTTCCTTAATGGATTTTCACAATGTAAAGTCCGCAACAATCAAGTTGAGATTAGACTTCGTCATTTGGATGCAGAGAGGTAGAATGTATGCCGAAAAACGGGTGAGATCGGCGTATGACGAAATGGGATGGAGCGTGTGAAGAGAAGCGAGGTTATGTTGAAGACAGCTATTGGAGTTGTTGCTTTTTTGGGTTTGCCCGAAAGTAAATAAATAGCAGAGATACGGTGCATGCGGGCCTGGAGAAGGATATCATGTAAGGTGCCTGCAGTTATTTGATAGAGTAGCACCGGTAATCTTATCTTTATTTAAACCTACCTCAATCGATAGGCTTCCTCTTACAATAGTAATCTGTTTTCGAGTTTATCGGGCGACGCCCTGCCACGATAGAAACACCGCTTCCCATTCCGTCACTGATATGAAGCATAGTTATGCTCGCTCGAATTCGAAGGGGTGATCCTCCCATTAAGTCCTAGTGCTATTGTCGATGTCTGCCAAGGCAGGGTGTAATTGCGAAATGATCTCAGTCATAGAAGCGTGTCAGGCCGAACTGTCACTAGTTGCAATGAAACTCTTTTAAATCTTGAATTCAATCCTCTCAGGCGTAACCTTGTGGAAGTCCATTATGATTAATGACAATAACTCTGTTTCAAATCACGGAGTTTTTACTGGTTCTACTAGTTTCAACGCTACTGCGTCCCGCGCTACCTTATGCTGACGAAGTGGCGTTGAAACAAGTAATACCAGTAAAAACTTGCAGATAACATGCACGAAAGATAGCATGCGGATGACAAGTACAAAAGGTATCATGATACCCCATGATGACATAAGCAGATAAATTAGAGGAAATTTCAAGGATTTGATTGATATGAAAATGCTTTAGTCATTTACCATGGTATGTGGAACTACTACTTTCAACGCTACTGCGTCCCGCGGTACATGATACTGACACAGTGGCGTTGAAACTATTAGTACCAATTAAAACTCTGTGGGTTGAAGCATAGTTGTTATTTTATCATTCTTCTCTTAAATCTTGATGATTCCATGGAGTTTTCACTCAAGACTTGGGTTTCGACGGTCCTCGGTCTTCGGGTGAATCCCGGTAGAGGCCAGTGCCGTAAACACACTTCTTAAAAAAGTATTCAACCAGTTAAGGCAGGTTTTGCTGAATGTCAGAGAATCTCGTCCCGGTCCTCTACACATTCAGGGGCCCATCGTTGTGCGTTGTGTGTTGCAAGTCAGTCGTTGTGCAAGGATTTTGTGAGATGACGACCTCGGGGCCCTTGCCGGGCCCGACACCCGCCCCAGTGGGCGGCGTCCCGTAGTTGCCGGGATTCATTTCTCTTTGAGCGACATTAATTTTTCAGGGTAGTAAAATAGTTGAGAGGGACTCCCACCCCCACTTCCCAACCGTGTATTTCACGTGACATCATCACGAGACTACCTTTCGTCTGGCTCCTACCCTTCGACCTATCTGTCATGGGTGGCCCTACCGGGAGCATTATTTCGTAGACATATATATGCGCTGAAATGTTCAAGTATAAGCCCGTGGTTAAGAGTTAGAGAGGAGCTGAAGGAATGGAAGGTGCATTTCAGCGCACACCTTTCTCTTCTTCTTCCTAGGGGGCTACAATCGAGTAGGTTATAAGAGAAATGGAGGCGACTGGGATGCAGGATTCGGCCTCAAGAATCAAGTGTTAGGTTGGAAGAGGCAATGAGGGGACGATGGGTTGTTTAAGGCCGTGAGAGAGGGAAAGAGTAAGCGGGGAATTGCTAGTGGGGAAAGGGAAGAAAGGGAATTGGTTTTATGGACGGGGTAAGGAAGGGGAGGACATAGGTGGTGACGAAGAAAGAAATATGTATCAGAACTATGCAGGGCCCTGCAAGTGTAAAAACGCCCCTATATCCTAAGATTTTTTTCGACTTTTTAAAAGTTACCGTGGTAATTGTTTTTTTTTAATGGTTGATGATTAGTATACACTACACTCTGTTTCATTATGTGAGTTATGCGTTGTAAAATTTTCGATTTTCATTAAAGTCTCTGGGGTACACGTCCGTACAATTTCCAGTGAAAAATGGATGATATTTTTCGGAAAATAAATTTAAAATTATAGTGTTGAGGTAGTTGGAACGGGATAGTTCCCTAGTCATAATATAGACCATATTCGAATGATACGTTTTAATTTCACCAGCTGTAGGATACCTGAATTAAATATTCCCTTATTAATGGTGCAATAATTTACTTTGATGTGACTGAAAGTTTAAGCACTAGAATTAAAATATCCATAAAAGTCTTCAACTTTAGTCATATTCTTCTCTCCGTAATTTAAAACTCCTGTCACTAAGGAAGGTTTATTACGATCCTGAAAAAATTACTGCGCTGACGGTATGATTTATTTTCAAAAACAGTTATGGAATTATACAAACTAATCACTATCAATTAGTTGACGAATTCTAGGTACTAGAAATTCCTCATATTTTTAATTTCTCTCCGGAGTGCATCCACGCACCATTTCCCATGTAAGAGGGCTGGTATCTATCGTCAAAAATCTCGGAAAGTAGTGCGGTATGGGGCTGATATTTTGGTAGTTTAGGATGGATTGAATGATACTCTTTAAGATTAGACCTAATTCATTGACATATTGGTGGAATGATATTTCGCTCAAACTCCATTAAGTGGCTAATATATCGGTGTATTTGGAAATGGGATATCTTTTTCATCCTGGTGAGGCCAAATTCAATGAATGCAATGTGAAGTTATATCTCTCTCAAACTACCTTAACCTCCCAAAAAGGCTTTCCTAGAATTCGAATCTCCTTCCGTGCGGTAGAAGTAACAAAGTCTTGTGTGCCTCTTCGAAGGGCGGGAGGGAAGGGCAACGAAATGCATTTTTCCCCCTTTCGGCGAATTTCCTCGCGTGACGAATGCTTCGGAGGCGAGATCCTCGCTCCTCCCGGAAGAGTCGAGGAGGAGGGCGCACGAATTCAGGTCCTCCGAAAACATCAGGCCTCCGGGAAATCTTTCGGAGGTGTTTTTTTGTGTGTCGTTCGAATCGCTGCTGCAGCTTGGGTGCAAAGATACCTTGCATGCAATTGCATCGTACTCGCGATTTCGCTAGCTATACTTAAGGTCAGAATAATCCTCTTTAATCAGTAAAAAAAATTGGGGCTCTTGTAATTGCTCCGAGTTTCTTCGAATTTCAATCCTTGACGGTGTGAGAGAGATAATTGAAGGGAGGTTTTCATGGATATTCGACAACATGGAAAATATCTCGCGTGACATCGCTAATGCGAGCGTGAACACCTGCAGTTAAATTAATGATTTTGTCGAACCAGGTCTACGGAAGTTCGCCTAGCGCTTCTTTTGATCCAGTATTCGTGGCGTCGTTTGAGCGCCTCTTGATGTTTGCGCCAAAAGCTTTCGTGCTGGAAAAGATAAGCCTGATGCATGCCAGGTTCATGCTTATGGTGGTCGGAGCGATTTTCGTTTATGTACCTACTGATTTTCGTGAAATATAGCGTGTGTGTTATTTGTAGTAATATGTGTTGATGAATGTGAAAAAATTTGGATGTTTCCGTGGTAACATTCATATTATTATTCATATTATTATGGTATTCATAGCCGTTTCCTGGGTGTCCCCCAGGTGTAGGGGAACCCCTTGGCTCAGAAATGGTATTCATAGTCGTTACCCAGGGGACTGCCGCCACCTAACTCTCTCCCAGGCCGCCGATTTCTAGGGTGAGGTCTGAAGCTTAGGGACCTTCAACAACCACTTGGTCGTTTTAGGGGGGGGGGGGGGGGTTAGAGTCTTGGCCACGGTTGGTCACGAGGGGGAGGGGGAGGGGAGTCTGGCGGCGTACCACGTGGCCGATTTGGATGAACAAAAACCCGATGACGAATGCTGATGTTCACTCTGTAGTCTTACCGTTATTTTAAGTAATACACAATCCTTGAAAATTTCAGCTTCATTTTCTTTGTACTTCTTCATTTCTCAGCAGAGTTAGAAGTGAAAATATTCAAAAATAGAGAAAAGGAGAATTTCTATATATGACCACGTGAACCCCTGGGGGGGGGGGTCAAGACCATGGCCACGTCTGGTCACAAGGGGGGAGGGGGGGGGGACGAAAAAAGGCCTAAAATTGGCCACGTGGTTGTTGAATTGCCCCTCACCCAAAGCTCCCCTAACGCAGGACTGCTGCCCACCCGTGGGACGAATTGACACTACTGTACTAATGGCAGTCCACGATAGTATCAACAACTTTCCATAGTTACGTCTTTTGTTTACAAACATGGGTACTTATTGAACCACCCTCGTATTCTTCACCATTAATATTACATAAATATTTAAGTGATATTGTAAACATTCTCCCAAATTCCTTCATTCATTTTTCATCAACATCGTGAAACAGTATAGTATATTATTGTTTATAGCGTGCTTGGTTACGGTGAAAAATGAGCATCGAAATAATCGTAAACCGTTCATCGGAACTGTTCATATGTATTTTTCCGCGGGATTGTTGCCAAATCTCTTACCCAGGCGTCTCCTGACTGCGGGATAGCCATGTAAGGTTTATGAATCGCTCAGCGTAGAGGACCCCTAGGTGTTACCTTGCAAGGGGATACTCAGGTAACCCCTAGGAATACGACTATGAATCCGGGCAATATACTATTAATATACGATGTTTTTGCCCCTCCCAATTCGTCTGCCCCGATGGCGGCGTGGTCGAGTCCTCGCCTGCGAATCCGAGGGTCGTGGTTTCGAACCCCGCTTGGTTGGGATATTCTCTAGTTTATGTTTGTGTTCGTTAAATTAGTTAATTGTAAGAATGGACCGTACAGACGTAAAGAGAAATTATTATTTGGTTTCTTGGCTATTTTATGCCATTTTAACACATAGCCTTAAGTCTTTTGACAATAATTTCAAAATAGTTCGATGACAGATATCCTCCTAAAATCGAAAACAAGCGTCTCCATTTTATTTTTATGGTTCCCTAATGAATATCAAGGTATCGAGCCGAGTGAAAAACACGTAGGGATTTACACACGAGTTTCGTTCGAATTTCGAATTCCGCGCCGAAAACAAGTCATAACATTCCTAATTGAGGCGAAAATTTGAAAATATAATTATCGCATAATTTATATTACGATATGTATGCTTATTTCCAATGTATATGCAGATGTACTTCAGTGAAGTGTGGTCTAAGAATGTTTTTTTCGACTTGCTGGTAAGGTTATTGAAATGTGCAGTCAATGACACGCGATTAGCGCTCCAACCATCTTAACCTTTAAGTCTTTACTTGTGGCAAATATTTCCTTGTGGCCCAACTCGTATTTACAATCAGACAAGGTCTAATTGTTATTCGAGCCTCCTTATCCTGGGGTTCACGTAAAATTAATGTGTTCGACCTCCAAGTGCTTGCTAACACTGGTGCTGAGCGGAACACTGGAAAACATTTAAGGCTCGGAAACGCTCAGAAATTATTATTATTGTCGCCGCTTTTCTTGTTCACAATTGGGCTAAAGTGAAATCGCCTTTGTTATTATTATGCATACTTTTGAAAGTATTTCTGTTTAATGCCATCTATGCATTTCATTTATGGAAGGCAGTCTCCATACAGGTCTGTGACCTTTGAGGCTGCCTAAAGCTCATAGATATTTACACACAACATTGTACCCAAACTGTTGAGTAATAAATTATTCTTATATGCCTGTCACTTAGTGTGGCTCAGGTATATTTTATATATCTATACGAACGTGCTACCATCAATGTAAAGTCGAGGGGTCCTGTGATGAGCGAATACCTTCGTTGCGACCGAGAGAAACCTTTACGGACAAATCGATAGCGGAGGTCAACTGTCAGAGCCCATTTCAAGCATAAAATTGGTCCAGGGAGTGGCTGAGGCGTCTAATGAAGTTATCCTGTCATTCTCGTGGCGACTTCTCCATTTTTTTCCATTTCCAACTCCGTATTAATTGTGAACGTTGCCGAACGACTTGAGGGATTGGGTCCTCAAATGTGTATCGCATTTTGCTTTGGGTATTTCTTCGTTCCGAAATATGTTTTTCAGTTAAGAAGCTTAGATGCTCCGCCGAGAAATTGTGTTATTCCTCGACTGTACCATGTATAGTAACGTGGCCGCGACTAATCACAGCTCGTAAAGACCGGCTTCTGTTTTGCCTGCAAGTAACATATCGATTCTGCGAGATAATCGCCTCATATCCGTCAAACATCTTCGTTATAAGGCTAAAACGGAGACTATTAATGAAACAACGAATAAATTCGTAGGAAGAGGACTCATTGCTGTACATTTCAATATTTATTTGTACTTGAAAATATTTTAGGTGCTAAAGAACCCCTAATATATACTATATGACTTTTCTCTAATTTTATAATAATTATTATGATTTTCGCAACTCTCGTACTTATTACGATGTAATAATATACAAGTAATGTAATTCATTCAATTTATTTAGCTCACGAACGCTTATGGTACTCAAATAGCGATATACGAACGCCTTCATTGCCATGTATAGGCAATTTTCGTAATATCCATGTATATACAGACAACAATTATCATGTTCATTGTTTTTTCCGTCATATTTTTGTTTGGGCAAAGCCTGGAAGGTATGTTTCAGCTGTACGATATCCTGCAAGCGATACTATTGCAGATATCGCTACACTCGCTACTTCCATGTTTAAGGGTGGTTCTTGATTCATCGAAGCTGGAACGTCTTGAGTTTCGTCATCGTAGAGGCCCAGCAGTTTCTCCTTGTTCCGGAGCAAGGCCTCGGTTGACTTGAAATGATTTAAAATAAATTTCTCTTTGCTACAGAATCTGTAGCAGACTGGATCAGTAGTACTTATCCAATCTTCAATTGAAATGGTGGGGAATGTTGCGAGATTTTGATTCGTCTGTTGCTCTGATAATTGCTTGGTAGACTTTCGGGCTGGGGTTCATTTCATTTTAAGGTCCGTCGTGTATAAATCTTGATACGACTACTTCTTTGCCTCTCTCTTATTTTACCTCATATTTTGGCTCACTTAATGCTGTTATTGGGTCCATCCGATACTTGTTATAAGTGGAATGACATTGTTCAAATACGAGGAACATGATAATTGTAACCTAGATATATTTATTCCGACTACATGGTTTTGGAACTCTCTAGACACTTCAGATACAAGTCAATCGAGAAATTAATTGAAACCAACCTATTCGTAAAAATGTTGAAGAGTAGAGAAACTAGGTATATGGTCGAAATTGTATAGTGGATTGGCAAGTTCAGTTATCATTAGATGTTACTTTCCGTTGCCATCTTCTGCCTAGCTATCTCCCTTAATAGTAAGCCTACGAATTCCATTTCTCATGTAAAAGGACGAATTTTCCGTCAAAAATCTCGGAAAGTAGTGCGGCAAGGGGATAATATTTAAGTATTTTCTCTCCTTCTTCCAATTAAATCTGACTCCGCGACCCATCTCTTCCTCTCGATTCTTATCCGCATCCATTCATCTTATTCCTCTTTCTCATTATCTCCGTCTCCTCAAACCCTCCCTGTTTTCTATCCCCTTCCTTCCTTCCTATCCTCCACTGATATTGTCCAACGTTCTCCCCTCTGACGCCCTCTTCGGTAAGGCCTCCCGTAAGGTAATTAGAGCGAGTTAGTTCCCTAGTCACAATGGGCACCATGTACGAATTATACGTTTGATTTCAGTAGCCGTAGGAATCGTGAATTAAATATTGCATCATTGGTGGTGGCATAATATAATTTCGTATGACTGAAATATAAAGTAATTGAATACAAATATCAACATTAGTCTTGACTCATTTTTGCACGCGGTACGTTTGGAACTCCTTCACTGAGGATTTTTTTGTTGCAATTCTGAAAAAAATTACTGCGGAGAAAATATGAGTGATTTTAGAAAATAGTTAAGAAAACACAAATCACTCTCTTCATTTTTTGACGAGATTAAATGTTATAAATTCTTCACTATTTTAAATAAGGTCTCTCTGGAGTATATAAACATTCCATTTACCATGTTAAAAGACGTGTTTTCCGTCAAAAATCTCGGAAAGTGGTTCGGTAAGGGGCTGATATTTTTATAGCTTTGGAAGGAAAGATGTTTTCATTGCAATGAGACCAAATTCATCGATTCCTAGATGAAATGATATTCCGCTCAAACAACCTTCATCCACTTAAATCTCTTAAAACGTCGACCCACCTCTCCCTCTACATTCTCATCCACGCCAATTCATGTCAAGCTGCCAATCACGGGTTGTGGATGTTGCCGCCAGGACATCGGTTTTCGCATTATGCGTAGGTCTTAGTGACCATGTTCGTATAAATCTTTAACGTGACAGGAGCCATAGTGGCCGCCAATGCCGCGATCTTTTTCTTCAATACCATACAGCTTGCAGTAAATGGTAGTCATTATCAAAATTAGCCAACCGCGGATGGATCGGATTTGGTCCAAATGGTGTCGATGACCGCAAGCCGGAGATTTTTTTTTTTAAGTTGAGTCGTCAGTCGAGATTTCGCGATTAAAAATGAATGTTTGTATGTGTGTATGCTCAAGGCGGTTCCCCTCCGGCGACTCATACCTTCCTTCCGTGTTTATACCTACGTATGTACACCCACCGGGAGCTCTTTCATTTTTTTCCGCGTCCGTTCGTTCGCGCGGACCGAAGGAAACCAACCGCGAGCGGTGCAGGTCCCCTTTCGTCACGGCCCCTCGGGTTCCCACTCGCGGGATCCTCGGCTAGCCGGCCGGTCATCAGTTAATTATCTTTCGGTCGGTCGGTTTCTTCGTGGTTGAATTCGAGGAGGTGACCGGCAACTGAGGTCATTTGCGCCTTTTGACGAGAGGTTGATGTTGGATGGATTATTTTAGGGAGTTGACGAAAGCTTCTTTGACAACTCGCATTTAAGCGGTAGTTTGAGCAAAATATCATTACATCTAGAAATCATTGAATTTGTCGGATGAAAATCAACGATCCAGTCTCTTTTTGGTACATCTGTTTATGCGGTGTAATCCACCAATCATGCAATAATGGAAACTATTTTATGACATGGGTTTCGGCGCGATATTCGAAATTTTGGAGTAAATTGCGTTCCTTAAAAAAAATATTTACCGGTTAAAGTAGGTTTTGCTTAATGTCAAAGAATCTCCTTCCGGTTTTCTATGCTTTCCGGGGCCTATCTATCTCTAGTATATCCTTTTTCGCCTCAGCGCACGATCTGCCCTTCTTCATCCTGTCCATGAAACCTATTCTCTTTCTTCCCCTACCCCGCCTACCCAACATCCTTCCCTCTATCACATTCTTCAGCAACCCATCACCCTTTATTACATCCTTCAGCCACCCACACTACCGATCTCGAATTTCATTCAAAGTTTCCTTTCCTCGCCCACCATGTCAACTTCCTCGTTAGTATTCCTCTCCATCCACCTCACCTTCTCCATCCTTCTCCACACCCTCATCTCAAATGCCTGAAGCTTATTCTCGTCCTTCTTTCTGAGGGTCCACGTTTCTGCCCCATACAACGCTACGCTCCATATCAAGCTCTTCACCAGCCTCTTCTTCACATCCTTACCCAATGTCCTCGTCATCACCTCCCTCGTATTAATTACGCCTCCTTAGCTAGCGCTATTCTCTTCCGTATGTCTTTGCTACTATGTCCGTTTTCTTCTAGCGTACTACCTTATAAATGTATTTTTATTTAAGAATCTTGGACTCTAATGACACCTTTATGTTCGTTATCAGCCGGTTGTATGAAACATATTATTTCGCATTTAGGAGAAATTTTGTACGTATGTAATCGAATTATTGCAAAACAGTACATGAAATGTGTCGTAAGGCTATTTGATCAAATGGCAATGCCTGGATATACCTGGATACCAAATTGGTTTGGTGCATTTTTTTCAATTTTATTGACAGATATTACTAATTACAGCAAGTATACATATTTTTTCGTCAAACTGTGCCCTAAAAATTATCGCTCCGACTACCCTATGGTTTTAACTGAAGTCTACAAGATTTTGGCGCCGGTGGTGGGTCTGCTTCGATATCCCGCATATTTCCCGCCGTCTCTCTCTCGAGTCCGTCGGGAGATGGCCGCTCTCACGTGGGTGCCGATGGCGGCGGCGACGGAGCAGTAAGGTCAGGGTTGGCCGCCGCTCCGAAACGAGTTCCACTTCACCCTACATGCAATTGTGTGTTATTAACTCATTAAATCATCCTCGCACGGGTGTGTGTGTTTTTTTATCTGATGGGGCTTATTCAAATGTTGCGTGGTCTCGGAGGAGGCTGGAACATGTAGGCTGCCCTGTTCTTGCACTTGCACGAGTGCATTCGGGAACGGTCGCACTGCCAACTGTGGACCCCTTCTGATGAAATACTCCATATTGTAGATTCCATGACAATGTCAAGTTTGTGACATCACATTTTTGGTATATCTCAGCCGGTGAATCTTGTTATTGTTTTTTTTTTTCAAAATCGCACCTCCAAAAAAATACTGTAGGACTTTTTATGATGAAAATAGTAAGTTTTCATAATCACAAGGTATATAGTTTTCATATAGATATGTATCGGTGTTACTATTGTTATTTTGAACAATTACTATGGAGCTATATTCAGTGATAGACTAGCAAAATTAATTATGGCAATTCCTACAGTTCTTTTGAGACTGTGGCCTTAGTGTTTATGCAAGTATTTGCCTAAAGAATGTAGTGATTTCGTTTGTAATCAAGGGAATTTTTAATCACTCTAGGAGTTGTCATTACAATTATTTCATGGTCATGTTGTGGCATGACCACTATGGTGATTGTCTCATAACCACAGTAGGCATGTATACAATTACTATATTTAGTTCAGTTGTCACTATTGATAGATTGTAATTGTTCCTAGTATTTACGGAACTGTTGTAGTGATCATAAATAATTCGTAGAATCTATACGGACTGTCCTTTTGACCGTGTGTCATTCGTGACCACTAATTTTTGACACTTCCTCTGGTGCCACATTGATGAAATTTGGCCCAAGGCTAGGAAAAGGTCGTTTGTTTTGTTGAGTCCTAGCTAAATTTGGTTGTTTAACCTTTAGACCTCAGAATAGGGGTTCAAACCCAAATCCTTTTCCCAAAAGTTTTCCTTATGGGATTTCAATGTTAAAAAATTTGAGATGCCTAAAAGTCGGAATTTTTTCATGAAAATTTATATCTAAGGATTTTTTAAGCTCAGGAAACGTGATGAAAGCACTTTTGTTTTGAGCAATCCAGCCATAACTCCAGAAAGGTCACAATCAAGGCCCGCAGGGGTGAAGTATAGTTAATTAGAACAAAAAAAGTGTCGAAGAGTTGATTTTTAAGGGTGCCCAAGTTGAAGGTAAAGTGTTAAGTTCCCTCCTGGCACCCTTCACCTCCATTGGTTGCGTGGGGGTCAAAGGTTAAGGAAAGCATGAAAGCTAATTATGCCATCAAACGCGTGGAAACATTGGTTTAGAAGGGTGCCCAAGTGACTGGTGTGATAAAAAAAAACCCTCCTGGCATTCCCCAGACCTCCAATGGTTACATGGGGGGTTAAAGGTCATGAGATGTAGTCAAGAAAATCAGGGTGTCGAATAATAGCTTTTCAGTGGGAGGTTAAAAAATGATCAATGGGACAGTCAGTTAAGTCCCATCATTCTTTTTTTTTATTAGTGTAGGACATGGAAATTTCATTGTTCTCTTGGTCAATAATTTACTGTTAATACAAAGTTACTCCTCATGAGGTTGAGTTTGGGCCACTTCTTACCAGAGATTTTCTTTTCCACCTGAATGTGGGATTCTTAAAATCATCACTCTTAAGCGCATCATCTAAATTATACCTGGAGGACACTAAGAATGATGAATTGATGCTCCAGAGCAGGAACCAAAATATAACTCTCATATGGACCTAAGACTTACTGTTTCTAAATGGTGTAAGTTAGAGTTACGAAGTGTTTTTCATGGAATTATATTCTAAGACATAACTTTCATTCTCAAGCCCTTTCATTAAATTTTTTGGGAGTGTATGGTGTATTATTCTTGATTTTAATTTAACTGGGATAATATATCATTTTATATCTTTAAGAAGCACTAATAATTTATTGTGAATCGAACAGATGGTGATGTATCATTATTGACACTCCTGGAACCAGTAGAATTTGGCAATATACCATTGTTTGACACTAGAATGTTTGACAGCATTCATGTGGAAATCTTCAAGCTTGCTTGGTATAAGCATGCTTGAGCATGGTGGGTTTGTAATTGATAAAGTCTAAGTATGCTCAGCAAGCCTGCACAATACTTAGCTATGTGCACTAACTGAGCCTTCCAGCTTCCAGGTCACTTGCAAGCTACCAAAGAATACTTCGTCACTGTGAAGGGCATCTTTGACCCATAACTAATAACTCCTATATTGTTAAATTACTGAATCATTGGGTAAAATTTCAGATTTCATATCAGGCCTATCATAAAAAGTTAGCTGATGATGGCTGAGATCTGAAATCCACTGAAAATTCTCTGTTATAAGAAGCTCAACATGCTCATTCTCTCTTTATCTTCTGCAGGTGAGAGTCTGGAGGAACTCAATGGCTATGGAACTATGAAGCCGCAGAGGACACTCATATCATCATTGCTGCAGTTAGGCGGTAGCGGTCACGGCACCGTGCCAAGGGGTCTCCTCTCCAAGGGCCTCCTCACCCACCACCCCCTTGGTCACCACGGCCACCATCTGAGCATCTCAAACCCCCATGACTTCAGACAGGTGAGCTCATTTCTCACTTCCAATCAGCACCCCCATCTAGAGATAAGCCACTCTGATAATTATCATTGCGATTTTCATTAATTACTGTGGTATTTTTTGTAATTTACCACAACCCCTGAAACTTACTGTAATTTTTGGTGATATTCTCCTCCGTTTCAGATATTTCTCATTTCGATATATTCTAAACATTCTTTTAAGCCAAGGCTTTATATATTTCATTCAGACTTAATGATGAATTAAGGAATGTACAACTCAGTTCTGAATTATTTTATGATTTTTACTTCTGGAATATTTGTAGGGCTGTCGTTTGAATGGTTTGAAGGAAAATTTCTCATACCATGACAAAAGGCCAAATTGCACGTGGCATGTGGTATATGTTTTTAAATTTTCTTTAATTATAATACATTAATGTAGCAAGAGTAATGAATTAAATGTTTTAATACCTTACCATTTAATTCCAAGACATTAATGTAGCAAGATTAATTGTTTAAATGTCTTTAATCCCTTACTATTGGCTTTCCCACTTAATCCTCCATTAGCTATTACTTGCTTAAAGTTGAAAATTTTTAAAAATGACCTTATTTTGCCACGGTAATTTACCTTGATTGAAAATTGCTGTATTATACCCACCTCTACCCCCTACTGGTGTTTTGAATTCCATTTTATTTGAATGTAGTGTGGTGATATGGGAGAAAACCTGGGACAATGATTAAGTCGCTCACTCTTCCTTATTAGATGACTATTTCTGCACTCAAACAACAACAATGTGACAAGTAACAAAAACAACTGATTTGGACCCTGTTATTGGCTCTTTCCTCTTCAGGGGTGTATGATGCATGGGATTTATGTTTTCACTGATATGGGAATGGTCTTGATCTGGAATTTGCTAAAGGATGGTGGAAAACCAGTAAAACCATTGTCAACTCACCAAACTTTGCAGAACAATAAAGCTCTAATAATAAATAGATAATAGTAATTCATTCGGACTCATACCATGACAAATGAATTGATGCTCCTGTGATGCTCCAGCGAGAGACATAGAACATAGTCAAAGATAACGAGTTAATAGATACCTTTTTTTTCCAAACATTGCATTTAACAAATGATGTGGTACGAAGTCACTCGCATGGGTGCATATACACCAGGGTTGAAATTCGCTATGAAAAGATCATTTGACTTGACCGGGATTCGAACCCGGATCTCCCAATTGCCGGTCAGTGTGTAACTGGCTAACACACCTGGCCGGCAATTGGGAGATCCGGGTTTGAATCCTGGTCAAGTTAAGTGAATTTTTCATAGCGAATTTCAACCCTGGTGTTAATAGATACCCTTACATCTTACAATAAACCCTTACAAAAAGTCAAATTAAAAATTATCACTTATAAATTCATCCATATTGTAATAGCACTTGTGTAACAGCAACTTCTTTTGTTCAAATTAAAAAATCTGGAATGTGGATTTATTTTTTAGACTCATTGGTTACTTGTTGAAAATAAGGGTGGCTGTGTGATGTGGGCCCTTCTTAGATATTGCACAAGATTGCCACGTCAAATGTACATCATCTCTTCCACATGTGAAATGATCATGCACAGAGGAGTTGGGAAGAAACAAACTAGGATTCATTTTTACAAATAGCGCTCAGTAAAATATATAAATGGTAGTGTCATTATGTTAAATTTAAGAAACAGTGGCTTTCATGGGGTTCTGATGGATACTGCTGCCATGGCTTTCAATAAGAATATAACAATAAATATATTCTGTGAACATGTAACAAGAGTAGACTTTTAGTTTATCAGTTCTTAGAAGTCTTTGGGAATATGATTATGCTGTGTATGAAAATTAATCTGTGTGGTCACGTGGACTGGATTTTCCTCCAGGAGAAAAAGGACACATTGGACAGTTAGAGATTAGACAACTCCTAAATGAGGGGCACTTATTGAACGAAAATATCTTTAAGAACTATTCCTCACTCCTGGATGTCCCTATGTCTAACCTAGACCCCTTCCCCTAGCTTCCTACTAATGAAATACCCTACCTGAATCATGCCCTCCCCCCCTCTGCAGTAAGTCCCTATTCCTGGCTCAATGTCTACCTTAAGTTTCCGCCCTCCCCCGTTTCCCTACCCGGCACTCCTCCACCTCCACATTTACCCTCCTCTCATACAACTAACCCCTAAATTTTTTCATTTGTCCCTTCCTCCTTACCTCCCATCCCCACCTTTACCTTCCTTACCTCTTCTCAAGTTGTATATATTCTGTACCAGACTGGAAATATGAACCTGAAGATGTTGCCAATGGGACCAAACTGAGTATTCAAAATGAAATTGTATGAAAAAATTACCAAGTCATTTTGATTTTTCCTTATGGATTTTCGCTAAGAGAAGCCTGAAACCATTGTATTTACCAGGATGTAACACTGACCACACATTCTTATTTTTATAATGAGCATATTCATATTTCCAAAGACTTAATAACAACTGTTTTACAGACAAAGTCTACTGGATTTCACACTAGAATGTTTAGTGAATTATACATCAGTTTCCTCTGGGTCAGATTTGAAAATCTACTGGAGAATTACTCAAGTTATATGCTGCTAAAGCTCCAGAACTTTCATATGGGATTGTAATTGCTAATGATGCCCTCTTTAAAATAAGGAGGGAAATTAATAAATGTGTGATAAAAATTTTTTCAGGAACAGGAATGAAGGCAACTCAGTGCTATTTTCTTCTGTCTGTCATCCTTATGTGGTGCCACATGTTTCCTCTGTACATTACGATAGATAGGAATGTTTCATGGGGTCAGACCATGGATATTTTGTGAAATTATATTGTTTATTTCACTGGGATATTAATAATTTGTACCACTCTGATGTGTGAAATGGGTGTAGCCATATTCATCCTAAAAATATGTTGAACACTGATGTTATTATGATTCAAGAACTTGAAATGCTTATATATGTAGAACCAATGAGTTAAATTTCTAAAAAACTATAGATAGAAGACAATTATTCTTGGTCATTTCAGTATTCTACCTGTTGATGGTTGGTTTTTGGACAGTACTTATTTTCACATCATGATTTCTGACGTATCTTTCTGCTTTCCCTCATCTCCGTGATCAGCCATTAGATCCCACCTCAAATAATCGTATTGTCTCTCTCTTCCTATTTTGTCCAGAATTCCTATCCTCTTCTTTCCTTTCCCATGCTTCCCTTGTGTTCTCTCCTCTAATACCCTCTTCAACATTCCCTATTTGGACCATCATAGCATAAGTTTAGACCAGATTAACCTCTTAAGATCCGGATTTATACTTTCTAGGTCAGCTCGTTCATTGAAGAGTGTTTTCTAGTTGCCATTTTACAAATACATACAGTCACATGAAGATTTCAGCATTCCAGCTCTGATATGATCATAGGACTCAGTGTATTTTATGTTCTGTTATACCTAGAGTTGTATGTATGTACTAAAGTGTACTGTTACTTTGAAACCTGTAATAAGCAACCACCGACGGTTCTGCTGAAAAATGGTCATGAAGAGCGGTGGTCGTTCGACAGGGCCTCAGTTTCTAGGAGTACATATTATGCAAATGAATGGGCGGCTGATTTGAAAAAAAAGGAAAATCTCTTGAAGCGACAGTTTTGTTTAAACCTACACCGATGGCATTTATTTCCTTGTGATGTAGTTGCTCCTGGAAAATTCCAATGCATATTAATTTTATGTACACATGCAGTGAAGCCTGAATTAAGCCATTAACGACAGTTCTGTTGACAAATGGTCATTGTGAGGGGTGGTCGCTTGATAGGCATGGTCATTAAGAGAGGTTTCACTATAGTTAGTATATTATGGATGAATGAGCAATTTGTGGATAGTGCATGTAAGTGTAAGTAGTATTAAGTAAATTTATATATTAAGGCTTACAGGTATAAAGCAATAATGATGCCATCCATTGTATTTCTCCATAACTTAGTTAATAGAGGAGCAATGTTGCTGGGCCTTGAAACATTGGTTGCTTTCTATGAATTGGACATCAATTGGCTGTTTGAAGTATCTTCTTTTCTTATAAATTTGTTCTTGTTTAAAATTTTAGCTTGTTTAAATAAAAGCTTTGTGATAACTACAAATGCCGAAAAAATTTTACTTAAAGTGTAACGTATGGCATTTATGTATTAGTCAAAGTGTGGTGACTTTTAGAAAATATAGAGCGGGATCATATATTATAATTGAAAATTCTTGTACCATTACCTTGTAGGTGTCTGCCATAATAGATGTTGATCTTGTGCCTGAGACCTGCCGAAGAGTGCGACTGTTGAAACACGGCTCAGACAAGCCATTGGGATTTTACATCCGTGATGGCACCAGCGTAAGGGTGGCTCCAGGCCCTGGAGGAGGGGGAGGCTTGGAAAAGGTCCCTGGGATTTTCATCTCTCGACTTGTGCCTGGAGGGCTGGCAGAAAGCACTGGTCTACTAGCAGTCAATGATGAAGTTCTGGAAGTCAATGGAATTGAAGTGGCTGGGAAGACATTGGATCAGGTGAGATATTAGTGCTTAATTTTTATTTTATTAAAAGAATAGCCCACATACAGCAACATCACCAATTTGAAGTGTACTTTAAACCAACACAAAAAAGACGTACTCATGTAAGGAACAATTACAGGAAAAACTTAACTTAGATGACCTGGAGATGCCGTTTAAGTTTATTACTGTCTAGGTTTGCTGTTTATTTAAAGAATGATGTGTTGCGGCCAAGTTGGTGAAGTTTTTTGGTGATAGAGAAAAGGTATCCAAATCGCTGAAGGTGAATTTATTAGGGAGGAAAGACAGAAGAAGAGCGAACGTTTAATTAGTGATAATCTTGGAGTCGGGATGTGGAGTAATGACTTAGCTCTGGTTAGACACAAAGACACTCTGTTATTGATGAATGCGGTAAGTCCAGGGCTTTTAATGTAAGAAGTAAAGGTATTGTAAATGAGTTTTGAGTCAGATTTTAGCTTGTGTTGGGTCTGTGAAAAACAAAGCAATGCAATGGCTTAACTTTAGATTGATCGGTACTGCAGTTATGCCATTAGAAATGCTAATGAGGCATGGAGGGGAATTGATTCTCTATGTCATAAGAACGGAGGAAGAGAAATATCTTATGATGAGACACAGGGAAGAGATTGTTTGCAGTGCTAAGTTAATGCACCACACATAATCAATGAAGCAATACAACTTTGCCTGTATGTAAGCATCAGATCAATAATGATCCTTTGTATAGACTGTTATTTGGGGTTTGCATTCATTCTGATAATCTCAAAGTTGTGATGTTTCCCAATATTGCTCAAACATATTTAATGGGGGATTATATTGCTGAAAGCTGAGAAAGATTTCTGGCATCCATCAATATTTTATGAAATTTTGAATGCAACATAACACTTAAGGACCTCTCTAAAAAATGGCTACTCTCTGAAATTTATTAATTGTTTAAAATAAGTTCCCTTTGAAATTTATAGTGATTGAGTTGCAAAGAATGAAAATTTCAACATTTTTATGGTATATTTCAATAACTGGTTCTTATAAATGTATAGGAATTGATTGGTGAGATAGGAGACTCAACTTAAACCTGTACATTCCCCAATGAGCTCAGGAGAGGGTGACTAATGGTGAATCATGGTGGACTGTTATTGGTTGGAGCTAAAGTAAGATTGCAGGTTGTTGCTTTATCTGTTGAATATTTATGGACAGGGAATGGTGAGAGCAGTATGGTAGGAAGAAGATGAGGGAGTCAAAGTAGGAGGCCAGCTGATAAATCAACATGATTCTCTGGTGACACTTGGATAGTCTATCTTTGAAGGGATTACAAGCTTTAGTAGATTTATTAGAACTTCAGTGGAAGAAATAGGGAATGAAGATGAATTATAATGAAACAAAACTAATTTGGTTCCCTAGGATAAAGAAAGCAAGGCTGGTCATAAAAGTAGGGGGGACCAAGTGCTGCAATTACATCAACTTAATTACTTGGGCTGTACATAAGGGAAAAGTGGGCATGTTAGCAAAGCCATTAGAAGGAGAATAGCTCAGATGAAGGAAGAATTTAATTATAAAAGGAATTTCATGACAGGGATCAAGGGTAAGGATATGAAGAAAAGACAGGTGAAGAGTGGGATATGGAGTGTGGCATTGTATGGGGCAAAAGCATGGATTCTGAAAAAGGGGGACAAGAATAGGCTACATGTATTTGAGATGTGGGTGTGGAGGAGAATGGAGAATTTGCTGTGGACAGGAAGGAAGACTAGTATGAAATTGCTGACTTGGTTGTTGAGGAGAGGAAACTTGTGGATGTGATTGGGGGAGACAGGATAGGTGGCTATAAGAGATGATGTGGGACAATGGGATGCTTAACACAGTGATGAAGGGTATGAATGTAGTATGTATTCTGCTATTGTTTAAGATGTACTTGTAACAATGGCTAATGCATGTCATAATAGTAGAACTTCAATAGGATGCTTGGTAAGCAAAGAAGTGGAAGAAAGAGAAAAGGGTGGAATAGGATCTGGTGCTTTCCTGGTGTATGAGATTCTCAAAGGTCTCTCGGTTTTTCCACTCCATCAGGTTTCCACTCACCTGGATGGAAACCCGAGAGAATTTTGAGAAGAGAATAGGATGGACGGGATGAAGAAGGGTAGGACATATGCGGAAACAAAGAAGGAAATTCTTGAAGCAGAATGTCCTGAACTTGTAAAAATGTGGGATATTTTTTCTGACTTTCATTATAACCTACCTTTAACTGGTGGATTAATTTGATGGATGAAGGTATTCCTTTTGAGGAACCCTTTCTCTGAGAATGCTATTTTTAAGTGCCTCAAATTTTTCACCCAATTGAAAGAATGCCATTTAGAAATAGCATAAAGCTTTCTACGCAGGAGAGCAAAAGCTGTTTATTAACAGCTTATTGTCCAGGCAAGTAACTAAGTTCCCAGGTGTCATTAAGGACCCCACTCCACACGTATTCAGACTCATACTGTGCTTTCAGGTGGAGATAATCATGACCCCTATTCTTTCTGTCTGCTTTACCCCTGGCAGTTGTCTGCAGTCAGCTGTTTTTTTACCGAGTGGAATTAAAAAAAAAATATTTGTTGTACACTCAGGAAATTTTGTTCCAAAAGTCAATTTCTTATGTTCCCCTGATTATCAACAAATTGTAAATAGAGCTCTGCCAATAATGTTAACAGATTTCATCTGTCAAAGAAACACTAGTTAAGAAGTTATTTTTCATTCCATGAGAGGAACTGAGAAAATATGTAATGTTTTAATGTTTATGTTGCAACAAAGCAGCACCACATACTAGGTCATGGTCTCTTTGAATGAGAATTAAGAGGCTCCAGAATGATGAAAAAACTATGTAAAAAGATCTTCCTTTGGGATCCACTTCTAATAAATTTCTTTTTAACACAGAGGAACTTCTTTATTAACACAGAGTAACTTTCTTTGCTTATTAGATATTTCACAAACAAACAATCAACAACCGTATCCAAGTAGCCAACATCAAATGTTAACATTGTCAATATTCAACACAGAACTCAGCATTTTCAGAAAAATCTAACTTGCACAGCAATTCCAAAAATGTTTCCTGTGTATTTTTCTAACAAATGATTATCTCTATAATGTTAGATAACTTAATGTTAATGATAGAATTTCACTATGGAAAATCATTGCTTTAGCAAGAAGTTGACTACAGACTGTGATTGGTAATAGTTTGGAAATGGATCGAAGATAATCTCAGTGTAGTGGTGGAGGAAAGGGTTGGGTGCCCTGCTGGGTCTGGTCCCATTGAGGAAGGAAGGTTCGTGAGAGCAGTGCCTTGCTCTACAAGAGCTCCATGTGTGGAATAGAAAGAAATTTTAGAAGTATCTGTGGCAAGGAAAGCTTTTCCTAGAGTATGACTGCAGCACTTACGGGTTAAGCATTTAAGCATGCGTGCCATGTCTTGCCCTTTCAGGGTAGTCTCTGTCAAAGTATTTTAATTTCCCTTGATTGGTTTGGTAACACCAATTCAGCAGCAAAAATAACTCTTATTTGCTGTCCAAGTAGTGCTATTTTTATCAATGGAAATTATAAAGTAAAAATACCCAATTTACTGTGAAGAAATTTTGCCACAAGTGAGGTTTCAATGAGAGTAAGAGCATAAGTAGTCTAGTACTTTATCCCTCAGCCACTTCTTCAGTGCCCCAATGGCCATTTTTGCAGGAAGAATTAGAGCTATTATGTGTACAGTGTGGAAAATGAATATTTCTTGATTTTTTTTGTTCTCTTACACCATTTGAATCTTGATTGTAATTTGCTGGTAATAGTTTAGAGCCCTTCTTTCTCTAGCACCCAATAGTCTCCACGTTTAGTGTACACTAATACTTATCCTTGCTCTCGCAAGATTCACAGCTCTCACAATAAGTTGGAAAGAGACACCTTTTTACTCTTCAATTGTTGATTCTTTTTACAAAAATTCTATTGTGTAAAGATTCTGCATCATTAAGCATTAAGCTCCACAACGATTAAGTATGTTGTTTCATATGTAGCAGAGTCATCTAATGATTGAGTATCTACTTGCTATTTTGTTTCCTTATGCAATCGGTTGGTTGAGAGATGAATGATTTAATCATTTCATTGATGGATTGTTTAATTTCTATGAGATGTTTGCTTCTATTTCATGGAATATGATCACATTTTCATTCAACTCCAATTTTGGGAAGTCTTTATGGTTTTAGAGTTAAAGATATCTCCTACTCCAATTCCTTTAGCATGGACTGTAGTGTTGTATGTGTTGCAATCTTGTACTCTGGTGTAGCATGGTACTCTGGTGATTGGTTTTTGGGTAATTCTAGGGAGATGATTTGTAATTGATATGCATCTTTGACTTCTATTATTTTGATTTAATAATAATAATAATAATGATAATAATATCTTTATTTGCCCAAAGATCTGATGCATTGATATGAAAAAGATATAGGGCACGTCATATTCATACATACATATATTATACAAAATTAAATGTTTAAACAGGCAGTGCCATTGAGGTATTCCTCGATGGAATAGAACAAATTATTTTGTAAGTACCTTTTTAGTTCTGATTTAAAAGCATTGATGCTTTTTATTTCTTTTACACTCAGTGGTAATTTATTGAACAATTTTATGCCCATTTCTTTGTGTCCCATTTTAGCAACTCTTGTTCGTACATAATTGTAATGGATGTCATTCTTTGCCCTTGTGTGGTGTTGGTGGAATACATTGTTCACATCAAAATTAACAATGTTATTCTTCACATACATGATAATTAGAAATAAATGTATACATGGCACAGGAAGAAGATTCAAGTCCTTAAAAATTGGTTTACTGGGAGATCTATTACACTTCTGGGCAATGATTCTAACAGCTTGTTTCTGAAGTCTGAATATTTTTGAATACAGGTGGGTAGATCCCCAAAAGATAATACTGTATAAAACATGTGAGTAAAAATCACCAAAATACAAACTTAGTAAAGTTTCTCATGTAACTGTTTGACTAAGCTGTCTAAGGATGTAACAGCTTGAACTTAGCTTGCTACTAAGGAAATTGATATGATCTGCCCAAGACATGTTATAATTAAGAAATAATCCCAAGAACTTGCAGGTGTTAACTTGTTCAATTGATTTTTGTTCCATTTTTATTAGCATGCTTTCAGATGGCTGACTGCCGGTTAAAAAGTGTATAAAATTACTTTTATTAGGGTTAACAATTAGAAAATTATCTTGAGCCCATTTGCTAATTTTATTGGTGACTAACTGAGCTTTGTCAGATAAAGATTTACGGGAAGTGGATGATACTATAACTGTAGTGTCATCGGCATATAAAATAGGGGTAATATTATCAATCCCAGATAAGGCCAGCGGTAAATCATTTATATATAACAGGAATAGCAGCGGACCCAATGTAGATCCCTGAGGTACACCCACAGACTTACGAGGAAAAGATGCATGTCTGACGCCATCAATGGTCAATGTTACTACCTGAGATCTGTTGTTGAGATATGATTTCATCCACTGAAGCGGAATGCCTCTGATACCCAATCTTTCAAGTTTGAAGAAAAGATGATCATGATTTACCAGATCAAAAGCCTTAGTAAAATCAAAAAGTAAAGCAAGTGTTTCTTTTTTGTTATCTTTAGAGAGCAATATTCTATCTACCACCTGTTATATGGCAGAAAAGGTAGATTTTCCACGTGTGAACCCGTGCTGATCACAAGGGAGAAGATTGTACTTATCCAGATAGGATATTAAACGAGTATATACAATTCTCTCAAAGATTTTTGAAAAGGAATTTTGCAGAGCAATAGGTCTGTAGTTGTTCAAATCATCTATACTCCCTTTGTTTTTATAAAGAGGAACAATTTTAGACGTCTTTAGAGAAGCCGGAATTTATCGCTCATGCTATCCAATCTTAGATGAAAAAAGGGACTCTATGATTTTAATTATAATACAGTGTAATAAACACATGATAGTTATAAAGGTAACTCTCGTCGCGAGAAAAAAAAGTTGTTGCTGATATGTGCTGGGAATTTCATGTGCTATTTTAACGAAATTTGATGGAGATGGTGAAACGATACTAGCTGGAGGTTTTAAAAAATTGAAATTGGTAAACTACATCTGCAGATTGTTCAGTGAGCTACTGTTAGGCCTTTTGAGTTGAACTGACATAAACAAGGGAGTGGGTGGAAAATGGACTCGAGAGAGAAATGGGACGAAGTTTTTGAACTATTGGCGAATTAATGCCTCACTCTGATTGGAGTGTTGCATCATGAATGAAGTGTGTTAGGAAAGGATTCTCATATCAGTTTTTTAACTTTGTGGTGTTGGACCTTAGCCCTTTTGCTGCGTGGGATTTTTATTCCTGTGCACAGAGTGATGAAACTGTCAGTAAAATGATGACGAGACATACTCATCATGCACAAAAAAGTGTTTTAGGGTAAAAACATTTTAACCAAACACTGATGTGGGTTGAAATTTTTTGCTTATTGGGTTTTTAATTACAGGTAACGGACATGATGGTCGCCAATAGTTCCAACCTTATCATCACTGTGAAGCCTGCCAATCAGCGGACGACTGGGCCAAGGGCTCCAAGACGTGGATCCTTCTCGCGCAACTCCCAACTCTCTTCTGCGTCGACCCAGTCGGGTGGCACGGCCGGCACTGGCACAGCCACCACCGTCTCAGAGGAAGCGGATGAGGATGAAGATGACCACTTTGACCGCGACGAGATCCTGGACCTGACGGGCGTGACCCTCGACGAGAGCAGCATGAGCGGAGGGGCCGAGGAGGGATCTGGGGGACCACCCATAATGCACTCGGAGATGATTGAAGACTCGCCACCTCCTCCACCACCCACCATTCGCCACCCACCTCCTCCGCCCCCGCCCAAACGTCCCGCACCGCATGCCAGGAAGGCACCGGCGATCCCTACAGGAGTCGGGAGTGGTGTGGAAGACAGCGTCTTGTCCTCTGAGCAAGAGGGCATCCTGCATCTGTGACTGTGGTCGGCTGCTTAGCGCTGATTTGCGATAAAAGGAGCAAAATAATGGAGGGAAGTTTTTCCTGGTGTGTGTTATTTGCTCACCTGGGCCCCTCCCTCCCATTCCTCCCCCAATTGTCTATCCCCTCTTATCTCAGCACACGGAACTATTCCTCATTGACATGAGATTGTCGTCCTTGTCTCAGCCCAGGCTGTCGCTCAAGGCCTCTCACTAGTCTCCCGTGACAGTCCTCTTTGTTATTTTCTATTCAGTGAGATGCATGCTTTGAATCGCATTTGTTCATCATCCATTCCATAGCTTGTGGGAGCATTCAACAGCTGCCATTTTTTTGTCCAAAGTATCTAAACTCATGGTAAATTGATGCTCCTTTTCTATGGCAGCTATATCGAAATCAGGGCAATAATCATCATCTATCATGTTTAGAGGCTTAGTTTTTTTTTTCAAATTTCATCCATGCATTCCAAAATGGTTATGTCACAGGCTGTATTGTCGCTTTGGATTTGTTGCTTGAGTCTCCTTTTTGTCACAATAAGGTTTTTCTTTTCAAAATTACAATCTCGGGGGATGCTCTTGGGTGAGTTAGGCAGCTGATGGAGAAGTTTTCAGTGAGTCACAGCCAGAAAAAAAATTTGGAATGGTGTGTAAAAAATATTGAAGGAGTGTATCATTCATTGTAGCTGTAAATTCCAAGAAGACTGTCCCATTGGTGGGTTATGACAGTGATGTGCAATTGAGTGAGCAATGAGTTACTTAATAGGAAAAAAAATATTCGACGTAGGGGTTGCTCACCATACTTTGCTTATTTTCTCCTGTTTGGATTGAATTTCATCAATCCCTACTTAAAAGAGATGGGAACTGTGTTAGCGGCAAAGACTTTTTTTGTTTCGAGGTGACCCATACGTGCTATGAGGTAAGGTGAGTGTGATACGCCAATGGTCGTAATGTCTTAAGTGATAGCAATATGTACTTACATCTAAATAGTATTCAGACTTTTTAAATTGCCTTCTGGAAAATTGTGCTATCTCACATTCCCATGTATATATGTTGTAAGTTGCTGAATGTGTTGTGTCGGTATGTGTTAGACTTCCAATGAGAAAGTGGAAATCGTCAGGATTGTGTACTTGGACACACAGGCAAACATTCCATTGAATATAAATTTGTATTTTCTATTCTAATTTTGAAGTAGCTAAGGCTGATAAAGCTCCTGGTGCCTTTGATGAATTGTAAAATCAATTGTATGTATTATTAATCATTTCCAGGAGGTAACTGTTGATATTTCTTCAGATTTTAAGATGATGTTGGCAGATTTTTTCGGTGTTTTGTATGTGCTGATTGTACTTTTTTAAGGCCTGAACTTAACATATTTAGTGCCTTTCATAACATTCCCTCCATATCTCATTAATCTGTGTAACTTTGAAGTAATATGCCACCATTTATTTGTTTTCATTCGAACCCCGTGTATAATGAGCAATAGAGAGGATGTTATTTGGCTAAATGTTTTGACAAAGGTATACATATGACTGTCTCATCTTCTGTCAGAGTCATCAATCATTGGTATCAAGTACTATCGTTCGAGTCTTGTAAATTACAAGGCTTGAACTACTGATTGAGTAGTCTCTATCAGTTTTTTGAAGTGGTTTTTCTTGTAGTGTCTTTATCATTTACCTTTCTTAAGGAATAAAGCCTCTCTTGTTGTTTGGATTGAGAAAATTTTTGTTCGTACTCTGCCTGAAAATTTTCAATCACTCCAGGATAACTTGTTCAACATTTTTGGTAGTTTGGAAAATCCAGTGTCATCAAGTATTACTGTTGCTGCTGAATTTTCAACTCAATTGCAGCTTACTTATTTGTCGTTCCACAGAAAATCATTGGCTTCGTAATAATTTTAGATGTGTAATTTTTAGAAAAGCAGAAATATTTAAATACACCTCATAAAAAAGTATTGATACTAACATTCCTCTAAAGATACATTTTAAGCATTGGTTTCAATGACGTTTTTAGCATTTTTTTATTGTTTTATTGATTTTTACAATTCAGTCATCCATTTTAATGATATGATGAATTTTTGAAATTGAGAAATAAGTTTTATTATATGGCCAGCAAATATTAAATTATGCAATGCATATATATGTATATGATTATATAGAAATGGTTGGCTTTTATGTATTATTACAATATTGGTAAAATGGTGATGAATTGACTTTTACTGTTTGGGAAACAAGCAGATGTTATGTCATGGAAGATATTCTTATATGATAAACTGTTTATGTACGTGAATAAATAAATTAATAATTTTTTAAAAAATAAAAACTAATCTTAATATTTGTAATTCATATATATTAAGCCAATTTTAAATGCATGTTTTCTGATGCATTTTGCTAAACTAGTAAGGGTAAGGTTGTAAGTGATAAAAAGGAAACACTTTGGAATATAAGTGTGGGAAGTAGATCCGAATGGTGAAGGTAAACATTGTCTTGGCATTTTCTGTTGCAACTTTTATTTTATATTTATTTTGCGCGATGTTGCAAAATATCCAGCCCACAATAGTTTGAATATCCACTGATGTCAAAAGTCAATCATTTTCAATCAATCAAAGTCAGTCATCCTGTGTGGGTTTAATGGTACTCTGCAGTTAAGGGACTTACACTCAGCAGGTGAGGGACATGTGCTTAGCTGTTCAGGTAATATTTTTTCGAGGTATCCGATCTAGTATATTATTCATTTTGACAAGGCCAAAACTTTGATCAGCATTAACCATTATGCAAGATGTATAAAATAGCAATCACTTTCTCAGTGCATTGAAGAAAGCATGGTCTACCAATTGTTTGCTCTGTGATAATAATTGGAAGGCTTAAATAATTAAATCTTTCATGATAAATTGATGACAAGTGATGGGTCTAGAGTAAATCTCATTGTTATCTTTATTTATATTCAGTAAAGGAAAATAAATACTTTGTTAAGGCCATCTTTATTCACTTCCCTGACCAAGGTTTTGAATTGTACATATTGTCCTCATTTTCAAATTGAATATGACTGTACAAGTCAAAGGCTGGCGAAGGAAGTATAAGTGGACTATACAAAGTGTTTCTTTTCCTTTACTGGATAATGGATAAATACCACAAAGTGATGACTGAAACTGTAAAGTTCATGTATATTTTTCGGCATACTTCCTTCGGTATACTTCCTTATATTTTATAAGGAAGAATACTTCCTTAATACAAAAATATGTGTCCATTTGATCTTCAGCATCTGCAGTTATTAAGGTGGCTATGGTCTCAGGGTCACTTATTCCAGATTTTCTGAAAACATGAAAATAGCATCTGTGAAGAGTGTTTTATAAAGAAAATAAAATAGGTTTGACCCTCTAGTTTTTCTGTAGCGGTGGCCAAATCTACAAGCATGCTTGAGCGTGAGGTGGTGGTGACAGTGGGGAAGCAACCAAGCCCACTCAGCTAGTCCGCTGAGTGATCACTCTAGGCTCTGTGATCACTCTGAGGCAAGATGCTTTGGGCCACAGGCTTTGATATTTGGACAGGCTTCGGAAAAGAAAAAGTTCACTCAAGGTTAACTGTGCGCTGATAAAGTATGCTTTGTCTCTGCCAAGCACGCATTTCGGCCACAGCATTTAATTCAGCCTTGAAAGTGGAGATTTGAACTCCGAATTTAATGGAGATCGCTCTTTTACAGCCGAATAACGTAAAATTTGAATGTAAAGCATATGCAAGCTTTTAATAAAAATTGTTTTCATAAAGCAAAAAGTTGTGGAAAATTAAATAAAAATTAAATTTGTTCGTTCCATGCAAGTGGCACTGAAATCAGCTCCTATGGCTGGGAAAATGTGATCATTAACCCTCATACGGATTCCAGGCGCCACCAAAGCGCTTTCAGTTTTTGCATTTGCTTAAAAAAATTATGCTTTAAGATGAGGTTGTGAAACCATCAGTAGTCTATTATTTTGCTATAGTCTGTAAACTGGTAAAATTTAAAACTGCTTCTTGCCTATTATTTTATGTTATCAAGGATTTTTTGAAAAAGTTACGCAAACTGATACCTGGCGCCGCTACGGCGCTTGGAAATCTAAAGTGTTTTAGATACTTCTTGGTGTTTTAAACTAGTACATGAATATATTTAATTAACTTACAGCATTTGTTCAATTACTTTTGTGGCAAATTATTTATTTTATTAGTATATTAGTATTTTTATTATTTTTTGGGTAGCTTGATACTGAATGCTCAATGCCATACAAATGAAACATTATCGAATATATTTAGGAGAAATATACATTCCTATAGATGATATGAGTTATCAATATCACTTTTGAGTAATTATTGATGATCATAACTGTAAAATAGTCTATAAAAACAATTATGTATTGAAATTAGGAAGTGTTTCGAATTTTGCTGCACTGCTTGACAGAGCTGTTTGCCGGTAAACATCTCCAAATTTTGTGAGGAATTCCATACTTTGGAAAAGTATTAAGATGTAATTTTGAGTATTAATTGTTTATTTGCAAAAAAATGAGGCGAGAAGGGTGGAGAAGGTGAGCAGTGGTATTTTAGATGCTGCATAATAGTTTCGGTATTTCCACATGTGACTACCGTAAGGCTGAGTAGGGTAGGCTCAGAGGATGAGGTATTGACTGTTTCTTTTCTTGACTTTACCTGAGAGAGAGAGACAGAGACAAACAAGTGGGGGTAGGACCATAGCAGTGACCTCAATCATAGAATTTTGCATTTCATAGAGAAGGGGAAAACAGTGGAAATATGGGAAGAATTAGAGATTACGAGGTTTGAAGATTGACACCTGGTATATATCATCCTTTTTAGAACCACTCCACGCTCCTTGAAGTCCCTATGGCACTCGGAGAAAAACAAACAGTGAAGAATGCCATCAGTGAAGCAAGGCCATCAGGGTGCACATGGAAAAGGATATTGGACTCCTAAGTGCAGTCGCACATTTGAAGTCCTCCATAATATGTGCTCCTCGGCTTTGGAGTCATTTGGCCTATGATCATTAGGGCTACAATGTCAGAAGTTCATTTCAAAAATATCTTTAAATATTTGCGATTTAATGATAAAGAGACTTGGTCGAAAAGAAGGAGGTGTGATAAGCTGGCACCCATTTCGTACATTTGGGATACCATGAATTTGAATTTGGGAAAGTACTATTTACCGAGTGGTGGCACTTCATCTCCCTAAAATTTACATATTTACACGGCTGATGACCTAACACCCCCTGCCCACGCCCATATGGCAGCTCGCAGGGTATTATGTAGATTTGTCTTGACTTACTTAGTCAAGCCAGTACCACTTTAATGTTAGATCATCATCTTAATCAGGAATCATAAATCCTGAGAATGGTTTGAGTAAATTTTTCTCAGGTTACACATCAGCCCAACTTATCCATATTTGCCTGTTTCAAGAATTGTCATGAAATTTAAATCTGGCCTGTGGATTGACTTTTATTGCTGTCACAGCTTTAAACTACATCACTCCCATTTTGTACTAAAGTCAAATATGTACTCTAATCATATCATTCAGGTCCCCATCATTTACAACTATGAATATCAGGGCCTAATATTTCACCCTTCTGTGCAAAAAATTAAGAAAATGGAAACCAGTCAGGCCACAATTGCTCATGTTAAGCCATTTGTGTGGAATTAAATATGCCATCGATAAAATTTGCATATTACATCCCTAGTGGCTATAACATAATTCCTGCTATGAGATCTCCAAAGCCACTAATTATGGAAGCATGTAAATAAAGTTGTCAGTTCCAGCCTTTAAAGCTGTGAAAGTCAGAAATTAAAACTCAAAATAATCATGGTAAATTGAAATGCATTTTATGAATACACTTTTGGATTCCTCTAGCCTATATCAATATGTTATGTGAGTCATTGATTCTCTCAGCATTTTGGTTATACATAAAAGAAACAAGATCCTGACCGACTAAGAGCACTGCATCATATAGGTAAAATTTAACAATATTATTTGTGTTCACATAGCTTTCTTTGGCATTCATAATTTAAGAATTAATACATTCCTCTGTGAAACAAATAGCTGCTTAAACAAAAGCTTAATTATTAGATTTGGGTTACAGGAAAAACCTAGGGCTACTAATGAACTCGTAAATTTACGTGAAAGTTAAAAATGAATTAGGATTTGTTTTAAGCATATGTGTATTAGTAATGAAAAAGAACTATGACTTATCATTTGGTGACAGTAGGATTCAGGTCTGAGATTTGGTGTTGATATTCAAAAGAAAAAGTAATTAGCATTGGGAATTCAAAATTGATTAATTTTGAATTTCTCTCTTCACTGCTATGCATTATTGAAAGTCATTTCCACATTTGTTGTAACCACTGTCTCATCTTTCATGGCTCTGGATAATATTCATTCCCATTCTTGAATCATCTTTCCCTAAAACTTCACTCATTATACAGTATAGCATGCACGCTGACATTCTCATAGTAGATATGTGGTCTGGCTTTTTAATTTATTCTAAACTCTTTGCTTCTATTTTGAGTGACTTTCACCTAAATATTTTAATGGCACTGATGCAAATTAACAACCATGCTGCCTCTCGGGTGAGTGTGGACAGCAAACAACCTGCTTCTGCTTTGGTCATTTCTGCCACCATCGAAGTGACACCTGCTATTCAGCTCACCCTTGCCAAATCACTTGCAGAACAATATGACCTCTTTGGGCTCTTGAAGGATTGAAAGAGCCCAAATTGAAGGAAGAATTGAAAAGGAACAGAAGAGATATCCCTTTGGCATTTCTAGTGAGAATATGAGAGGTGGTATTATATGATTTCCAGTGTGACAATTGCTTGGTTTCACCCACCAACGAAAATTAAATCCATGATCCCAATATTTGAATCCAAATTGAAAATATGTTTTGTACTTCTCCGCAGTTATTTATTGCAATAGTACAACATATTTCACAGCTTGCTGGATCTTCAGGTACATTTGTTTACGTAAAATTTATTTATTGATTGTTTCAATGTTAACCCCATGCTAAGAAGGGGGAGAAGGGGTTGGCAAACAAATTAATTTTTAGGAGGGAAGGCAGGGGATCATAGATTAGGGGCTTGAGAGATGGGAAATTTTTTCGGAAAGGAGTAGGGAGGAGTGCGGAAGAAGTAGCTCGTTGCAAAGGTTGCTTGACTGTCAGATAAATTCTAACTGTTCCAAAGCATTCATCTTTAAGCCTTTTGGTAGCACATGTAAAATTTAGGGGAATCGAAACAAACTATAAATAAATATTATGTAAACAGTTGTACCTGAAATGCAGCAAGCTGTGGAACGCATAGTACAATTACAATAAATAAATGTGGAATAGTACAAAACTTATTTTCAGTATGGATTTGAATGTAAAATACTTCCACGAAGTGACGCCTAAAGGTGTAAAGTTTATCCATGATCCTAATATTGATTATGCTTGATTAATCTATCATTAATAGAATCCTATTAGGCATATCCTCTAGGGTACCTCTAGGTAGCCATTAAAAACCTTTTGGGAAATGATGCCCCAAAATATGACCTGTTTTTCTATGCTGCCATTAATAAAATTTACATGTATGTGTAGTAGTAGAAATTTAAATTTCAGAATTAAGTTATAATGTGATTGTAATAGGTCAAAAAGGTTGATCTTCAACACTGGAATGGCTCTAATATTAGTATGAGCTGCCCAAATGCTACATGCATCGCAGGGCTACTGAAAGAATAAATTCTTTCATTTGAGGTTTCATTTGATTCCTTTTTTCATGAAAATCGCATTTATTTCACCAATCTTTCTCTCATTTCAACGGTCAAAATATCTTTGGCAACCTGAGCATCATCCATGTAGTATTTCTAGGTCATTGAGTGAGACTAGCATCTAGAACTTGGACGAAAGACTTTTCACTCTAACCTCTCCTATGAGGGGAGAGTTTGAGGTATATAACCGCCAATCATTCACTACCATCGACTTTAAATTTAAATTCTTGAATTAGATTGAAGCTGCTATGTCACAGGACAGCAAGCCCTGTTATAATGGGTAAATCAAGGAATATTGTATTTCCATCATGACCTTAGGGACAATCGACATTTATTTGTATATGTTAGTTTTTAGATTAGAATTTACAAAGGTTGTGGTAGGTTGTATTGTGTGCCATTAACAGAAACAATTGGTACAAATTGATCAAATTGGAGGAAAATCATTTTCACATGATGTATGTCAAAATGTTGGATGGTTAATATTGTAATTGTTACCTCAGTTTTGATTACTATGCTGTCTTTGTATAGCAAGTGTGCTGCGTTTTGTTATTATTTATATGTTCATGATACATTTTAATTATACTGTAAAAGATCTCTTTCAATCAGTCATGCAAAAAATTCTGAAGGTTGTAAGTTGAAAGACTGAAGAGTTTATATTTAAATCAGTGGCAATTAACTGACTGAAGCAGAGTTCTCTTCCATGGTCAAGACATAGCACTTAAGGCTGATGGGAATTTTTTCTTATTTCATTGGGGTCAGTTTTGGCCCTGCCCAAGAACTAGGTGGGCATTTTGAAGAACTAGGAAGGCATATTTTAAGTGGTAATCATATCCCAAGATAGAAACAGAGTTAATACTTCATCAATCCAAGTGAGATATAAAGACCACGTTGGTTGACAGTTGACTGAGGTTGGGGAATGCTGGCTAATTCAGGGTATGATGTGCATGTATGAATGCTGAAAAGAATACTATATATTATTAATTCCAATATGAGAGTGTAGTTGACATTATTGCCACCATCTTTATGGCAGTTAATTTGATGGGTAATTTTCTGCATTCATACTGCGAACAGAAAGGACCCTGCACGTTCCTCAGGGAAAATGGCCCTTGGTTGAATTTGCTGAAATTTTGCAGAGGGGTAGCTCTCAGCACTCTGATCAAAAGGCTCGAAGAATTAGATTTTTTGAGATACAGAAGGATGATGCACGTGGTTGGAATTTTTCTACTAAAATGTAGAGAAGAATCGCAGAGGTGGGTTGGGGCACTGTAAGGGGAGGGCTGTTGAAGAAGGGGATATAGGGTTTCTGGGAAAACCCAAAGACACCCCAAAGAAGTGTAGGTGAAGGATCATGGGTAAAGGAGAGTGTCTACGAAGAATGGTAAAGAGAAAGGATGGGAAGTGGTGCCATGTGCAGTGAATAAAAAGGGGTAGGGAAAGGGATAAATAATGCGTCCTGCATGCTTATAACAGAACTGTATTTATTGAGAATAGCACCAGCGATCCAGTAAAAGTCACCATGATTCCTGGCATACTGTATACTAAATGTTCCTTTAAAAAACTTGAACATCAATCGCAGATGGCCATTCTTACTTTCCACGATCCACCGACTTTTCGTAACTATACGTGATTGATTAGCATCTTGAGTAGTCAATTGGCTATGTCCTCCTTCAAGTAACGCAGGCATTCTATGTTCGATTCCTAGCTTTTTTAGAAATGGTACAGGATCTCGGTATCCTCTATCCACTAAAACAATGTCTCCGTTCTGAAACCAGTTTCTTAAAGAATTTTCGTCCCTGTCAAACTCATCTCTAAGAATTTGTACGTCATTGTTATGAGAATCTGAAAAGTTGGGGCCAAATATTGCTAAAAATAAAACAGTCAGGTGCCACAATGGGTGTTGGTTTCAGGTGTCTATTTTTATGGCGAGAAGAAGATTTTCGTAACGATCGAAAAATGGAACTTATTCCTTTATATGCATACGACCTGTCTATTATAGCAATAGCTTTTCTTACATTTGGATCATAGTTGTACAATATATTAGAAAATTCTGTAACTGCATCAATATAATGTTGTCTTGTAATAGACACTGGACCAATATTTTCTAAAACTAATCTATTTGCCAATGATCTTCTTACACGATCTACAGCACTAGAAACAGCTTACATGATCTACATCACTAGAAACGACTCTAGGATAGTCATATATAACTTGGAGAAAATCGTCACTCAGCCCTTGCTTCATTTTACACAAAAAAATTAGTAAGTCTTTTTGAATTAAATAACTAAGTGTTCCATATTGTTGAATCAGATTTCGGTAAGTTATTCCTGAAACTGTGGTTTTGTTATAGGTGCAATGGACTGAAATTCTTCATCACTATCATCATTTACATCAATACATCTAGCTTTGTTGGCCGCATTCTGTTTCAGTTGATTCAAAAATGATATCATTTCCTCTTCTTTTATTATGCATGACCAATTTATGAAGCACAGACGAGGTAATAAAATTTTTAAGAACAGAGAGCTTTTGCCTAAATGATGTTCATAGGATCGCACACCTCCCGGATTGTTTGTTTCTCTGAACGACTTGGAATGTATGGCTATGGCTTATACGAAAGAATTTTAAATGGTAATTGTAGGTAATGAATATTTTCCCAAGACGACGTAACAAAAATAATGAGATAGAATTCATTAGCATTTGGTAAAAAAAATTCCTTAATAAAATTACATTTATTAGAAAAAGTATCATGCCTTTAGAAAAAATGGCTAAATAGTTCAAAGTCTGAAAGTTTTGCTTCATTAGGTTATTGAGTAAATGCCCAATAACCCAATATCCCAATCCCAAAAAGGTAAAAAAAACTTGTTCTTTCCGTGCACAATAAGCGACCACAAAAAAACTGAGATCCACTAAATACACTCCCATAATTCACGCCTCCATTTCACCTCCCAAAACCTTACATTTCTACACAGCTGGTGTCCTAACACCCCTTGCCACACGTCCAGGTGGTGGCTCACAGGGTATTATATCGATGTATATATCCCCTTCCTCAACAGCCCTCACCTCTGTGCCCTACCCCACCTCTTTGCAATTCTTTTCTACAATTTTTAGCAGGAAAATTCGAACTGCGTGCAATTTTCTGCTGTATCTTAAAAAGTCTAATTTTTCTAACCGCGTACCCGTTGAGACTTAAGATCAGCATGCTGAGATCTATCTTTCTGCAAAATTTCAGCAAATTTAGCTGTGGGCCGTTTTCCCTAGGAATGTGTGGGGTCCTTTGGAAGGACTTTATTGGATGCTATACATAATATTCAGTGTTTTCCTCTCCCCAATGAATCAGTGAGGAGACATTCTCTGCATTGGTCTTTCTTTACCTTTTCCTTGCATTCTGGAAAGATGAGCATATTCCATTTTTCTTCTTTCAATATAAAAGAGACATTCAGTGATGCTGAATATTATGTCTTTCACTTCATATTACTTTATGTATGCTGCACCATAACACTTCTTAGAATTATGGATCAAGATTGATGTCATTACCAGCAGTTTGTTATGAAATCTACAACTCATGGTGTTTGTTATGAAATCTACAACTCATGAGGATTTGATTGAGGTATCCTCCCAGTTAAATAAAGGTAAATTTTTGAACAGGGCTAATCCTTACATCCCAATTTCTGGTACATTAACTCATTTTCTCTAACATTGATGGATCACTTCTCTCATATTCATATTTTTCCATGGCCTTATGCACATTGAACAAGCCCTAACCTCCCAAAATGACATTCATCTACCTGTTATGCCTTCTCTGAATATCTGCCTCCAACTTCCTTTCCTTTTCGACCATGTCCAATACCTCTTCATTCAGCTTCCTCACCACCCAGCTCACTCTCTCAGTTCCTCTCCAATTTCACATCTCAAATGCCTCCTGTCTGATCACATACTTTATCTGCAATTATCAAGTTTCTGATCAAAACAGTGTAATGCTCCATAATTGAATTTCACCTGTATTCAGGGGCGTTCCCAGGGGGGGGGGGGATATGGGGGATACCCTGAAAATTTTGGGTTTTTATAAAACAATTTTAACAACTAGACGTAGTTATCAAATACAACATTAAACACTTCGATCACTGATCTGAAAAGTATGGT
The DNA here is from genome assembly GCA_963169105.1 of Ceriagrion tenellum. NCBI lineage: Eukaryota > Metazoa > Arthropoda > Insecta > Odonata > Coenagrionidae > Ceriagrion > Ceriagrion tenellum. The sequence goes on from OY720635.1 coordinate 63,117,441, forward strand.
TATTATTATGCTCATTATTATATAGATATAATGATGTAACAGTATCATAGTTTTTTTTAGGATGACTGAAAATTGCCATTATTTAATGGTAGTCTCCCCCCGAAATAAATTTCTGGGATTGCCCCTGCCTCTTTTTCTCTTAACAGCCCATCAGCTCCCTTATCAATTCCCTTCTCTTTGAAGATCCTTCTATGGCCTGGGAAATTCTATGTCTGATGTCTCTACCTCCATATTTACCTGCAAAATACTACTTTCTTTGTTAGTGGTACAACCTCTATCCCCTTGACTGACAAATTAAAATGAATGGCTTCATGGTACTCTTGAGTATGCATCCATTGAACCTCCAGTTATTCAATTAAAATTCCTTGTGGGAGAGAGGCTGGACAAAGCATATTGGGTGTGTACAAAAAGGATATTGCTCTTGACTTTCCCACAAACAATTATATACACCTACATACTACCACGTGAACCGCTACATGGGCGTGTGGAAGGGGGTATTAGGACACCAGCTGTGTAAAGATGTAAGGGATAAGGTTTTTGGAGGTGAAATGGTGACATGTATTATGGGAGAGCATGTAGTGGAGCCCAGTTTTTATTGTGGTCGCTTATTGTGCACGGAAAGAACAAGTTTTTGTACCTATCTGTTCGGCAGTGTATCTATCTATCTAGTATAAGTATTATTTTATCGCTTCTCTCAGACCTAGAGAAGTAGTGAGGCGTCATGACAATATTCTCTGTGTTGCTTTGAAACACACCAGTTCTGAATTTCTCAAGCAAACTAAGTCTAGCATGTAGCCTCAGAGTCTCTAGGGGCTCCCACCTTAATCCCTTTAAAAGTTGTGAAACACTCTATGTCCGCATGTAGCAGTTTTTAACGAAGCATGTAGCTTTCTTTGTATTTCATTAATTTTTTTGATTAAATCTTTATACCTGGGTTCCAAGTGCCTGTGGCATATTCGAGGTGTGGCCTAACCAGAGGGAAGTAGCATCTCTCATTTACTTTTTCATCCATGTACCTTTCTATAATATGCTTAACAAAACTTAGTGATTTTAATACTGTGCCACATATGTTTTGTATGTGTGTTCCCCACGATATATCAGAAGTGAAGGTGATTTCAAGATATTTTACTGTATCTGAAGATTTTATGTTCACACCACCCACAGTATAGGTACGGCATTTGTGATACGACTTTCGCAGGAATTGAGCTGTGGTGCATTTACTAAGATTTTATTCTAGCCCCCACTCCTGGCACCAAGAATGAATATTATTAAGGCTGGATGATGCAGTATATGTGATGTAAACTCTCATAAATTCAGTCTCCCTTTGTTCTTGTGGGTGAACTTCGTGAATCTGCATACATCCAAGTTGCATGAGTCTCCTGGGCATTTATCTTTGTAGGATTATCCGATGGAAGGGTTTGAGGGATAATATCAGCAACTTCGAGGTCTCCGAGGCAGTCTCTAACCCCCCCCGGCAGCGGGGATCTGCAAACTTTACCGGGCTTTCCCAAAATTCACCCGACCCCACAATTTCAAGGCCTGCCTCTCAGTCCCCAAAAAGCTAGATGAGGGTAATAGTCTTTCGTCACTTTTCGGGTGAGTCACGGAGAATGGCAATCGACTTTGGCAGTTAAATTCGACGTCACTATTTCCTTCTTCCATCCCCTCCAGTGCAGGAATGAGATACACTGGACCAACACCTCTCAGAAGCCAAAGAAAGGCGTCGTCCCTCACATTCGCGCGGAAACCAGTTTGAATGGATCACTCTCCCGACTCACGTTGTCCGTCGGTGAACGGCAACTGCTTCCCGCAGGCACTCTCGTGATTAACGCGAGGTTAACCTCTTCTGCATGCGCGGGGACAGAGGGAAGGTTGGGATTGACGGTGGGAGAGATGGAATGGATTCCTTCCACGACCCCGCGCAAGAGTTTCAAGTCGAGTCAGTCACATTATTGGCGCGCGTGGCGGCCTTCGACGTCGACCGCGAGATGGCGGTCGGCTCGCCGCTGAGGGGGGTGAGAAAGAGAGAGAGAGAGTGGGATGATGGAATGAAAAATTTACTCCACTGTCTCGTTCCAATGTCGTGAAACGGCCAAAGTGAACGTGGTCGGCGAACTGCGGTCGGGCGCTCGTAGCTCACTGACCCAGCGAATTCCGACGATCGCGTAACTTGCGCCGTTTCCTTTAACTGTGAGGGGTTCGGGAATCCGAGGAGGTAAAAAAGAATTGGAGGGAGCCCGGTCTCGTACGCTCACGGGAGAAGGTGAGGTGAGAGGCAGAGAGAAGTCGAAAGACGGAGTGCAATGATGAAGGCGAAAGATACGTTTCGGAAGGGAGGGGTCCATGTTGAGTGTAAGTGTGGTCGGGGGTTTAGTTAATGGGTTGAACATATTATAAAGTTAAAATCAACTTTGTGTGTATAGGCTATTAAGGTAGTTTGAGCGAGATAGTTCCCTAGTCATAAGGGAGACAATATTAGAATTATACGTTAGAATTTCAGCAGCTGTGGGAAGCATAAATTAAATATTGCACAATTAACGGTGCAATAATATACTTTTATTTGACTGAAATTCCAAGTAAATGAATAAAACTATCTATGTAAGTCTTTAACTTGACTCATTTTTTAGCGCGGTACGTTTAATACTCCTTCACAACGGAAGTTCTTTTGTGATCCCGAAAGAATTGCCGCGGAGGCAATATGGCAATTTATTTTCAAAAAGAGTTAAGAAAACATCCAACCTACACACCGTTAATTTTTTGACGAGATCTATGAGCCAGAAACTCCTCTTTTTTTAAAATAAGGCCTCGGTACGTATGAACCTGCATCAGCAGTTCATTTTGATTTGAGCTTTCTATCAGCTGATTGGTAGGTTTTTGGGTAGTTATCCTAAAATCCCAAAGTGGCCACATTGTCCTGTTCACCATCATGTAGTTGACATTAGATCCCTCTCAAATTCCACATATCGTTTCCCTCTTCTTATTTTGTCCATATTTCCAATCCTCTTCCTATCTTCCAACCCTCTATCACATCAGAGCCACCAACACTGAATGAAATATTTCTGATGAAGATGAAGGATAAAGTAAACTTTGAAAAGGGCGAGAATATGAGAAAGTGAGTGGGTGAGATGATAGGCATTTCATGGAGCTTTTATGGCTATTCTGAGTTGAATACAACATGAAAATGAGTAAGACGAAGAATGAGTTCATAGTTTGCGGAAGAGAGAAGCTGAATGTAGAGGTCACCCTGAGAGGAGAGATATTAGAGTAAGTGGATTCCTTCACCTATCTCGGAAGTACCATCTCGTGAGGAATAAAGCGGAGAATGTCCCAAGCTAAGGAGGTGTTCATGGGAAAAAGACAACTGTTGTGCTCAAAGAAGATAGGACTACAGACCAGGAAACAGTATGTGAAAAATTCGTGTGGAGCGTGGCACTCTATGGATCGGAAGCATGGACCATTGGAAAAGCTGACACAAAAAGGACTAGAAGCCTTCGAAACCTGGTGCTGGAGAAGGATGCTCAGGATAAAATGGACGAACAAATTAAGAAATGATAAAGTGTACAGAAGAGTACAAGAGAAAAGGAACATATGGAATACCATACAGACTAGAAGAAAAAGATGGATTCGACCCACCTTGAGACACAATGGATTCGTAAAAAACATAAATGAAGATAAAAAAGAGGGAAAAGTCCCCAGAGGAAGACCCAGGAATAAGTTCATGGGCAAAATAAAGAGGAAAGTACATAGTAAGAGATACCAGGAGGTCAGGGAACTAGCATTAGATAGGGAGGAGTGGAGGGCAGCAGTCACCCAATCGTAGAATTGAACTACGAAGGGCTATTCTCTCATTCGGGTATTATTCCAGCTTATTGGTAGGTTTTTTCGACAATACTTATCCTAACGTCATGATTTCCTGCATATCCTTCTATTTTATTTCCTTTGTATGGCCTTCCATTAGGTCTATCTTGAAATCCTCATATCGTGTCCCTCTTCTCATTTCGTCCCGAATTCCTCCCCTCTTCCTTCCTCTTCCACTCTTCTATCTCTCTTGTTCTCCCCTATTTCTCTCTTCAAAATTTCCTCTTTTTTCAAAATGTCCTGCATGCATTCCTTCCGCTATCTCCGAAACTCCGCGACCACTTTCCTCTCCTCTCCAAACGTATGCAACTCCTCCTCGTCAGCAATTGAAATGCTAATAAAATATACGTAGGTGAGCGACACAAACAGTTGCAAGGACGTCTTATTTATACGTAAAGTTACGAAACGCTTGACTTCAATGAGTAATACTTGGTCACTCTCGATTTATCGCAAAGGAAAATAGTGTTTCCTTAAGATTTTTTTGCAACGGGTCACTCCTCCGTCGCGGAAGAATGCAGACCCGGCGTCCTTTTACGCGGCGATTGATGAATTCGGATGGTGCGAGTGAAAGATGGTGTCCTTATATGCGTGGTGGTCTATCAACCAGTACAGAGTATCCTGTTCTACGAGGCCTCCGGTTGTTAGGCGAGTCTTCGTAATACGCCTCGCAATTCTGAGAAGCTAATGGGTGGAGAAGGTGCTGGTTATTGTTGCGTCCGAAGCATATTCGAGTTGCCCATTTGTTCCTGGCACAACGAGAAACTGTTTTAGTTACCTGATAGGCAGTAGTGCAAAACGGGTTAATGCGCGATCCTACGGGTTTCGGTTTGTTCGTGCGCGATTATCCCCTGGTCATATAATGGAGACCATTTTCAAATTTTACTATTTAACTAACTTTACTGAGGATAAAGTTAATATCGTGACATTAATGACGCAAAACTACTTTAAACTACTGAAATTCACAGTAATTAACTAAATACACTTGAGTTATGATTTAACTTGATCCATTTCATTCACGGCGGTGAATACGCCTCACAATCGGATATATTTTTGCAGTGCTGTAGAAAAAACTGGATTGACTTATTGATTTGTAGTTTATAAATGTTTTAGGAAGCATACTAACTACGCGCTGTTAAATTTTGGAAGATGAGATTTATTTTTATGATTAGGGTAAATTCATTGAATTCTATGCGGAGGGATATCTCTCTCAAACTACTCCAAACGAGAGAGAAAATTATGCTATTGTGGTCAAATGAAGCAGAATAGTTTAGGGCTAGAGAATGTGTGACTGTCCACATGATCTGGTTTGGTTTGGTATGGCCATCAATTTCGTAGTTTGTTTTACGAATTTGAGCGATATAATGAGTGGATTTTCAATTACTATTATAGAATAAACTGTCCTCCACCTATTTTTGGTGAGCAGGTTTCCACCCCACATAGCTCCTTTTTATTACAAACTTCGCTTTAGGTGGCTCCGGCGATTTTTGTGCGTGAACTCACTGGCGTTAAAGATTTTACGCGTGTTCTCTTTAGTGATGCCCACAGATATGAGCGAAAAGATATCATTTTACCGACTCAGTTTTTCCGTTGTTAAATGCTTGGTTTTTGAACGCGCAAACCTATGGTACATGATATTTTTCATTTTTATTATTATTATATGATATATTTCAAATTTATTTTATTATACTTGCACATATTTTCTCCGAAACTCGAGATATTATATTTCATATTATTATAACTGTTGACAACAAATACCTAGGTAAAGGAAATGGTTGTAGGCTTTACTTGGTGGTTGTTATCCATCCAAGAAGAATTAAACTATCTTTGAATAAATGATTCTCGGGCTTCTAGCCGAGTAAGATTTTTTGTTGCTGACGTTTCGACGGATAACACTTCCATCGTCCTCAGAGCAGTAATGAGATGCAGGCCTTCCTTCCTGCGTATATATAGCCGCTTAATCTGGGGGGCATTGTTGTCTCCTTCTTTCCGTTATTTTTTGAAATAACGGTCTCCATTCCCTGCTTAGTAAGTACCCAGAGTCGCGATTTAAGGTGTTCTTCTCCAGCCTGATCTCAATGGCCTCTTTAAGGAGACGATCCCAATACATATGTGTCTTAGAGACCACTTGAGCTTCATCAAAGGAGATGATATGATCTTCTGATAAGCTATGCTCAGCCAGGGCAGATTTCTCTGGGTGGAAAAGTCTAATACACCTCCTGTGCTCTTTTATTCGGGTCTCTATCGTGCGTCCGGTCTCTCCAATATATACTTTCCCGCATTGACATGGGATACGGTAAACTCCAGGTGTTCTGAGTCCCAATTCGTCCTTCACATGCACTAAATCCCCACGCAGATTTTTCGGTGGTTTGTGGATGGTTTGTATATTCCGTTTGGCGAGAATCCTAGAGATTTTCCCGGCGACGGTTGAAACATAAGGAAGACAAGCTCTTGCAACGGGTTTCTTCTCCCTTGGAGACACATCAGGATCGAGAAAACTTTCAACGCGGCTCTCCTTGCGCTCGGCCCTAGCTCTATTCAGGGCCAGCGAAATCTCTCTCTCCGTATACGGATATATATACCCATTTCTGCGGAATGTTCCCCGTAGGTGTTCTATTTCTTGTGGGAGGCTTTCCTTGTCTGCTATAATGTTTGCACGGTGCAGGAGGGTAGAGATAACAGCTCTTTTTTGAGATGGATGGTGGTGGTGGTGATGGTGGTACTCGGCTAGAAGCTCAAGAATTTTTTATTCATATTATTCGCCGAGAAAGGACAAGATCATACATTAAACTATCTTTGTTCACTCCACTTTTAGGACATTTTTGTCACTTCATTTGACTTACAAGCAGTTATCATGGAGGATTGGTCTCGGTTGTATAAATTACTTCAAACACTTTCCACCAACGTTTCTCAGATGTATTTCCTCATCCTCAGGGGTTGAGATGGATATCTGGCTGAATAAAGTGTATTAAATTGGGTAAGGACGTGAAGAAGAGGCTGGTGAAGAGCTTGATATGAAGCGTAGCGTTTTATGGGGCAGAAACGTGGACCCTCAGAAAGGAGGACGAGGATAGGCTGCAGACATTTGAGATGTGGGTGTAGAGAAGTGTAGAGAAGGTTAGGTGGACGGAGAGGAGGACTAACGAGGAAGTGGTTGAGTTGGTGGGCGAGGAAAGGAAACTTTTGAATGAAATTCGAGACCGGCAGAGTAGGTGGTTGGAGGATATAATAAGGGTTGAGGGATTGCTGAAGAATGCGATAGAGGGAAGGATGTTGTCAAGCGGGGAATAGGAAGAAGGAGGATAGGTTTCATGGAGAGGATGAAGAAGGGTAGATCGTATGCTGAGGCGAAAAAGGATATTTTACATCGAGATAAGCCCCTTAAAAAGTAGAAAACCGGGAGAAGATTGTCTGACATTCAATAAAACCTACCTTTACCGGCAGAACACTTAAGAAGAAGGCTGATATCTATTTATTACATTGTACTCAGCCTGGTATTCATCTCGAGGATGCGGATGTATCTATGGGTGAGGAAATACTCTGCAAAACGTAGGAGGAAAGAGGTGTTTTAGGCCATTAATACATCCAAGACCAATCCTCCATAATAACTGCTCACAAGTATAAACAGGTGAAAATCAATTGACATTAAATTTATTTGACTTGATATTATATTGACAAGTGTCAATGAAATCCTACAAGTTGAGTTAAAAAAGTTATTTTGATTCTACTGTGAAATATCAAGGTGTGACACAGAGTCAAAGATTCGAATAAAAACTTATTTAAATGTTATTTTCGCCTCATGTTCGAATACTGTGCGGAAAAAGCAATTTAAATTAATGATGCAAAAAAAATTAAAATACAAATTTTATAACATTGCTATCTGTCTTGTGAGTTCCTCCGCGTGAACAGATTTATTAAAAATTGGAATTCGTTTTTAGAATTTTTTTCGACTTGTTTGAAAGATGATTATGATGATTATTAAAATGTGCACCAAATGAACTACGATTACCGATTCAGTCACCTTCCCGACTTCTCTACACTTTTTGGTGGCAAGAGGAGTAACGTGGAAGAAATCCATCATATTGTATCAATAAACGTATCCCAATATCCCATATATCCAAACAACTTACATCTTTACATGGCTGGTGACATAACACCCCTTGCCACACGCCCGTGTGGCGGGTCGCAGGGTATTATGTGGATGTAGATTAAGGTAGTTTGAACGAGATAGTTCTCTAGACATAATGGGAACATAAAATAAGTACATACCACCATAAATAAAATGGTACTGCATAAAATGAAACTGAGGCAGCGATCCGTCGCAGTTATGTCAATGTTTTAGTAGAACAGGATGCATAATGCCCTACAAATGTATATAAATATTCAACAAAGAAGCTTTTTCGAACAAAATTTCTTTGTTGAATAATAAACTTTCGCAACTCCTAAGCCCTTAATCTATCTTCCCCGGCCTTCACTCCCAAAATTAGTTTTTTCTCCAATCCCCCCTCCACATCACGTTACTATCACAACGATTAATAAATAAATATTATACAAACAATTGTACCTTACGTTGCAGTAAAGCTGTGAAACGCATCGTAAAAAATAAATAACTGTGGAAAAAAAATCAAAGGATTCTTTTTCAATGTGGGTACTAATTCTGTTAAATTCTTCTACGAGGTTGTGCCTGGTGTTGTCAAGTTTTGATACACTGGCTGAAATGGATGTGTCTCCCTAGGATTGGGCTTATAATTTGTGCAGCATCAGAGATAAGCCGCTGGAGTTACCTGAGCTCTTTGACTCGAGTATTTAATTTCATTGGGAATGGACATTCAAACCTAATGAAGTTGGAGAATCGGATGTCCGACCAGATATTTCAAGGTATATACCCGGGTTATGACTCACGTCAAAGGCATTTCCAGCTGAACCCACGGCATGTGTTGCGAAGTGTGAATTATTCTGTGGTCCGAAAAAGTTAAAAAGTTAATATATTCTGCTGAGAGTTCTGTAGACTGACTCCTCAATCACCCCCTCTACTGTCAGCGATTGATTACCGAGGGTTTTCCGAGGGGAGAGGGACTGGTAGTGAAGTGCTTACCTCGCTACATCTGTTTTCCGTTCGTTTCAGGACCAGCGCACTAAAAAACAGATACGAGAGCTGAGTTGATATGCTCTAAGCAATAAAAAGCACATCGATTATCGTGCCAGTGACAGTTTTAATCGCGTCGACTTTCGGTAAAAGAGTCAAAGAAAGATGAAATTTTAAACTACTCGATAGTAAAAGTATTACGTTTTTTTTAAAATAGATACCTGTTTTGAAACAAGTTCGATAACTACGCACATAACATTCGGTCGTGGCTACTTTGAACCAACGGGTTTAAAAAAAGAAGTCTCGCCCACCCATATCATTCCATTCATCCCATCAGACGTTAGTGCATGCTTAAGCGCACTGCTTTGTTCCGATCTGCGATAACACGGATAATGAAGAGCTCTCGCCATTAACAGTCTGTGACATCCATACGATTAAAAAAGTAATTCCCTTCTAGAGCCAGGCAAAATTATTAAAAAAAGGCGTAGAAAACATTCCGGTACAATTGGATGGCTCGGCCGGAAAAACAAGGACTAATGAACAATGTTTCAGTAGGGCGGGTGAAAAGATTCGTACCTCAGTTTTTTTTAGTTTATAGCTCCGTGACATTTACGTTCTAATCACGGAAAGCTGCCAACTCTGGTAAACTCGCAAGGATTCAGGTTGAAATATATAATTATTATTCCATAGTAATTTCTCTGACAAAACTGGACTTAGAAGTCTTAAAAAAAGTGTTGCTCCTTCCGAGAATTGATCGGTATGCATAACCCCAAGGCTGTTGGCTTGCGTTCCAATGCCGATTCGCTGGAATCGTACTGTGAGCACGCATATGAATAGGCGAGGCAGCTCTAAACATTGAGTCATTGGAAGGCCAAGGTTTTATTCCGCATTTAACCACGGCCCTATTTTACTGAGGCGAATCTTTTGGTTAGTTTCCCGAAGTAAGTTGAGGCAAACAACTGAAGGATTGCCTCCATACACCACGGTTGAAACGATGAAAATTAAATCCATCTGCAAAGGATCTTTCGACAATTTATCCATGTACCATTCTGGCTCAGTAATGTTCCTACACTCACTGCCAATATCCGGAAATAGTCTCGATAAATATCAATCAGTGGCATAATTATTTTCCAAAAGCGTTCAATACTGTGATATACGTCAGCTACTATCACTACACGCTGCAGTCGTACAGGAGCTCGAAAAATGGTCCGTTTTTTCCGTTCTTAATATAATAATGCCATATAAATTCTATATTAATAAGTCCTTTCCTCTCAATCGACAAATAAAATTATGAGCATTATTTTGATGTACAAGTGACAGAAATGGCTTTCCCGGTTTATGACATGTCAAGCTTCAAACTCGGCCGCACAATTTTGAGACGGACAATATGCCAAGGATCTTTAACGTATTGTCTCTCGGGCTAGAACGATATAACATGTGATATCGACTGGAGTGAATCTTAATTGAGGCTAATAAATAACCTTAGAGTCGCTCTTTTCAAAGAACCAAGGAACTAGCCGCGCAGTTACTTCAACGGAGTCACCCGCTAGTGATCACACAATTGTATGAAATTCACAGTGGAAAAATCTTTCTCCTGGACTGGGAATCGAATCCATATCCCTCGATTTTGTGCCGAGTGCTCTAACCAATTAAGCTACCCAGGCGTCCTCTTCCACTATGAATCTCATGGGGTCATATTCTTTAAGGAGCAAAATCGAGGGATTTGGGTTCGATTCCCAGTCCAGGGGAATGATTTTTCCACTGTGAATTTTACACAATTAAGGGTTACTTCCTCACTCAATGATGTGAAAAATGAACATTAAACTCATCTATATGATGCAGTCTTTGATTATTCTCCCGAGACCGAGAGCGACGCCACGGACTTCGCGCATCAGTTACGGGGACACATGCGGAACCTGCGCTCAGTACCAGGCGCACGCCACGGAGAGAGGGCTGTTTTCGTCCATCGGGATCTGTCCACGTCTTCCCATGTTTTCATCCGTCATGACGCCCTCAGAGCAGGTTTGCAGCCTCCATACGATGGACCATTTGAAGTCCTCAGTAGGACGCCTGAGCATTACGTGGTCCGAGTGCGAGGCAATGAAACAACCGTTGCCCTGGAGCGTCTCAAGCCCGCCTACGTACTCGACGTGGGGGCAGACCATCCTCCGGCGCCGCTTGTACTGACTCAACACACCTCGGAGGACACCGCACCGTCGGAGCCTCGACGTACAGCTCGATCAGGGCGCAGGGTGAATTTTCCTCACCATTGTGGCATCTAAAACACCAGATAACCGACCGCCCACCCCCATTTTTTGTGGGTCTCTTTTTCTGCTTTCAGGTGCCCCAAAGTACTACCGGGGGTGGTGTGGCGACTGTCTGCTGCCAGATGGTTGGAGCGCCACGAGAGAGGGTCGACCTGAGGAAGCTGGCAGACATCACCAAGGAACGAAATAAGTAAACAAGACTCACGACGTGATTGTTAATGGAACTGAAGACGAGCCATTTATTACCTCCGGAATCCGGAAAAGCGTCTTCATCGAACTACGTTTGCTTATTCATTTTCGTTCACCAAAGGTTCATTTGTAATAACATTTATGGCGTTATTTTTAATATTCAGTTGCTTCAAATAGAAATACGTCAATATTTATGCAGAATCCTTAATATCATTCCAATTCGCTTTTTCGAATATTCTCTTCTTTAGGAATGTGTATAAAATTGTACTCGCCTATTTCCTCTTTTAGCTTATTGCTTCGGCTCTCGTTTAGGGGTTGATGGTGTTAATGAATGAAAAAAATGCCTCGATTGGTAATCACACATTTACAGGCGTATGAAATACTAAGGGTATTAAATCAAATTACTTTTTAAATGATCTCGCCGACAGGTTGCATTTGAATGTGAATAAAAAAGTTTTAAAGATTTGAAGCGATTACGTTAAGAGGTTCTTTCCTAATGGATATGCGTCGCGGTGGGAACAAAGCTCACGAAATAGCGATACTTTTTTGAAGCGTTATGGTGAATGGCTAAAGGTAAATGCTGTTTTTCCCGAACATTTGCTGCAAAATTTTCCTGGTTCTTCACCACCGTCCTGTTATTATGTCCGCACGATTAAGGATTATTAAGAAATAACCTTGTACTTTGAATAATTTGAAAAAAAAATCAAAATTATGCTTGCATTACAACCCTTTAAAGGCACTTCTGGGCGTCCGGAGATATGTTTTCGCACTAGCAGCGAAAGATCAAAGAGAAGGAAAACAGAAAGTCTGAGACAGTCTCATTCTGCGGCAAATCTTTCATTCGTGACTTCTATGAGTTTAAGAGAAGAGGGAGATGAAGCAGCCTCAGAGCTCCTCAAAGAAATCACCACGGCCACACCACTATGTCGAGAAGAGTACTTTCGAAGTGGAAGAAAACTGTCCTGATGCCAACAACTATGTCAGAGGAAGAGGCTCTATCAATAATTATTTCCATGCAACTCACGAAGAGCCAGTAGATAGGTCTTCGAAAAGTAGCAGAAAGTCATGGCCATAAAATATATACTTATTACGAAAGAATACGGATGGCCAAAAGTGTTACTTATCAAGGTCAAATTGCCATTTTAGAGGACTCATGTAAAGTTAAGCTTCAAAGCCTACTTAATCATACAGCATCGCGTATCTGGGAATGCATTTTCTGAGATTCTACAACCGCGCATAATATAAAATTGAACACAAATTTTTAAATATTGCTTTGATGGAAGCTCAAGTACAAGCAAAGATGGCATCGAGAATCAATGTCGGATGAATTCTTGTTCATCAGCTACCTGGTCCCACTTCGTTTGGTAAACGACGAAACAGGTAACAATGGCAATGAATGAAAAGAGAACTCACTTTTTACTTTCCACACGGTTTTATGGTTTCCGACCATAGATTCAACAAAGTTTTGTCATTACCAAGGTTACCTTGATACCTTGATTATCTTAATAATGACAAAACTTTGTCGAAACCATGGTCGGAAACAATAAAACAGTATGGAAAGTACAAAGTGAGTTCTCAGAAATAACGGGTGTGAAGGAAATATCATTTTCTGAATTCTTTATTAACACCTTCTGATGCTACATCAAAATTTCTTTGCTTTAGACCACCTTTGATTTCTTCTAACAAATTTCTATTTTCATTACAGGAATCAACATAAAATTAAAATAGAGATTCTCATAGATATTAAAGGCAATATCGAGTGGCCTGCCACTAAAAGAGATCGAGTTTAGGGGGTACTGCTGGGTACTGAAAAATTATATGTGCAATTGTACCCATAGTATCATATGCCACCCACGGTACACAAAGTTTTGATTCACGGAGCCGATGTTGCAAAGACGTCTATACTACCATTGGGAAAATTACCTGAAGAGGCAATAGAAGCGCGAAGTAAAGATCTTAGATAATTTCGTGAGCATTTCTCCAGAAAATCATCCAGAGTGGCCTCCAATCAGGATTTTTTCAGAGACTCCTCCTTACATCGGATCCTCTAATTTTCAGCTACACTCAAGTTCTTCCTAAGTAATCCACAGGCTTGCCAAAGGAAGTGAAAGAGGTACTCTTATTGTGTGAAACAGAAAAAGAGACCTGATTTATTCCGGGAGTGATGATAGTGAATAGCAGAAATACAAGGAAACAATGAATTTTGTAGTGTATACTTTGTTACATTTTAATAAAAAGTAAATTTATGTAATCATGATGTAAAAGAGTATAGCAGATAATTTCCCTCCACAGTATTTCTCCCTGGTACTGAATGAAAAATACCAATGAATTACACCAAATACACAAAGTAATTAAGCATCGGGATCCCCCCCCCTCCCCCAGACTACCCGAAAACGTTCCGCGGTGCGATAAAATTACCCTTCGCCGTACGCCCTATGCACTGCAGGGGGCGGGGGAGTTGCAGCCTTGGGACACCGGCTGTGGATTAATGGCCTCGAAGAGACAATAATCCTGTTTGGTTTGCACGTTGTCTCCGTTAAATGTGTACGTATTTGTCAGTAGGCGACGTCAAGTTGATAAGAATACCCGCCCGCGATACACCCGAAGAAAGCAGTCTTTCCCAACCCCATGTGAAAAAGCGAGGAATCTTGAAGTGGTTAGCGCAAAGTATCCACACCAATAGGAGTTAAAGAAGGAATTTCGAGAGATCCAAACTGACACCAACAAGAGTGAAATCCGATCTAAAGTAACAAAAAGTTTCTACTTCACACCACTGCAAATATAAAACTGAACGCTCTTGGAGACTAGGAAACGTTTTACCAAAAATATCCGCAAATAACCGCTTAAAGGGCTCCGCGGTGCGATAAAATGACCATTTGCCGTATGCAGTGCAGGGGGCGGGGGAGTTGCAGCCGTGGGACACCGGCTGTGGATTAATGGCCTCGAAGAGACGATAATCCTGTTTGGTTTGCATGCTGTCTCCGTTAAATGTGTACGTATTCGTCAGTAGGCGACGTCAAGTTGATAAGAAGAGAAACGCCCGCGGTGCACCCGAAGAAAGCAGTCTTTCAGTACCTCCTAGACCTCTACCCCATGTGATAAAATTCGTAACTTTTTCCGCGATTTCTCCAAAATATGATACATGGAGGCTCTTTTCAATTTTTGTATCTCGAAAATCTCCATAGCGGAGTGGATGCGGCTACAATCCATTCCACACACTTGCGGCACCACCTTACTCCCCCGTTGCAGGCGGGTTGGACCAGACTCGACCGCGCGATCGAAAAACTGATGTGAAATTCGGCTTCGCAAACGGTCGCAGCATAACTCATCGGATTCACACTGTGGAAGCTTTGTAGAGTTTCCTCATATAAATTACTTTGTGATGCTCTGCGATGCAATTAACTATTTCTCTACATATATTTAACAATGGGCCAAAAATGAGGGTCCGCCATTTTGTTAAATATCTTTGGTAAATAATTACAAAAATGTAAGTAACCTACATTAAAACAAAGATAAAAAACTTTTCCATTCAATTACTTCACTTTTTATTCCAATTCTTTACCCATAAAAGTTTAGGAAGGGCTTGATTTTGAAGATTTCGTGAGAAAATTGAGTGTAGACCATTTTTGCGAAATTTGTGCAAATTTGGCCTCATTCAAATTGTTAATTGTTGAGTACAAAGAAAAATGCCTTACGTCATCGCATGCACAGGTCTTTTGAAAATATTCATGCAAAGTTTCAGCTTCCTGGCTTGAAAAAAATCACTTTTTGAATTTTGGCCAGCTTATTCCGGTTTCAGCCCACTGTGCCGCGGTCCCAAGTAAAAGAGAGCGAGTAGTAGTGTGTGCCAAAGTGAGGGGAAGTTTTCGGCAAGTTTGATGGTGGGATGGGTGAGCTATGCAATTGAGGCGATTGGTAGCCTTGGGGGAATGGAAGGTTGGTTTCGGTACGGAAATGAATGGAATTTGACGTGGGGATGTATGGAATACAGGCAATTGGTCGTCTTAGGTAGGTAGTGGTAGGTAGTGGAAGTGGAAGGTAGTGAAAGGAGTACATATTTGCGATGTAGGATTTCGATTCTACATCTATATACATCTACATACTAGCTTGCGAGCCGCCGCATGGGCGTGTGGCAGGGGGTGTTAGCTCACCAGCCATGTAAAGATGTAAGGAATAAGGTTTTGGGAGGAGAAGTGGTGACGTGTATTATGGGAATGTATTTAGCGGAGCTTAGTTTTTATTGTGGTCGCTTATTGTGCGCAGAAAGAACGAATTTTTGCACCTATCTGTTCGGCAAAGTATCTCTCTCATTTTATCGCTTCTCTCAGACCTAAAGATGTAGTGAGGCGTCATGATTATATTCTCTGTGTCGCTCTGAAACAGGCCAGTTCTGAATTTCTCAAGCAGCCTAAGCCTAGCGTGCAGCCTCCGAGTCTCTAGGGGTCCCACCTCATTCCCTCTAACAGTTGTGAGACACTAATATGTTCGTCTGTAGAAGTTTTTAATGAAGTGTGCTGCTTTTCTTTGTATTTTGTTAATTTTTTTGGTTAAATATTTATGACCAGGTTCCCAAATGCTCGCAACATATTCGAGGTGTGGCCTAACTAGAGCGATGTAGCATCTCTCTTTGACTTTTTCATCCGAGGACGCTTATTATACGCTTAAATAAAACCTAGTCTCTTTAATTCTGTGCCGCATATGTTTTGTATTTGTGTTCCCCACGATATATCAGAAGTTAAGGCAATTCCAAGATATTTTACTGTATCTAAAGATTTTATATTTACTCCACCCACAGATTGGAGCTTAGGGAAGTGTTTTTCGTCTCCAACCGCGGAATGCAGGATTTTTGCCTTTGTGCTATGGTTAGCTGCCTTAGAATGCCCTCGGGGTCATCTTGCGCCAACTGCTATTCAAGCGAGAGAGAACCTGGTGAGGGTATGGTTGTGGCCTTTGGTTGCAGGCCTTTGGTTGCCGGCCGAAGAGTTGCCGGCCGAAGTTGCTGGCAGGAGACGCCGAGTATCGGAGACGTAGGAATTGTAGGCGCCGTTGAATCGATGCCGTTCGGCTAGTCCTTCAGCAAAGTCCGGAGAGTAAACAGTCCGCAGAGGGAAACCGTCCAAAGAGGGGAAATTGAAAAACAATTTAAGGTAGTTCGAGAGAGATAGTTCCCTAGTCATAATAGAGACCATATTCGAATTATACGTTTTAATTTCACCAGCTGTGAGACACACAAATTAAATATTGCCTTATTTATGGTGCAATAATATAGTTTTACATGACAGAAATTGTTAATAATCAAATGAAAATATCTAAATAAGTCTTTAATTGGACTCATTTTTTCACGTGGTACGTTTGAAACTCATGAAGACTGATGATTCATTCTAATCCCGAAGAATTTACTGCGGTGACAATATGATTAATTTGCAATAATAGTTGAGAAAACATAAAAACTACACCCTGTTGATTTATAGACGAGATCTAGGTGTTGCAAATACCTCATTTTTAAAGAAGCTCTCTCTGGAGTGCGTATTCGCACCATTTTCCATGTAAAAGGGCTGGTATTTTCTGGTAAATATCTCGAAAATTGATATGGTAAGGGGCTGAATTTTTGATGTCATGGGATGGTTGAGATATTTTTCTTTAAAATGTGACCAAATTCATTGATTTCTATGTAAAATGATATTTCGCTCAAACTACCGTAAGAGAGATAACTCTCAAATGAGTGCCAGTTTCCTCGGCCTCACATCAATAACCACGTTTTGTTTACTGAGCCTACCCCGAGAGGGAATGTCAAGATGGGTATGCGTGCAAAAAGAATAGAAGAACAAACTTTCAATACAGATCCTAAAAATAGCTTTATTTACTTTTCTTCAAAGGAAATCAACTAACCGACCGTATCAATTATCTTGCATCCACCAACAATTACGCGGAGCATCGAAAATTGTTAGAATACTGTTGCTAACCCTGGAAAAGCGGTCTTGGACTAGTGCGCTGGCAGGTCAACTAGTTGGCTGCGTTCCATTACACAATTACACATCTCAGTGGCGCGGTCTCGCCTCGGTCACTTAAAGGTTAATATCAGGCTTTCGATGGAGAGGTCAGAAAAACAAACCACGATAATTCCACAGCAAAAATACGTATAATTTGTTGGGAGTTGGCTTTGAAAATCCACTGCTGGTTATTTTTTTTTTGCCTTCAAGTTCGATTCATTGCCATAGAAGCTAACGGAGTTAGTTAAAAGGTGGAATACATCTAGGCTACTGATTCCTTACTCATTGATATGACCTCAATTTTTCCGATGGGGCATAGAAGTTTGTTTCCACGAGAATTAATCTACAAATTGCTCGTTTAATCCAGAATGGTTTGCATACTCTCCAAAAAAAAAACTCTTTGTTGCAGATGAATTTTTTGGAAGCGGTGAAAATGATCGACCGAAAGTAACGTATTTAAAATGAGTTTGAATGTCCATTCTTCGTGAAATTAATTACTAGAAATAAGGACTCGGGTAACTCCAGCGGCTTTGCCACTGCCCAAATAATCGGCCCCAAGGTCGTTCAATATCGATTGTATTCTTCCGTAGATATAGGTCTTCGCAACGTACATAAACCTGCCATTAATGTTCTTATTTTATGTGCTTATGTACGAACATCCCATTCTTATGAATTGTAACATGTTGTTCCATCTATCCTAGTGGCTGGTGAGCCCACACTGGAAGCCAATGGAGTCTGGTGAGTCAATGGGACCAACTTCATGTGATATGCCCGTACTCAAGGCTGAACGTAGTTAGTAGGATAATGGGATAGGCGGCAGGACTCTTCAGGGACACTTTGTAGTGATAATTGGGCTCACTAGCCACCAGGATAGATGGAACAATATGTTACAATGCATCAAAATGGGAGGCGTGAACGTAAGCCTTTACTGCTCCAGCGCAAATTCGAAAGACGTACTTATACGATCATACTCTGGGTAGCCAGGAGGCACGAGGACGTTAATCATACATGTGCTATGCACGTACTCAAGACTGAACGTAGTTAGTAGAATAATGGAATGGGTGGCGAGACACTTCAGAGACACTTTGTACTGATAATTGGGCTCACCAGCCACCGGGATGAATGGAACAACATGTTACAATGCACCTGAATGGGATGTTCGTACTGCTCTAAAGGTTAAATGAATTTTAAATCGAAATAGCAATAACATTAATTTATTTATGATGTAACTAATCTTCGTAAACGATATACAATACTCTGTTAAGTTGGAAAATTATAGACTCAAATTTTCACGGTTCTACGCTTTACTTGGCAGTACGTTGACACAATAGGTTAACAGCACCATTTAAATTAAATTTAGTCACAGTTCTTTGTGGAATTATAATCTACTCGATAAATGCATGGATAAAAATAAACTCGGATTGGAGTATAGTCAAAGTAATGCAAGGCTTAAAATGACCTTAAAAGCTTCCTGTTCCGGAAAAATAGAAATATATCATGCTTCTATATGATCCTGATTTACTAATCGAGAGAGGGAGATGAATATCCTCTTACCCAAGACTTAAAACGATGTATCCGGGGATTATTTATTTCGCTTGAGATTTTTCATTCAGTGAATGACATTAATATACTCTCTACTCTAAAAGTTAACTCTTTACCGCCAACTCTGAGGGAAGGCAGAGGGTAAGAGGAATTTCATTCATTGGTTGTTCAATCCTAAGATGGGTTGACTGCAGCGCTCCACCCTTCCCTATCTAATGCTAGTTCCCATATCTCCTCGTATCTAATTCAATGTAATTTTCCCTCTTTATTTGGTCCATGAACTTTTTCCTGGGTCTTCCTCTGGTGACTTTACCCTCTATTTTGCCTTCAATTATGTTCTTCACAAACCCATTGTGTCTCAGGGTGTGTCCAATCCATCTGGTTCTTCTTTTCTGTATGGTGTTCCAAATGGTCCTTTCCTCTTCTAATCTTCTGTTAACCTCATCATTCCTTATTTTGTCCGTCAATTTTATCTTCAGCATCCTCCTCCAGCACCAAGTTTTTAGGGAATCTATTCTTTTATGGTCAGCTTTTCCAGTGGTCCATGATTCCGATCAGGTGCCCATCCCCCCCAATGCTGATGGCGCATTCCCCCCAAAAACAAACAACCCTTCCCTCTCCCCCCCCCCGCTGGTATATATGTAGCTACTTACCAGGTTATAATTTGATAGCCAGTCTAAGGTAGTATGGAATAACGCTAAGGGGGACGGAGGATTCGGGAAGTTTTTTTAAAATTATTATATTCATAAAATCGTATTTAACACTTTTCTGGCAATATACATCCACATAATACCTCGCGAGCCGCCGCATGGGCGTGTGGCAGGGGGTGGTAGGTCTCCAGTCGTGTGAAGGTGTAAAAGTTTTGGAGGTGAAAGGGTGACATGTCCTATGGGAGTGTATTTGGAGGAGCTCAGTTTTTATTGTGGTCGCTTATTGTGCGCGGAAAGAACGAGTTTTTGTGCCTATCTGTTCGGCAGTGTATCTCTCTTATTATATCGCATCTGTCAGACCTAGATATGTAGTGAGGCGTCATGATAATATTCTCTGTGCCTCTCTGAAAATATCAGTTCTGAATTTATCAAGCAGGCTAAGCCTAGCGTGCAGCCTCCGAGTCTCTGGGGGCTCCCACCTTAAGCCCTCTAAGAGTTGTGAGACACTATACGTACGTTCGTAGCAGTTTTTAACGAAATGTACTGCTTTCCTTTTGTATTTTATGAATTTCTTTGGTTAAATCTTTATGACCAGGGTCCCAAATGCTCGCGGCGCATTTGAGGTGTGGCCTAACCAGAGCGAAGTAGCATTTCTCTTTGACTTTTTCGTCCGAGGACCTTCCTATTATACGCTTAAATCTTATACCGTCAATAAATCTTAAAGGCAATAAAATCTTAAATCATACACGTTGTCGAACATTGTGAGATCCATATTTTTAGAGTTAGTTTTAAGGGTTGGCAACAATGATTTATGACCTAACCTTGAAAAAGTAACTCTTAAAAAATAGAAATAAAGTCTTAAGCAAACTATTGTACTTGTATAGGGGAACTAATTAAAACTTAATACAAAACTACAAAAAAAACCATAAGAATGTTAGAGTTTATTTTTTACGATAGCATTCTTAAAAAAGGAATAAATAGTAAAAATGTGAATCGTTCAGTTCTTATATTTTATTTGAGTAACTGAAGGCTTCTTTCATATTTCGATTTAAGAAAAAAATATGGGGAATATATTGAATAGTGCGCTCCGAAAACACGAGTCTTCGCTTTCTCCTACGTCCCTTTTCCCTACCCCTTCCACCAAACTTTACCCCTCCAAGACATCTTCTGCGCATCCTACGCCATTAGCTTTCGCGAGAACTCTGCAAAAAATAAGGACATCTAAATAAACCAAACATTTTAAACTAATATTTGTCTTTAAATTAAATGGAACCCATTTACATCATTATTCATAGCTCTTATTTACAAATTATGCTGGTAAAAAACTCAAGTAATAATAATAAAATAATAGAGATAAAATAAGTACTGGTTGTAGTGGTAATATTTGGCTAAAATACTCTTGATGTCCTTTATACAGTAGTAGCTTTTTTCTTTGCTGACTTGACAAAGCAAATAATTCTATAACTTCACTGTTATGAATGGATTTTAAAATGTCTTTTTCGGAAGAAAGGACAAGCATGTCGGAGAGTCAGACATCTCCCATGATGCTTCTCAGCCTATTTTTTACGATTCTTAATCTGCTCATATCCCTCTCTGCTGAGCAACTTGTTGCTGGCAATGCCAGAAGTATCTGGTATAACATCGTTTGGTAAGGAAACTCAGAAATATTTAATAAACACCTATAAGGCCCAATGAATCCTTTGATCTAATGACCCATTGATCCAGAAATCTTTGCTCTGCTATATTAGGATCTAAACTTGGACCATCAGGCTTGTCGTCACAAGAATCTTGGGTGTCACTTTCGTCATTATTTTGGCCCAGACTCTCATCATTCAAGCTCAGCACATCTGGTAAATCAATGCTCGGGTAGTTAACTTTGCACAGTTGAGTAAATACATTCACATATTCCTGGCTTGTATTCCTATCTTCTTTGAGTACAACAGCTGTGTTTTACCCATGAACGCCTTCTTAGCTTGGGCTATTCTCCGCAAATATGTCCGTTGTACTTCTTCCGTCCCACGTGATGGTACATCTGAGATAAGTGAAGGAATCCACTTACTCTAATTTCTCTCTTCTCAGGGTGGCTTCTACTTTCAGCTTCTCTCTTCCGCATTCTAGGATTTTAGTCTTCGTCGTATTAATTTTCATGTTGTATCCTTGGAGAACTTGGTCCATTACGCTAAGTGACTTTTTAAGATCATCACGATTTCCAGCTATGACTATGATATCGTCTGCGAAGAGGAACTTAAGGGAGACCTAATGTTGCAATTAATTGCACTGCAATTAATACGAGGAAACGTGAGATGTCCTAAAAATTGGGATGCTAGCGTAAGGCCTGTCAAGAGAACAACGAATAAGCTTGTGAATTACACTAATGAGTGAACCCATTAATATCAGGGGTTTCATATTGGAGACACAACTATGGAGTCATCCAAGCTCATTTACCGATTCTCGGTTCAAACAATTTTCTTTATAATCTTTAAAAATATTATGAATGTTTCTCTTGCCTTATTATTGAATAATGAGAAGGGAAATATTTTTTCTGACAGCTAAATATTTCCGAGTAGAAAGAGTTTCATTCTTTAATTACTGCATCTCGCACGAAAGCTTACATTTTTAGTACGTGAAACTCATTGAAATACATATAAAACAATCTTTTTCGAGTAAGTATAACAGAGTGATATTCATCGTGCGGCCGTGTGGACTCTTAACGCTGAGACACAGTTGAGAAATATCGTGAAGGCCGTAAGCAGAGAGATAAAGGTTACAGAGGCTGTGTGCCTACAAGACGTCTTTGAGAGAGTCATTGAATCAAGTATTTGATCTCTACCTTCCGTCAGTTATTCTCGACTTCCGCACGTTTCCCGTTTGGCTCAAGACGACGGGATGACGTAACTCAACTCGTTCCCCTCGTTGGCGCCGAAGGCAGCTCTGATTGAAATAAGCTCATTTTGCCCCGGAAATAGGAATGCCGTGAAATATTTTCAAATGACGTTGTTCGAATGACTGACTATTCTGGCACATGTAAGCTCGCTTTGTGCTCATCGGTTCAATGAAGTGCACCATTGCCTGTTCTTAACCCCTTTTTACACGAGGCTCGTAATTTCACTATCTGAACTATGTTCGAACGTGCATTTCTAATTGCGCCGTGTAAAGCGTTGAATACCTGAAGTGCATGCAGGAATGAATGGAAGCAAGATGGAAAAGCAGCCCCTACACTAATTCAACAATTATTGCACGCCAGATTGAGAAAAACGTGCGGCTTTAACCCTCTGCTGCCCGCACGGACGAATTCATCCACTAATACGAACATGCTTCTATATTAGACACTCCAAGTTTACTCCAATCGGTCGCAAACAATTGAAAAACGGTAAATGCCGTCAGACGCAGGTAGAATACAACTATCAGACGAAATCATCCGTTTGGGAATTGAAAGACGCGTGTCCAATATAGATGCATGCTCGTATTAGTGGACGAATTCGTCCATATGGGCAGTAGAGGGTTAAATTGTGCAATTTCTTGACCCGTCTAAAACGGGCTTAAGAAATTTTGAAATGAAAGCTGTTACTTAGTAATTCCTCATAAACTATATTAACGTTAATAAAGTTTAATGTTAATCAAGTTTATTTGGGTTAATAATGTTTGTGTTTAAAGGTCAATAAAGTTTATGTGGACTTACTAAGTTACAGCTTTCATTTCACAATGTTAGGGAGGTTCTACAAAGTTTCGCCTGACCTAACCAGAGCTTAAGAAAATTGAAAGTGCGAGTTCTTGAATCGAGTTGTTTCCAATTTTGAAAAAGTGAGAAGCATTCAGCTCGCTTTTAATTAAGATTTATAGAAGATATGTATTCTATCATATCTTATCGAATATGTATTCTATGTGACCCGGTGTGTCAGTACACCGCATATACCTCCTAGTGGTGGGTCGCGGGCAACAGTATGCTGGCTCTCAAGGTAGTCCTTTCAGAAGGGATCCTAGCTTGAGTAGAATAGGGAAAGCGGGCCTAGGGTATTACTATGCTGTGGCATACTGGCGGAAATGTGCCAAAACTGGCCGGTAGAGCGCCGTAACCGTTAGCAGGGAATGCTGCACGTGGTGCGGGTACTGCGAAGGCTGGTAACCTTGCATTCTCTATTACAACTTACTGCTAAACTTCAAAATGTTGCCTCGGACAGCCGAAGCCACGATGGGCGGCGGAAGCCGAATAAGGTTGGCCCATCAAGATACGGACTGGAAACGAACTGCATTCTCGGTACTTGGAGTGTATGGAAAGGAGCATGAGTTGCTGAATGAAATGAAAGTGAGACGAATAGATGTTTTGTGTGTATGTGAAACTAAGCGTAAGGGGCGGAACGCTGTTACATTAGATGGCGGCAGTCTGGGATTGTGGTCAGGAGTTGAAGATAATATACACGGCAGTCAAGGTGTAGGACTCATTCTTAATGAGAGAGCTAAGTTGCTAGTAAGGAAGTACGAGTTAGTATCCCCTGGATTGCTCTGGGTTTGCATGAAAGTAGGTATTAGGAGAGTTGTGATTGTGGCGTGCTATGCACCAGTGGATGGAGAGAGTGACAGTATGAAAGATGAGTTTTGGGAAAAACTGAGAGAGGTTTTGAATGAATGTGATCCTGGTGAGAGAATAATTTTACCAGGTGGACATGAATGGGTGGGTTGGTGTTAGGTGGGATGCATCTGACAGAGTGGTTGGGCCTTTTGGTGACCCCTGAGTGAATGATAATGGTGAAAAATTGGTGAGTGCGTGCTTGGAAAAAGGATTGTTTGTGTCAAATACATAGTTTAAACATAAGAAAATATATATGTATACTTGGCAAAGGGGTGATTGTAAAAGCATGATTGATTTTATTGTGTATGATGAGAGATTAAGAGAGTTAGAGTGGGACACGCGAGTGATGAGGGGTGCTGAATGTGGAACAGACCACTATTTGGTACTCTCCAAAGTTAATCTGGGCAGAAAGTGGGTGCCAAGGAAGAAGGTTGCGCGTAAGCAGTTGAGAGTAAAAGTGGAAAGGTTGCTAGACAGCGAGGTAAGAATGCGGTATGGTTGCATGCTTAAGGATGCTCTATCCTTGAAGCAGAGAGAATGGGACGAGCACATCAGAAACGAGAACGTATATGATGCGTGGGAGTGTTTAAAAGGAGTGATTGTGGAATGTCCTGAAAGTGTATGTGGAAAAGGAGTGGTAGGAAGAACGAATGGTGATGCTTCGTTGAATGAAGAAGTGAAAATTGCAGTCAGAGAAAAGAAATAGGCGTACAAGGATATGATTGCTGCCAAATCTGAGGAGGATTGTACAAAGGCATGTGAGATTTACAGAAAGAAAAAGAATGAATGAAAAATCGTTGTGAAAGAGAGCAAAGAAAGAATGCGTTCGGATGAAGCTAACAAAATGCAGATTGATTTTGAAGGGAATAAAAAGCTGTTTTGGAAGTGGGTAAAAAGGGCTAAGATTGGTGAAGGTAGGGGAATGAATACGGTAAAGAACAAAAGTGGAGAGATCATGTGGGACGAGAGCAATATCAGGGACTGCTGGAGGGAGTATTTTGAAGAATTGTACAATAATATTGCAGGCGTTGAGGATGAGCCTTGTGAAGTGGTATGAGAGAATGTGAGGATGGAAAAGGATATCAGTGAGAAGGAGGTCACAACGGCTGTGAGAATACTGAAAAATGGGAAGGCTGCAGGCATAGATGGGATATCCAGTGAAATGTTGAAGCGTGGGTGTAAATTACTAATTTGTAGGCTCTACAATTTATGCTTACAGGTTTCTGTTGTTCCAGCGGATTGGAAGAATGCTATCATCGATTCGTTGTACAAAGGGAAGGGAGGAAAGACCGAATGTAATAATTATCGGGCCATTAGTTTATTGAGTATCCTGGGAAAAGTGTTCAGTAAAATATTAATCGAAAGAGTGGGGAATATTACTTCCGACAGAATATGGGGTGTTAAGTGTGGGTTTATGCCTGGAAGAGGATATTTTGACCAGCTTTTTTCACTTCAGCAAGTGATAGAAAAATGTATGAGTGTCCGAAAGAAAGTGTACTGTGCGTTTGTCGATTTAGAGAAGGCATATGACAGAGTAAATAGAAAGAAGTTGTGGAAGGTTTTGAGAGACTATGGAGTGAATGGGCAGTTATTGAATGTTATGATGGCGATGTATGACAATAGTAAGGCAAGTGTAAGAGTTAACGGAGCTCTGAGTGATTGGTTTTTAATAAATCGGGGTGTAAAGGAAGGATGTGTAATGTCTCCATGGCTGTTTAATGTATTTATGGATAAATGTGTTAGAGAAGAATGTAGTGATAACGACGGTGTTTTGATTGGAAATGTAAACTTGCGAGTTCTTTTGTATGCGGATGATGCTGTTTTGATCTCAGACAGTCAACAGAGATTACAGAAGCTCCTAGATAAGTTTTGTGAATCAACGGAGAGAATAGAATTGAAGGTAAATGCGTGCAAGACTAAAGTAGTAGTTTTTGATAAGGAGAGTGGGGAAAATAACTATATGATGAGGGCAAATGGTGAAGTAATTGAACAGGTGGATGATTTTGTGTACTTAGGTAAGATGTATGCGAAAGATGGAAGAATAGATGAGGAGATAAAGGGGCGTGCGAATGCTGGAAGGAAAGTGGTAGGTAGCATGTGGAGCATATCAAAGAATGAGTGCTTGTCTAAGGAAGCGAAAATTTCCGTCTACAAAAGTGTACTTCTTCCCACTTTACTATATGGTAGTGAAATATGGGTATGTCAGGATAGACATAAGAGTAGACTAAACACCGTGGGTATGAGTTATCTGAGGAGTATTTGTGGCAAAAGTAGGATGAATAGGGTCAGGAATGAGTGGGTCATGAATGAATGTGGGTTAAATGCTCCAGTAATGGACGTGTATGAAAGGAGTTAAGTTCGTTGGTTTGGCCATGTTGAGAGAATGAATGAGAGCAGAATAACGAAACAGATATATGAGAGTAGAATGAATGGTGTGAGAGGTAGAGGTAGGCCGAGAAAGTTGTGGTTGAATGAGGTTGAGGAAATTCTTAGGAGGAGGAATATTAGGAGTCTTAAAAACAGGAGGGCGTGCTTGAAACAGTGTATGGGGGTAAATGAGGCAAAAGAGGTTTGCAAGGATAGGTCAGTATGGAGGAAATTATTGAAGCAGAGTTAGGTGTACAATTATGTATTAATGAGTGAAAAATTTTGACTGTGCCTACACCGAAAGGGAACGGCGTGATGGGTATGTATGTATTCTGATGTCTTCTAGGTAGCATTTTCGGTTTATTGGCTCACTACAAAGAATCTCTGTGGTCACCGCTCTTCTTTAGATCCAATGTGTGAATTCTACGGCAAAGATTTGTAATTAATCTCCGTACGCTATAATAAATTAAACTGGGAAGTCTTTCCAGGATTCGTTTAGTTGCTGGGGAACTATTGAGTTGATTTTCTGTACAATTTTTTTTTTTTAATGGTTTTAAATGGGTCAAATTCTTATCTTTGACCGTATGAATTAATTGAAATAAGAATTCTATTCTCCAGATGACTTTGTATATTAAGGCCATAATTATTTCCTAAATTAGTGAAGGCACTTGTTTGTAATTTTTTTGCATTCAGTTTTGGAATGGTACGCTTTATTTAACATAATTTATGTGAAATGATCTAATTACCCTTGTATGTATTTAACTAGGCATTCATGTAATTTCTTTGCTTTTTCGTCATGTAAATTTAGTTTTCATCATGTAGTTCGATATATTCTACTATTTTCAATAATATTGTCTAATTTTTTTACAAGACATGCTTAGTATATTTTTTATATCGCCAATGTAAAATGTTCAGAGCGCCAGTTTTCACAACTAAAACATTGATTTATGATACATGCTATGAAGCTATTTATAGTAGGTAATAATTTTCTGCATTCTTAATTCTTTCAGTATTAAAATTAACGATTGCCTTTTGCCCGCGAAATATAAGGATTAATTGAGTTAAACATCGTAAAATTTCTGCAAGCTCTCTTTATTATATCTTCATATACCCCTTAATTTTCGTTGGAGAAGAAACTTGCTTAGCCAGGAAAAAAATCATCACCACCCGTTTGCGCACGCGTGACTAATTTTTTTCTCACGGGTTTCCATGACGCTTGAAGGGAATCACACACATTTCATTCCTCATTATTCCGTGAATTAAATATCAGGATGCAATTCTAATGGCAATATTTTGAAATGGCCGAGGCATTTTACTGGAAATATCTCACAGCGGATGAAATATCCTTAACTACTTATAAATGAAGATTAGGAGCGTTTATGTGATTAAGCGTATTTATGAATTGCCATGGAATTTTATTTCAGAAATGGTAAGTTCGGTACGTATAGATTATGATAAAAAACGTTTTGGCCGATTCTGAGATGGGATATTTGAGCAAAAGTTAATTGACAATGTTTTCAAATTTAAAATTAAGCAAAAATAGGGAATTAAATTAAATCAGTTTTAAATGATATCGCTATGTTTGCAAAGGAATCAGCATTAAAATAAAGTATATATCCTTATTATACAATCAAAATAAGTCGAGATATAAGTTGAAACATGATTCAGGGCACGCATATTTTTTTAAAAATGTGAAAAAATTTAAATACGTACGCATAAACCATGCAACATTTTTTTCCCAAAACGATTTCTGATCACTTCGTTTTAGGTCACATGCTACCCGTATGCCAAGTTTGAGCAAAATCTGAGATCCAAAGGAACGATCGTTTGTTGAATTGAGGAGGAATGACCCTTATATATTTATTTATGTCTTCTACCATACACAAGAAATGCTTGTTTAACCCTTTCATGGAAAAATGCCCAACGTTCAAATTACCCTTCCGAGTGACCTGTCGACCATGAATTTTCCATTTTGAGCTGTAAGACAAGAGTAAGTATTGTTTGGTAATTTACTGTAAGTTACCAGTCGCATATCTTCCCCACCATGCTTAGGTACTGTTCGAGGTAAATAAAATGTATGACAGGATTATTATCTGTGGAGAGTATCTGAAATGATCGTCAAACAAAAAGCCAAATTAAATTGAAAAATGTATGCTCAACAGCTTTAAAATCATTATTCGGCTGACCGGGATAGTGGGGGTCATGTCCTCGCTAGCTAACCTGAGGGTCGCGCGTTCTAATCCCGCCTGGGTGGTATTATCATCACTCAAGGCATGGATGTTTGTGTTCGTCTGTTGTGTACGTTATTCACCCGATATAAATTGGCCCAAGATGCTGTATTCGGGGTGGTTAAGATAAAATAAAAAACGAAAAAAATAACTCGTGACAACAATTTTTATCGTCCACCTCCATCAGTACTTGTCCCCAAATGAGCGTCCAGGAAAAACATCGTAGTCACGTGCGCTGGCTCACGTTCCGAGTATGATTAATTATAAATGTTGCTGCACTGATGACAACACTTTGATACGATGATGTATTAGAAGGCGGAAACGTGATCATTCGCACGTCCGAGAGTATTTTTTCTCAACTTGGAACAAGTGCGCTCCGATGATATCTTTGCTGACGAAGAACGTACCTGTTTGCACCTACAAACAACTATTTTATTTCTCAAGCGATTATTTTTTTCACCCTACAAAGCATTTATCTCTGCCGGAAGACATATCATCACAAATTACTTATACAGGCTCTACTATGGTAATGCATGCTTATCTTCGTAATCGGTTAAAATTCTCATTCTGAATCATTCTCTGTGTTATGGATTAAATTTCTTGGTTGGGCAGTTGGTCATCGGTATACATGACCGACAGGCGTGGCCATATTTTTCCTTAAAGGATCACTGGGGTGGGAGCGGTAAGTGGAGGATTATTTGTGGAAAGAAGGAAGAGAGGAGAAAAACCCGGCGCCCCTGGCAGCGTGAGGGAAACGAGGACGAAACATGTACAGCGTTACACTGGAGAAACGTACTTTTTAATAGAATGTTTGGAAGGGTCTCACATGAAAAAGTGAAAGAGCGATAGAATTAATGGTATTGACAGTTACATGGTGGAATTCCTTCATAATAAAATGATGAATCACTTAGTTTTCCACAAAAGGTTAATTAAGTTCTTACGACCAGGGTTTCATTGCTGCGCGACATCATCAGGCACAGACATAGTACCTGATGATGTCACGTATAGTACCTGATTTAAACAATGTGTTTTACTATATCTGTCCCTAATGATGCCGCGTAGCGATGAAACCCGGGTCGTAAGAACGTAATAAATCTTTTGTGGAAAATTTAAGTTATTCATCATTTCATTATGAAAGAGAGATGCTACTCTGCTCTGGTTAGGTCACATCTCAGAAGCGCCGCGAGTGTTTTGGACCCTGCTCGGAAAGGCTTACTTCGCGTGGTAAAAACTTTCAGAGGAAAGCCGAACGCTTCGTATAAAGCTGTCACGAGCCGGTGAAGTATTACAAAGCTGATAGAAGGACTAGGTTGGCAGTCGTTAGAGGCCATGAAGCATATGGACCTTTTAGTCTCCTTCCGCAAAGCGTTTGAGAAATAATATCAACTGTCGCTTGCCGTGAATAATGCACAAGACATGCCAGATCTGGGTAAAACAAAAAGCGATGAAAAGAATGTTCGCTTGTATTTGAAGTATCTATTTATTTCATGCAAATAATTTTTATTCGTAAACCAGTTTAAAATTATCTAAACTTGTGCAGTGCATGGAACCAAGATTCTATTCTTTAGAATTTGATTGTTTCATAACCCTCAATGTTGATATTTTTAAAACAAATTATTTTATTTTTACCTTTTACATACCGCGTAAATAATTGCCAGTTCTTCACACATTGCTTGCAAATGTTGGGGGTTCACTCGTGTCATGAAAATTTGTCATAGCGATGCTATAGTATCATAGCAATGCCCGTATATCAATTGTGTCAAGTACATACATATCAAGATTTATCAATGATACTTCGTACAATACCTGTTCCAGGCTGAAGTCCTGCAGTTCTTGGAATGGAAACCATGGAATAGTTCTAGTTTTTGTAAGAAGAACCGGAATGTATTGTATCGTCATATCTGCTCTTCGTATAATGTTCTTGAATTACTATCTTCGACATTAGAAGTTGATGCAGCCGATCGGATAAATCGTCTTCATGAGACGAAGTTTTTCTAAACTTGATTTGCCTAGGTACGTCTAAAAATAAAGCTTACGGGTATACAAAGCGTAAAGAATGTCGCCGACGTAGAAACACACTTTAGTTTCTTCCTTGGCACAAAAATTGATCTCCAATGAAAATTGGGAAATTGGACTGTACATCCTAAGAAATCAAAATAAATTCAGCGAAATTTCTTATCCGGTGAAAGAGATGGAGGAGGAATGAGTCTTACCTTAACTTTGACAACGCTACTTCGCTGAAGGGATTTTCCATATGACCAACTCCAATGGATAATGATTGATGAAGGAAACAACTATACCACAGAAAACATCTGGCACATACATACATGTTTATTCCTCGAGGGAGAGGCATATGAAACCCGTGAACATATTGTCGTAAAGAAATTGAACAGTTAGCATCCAATTCCTTCCATTACACCAACACTTTTCTAGATGGATATTGGAAGCCATTTAAACACTTATGTTAAACCATCACTAACTTTCACTGAAACTGTATCACTCCTTGCTTAAGTGCAAGGCTTAAAATATTTAACTTCTGGGGAAAATACCATAGTAGTATCTAACCATCACTTTTGTTTGACTGAAAGTTAACACGGCATCTATATCTTGCACAAGTATCGCGAACAAGACTCGATCTATCACTTATCTAGATCCATGCTACACATTTAACCGACGGCGAATGGCGTATCTGCCTCTGGTTACTGTGGCAATTGAGGCTAAGTAAAATTCTGACTGGAGATCCTGGATCAGGAAACTGGCTCTCGACGGCAGTTCGTGGGAGGCATTTCGTGCGAGGGAGGAATCTCTGCAGAGGCCACCCGGACTGGGCGATGCGGAATTCTCCATTTCTTAATCGTGAAGGTCGGTTACGTGAGGGAAGACTCGAGTCTGTGGAGTATTTGAGATTGAGAGAATCTGTATCAATTCTAATTTCGTCATCGTCAGTTCAATCTCACTCGAGACCTTCGACTATTTCTCCGTTCTAATCCAATTATTGGCTCGCTGCAGTTCCATCATTTTGTCGGTTAAGTGCGGCTTTCCGCACGCCAGCAAAAGAGTTGTTTTTACTCATTTCTAACTCTTATATTGCCACGAAATTTACATCACATAATAATCAAACTTTGCGCATTTATGAAATATTTTTATCATGCGAATATCTGAATTCTACTAAAAATAGGAAGCACTCAAACCTGAGAAGTGCGTTTTTCCCGGTCCGTCACTCAAAAGGCCCGCAACCTTGTTGGGTGGGAAAATAAAAGTCATGATGTAGAGTGGAAATTAGTGAGTTTCCCTCCGTAAAACTGAAAAAAAAGGCGTCGAAATTCATAGAAAACGCGTGAAATCGGTCATATTTGAACACTAATGTTTCAATGACTACTCGTGTGAGAGGTGAGTTATTTTTAACAATTTTCAGATTCGCATCTATCATACAACCTAGTACTTTTGCTGTCATTTTTGTGAAATTCTTGAGTTTCTCACAAAATTTTTTTCCGCTGGGGTGCACATAGCCGCATTTTACCATTTTATCGACCGTGTTTGAACGTAAAATGCTGTTTAAACATTTTTTTCTGAATGGAGGAAAAATGTCATATTCCCATGATAGTGCCGGACTGAAATCAATCTCTAGGATCATGGCCCATGCTATTAAATATTTGGCACAAGTCGCTGGGTCTACTCAAAATCCTTTATCTTCATTCCTGTAGGAGACTTCGGCATAAATGAATTGTCAGACTCAGTTATTAATTCATATAAAACCAAGCATTTGATTTGTCATAATTTTATTATGTTTTTAAATTTCGGCGTAAATCGTGAAGTTTCCAATTGTATTTTCATCAGAAATAAAACCTTGATGACCATATTTCAATCGAAATTACAACTTACTAATCAGTGGAGTTGATATATTTTTCATATGTTGCTATAATTATCATACCAGCAAATTTTTCTTGTGTTACTTAAAATGTTTTTTTTTTCGCAATAAACGCCTTGAAAAATTGCTGCAAATATAAAGACACATTTTATAAATCTAAATGGCTGCCTAATTTTTTTTTGAAACATCATTTAGACCTGAAAAGTCTTACGTCAGCCCTCATTGCAATCTCGCGCCATGAAATTGACCAGTTTCGACTTAAGGCAAAGATCGTTTAAAGATTATGTGTATACGCTGTTTATATCTATTGTGTGTCCAATTAACAGCCAGAAATTCTAGGCGGGTGAATTCGATTATTTTTTCTAAATAAGTCACTAAGTACCCACAGAATGAAGACAAACCGTCGTATGAGACACAAATGAGCAGTGGCTTTGAACTTTTGCTACAAAGTAATTGGAACTGTCATCCCCCTGATGATTCTTTCCAAGAGAAAGCATTATGTTGCCTCAAATTAACTCCGTGTCCGAGTGAAAGTGAATCTGTCCGATTGATTTTGAATCTATATGTGTACAGTCACTTCATAAAGTATCGCGACACACTACTCTAGCGGAACGTATAGGTCGGATGTCGAAGCTCGAAATACGTTGGCTATCCTGAACTCTCTCTGATGGCTGTGTCACTCTTGACTTTCAATAAATATCATACTGTACCTGGAGAAGCTCATAGTCAATAGATATGGCTCAGGATAGCCAACGTGCTTCCATCTTCGAAAGCTGACCTATACAAACCGCTAGCATAGTGTGTCGCGATACTTTATGAAGTGACTGTACATACACTCCACAAAGATCCAGTCGAAGAAGTTTACTTCAAGGAAACGATTGGCACCAAGAAAGAAAATACGATGCTCATTACATGAAATTGTTACGATGTTTGTCAGCATTTAAACTTAATTTACTAAACCGAAGTTTAAAGAGGCTGAGCTCATTTTTGACGCTTCGCGTAACCTCGATCAACTTGGCCGTTTTGTAGATTCAAGACTATTCTAATCTGAGCGTGGAAACTTAACTTTGCTGTGGCAATTGCAAAAAAGGTGTGTACTTCATTCAAGGAGGTGCGCCGAAAAGAGACTTTATCAAGCCACACGCTTGCTGGTATCGACATTTGAGAAGTTTTTCCATTGATATTTTTTTCTCATTGATACAGTATTATCGCAGTTATCGGATAGTAATTAATCCAATATTTGGTTTATGTATATTCAGGAATGAAAGGAATTAATTCCATCGATCTATTCTTATCTGACTACCGAGAGCGTACATTTATACCGAGAGATTCGGTCCTCCCGTCGTCTGGGCTTTTCTAAATATCAACAAGAGTTCTAATTTCTAAGTCGCTGTTTGAGTTATGAATGCTGCGAGAGTCATGCGATTAGCATTAAGGGGGAAATGTTGTCACATGCCTATTGTTAATGTCAAAGCAATGATCATATTAAAATTACGAAGTTGATGAATGGAAGCCAAACATCTGTATGTTCATGAAATATAACTGAAAGTCTAGTTTCCTATCTAATGGGCTTTGCTGAAGGGGATGTGTATGGCAGTAGCATTTATTGTATGCACTCGGGTCGCTCCTACCAAGGCTTTGTTTGCATAGTGCCGGTTAACTTCCATCCCTTCGCGTCGTGTTCCTCGATACAGATGCTTTAACTTATTTATCAGTAACATACCTTTACATCAATGTTCAGTCAGAGTTTTCCTGTCGAAATGACATGTTTTAGTATTGTAATTCCGAATATAAATTCATGAATATCTGGAGGCTGATCCTCTATCTGTTTCTCATTTGTCTTTCGTCCTCAAGGAGGATTCTTGAGTTGAGTTGAGCAAATTATTTTTTTAATGTCGTTTAAAAGCGCAATTATGCAAGTCCACCAATCGCTCACTTATCAGGCTTCGGCATATGTCGTCCTTTATACCTATACTGTTAGTTGATTTTGACCGCTTTATATGTATAAGCGTATATTATACTGTACTCAGCCTGATTACCGTCCCAATCTCTGATGATGCGGAAAAACATCTGCGAAACGTTGGCTGAAAAAGGTGTTTGAAGTCCCTTTTAAAGTTCTATGTACCGTGAAGAAACAAAGAGCCACGGCAGTAACCATGGAGGCATCTTGAAAAGGGCAGTAAAGATACCAAAGTATGTTCTCGATCTTCATTATCTAATTTTGTCTCATAATGAATAACTGAAATGGCAATATACCATTAGATAAGGTTTTATACGACCGTGTTTTCGATGCACTGTATCATAATCGATACATCGAAACATCGAAGCATCGAAACTATGGTCGTATTAACCCTATCTAGCGGAAAATTGCCATTTCTGTGATTCATTATGCTGAACTTCCATCATATCACCCCTGATACTTCTCTTTTTGTAATTTTGTCTCATAGGAAGTCCGAGTCCAACATTACAAAATAAACTTTCTTATCTTCCAATCTTTTTCTCGTTATTAAGTCCGATTATAATTGCCTAAATAGTATTGTGTGATAGCTCTAAGTGCCCGAATAAAATTCTCTTCCAAGAAGTCCACAATGATTAACATACTACTCATAAATTGACGTGTAAATCTTTTCTGGATTCACATTAACGGATTTCCCCGGAGGCTGGATCTGACCCAAGGTATTTCTCGTGCCTCAAACCATCAGGACGAGATGTATCATCAAAACCGTTGAACCGCTTTTCATATAGATTCGACAAAAACTCACGTTGAAAATTATAAATTGTTTGATGGTAAAAAATATAATAAACAACATAAGCAGCTCCAGACTTCTGAGACAATTTATGGCTCCACTTTCGTTATCACTGATAAGAAGGAAGTACTAATGTAAAATGAGTTCCGTAGTGCCACGAGTTTAATTTTTTTATGATTAACTGGAACGCTTATTTCATTAGGTTGAATTTCCATAGATTTTGGAGCCTTTAATACATTTAACCTTTATTATAATCATTGTGCTCTCTTTATTACGTAAAAAAATTGCGTTGCATGTTATATTTAGTATTTCATATCTACTAATTTTCTACGATATTCACAAGATGTAGATTTTTCCTGAGTTTACGAGCAAAGGTACCCGTTGAAATTCAACGGGAGAAGAAAGAAAGACAGGGCATAGTAAAATAAATTTACGATGAAGAAATCAGTATTCGTATTTTCAAGAAATTACCCATCAAACGCGCATGGGCTGGCCTAGTGGTTAGAGTGGTTGATTAATGTTGATACCAAGCTTGTAGGTTCGAGTTGCTCATGAGGTGTATTTTTTTCTAGGCAAATGAGATATAATTTTAGTTGTATTTTTTAATTCAGCAGATGAAAACCCTATAGAAGCAATATATTCACTGCAGAAATGAAAAATATGCAGTTATCCACAAAAAATAATTTGGTTGCGACCTTGGTTTCGATGAACCTGCTTTCATAGTTATGTTCGCTTGCTGTTGTCCTCCCTAATTTCCGTGCCTCTTTTTCCTCCCCCTTCCCTCCTTCCGGTCACCTCTCCCTTCGGTTTCCCCATCCACTTCATCCCTTTCCCCACCTTACTCCCTTTCCCCTTTCAAAGTCACGGGCACGTCATAAGCAGTCACATACAACACGTGGCATAGCTTATACTTATTTCCACTGG
Organism: Ceriagrion tenellum; assembly: GCA_963169105.1. Taxonomy (NCBI): domain Eukaryota; kingdom Metazoa; phylum Arthropoda; class Insecta; order Odonata; family Coenagrionidae; genus Ceriagrion; species Ceriagrion tenellum. The sequence continues at coordinate 63,153,721 of OY720635.1, forward strand.
CCGTATATCTCGAACGTGTCAATCCGTATCGAAACGACCAAAAAAACATCGAAATTTACTTTGGTCTTCGGCGCGATCGCAAAACTCGTTCAGCTGCTCGGGCATGTATTTATTGCGAGCTTTAGCCATTACAGATATGTCAGAGGACGGTGAAACAACCCATTGGAGTCTTAAACGGGAAGTAAAACAGTCTGCTTGTCCCCTGTGTTTTAAATGTCATCGTCCTACACGCACTCCCACAGAATTTTTTATGAATCCCAGGTGAGTTTTTTTTTATGAATTTGAACTTGAAACCTGCGAGCTGCGACACAAGGGCATCGAAACGGCATAAAATAATCTTCCGTGCGTTCTAAGGATTAACCTCTGAGTGCACGCCTAAAGTTGCGCCTGATATAGTTTTTTAAAAATTTAATTTCCTCCATGAGCCTAAGAAGTTCTCCTGGTGACTCAACCACAAAGGTCGTTAGAACGAAATATCATTTCAGCTATAAATCAATGAATTTAGTCTCATAATAGTTAAGCTTATGTTACCAAGAAAAAAGTTATCAGCGATTTACCGAACTACTCATCGGAGTTTTTACGAGAAATACGAAGCCGTTTACATGGGAAATAGTACGTTTATGCACTCCAGAGAGACATAATTGAAACCTGCAAATTGATATCGAAAACTGCAAAAGGCTTTATACGTGTTCAAGGTCCTGAAATCCAAAAACCCCACCTATTTGTATGAAAATTTTATATGTAATGTAGATACAGGAAAAAGATCAACTCGTGTCACTGAGTTATTCTTAGTCCCTAAATTCCATACCTTAGTATTTGAGCACTCTTTCCTAATTTCCTCCTGCAAGTTATGGAATTGTTTACCTGTAAATGTTAGAACCTCTATGACCATTTCGATGTTCAAGAAAAACATGACTGATTACCTATGTAAAATTGCTTAGTTTTTTGTAATCTTTTATGTTATGGCATGTATTTATTTCTTCTATGTTCCAGGGGACTTAAAGTCCCAGAAAAATAAAGACTATTTTCTATTCTATTCTATAATTTATAAATAATTGTCTTGCTTTATGTATATGCTAAGATAAATTTTTGTTTAATGCGAGCAATGAATTCCATTCATGGAAGGAAGTCTCCATACAGGTCTGTGACCTCAGGGGCTGCCTCAAGCTTATTAATATTTGCACACAATATTATACTAAAACTGTGAGTGGTAAATTATTTTTACTCTTATTTTTATTAGAACCATGTGCGTCGCATCTCTTTCACTTGAACAATTGGCAAATATTCGCCCTCGCCCTCACCAGTGGCGAGCTTCTCCTTGGCAAACTCGATAGCCCAGGAGGGGGGCCTAGCTGGGATATGAACGAATTGTAGGCGGAGGACAGGCCAAACAATGTCAATTCCGTGACAAAAAGTATGGTCGGTACTTTTATATTTTGTTTCCTCGGTCTAGTTGTCTATGCTATGCATTCAAAGTGTCTGCGTTTTAATGACTCATAAAAATTATGTTTGTCTTCCAGAAAATGGGCCAAAACTCTGTTAAATCACATTGGGTCTAGGGTCAACAAGTCCGGACCTGGCTTCCCTTTGATTTGTAATAAGTATCCTGCAATTCGGACATTTGTTTTCTGCTAGATGAAATGAAAACTGCGCAATTTTACGCAGTAAATTTTAACTTTCATAGGAGAGTATATTTATATCGCGGGAAATTGTTTCGTTTTTATTACATCATGCCTAACTTTTAATCAATTTCGTTTCGAATCCTCAATTTCACATTTACCACATCATTAAATGTTTCTATTTCGCCGTTCACTTCGAGTTAACGTTCTCTCTATTAACGCCTCCGCTGACTGATTAAAATGTGCGTCACTAGGAAGCCACTGGTGCATTTTTATGATAAAATTCCTTCTCTAAATTATTCCGGAAGAGTCCTAGTTTCATGCCCTATATTCAACAACACCGATTGATAATTATGAGAAGTCCAAAGTGAATGACATTATTCGCTTCGAACGGGAGTTGAAGTCAGGTCTCTGCGATTTCCTCAGGTCTCTGCTCTTGAAATTCAACGCTATTGTGTCTTAACATGCTCAAGAAGAGTGAGGGGAGAGAAAAAGAGTGATTCATCATGGGAGTGTTTCGGAAAGCATAATAATTCCAGCGTTAAACGTTTGCCTTGCAACAAAAAATCATTCCATCAGCTGGAATGTGAATCAACACAGTGAAAACTCACGTAATCAGTTACATATTACAATAAATCTTTCAGCAATTACTGCATATTTTGTGCATACATACAGGATAGTTGCGAAAGGAACAGTGCGGTATCATATGAATCCGGTGAGTCGAGCGCACTAAGCCTTGTCCTGCCTCGTGTAAACACATGAAAAGAGGCAGAAAAGTCCTATTGATGGACTCTACATCGGACGGAAAAAACAGAAATTGATGGGACGTCTCTTTGTATTGGTCGCGAAATATAACGTCGGGATTTTTTTGCATTGCTTCTGAAGTGCTCTGAATGCCTTGTAGATGTTGTAATCGATTCAACTATCTCTGTTATTATTTCCATGGTATTAAAACTTAGTTTCGGGTACAGACGTAAAGTGAAACCTGTAGTAAGCGGCCGCCAACGGATCCATGAAATAATGGCCGCTTAAGGAGGTGATAGCTGAAGAGAGGAAACATTTAAATTGCTTGTATGTATGAAAAGTCCATTCCGTTCCCGAAAAAATTGGCCGCTTAATGAGGTGACCGCTCAAGGGAGGTGGCCGCGGAGGCTTGTTACACTGTAACCTAGTTTGGAGCTGTGACAGCAGTGGCCGTGAGTAAAAATACAGGCCCGTGATGCCTATGCAAAGTTTAAGTAAAAAAATCGGGTACAGACATACATTGAAACCTGTATTAATCGATCACTACCTGACCCATGAAATAATCCACCCATGAAAATATTTTGAGCAATTTTTTCCTTTGTCGAAGGACATCTGGACTGTGGAGGACATCTGTTGTAGTCAGAGAATGCGGATTTAATTGTTCACTTGCTCTTCAAAACTTGGCAATGACAGTGAATGAGAGGGAAATACTAATATTTTGTGATTTTACATATTAAGTTTGGGTCCAACAACCATCGTAGTATTCCGTAGGAGAAGCACGTGACATTTCTGTTGTAAGCACGTGGCGGAAGGAAGTAATGCGGAGGAAGGCCAACCGGTAGCAATTGATGAATTATCCAAAGTCAATTTTAACCAGTCTCCTGTTGAGAAACACGTTCCAAGGGAGCAAAACTGCACATGAGAGAGTTTTATCACCGACAATTGGTAAGGGATCAGATGTTGAAAAAGAATGAAGGGTGTAAATACACGAGTAAATGAGGTAATGGAGGACAAGTTCAAATGTTTCAAATCTCGCAATTCCACTGGGAAGCGCTGCTAGATTTTAGCGGTTATTTTTTTCGTAAAATGAGTAGATAACACGGGCGCCAACTGAATTAACTGTGGCTTAAGTTTCTTCTCGTATTTTTGTTCACATAAACCCCCTCGAAATTCGCCTTGAAGGAAGAAGGAAGGGTGGTGTAACTGGATAACTCACCTGAATGGCAAATAGGGAGATCCGGGTTCGATTACCGGTCAATTCAACTGGTTTTTTCATGGCGAATTTCAACCCTTGGTGTTATTGTAGCCTTGTGACTGACTTTCTGCCATATTATTGGCAAATGAAATAATGGGAAATTCGTCAATTTACGCCGTTATATAAACGGCAATGTTGGGTTTATCCCCCGCGACAGTGGCTTTGCAACCACGACTATCGTCTCATGTGCCACAATGTAGACTTGAGAAGTGAACATCTACTTCGCATAAACCTCCCACAAAATTCGCTTTGTAAGATGATGGCTTTGTGGTGTAACTGGGTAACACATCTGACCGGCAATTGGGAGATTTGGGTTTGAATTCCGGTCAATTAAAATGACATTTTCATGGCGAATTCTACCCTTGGTGTCGTATCCTTGCGCCCCTGCTGGTGACTTTGTACCATATAATTTGTAAATGCAATGATTGGAAATTTAAATTTATTTATTTACCGACCGTGAAGCTGAAATTGGCGGTGCATACCGTCAAAGCGAAGGTCAATAAGTACACAAAGAGAATCATTCAGAAATGAAATCGACAAGTTTCAATCCTTTTTGCCGAAGAAAATTTAAGAAATGAAAATTTCTTGTATGTTTTTTTTTACAGTTTTCTATCTTGTATTCCAGAAAACCCCTGTGTGATTTTGGTTAAAAGAAACCTGAAATTTATCGCATGGAAGTTGATTTTTTCCCCCAAATCTTGTCATCAGCCTATGATTCCGGCCTCTTTTTGACTCGAATTAATTCCCATCCTAAAGAGGTCTGGTTGGAACTAACATTGGCGGACAAACGTTGGTGTCTCACGCGGAAGAGTCGGGAGAACGCCAATGCCATCCGGTGCGGTGTAGCAACCGCACCACGCGAAACCGGGCGCCCAGCCCTCATATATATTGCCTTTGGGATGCAGAGGCAGTGAAAAATAAAAGATATTTTAAAAATGAAATGGCAAGCGATCTCAAAAAGAATCCAACATGTCGGGTAGGCGCGTATTTCTCTGCACCTGACACACAGGAGGAGGCTCAACGTGACAGACGAGTCCTAGGATCTGGTTTTCCGTTGAACAGGTTACGTTCTCGCAATTTTCATAGCTCTCCGACGGAATGTTGCTAACCTCCAAACATCTCTAGGAAGCCGTTTTCCTCCTCCGTAGATACCTATTCCTCGGGCATCACATCCAATTGATTTTTGCCACGGAGGGAGTACAGGAATGGGAGGGAGGTGGGAGGGTGTTGTAGGAAACATGGGGAAAAAATGATTCGCATGTATAACAGGTTGTGGCTCTCCTTTAAAGTTGCATTTAATATTGTTCAACCTTCCCCTCTTAGCTCATACACTCCCTTCCCCCATCTACTGCGTGGACACCTTTCTCTCACGAGACAAGGAAGCTGGGAGCTACCGCTCGGTTATCCGTGTAGACCAGACGACCCTCCTCCTAACACCCGAGTCTTTTAAGGCTGGTCGCTCCTCACCCTTCCAGTTAACTCCAAAGGGGATGATTACTTTCGGATTTCTCAACATATCCTCCCTCCCCCTCTCGGCTCCTCAACCGGGAACACCTTCGGAGCAGGCTGCATCTCACAGCACCCACCCCCATTAACGCAGTTCCACCCCCCGACGACGACTTTGCAATAGAAGTTGAGTTTCCATCGCACCCTCTTCCTCCCCGCCTACGTTCAAGCTAACACCCCTTCCCTCTCCGCCCCCCCTCCGTTCCCCTATCTTCGACAACCCCCGCTTCGTGGCTTTATATATACCCGCGGCGTCCATCCCGAGGGTGTTGGATAGCTGCGTTGTCGTCTTCGGAGCTCGGGTGCTCGTTCCAGTTTTCCAAGACAACGGGGGGGAACAACCGAGTTCGTGGGAGAAGACACAGCGGTCGCGTCTTTTTCATCTCGGCCAGGAAGCAGCCATGGCTCAAGTGGTGGGAAAACTCATGTCCGACTACCAGGACACGATGGAGCGAGGAGGTAAGGGAAAATGAAGAAGAAATGAGGCACTTGAGAGACGATTCATCCTTCCTGCTGATTGGTGGGTTTTGGGACAGTACTTATGCTAACGTCCTAATTTCGCTCTGTTTTCCCTCCCACGGGTTATCCGCCATTAGATCACTCTTATCGTCCTCTCCCTTCCTCCTCATATCGTCTCTCTCCCTTCTTATTTCGTCCAGAGTTCCTATTCTTTTCCCCTCTTCCCCAGTGTTCTCCTCTCTATTGAGATGAAATAAGATCACTTTGATACTACCCTTGAGAGTGACACGAAAGTGTTGAAACTGGTCGGGCTAAAGTTTGTGTGGATTATTTGAGTGATCTTACTTCATCTCAATTTGTCAAAATTCCACTAAGTAACCTCGAAAACCATTGAAGATGTTCTTCTCTCCATTACACTCTTCAACATTCCCTTTCTTTTCAGATCATTTTAATGAGTTATATTAATTTTTTTATCAGTACCTATCCTAAAGTCCTAATCTAGCAAATCGTTCTGTTATTCCTCCCATAGGTTTTCCGCCTTTAGATCCCTCTTTTAATCTTCATATCGTCTTTCTCATATTATTCCTCCCAGAATTCCCATCCTCTTCCTTTCTCTTCCCCTCTTCCTCAGTTCTCTCCTCTTCTACCATGTTCAACACCTCTTCGCACGATCTTCTCGCCACCTACCTCACCCTCTCCATCATTTTCCTTACCCATTTCTCAAATGTCTCTAGTCTGCGAGAATCCTCTCTTTAAAATGGCCTAGTCTCCGACCCTTTCTGCGCCACGCTCCGTATTAGAGTTTTCAACAGCCTTTTCTTTACGTCTCTTCTCTGAACACTCTCATCGAATCCCTCCATTTTGAAAAAAGAGTGCCCAGGAATAAAAAAAAATTAGGTGTTACGTAGAATATTTATTGTACGACCGGTTTCGTCGAATAGTCATTCGACATCATCGTCATTATATCGACTATTTGACGAAACCGGTCGTACAATAAATATTCTACGTAATACTTTTTTTTTTAATTCCTGAACATTATAGAAAAGTTTTACAAAGTTAAGGCTAAAAGTATTGAATTTGAAAAAAGAGGTTTAAAAAATTTCTGACCGAGTAAGGATAAAATATTTCAGGCTGTTCTGGCAAATTATTTTGGCACTCTGCTTTCCCACATGATCCTAGTACTGTGGCCGACGTTTCGATGGATGGCTATCCGATCATCGCCAGGGCAAGAGTAATACCTCTAGACCTGAGGAGGTAAAGTCTTCCATCGAATCATTGGTCATCATTCAGATATAAATTCAGTGAAAATCTCGATGAAGAATTCGTCAGAGAAAGGGTTTTTGCCTTCCCGGGGGAACTCTAGGGAGACGCGATATTTTTTAATGCATCTGGAACGAAGTAATCCCTATCAATGACCATTGTTTTCAATTCATAATCGTTTTAAATTCAAGTTTACGAGATTATCCGTAAATTTTTGGGCGAAATTAGATTCGAATAGCAGCATTAATGAAGTCATTAGAGGCTAGACGTCACATTTAAGGCAAATTATCAATGGTATAATTTTAGCAATGCGGTAATGACGGACTTAAAGGAAGGTGGGAATAGGAGGGAAGATTTGGATTTACCTGTATCCACGTAGACCCATCTGTTACCATTATATAAATTCTAATTCTTAAGCATGTTTTTTCTCATAAAATTCTCAGAAATATGCAAAAGGAGGATAATACTTTAGGGAAAGAATATTGATCGAAAGAAAAGTTTTACAGATCAATCAAAGTTCATTTGGCTGGCAACCTAAAACTTTACATTGAATGAGCCATTAAATGAAAGAAAAGAAATAGCTGTAATTGTAATATTTCAGATAGGAGTCTATTCAAACCATGTCCGCAGTATTCGATATAACAGCAACAATTGTAATTTTAACCGATTTCTAACGAGCTCGGAGTATAAATTCCACCTATGATATTTTTGCTTGAAATTTTAATGTTCAACCCGTCGAAGTTCATAGAACTAGCATGGATTGATATTCGAGTATTCTTATTTTGTGTAATGGCATTTAAGTACGCCAATTGTTCCCATTGGGCCAATGTACATCTTGGTATCCTAGCGGTTATCACCTTACTTGAGCCGTCTAAAAAATATTACTGTGGCTCCCTGCTATTACTTTCTTAGACAATATTTCGTTTAAATAACGTTTTAAAAAATGATAAATTTCGAAGAAATATGTAATAAACTTTAAATAAATTTTTAAAAAATTTTAAAATTCAAAAAACTATTTTTCTCATCTTTCAGAATTTGAAATTAATGTGAGCATCAATTCGGCAATGTCTTGAGCGGTTGATCCGAGAATTGGCGACACTATTCACGGAGACCCAACTCATTCGCCTCATATGCATGTGGTTCTTCTCTTATTAAATCTTCCATGGCTGTCATCATGTAGCCATCTTGCTTCCGAAATACTCCCAATTAGTTTATCAATTTTCTTATTTAATCGTTGGCCTTCTTTGTATTGTTCTTCGCCAAATGTTCCCTTGGCCCCACAATTATCCTTTTCAAAATAATTCTTCGCTCACTAACATTGCCTTTTACCCGATGCGTCAAAAAATCTGATTTTCCTCACCACATGGAAAAATGATACAATATCCGACCATCGTCCGTCTGATTCCAGATCCACGTGTGGAGGATTGGCCGTTGATGAGTTCACCATTCCCCACAGCGGCCATATGCCTGTTCTACTTGTACTTCGTCACCCGATTGGGCCCGAGACTCATGAAGGACAGGAAGCCTTTTCAGTTGAGGCCGCTGCTTCTCCTATACAACGCCTTTCAGGTGTATTTCAGCTGTTGGATGTTTAAAGAGGTGAGTGCCGAGACCAAAGGTCTTTGGAATAAGTGACGCATGTATATTATGTTCGGAGTTTCGTGAGCCGAATGGCGGATTTTGGGGACTTCATTGAGAGCTTGTTGTCGCTGGAAAATTATGAGAAGAGGTGTACTTTAATTTAAACAGGAATGCGTGACTAAGGCGTGCAGATGTGAAACTTATAATTGAAATTCAGCGAGCGATTGGTCCGTTATGTCATGGTGACCTGAAGAAAAAATAACTGTTCGAGTATATTTTTTTCCTCCGCTCATTTCTGTGAAATTCATTTCTGCTCTTACAATTAATGGCGATATATCGGTATGCCTTTTCCAAATCAAGTATCAAAGTGTTCACAAGAATGAACTTTTTTTTATTTCGGTGCGACTGTTAATTTCTTACGGCCGCTTCACACGATTGGGGATAACTCACCCCATGCCACAAACCCTTGAGGTGGCTTTCAGGGTATGACATAGATATAGATATACATGAGCCAACACAAGATCTAGCCTATCCGTTCGTTCCTATAGCCGTCCGTATAGCGTCTCCTAGCCGTTGCTAGATATTGAGGGCGGAATACAGTATGATATGTGTCGTCATATAAGGTATAATAATCGATACACGATACGATAATACACGTAAATCGAACTGTTCTAGCGAGGAAGCAGTATTTTCATTCATATCTTAACGTATCTCGACTAAAAAAATCTACCAATAAGTAACAATATGCGATCAAATCAGCAGATGGGGTTTGCTGATTCAATTCTGATTTCGTTGCCTGAAAATTACTGAAGGTAAAAAAGAAGTATAGACGGCGCTGATTTCACACAAAGTGAAAAAGGTACCGCGTCTGTAAAAGGAAACGTGACTGGTCGAAGGCTACTATTAATCTAGGCACTGGTACCGAATCATTTATTAAACCAAGTACCTCAGCCTGTATGATAGCGGTTATACTTGTAAGCCAGCATTTACGATTCTATACATATCACTCTATGCGGGAGAACTATCACGCTAGCGAACTTGAGCTGGATGAAGTATCGTGTGAAACGGGCCTTACGAATTTACACCCTATGAGATTTCCCTTATCCTGCAGTTTTGAGACCGTCCCAGGAGCGAGTAAAATTGAGAGTAATGGTTAAAGAGGACCTGATAAACAAGTCCTAAAATAATAATCTCATGAAGGGGATTTTTGACCTCTTTGATTTCTACCAGTGTCTTGTCTGTGGGTGCAGAATAGCCTCTTTTGAGTGACGATAAAACGACTGAACTATAGAAGCATGTCTTGCACTGTTGTAAAATGTGGTGGCATGTTTCCTGAGATAAGTAAACCGCCTGTCATGAGCAAATGGTGATTCATTTCGGCGTCTTATTACCTTTGTCTCTCTTAAAAGTTCATGGCATGTCACTCCAAACGGTTTGGAATACCGCCAAACAAGCCCCAGGGCGAGTCATTTTCCGATGATGAATGAAAATTTTCGCATTTTTTCCTGTTTATGTATATATTATGATAATCGTGACTTAGTTGAGTTCTGCTTTTCACTCCATTCCGAGCATTTTTCCCCCTCCCAAGTTCAGTCAAAGCTGGGCAAATTTTGAATGTCTCTTACACTGACAAGCGCTCAAATGTCTCACCATTGTGAATAAAAGTAGTCCGAGCGAGATAGTTTCCTAATCATAATGGAGACCATATTCGAATTATACGTCTTAATTTCACCAGCTGTAAGACACATGAATTAAATATTGCATTATTAATGGTGCAATAATATAGTTTTATGTTACAGTAATTCTAAGAAATTAAATGAAAATATCTAAATAAGTCTTTAGCTTGAATCATTTTTTTCGCGCATTGCGTTTGAAATTCCTTCAAAACGGAAGGTTTTTTGCGATACCCAAGAACCTACTTTGGTGACAATGTAATTAATTTAAAAAAAATAGTTGAGAAAACATACAAACTACACACTGTTAGTTTTTTGACTAGATCTAAGTGTTAGAAATACCTCATTTAATACGTAAATAATGTCTCTCTGGAGTGCATACACGTACCATTTCCCATGTAAAAGGGAGGGTATTTTTTGACAAATATCTCCGAAAGTAATATGGTAAGGGGTTGAACTTTTGATATCATTGGAAAGGTGAGATATTTATCTTTAACATGAGACCAAATTCATTGATTTCTAAGTAAAATGATTTTTCGCTCAAACTACCTTAAGTGCAAGTTAACATTAAAAATTACTTATTTTTCAAACAGAAAATAAAATAGAAAATTATTAATTTTCCGTTTTAATTTAGGTCTTATGGTTCAGTTTAATTATGCCATTTAGTTTTGAAAATTCGATTGATTAATAAGAGCAAAACTATCGAGATTGGTTAGATTTCAATTAGTGAATAGGACTTCTTCAAGAAAATTATGAAAACGGATTAATTGGTGGCTACCATCCCGTGCTAAACTTTGTTATTTGCTTCTGAGTTGAGGAGCTATCAAATGAAGCTCGTTGGGATATTGAGGAGCGAACTTTATTTTCATTTTTGTCCCTTAACTGCTTCAACATTTACGATTGATAGCAATTCCATTTCAAACGGTGTACAGGGAAAGACGAATTTTCTCCTGGTAATCAAACACTGATTGATGCTACAATTAGTATAAAAAGCCTTAACTCACCTAAAATTCTCGATATATCAAATGTGACCATTCGATTTTTACGAATGCTTCCATCGCCTTAAAGGAAAAATTCCAATCCTGAATTGTACCCAGTGGTCTTAGGATTCCGTGATCAGATTTAAGATTCTGCGGCCAAACCGAGCATGGAGAAACGGCACAGGGCTCATCGTGATGAAATCGCTTTCATTTGCAATTTGGTTGAGTATTTCTACATCTACATCTGCATACTAACCTGAGAGCCACCGCATGGGCGTGTGGCAGGGGGTGTTAGGACACTAGCTGTGTAAAGATGTAAGGGATTAGGCATTGGGAGGTGAAATGGTGACGTGTATTATGGGAGTGTATTTAGTGGAGCTCAGTTTTTATTGTGGTCGCTTATTGTGCGCGGAACGAACGAATTTTTGTACCTATCTGTTCGGCTATGTACCTCTCTTATTTTTTTAATTCTGTAAGACCTAAAGATGTAGTGAGGCGTCATGATAATATTCTCTGTGTCGCTCTGAAACACACCAGTTCTGAATTTCTTACGCAAGCGAGCCTAGCGTGTAGCCTCCGAGTCTCTAGGGGCTCCCACCTTAGTCCCTCAAAAAGTTTTGGAACACTTTATGTTTTCGCTCGTAGCAATTTTTAACTCATATAATATTTCAGCGTAATTTTTAAGGCGAGGGAATTAATATTATTTTGACAATCATTTTTGCAGGGATTGATGTCTGGATGGTGGGGCAAGTACAGTTTGAAGTGCCAGCCCGTTGACTACTCGAAGGATCCAACGGCCATGAGGGTGAGACTGATAGATTGAATTAAACCGTGATCTTAAGAGAGCGCTTCTAAATGAACCTTTTTATTGACCTCTTTCTTTCTCCAATTTTCAGATGGCGAATGCTGTGTGGTGGTTTTACTTTTCCAAATTCACGGAGTTGAGTGATACGGTAAATGGATCAAAACTCAATGACCTAACCAAGACAAACTTCTTTCTTATCTATATCCCCATATTTGTCGAAGTAAGTACGTCATGTGTTTGACAGTCTTTTCCGTATTTCAGATCTTCTTTGTCCTCCGCAAGAAGAACGATCACGTGACTGTATTGCATCTTATTCATCACGGAGGAATACCCATGGCCTGCTGGTTCGGGACCAAATTCGTTCCAGGTATTACTTTTTCTGGTATTTCGTCCATTTTTAACTTTTTTTTGGTTTCCAAGTAAAAAGATGTGGTTGAAAGATGCTCGTCTCTCACCCTCATTGTGCTTATCCTGTCGATCTATTCGTACTGACGTTGATCAATATCGCACTATACCATTTCGTTTGGGTTGATATGATGGCTAGAGTACTCGCCTACCACACCTGCGGCCAGGGTTCAAATCCCTGCAGAGGCGGATGTTTTTCAGAGGAAACCCGATCCCTACTTGAGTGTCTTGTGGAGGGAACTTAAAGTAGAGTACTCCGTCTGTCGGATGAGACGTTAAGCCGCGGTCCCCTTGGCGCCTTTCTTTAAGAGCAGGCTTATGCCGACGCCGGGTTTCTATCCAACCTTCCTTCCTTACCTATCCCTACGGCGCAAATGACCTTAGCCGTCGGTCGCCTCCCCAAATATCCAATCCATCCACCATTTCGTGAGCAGTGATCACTATAAAACAACCTTTCCACCATTTATTTTTGATTAAAATTTTTGAAAGCATTCTACCGGTTAAGGTAGTCTTTTTTGAATGTCAGAGACTCTCTTCCCGGTTATCAAGACTTTCTGGGGCATATCTCCCTCTAGTATACCCTTTTTCGCCTCAGCATATTATCTATCCTTCTTCATCTTGTCCGTGAAACCAATTCTCCTTCTTCCTCTTCCCCGTTTCCCCAACGTCCTTCCCTCTATCTCATTCTTAAGCAAACCATCACCCTTTATTTCATCCTCCACCCACCTACTCTTCCGATCTGTAATTTCACTCGGAAGTTTGAAAGTTTCCTTTCCTCGCCCACCATCTCAAGCACTTCCTCGTTAGTCCTCCTCTCCGTCCATAAGTAAGAATATCCAATCGAATTCAAACAATCGTATTGGGTATAACACTTAATGTTAATTTGAACTTATGCGTCATAAAAATCCATCAGTCAGTTATAATCTTTCTATTTTTGCAAAAGCATGACGTGTTCAGATTTCAGAGCCATAGAACAATGGCTGGAACTGGCATCACGTTTAAGGAGTTTCACGATTGTCTCCTTTCTGGATATATTTTGTTATGCCCTTTCTTATCGCGCCCATCATATGCTGGAAACTAGATGCAGTATTTTTTTCTAAGTCATGTTCATATCAGGATAGTTCATCGCATCCTAGATAATGAGGGGGATGGATTTTTTTCGTCGTGATCCCTGCAAATTTCTCCGCCTTGATTTAACAATATGAAAATTAGAATTCGTGCTGTTAGAGAGCATTCAGTCTCACGGGTTGTGGCGTCTTTGAAGTCCCCTACTCCCTTGCGTTTCCATCTTTGACGGATTACAAGAGCATATTTTATTTCCCTTGAGCACTCCTAAAAACTTCCGCGATAATAAGGAGGCATGTAAGGTCTCTTTTCGGATCAACTTGATATTTACCGCATGCGAAAATACTAATTCTATCATTGCCTAGTTTGTCGATTACTTTTACACGAGACGCCACATTTTGTGCAAATGCGATTACTATTAATAGGAAAGAATTTAACTGTTATGTTACATGCAAAATTACTACGAAATCATGCGATGGTTCTTTATTCCTCTTGTTTTTTCGATTTTGATTCCACGAGTCGTCGCATTTTGTGCAAATGCGGTAACTATTGATAGGAAAGAAACTATCTGTTGTGTAGCATGCGACGTTACTATTAAATCATACGATAATTCGCTATTTTCAAATGGAATAGCCATCATGGATTCTCGGGAACCCACCCCTTGGGCAACTTAGTGGTCTGCGCATATGCCCGCTAAACCAATCGTTCGATTTCCGGCCCACGCCGAGTATTTCCCATTGCTAATTATACCTAGAGATGGCATTGATCGCATCGCTCGTGGAACTGACTTGCTTTCCTTCTTAATGCTATCACGATGCGATTTCCTGTTTCTAAAGGATGGAAGCGTCGGCAATCCTTTAATGTCTTCGTTTTTTTTTCTTTCTCTTTCGCCGCAGGTGGTCATTCCACGCTGTGTGGGATGCTGAACACCTTCGTCCACGCCGTCATGTACAGCTACTACTTCATCTCCGCTCTGAAGCCAAGGTGGAGGGGATATCTCAAGTTCAAGAAGTGGGTCACCCTGCTGCAGCTCGTAAGTATCCAGTCACCGAGCAACTGGTTATTGATACACGCCAGAGATCGAGCTATAATCGTGCCAATGTCGCGCGCCGATTACTCGTTTTATTGACCGGTTTAGTCGTGTAAACCCGTTTCGCGACTCCGTTAATTGTTTGCCTGATGCTTGTTCTTTTTTTTTTAATATACCGTCATTTTTTTACGTGAATGGTGAATGCTGGAGGAACTTAGCATATGAGAGTAATGCAAGTGCCGTTTTTATCCTCTTGAGAACTATTGGTAAAAAAAGAAACAAGAATCGCATTGCGAGGAAATCAGGAAATTAGCTCACCGCTACGCTTCGTTTCACATTCATTGAATGACTCTTCCGGTATTTAGATATTCTTGAACGAGATCAGCAGTGTGACACTGTTCCCAACCGGTTTTGAAGATGCCTTAAAAATCGTTAAAAAATTATTCTTTTTTTTTAAATATAGTCGCGTAGACGTAAATTTTTGCATGATTCCTCATGCCATCGGCTGGATAGATGGATTACAAATTTTGGTGACACTCGTTTTTAAAGAGCATCACGTTAGAGAAAGAAAATCACATGGAGAATTGCGACGATAGGACTCGGGGATCATCCAGTGGCACCCGAAGAAGTCGTGCGTCGTCTCTACCCGCTCGTCCACGCTTGATTCACTCTCATTGATCTCAAGATTTCCACTGGAGAGGGCTATCAGAGTTCATTGAGATAAAAAAGAAAGCAATTAGCCTCTCAACACAGGTTCGTTACACGCTGATGGCTCTAATTCCAAGCAACAAATCGTCGAATCTGGGACACCTGTCCATGGAGACACTTCACGAGATCTGAAAATTTTGAAGCATTTTCGTTTCGCTACCCGCGTTCCAACATTAATGTGTTCCTTGTCCTTCTCTCTTCAGCATGTTAATGATGACTTCGTAACAGACTGAAAAGATGACTAGTGGAAATTCTCGATAATTCTGTGAACGCGACTAACGGAACCATTGGACTCCTCGTCTCTGTTTAGATACGTTCAGTGAGGTGGAATTGGTTAATTTAACAATTGTTTCGCGCGTATTGTTAGCCTGTTTCCTTGGTGCAAAGCCAGAAATTCGTGATTGGTGTGTGCTCAGAGATTTTGGAAGAGTTTTATGAGTTTGGAAAAGGTGAAATAAGGAATATTGTGTGTATTATCCAATCTTGCCAAACTAAATGCAATGATTTTCGACAAGAAATGGGAGTTAATTCCGATGAAATTATTATGAGATAAATATTTGGAAATCTTTTCAACAATTTTTTACGGAGTTCAATTTTTCACTTATCCTGTTGTACGTGGAAGAGTTATGAAGGGAAGATTGCGACGAATACTTCATCAGTTTATGCCAAAGCACTCCTGCAAGCACCAAGCGTACGTATTACTTGTGGACTATTCTGAACTTGTCTTTGCGTCCATAATGTTTAGACTGATCTAAATAAATAAATTATTGCGTTACATTTTTATTGCATGCTTTTAGTAACAAATGTGTATATTTTCTTTGAATATGCATTCCTATCGCATGCATCTATCAATTCCAACTGAGGAATACGCTGGGACTAATGTATCCCGTTATTATCGAATAGGAACTTATTCGTGTTCAAACTGAAAAAATTTTCTTGAGACCGCTTAAATGCCGGATAGATATGAAAAATAAACTTATAAAGAGCGAGAGTTTGTACTGCATGTGCGGTCAATTTATCTCTGGTGCTTGGTTGAAAGTTTTCTGGTTCTGAACCAGCTGAGGTGGATGGAAAGTGAGCTTGTTATTCCGGCCAATGCAAGAAGTTGAAGCCACTCCGCCATCTTCGTTAAACCTCATTTTCCTAATGTGCTTGCGGGATAACGCACTGATTTTCAATTTTAACATCTTTCCATCGATAAATTTCTGGAATTCAGCATGCTTTTCCTTCTTTAATGTGGATTATCCGTGTATTTTATTTATTTCTATTAAAACTCATCCACTTTTCCGATTAAAACTACTGTATAATTTAGTCGAATCCATAGCTGTATGCAGTCAATATATATATAGCAAGAGTTATCCGTCTCAAATTTCAGACAGATGGCGGAGATTTTTACTTTACATTACGCTAATTTGTCCATTCCGTCGTGTTATCCATAGAAAAGTAAGGAAAGAGCAGGGTTGAACAATGTGGTATTGTAGATGTTAGGCAAGAATATCAAACATCTATTTGAAATTTTAGGCGAGTAACTCTAGACACATATATTGACTGCTTAGTCCTATAGAGTCCCCTCCATTTTACAATATTTTTCATCGGGAATGTTGATGGTTTTTAATTTAAATAATTAAACACAATACCACATTAAAGATGTAAGTGTATGCTGATTTCTTGTAAGTTATCGATGGGAAAGATGGTTAAATTGCGACATTAGAGTGTTATACCGCGATCACCACAGCTTGAATGCAACGTCAGTTACAATTGTTTGTATAATATTTATTTATTAATTGTTGTGATAGTAACGTGATGTCGGGGAGAAGGGGCATGCGTACAAAAAACCACTGAGGTACATGGAGAGGGCAATATGTCATCAAACTGATACCAGACAACCCTAATAACAATTATAGTGTTTAGCCCTGCTCTATCCTTACTTTCCTCTGGATAGCCCGACGAAATTAGCGAATGTAAAGCAGGAATATCCACCTTCAGTTTGAAGTTTAAGGCGCGTAAACAGATATTGACTGCTTAGTCCTATGGATTCTCTCAATTTTACAATAATTTTCATCTGGAATGCGAATTATTTTTATTTAGATAAACAAACAAAATAAACAATAAAATAAAAAAAATAAAATAAAAATTAAAAAAAAACAAAAAGTTAGGAGAATGCATATTGAAGATTGGATGCTGGTTTCTTGTAAGTTATCGATGGGAAAGATGGTTAAATTTCAACATTGGAGTGTTATGCCGCGAGCAGTACAGGAAAATGAGGGTCAACGAAGATGGCGGACTGGTTTTAGCTTCTAGCATTGGTCAACCCTCTCCATCTACCTCAATGGTCTCAGCGAAAATCGCTCTGAATCACCTTAAAAAAAGGACTTGTTGACGTGATTTGGTTTATTTATACGTTTTTCTTTTTCTCTCCGTGTCCCTTATTTCTCTCAGGCCCAGTTCGTCCTGATTATTGTGCACGCCCTTCAGCTCCTGGTCGTCGACTGCGATTACCCGCGGGCCTTCGTCTGGTTCATCGCCCTCCACGGGGCCCTGTTCTTCGTCCTCTTCTCCAACTTCTACATGAAGACGTACGCCGGCAAGAAGGCCCGCTCCACGAACAAAATCGAAGAGGAGGAGAGCAAGCAATCGGTCCAGTCGAAGCACTCCTCCACCAACGGCGTACACAACGGGTACAGCAACGGATACAGCAACGGGGTCAGCAACACAAAAGTCAGCAACGGAGTCAGCAACGGAGTCAGCAACACGAAAGTCAGCAACGGAGTCAGCAATGGAGTATTATCGCGGCGGGTGATACAGAACGGGAAATAACACAGCCATCGTTTGCGCGACCTACGTTCAAAGAGACTCCTATAACTTTGCTATCGGGTTAAAAAAAAACACTTTATAGTTTTTTTTTCAATCCGGTTAGCGAAGCGTACTTTGTGTAGTTGACAATGTTATTTTAATTGCGAGTGGACGCTGGTGAAGTTTCTGGGATTTCTTTCGCCCATCGTTTTCTCTGGAAATCGAATGGGTTCAGTATTACTCTCTTGTACATATTCTTTAAAAAATCCTGAATTTCCTCCACGTCTTACAGGTGAAGAAAATCTCCGAAAAAGGTTTTTCTTTCCTCTAAAATTTCTCAACAATATCGAGCGATAGAGACTGAACGCCATCGCACCAGGATGATTCTTTTGTTTATTTTTCCATGACAAAATGGCGTCCTTCGTTCAAATTAAGAATACTGTTTTGTCTTGCATTAATGTCCGAAATGCCACTGTAGATGATATCCTGTTTAATCCAGCAGCAGTTATAGTGTCTCGTAGCTAAGCAGCGGGAAATGCCCGCGGCTAGTATTCGAGACAACCGTTTACAGGGCTGGCAAAGTAGACAGACTTCCCTTTTGGGATCTCGGGTAAATGCATTCCAGTCATTTTTTTTACCCGTTTATTTCTTTGCCTCGTGTCTATGGGTATATAGAGTGTTCCTCCGCTCATTTTTCATTCTCATTCATCATTGGGACTTGATTAAAAAGAATTTTCACTCTCGTGTTTTAATGAGCACTCGAACTTTCCTAGCGTATCGAGCTAATCCAAAGTATAATGGTTTTTAATAAACTTGAGAGAAAGAGTGCTTAAAGGATTTATCGTAGTGTAGACATATAAATATATCACGAACTGTTCTAAACTTTCCGTTGGCCAAGGCCAAGATGAAAATGCAGCATCAAGTCCCATGCTTACGTATATGCGCTGCTCTTTACCTCGTTTCATTTCCTTAGTCTTTCTTTGAGATACGAAAAGAAAGGAAATGTACATAAAAATGTAAATATTAAGCCAAAGTGAAAGAGAGACTTTTTCCATATCCATTTCAATCTCCCGCATAATCGTCGAATTGGCTGATTAAGTGTTTAGGAGTCACTTAAATAAATAAATGAATCGATTTATTTTCCATAAGTGAGCAAAAAATTGGCTTGAGTATTCGATTCGAAATTAGCCGACACATCCTGTCCGCTTGCTTAGCTTTTCCTTGCCTATTAGCCTGCTGAAATTATTCTGAAAGCATATCAAATGATGCTAAGAGAACCTTAGGCATCCAATGGAAAAAGTATCTCAAAAGTGTAAAAAGTTTTACAATAAATGTGTTCTTAACAAGGTAACAATTTTTGTTTTATTTGAACTCGTTGCAAGGTGTCCTGTGAATTTTAATTTTGTGCTCACTAAGGTTATACGCTCTCGAGGGAGGGTATCTTAACCATTACTCTCCAGCATCATGAAAAATCACAAGTTATTAGTTATTCAAATATTAAATAAAGTGCTTTGTTGCGCATAAGGAAAACATGTGCTTTTTATAGAATAACATACTTGCTATTAGAGGATGATGGGTGATTTGACCCAACGAAATGAGGGATGATATGATAGAACTAGTAGTGAGAGAGCTGATTTGTAGAGAAAGTACATCTACATTTACATCTACATCTACGAAATACCACTCGAGCCACCACAAGCCGGGTGTGTGGCACGTGGTGACTCCACACCAGACATGAAGCCCTCATCCCAGGTGAAATCCGAACCGCGAAAGTTCCCATGGAATGCCTGGCGGAGGCCAAAAGCAGTTAGGATTACAGTGCGCGGTCAGACCAGAAACTAGGTGAGTACTGCGTGGACGAACATGTTATCATGCAGTACACTACTAAATATTCGACTTCTGGTTATAATTACTGCGATAGATAAATATGTCTACAAGGTACAAAATCATGCAAGAGCTGTATGATGCCAGAAATTACATGCGATTTTATGATATTTAGCACAAGAACAAAAAACTTATTTTACATAGTCAGATTCGAAGTATCCTAGAACTGATCTATTTCAAACTATTATAGTCCCATATTGTACATTGAAAAAATTCCATTTTTAATCTATCGATTCGGCAGTCTATTCCCTTAATCTTATTCCTGTGATCGTTTCTACCATAAATGTTTGGCTCTGGCAGAATATATTAGACGTCCGGCAAAAAATGATCTACGTCAAACTTTCGTAAAAGATTTAATCTATGTTTTTCCCTTCGATCGGGTAGAGGTTCCCACCCTATTTCCCTCAAAACTTCAATAATACTACTATGTTCATCGTAACAATTTTTAACCACTCTAGCAGCCTTCCGCGGCATTCGATCTATATCTGAAACTGCTCCTAGCCCTAGTCCTAGGGTCCCATATACTAGCCAAGGTAATGAGGGATTAATGAGTTACTCATTTCATTCCACGGACAATGAGATAAAAAGGTCTGTCCTCCGTCCACATAGAATTTCTACGCCTGACATGAGAGACGAGAGTCCGGCAGATGTGGTATGATAAGACCAGGGCGTTGGCGGGAAATGGAATAGCTGCGTCAAAAGTTTGTGATTCAAGAAAGGTGTGACAAATTACCTGTATCCGTCAGATTTTTCCTCTAAAATAATGCTTAAGGTAATTTGAGTGAAATATCATTTTACTAAGAAATCAATAAATTTGGTCTCATTTCAAAGGAAAATATCTCACCCTTCCAAAGATACCAAAATGTCAGACCCTCACCGAACTACTTTCCGAGATTTTCAACGATAAATACCGCCCATTTTAAATGGGAAATGGTACGTGAATACACTCCAGAGAGGCATTTAAAAAAAAATGAGGAATGTCTAACACCTAGATCTCGCAAAAAAATTACAGGAAGTAATTTGTATGCTTTCTCAACTCTTTTCGAAAATTAATCATATTGCTACCGCAGTAATATTGTCAGGACACCAAAAAAAAACCTCCCGTTGCGGAGTTTTAAACGTACCGCGCTAAACGAATGAGTCAAGTTAAAGAATTATTTAGATATTTTAATTTGATTAATTAGAATTGCCTCATATAGAACTATATTATTGCACCATCAATGGTGCAATGTTTAATTTCATTAGTCCCACAGCGGATGAAATTAAAACGGATAGTTCGAACATGGTCTCTATTATGAATAGGAAACAATCTCGCTCAGACTACCTTAAAACTAACCATAGCCCTACTTCCTCTCACTGAATGACGATATCGAGATTTTCCACTCTTTCTTTTATTTTTTCTCTGAAGAAAAAAATGAAGGGAAATAATTGACATTTTTTTTCAGTGTGAAATATTTCTACCACTCTAAGCCAGAATACATGTCCCCCTTCCTCTTATTTAATCCGCAATACTCTTTTTTTGGCGGAGTTTTACCAAGGAGAAATTTTTTACTCAACACTTCCGCTGAGATTGGCATCTACATCTACGAATACCGCGGATGCCACCTTCAGAGTAATTGGCACGGGGTGATTTCGGGCCGCGGCAAATACTCGTCTCAGTTCAAATTTGATTTTCACACGCTCCTCCGGCCACTAGGCGAGGTTCAGAAAGCAGACAAGAGGACAATGCAAGAGCAGACCTATGACCATGGGACTGTTACGTTGTCAAACATGCCAACATAAGACGCACGGGTGACCCTACCAATACTAGCCATTTGTTAGCAAACATTAAAAGATTCTCCAATGGCCGTAAAAATGGCACCACACGTCAAACCTGCAACCACACACTTACTGTGTTGGTTTGCGGGAAAAGGGGATTCCACAGCAGGGTGTAAGTTTACTTACAACCTCGTGTTACAAGTGCTTTTCCCTTCTGCTCGCTGAAGAGGGCCACTTTGTGGCCGAAATACGCGTATCCGACGCTCACCCTTGTTCGTCTTTGCGTTTATATTCTGGCCACGCTC
Source organism: Ceriagrion tenellum (assembly GCA_963169105.1). Lineage (NCBI taxonomy): Eukaryota > Metazoa > Arthropoda > Insecta > Odonata > Coenagrionidae > Ceriagrion > Ceriagrion tenellum. The sequence goes on from OY720635.1 coordinate 63,175,551, forward strand.
TTTTTGAGCGATTTCTCCCAGAAGTTGGGCCCGTCTGTGTGTGTGAGTGAGTGATTTGAGTGCTTGTGCGTGTGATTGTGGTCATGACCAGACATCCTTAGTAGGGTCCCATTAGCCCTATGAAGGATCTCAGGTTATAACCTAGGCATCCTTATCAGGGTCCCATTAGCCCTCGAAAAGGATCCCAACTGGGTTGAGTGTGTGTGTGTCTGTGGTGGTCACTGGCGAGGAAGTAACATTCCCGTAAACCATCACGGGAGGGTATTCTGGTGGAGAGGCTGTGGTTGGTCCCTGCTGTGGAATCCCCTTTTCCCGCAAACCAACACAGTAAGTGTTGTGTGGTTGCATGTTTGACGAGTGGTGCCATTTTTACGGCCATTGTAGAATCTTTTAATTTTTGCTATCTTGAGAGGCCGTATAGCTCAATTTCCTTTGATTTTACTAGCCATTTGTAGTAAGTTAGGTTTTCATGAATACTGCGGGACACCAATTCGTGCAGAAAATAAAATCATGCGAGACATTTCAATCAGTTGAGGCTATGGTAATAGCGGTAACTTATAAAACAAAAATACAGACTCTAATCTTCCCAGCAACATTCAGTCTCGTCTTTATACCTTGACAGTCATGCTGACATGCAAATATTATTTTTTTTTTAATAGACACCTGAAGTTGACATAATGTGTCGAAACCCGGGTCGTTCATTTAATTTTCTTAAAGTGGAATTTGCATAGTTTTTCTTTTCTATCAGAGCGTATTACGTAAAAATGGCTAGCATTCCACGCAGACTTTGAAAACTGAAAAAAAAAATTTTAAGCTACCTCGCGGTTTAGTTTGACGAAATTCTGGTCAGTTAATCAGGTCCAACCTACCTTGTCTTCCTGTTCTAGTATCGAATTTGTAACTTTATCCTTTGTCGAGTATGAAGCGCTCTCCGGTTTCCATTGTGATGGATGCCATTGATAGGCCATGGAGCGTTCGTGAGTTCACTGCGACGCACGGGAATGGCTAGACATAACCAGAGTCCTCTGCATTGCATTCTCAACACTACTCCCTCACCGTAGAAGATATAAGAATTCGTAGTTAACTACTAGGTAACCACTTCGTAGTTATAATATGTCCATCTAGAGGAGACTGGACATAACATGCCCCGATCAACGTCCATATACCCTTGGGTATACTTTAACCTTAATTTAGACCAAAACATATATCGTACAGTTTACCTACTCCTTTCATATTTTAAAGTTCAAAATCAGCTTCATGCTCAAGGATAATTTGTTACATTGAACAAGGCTAAACACCTTTGGTTACTCAATGAAGAAAGGCAATGCTTCGTAACGTGGAATCCGACCCAAAATAGAGAAATCCAAGTGCATTATGGGATCGTGTCATGACCTAGGTATGAGGACCTTGGCCCCGATAAAAATTCTATCACCGTCCCATAGAAGTGCATACTTGCCTCACTTCTATGAAATTCTCCATTTAGCTAATGAGGGCTAGCACTTCTTAGAGAATGTTACCAACCGGCTGACGCAAACGGTCTCTCAGATGAATTTATGTTCTCAAAACTGCAGGTCATATCATATGTTGGGTTTGATTTTAGGTTTGCTATGTAACGTCTTATACGTACAGATTACATTGGGTTACTATCTCTTGCAGAGATTTCAACCGTGGCCTCTGTGCATTTAGCCACAGGCGTTAAGTCACCTAATAGTGCATTGAATTGAACTCAAGAGTATGTTGGTTAGCTGTGGGATTGTTAATCTGATATGGGCTGGTAGTAAGAGAGGCTGTTTCATTGGTTGGTCGGAACTTTTTAAATTGGCTTGTTTGATCGGTAGAAAATAGCGGGTCTCTCACTCTCTCGGAGAGAATTCTTAACTTGTGAGAGTATAATTTCTGCAGCAAACTTACGTTTGCCGGCGTGTCACTACCATCTAAATCTAAGTCTATATATTACCCTGGAGGCTACCTCAAGGGTATTATGTAGGGGGAGAGTCATCACCAGCATCCACTTTAATTTATACATGTAACTTTCACCAACATGCACTACACTATAGGTATGCTACAAAAAGTATCGAATTCTACTTCTACATAATACCCCGCAAGCCATCTCAAGGAAGTTTGACAAGGGGTGACCAACATGCCGGCCCCGGTGGCGGAGGGGTAAAGTCGTCGCCAGCTAAACTGAGGGTCGCGGGTTCGAGTCAAGCCACCTCAAGGGAGTTTGACAAGGGGTGACCAACATGCCGGCCCCGGTGGCGGAGGGGTAAAGTCGTCGCCAGCTAAACTGAGGGTCGCGGGTTCGAGTCCCGCCTGGGTGGGTTTTTCACCACCCAGAGCATGGATGTACGTCAAGTTTCGTTGGCCAAGTCCCTGGAAAACCTGTTGACAAGTTTAGCAGCCTATTGGTATTCCAGAGACGCACAGGACAACAAACAACAGAACAACCAACAGAATCAGTCAGACATCAAACAACCAACCAACAGAATTGTCGGGCAAAAAACACTACAGTGTAGTAATTAGCTTTCACCACTCTATAGGTATGCTACAAATGCTACAGAAACTACATAACTAATCTATAATGTAACTATGTGAACGTGATGTGCCCCCCCTAATGCAAGTTTCTAAATCTTCCGAGTCGTGCTAACACCATGTTTTGCATGTTCCCTTCATCACTCTAGTGTCACGTTTTCATAGTTACATCATAGATTATTTTAGTAGTTTCTGTAGCATTTGTAGCATACCTATAGTGTGATGCATGTTGGTGAAATTAAATATCGTCATTGTAGTGCATGTTGGTGATAAGTCACCACCTTGTCAAACACCCTTGAGGTGGCTTGCAGGGTACATCTACATCTACGTACTACCCTGCGAGCCATCACGAGGGTGTGTGGCAGGGGGTGAAGATCACCAAACATGCACTATTGACATGCAACTAGGATATTTAATGAAGGCATGCTAGATAATAGGGTCACATGGTTAGTATCTACATAATAAGAAAGGGATTATTGGTTGTTATTACATGCATCATGCACTACAGACTACTCTTACTCTACTATATTTCACCCACCTATCCCTTTGTTACGCTGCCTATTGTTCTCTCTTATGGTACGCGGGAAAAATGACATTTTAAATCTATCGGTACGGCAATCTATTTCTCTAATCTTGTAAATATGATCAAACCTAGCATAATACGCAGGGGTTCTTAATATATATCTAACGTCATCTGTGAACAAATCGGTTTCGAATTTACTTAAAAGGTTTAACCTAAATTTTAACCGCCGGGTAATAAGTAGATGTAGACGTAACCAAGAAACATAAAGAGTTCTTCCACTCTTAAAAATTGCTGAAAAACTATAAAATAAAGCTCAATAGATTTAAATTTATTCTTCGGGAGATTACGTGCGACTATAATCATTATTGTAAACATCCAACGCGAACTATGCCCAAATGACGCAATGATACCAGTCAATTTTATCCGTCTCCCTCTTTTCATGCACAAAACTGAAAATTCATCACGACTCCTCGCGGGAAAATCTATATTCAGCCGTTTCCCCGACCCCGACGGAAACGTATTCAGTCAGCTCGACGTAACACTTTTATTTCGTCATCCATCGGCGCGAGAGCAATCCTCATAGCGTCTCTGACCTTCCATCTTTGGAACGCTTGAGGGTGGTTGAAGTTCGTTGGCCGTTGTCTATAAGCGAATATCAGATTGCGAAATTGGTGCTCGTGAAAATTTTGATGACTGATAAAAATTCGGAGAGCAGCGTGTTTAGTAGAGCACGGGAATGTGACGGCTAAGTGTAACTGAATAAGAGGAAAGTCTTCTGCTAACCACGCGAGAAAACTCGTGAAAAAATGCTTCTCCGCGCTTATTTTTGGAGATGAAAATTCGATCAGTCATATGTAAATACCTCTCATTTCTTAACCGCTTAGTTGTTGATCAACACTAGAAGTGAAGAAAGTCAGTGTTGTGGAGAAATTTTGAGTTTTGAACTACTCTCTCTGTGGAGAAAAATACCAGTAATTTACGTAAGTTTTGAGCTCTTTCGTCCACATGTACATGTACTAATCACTCTGCAAGCCACCACAAGGGTGTTTGGCAGGGGGTGACTTATCTCCAATATGCACTACTGTGAAGAAATTTACTTTCATCAGCATGTACCACATAATGGGTATGCTACAAATGCTACAGAAACTACTAAAATATTCTATAATGTAACTATAAAAACGTGACAAAAGACTCATGAAGGGAACATGCAAAACATGGTGTTAGCACTACTCGGCAGATTTAGAAACGTGTATTAGGGGGCATATGAATTAATCAGCTTCGCTACCTGTCAACTAACCTACTTCAAAGTCTTCAAGCAGCCATTATGATCTCTTATCGATCGTGGGAAAAACGACTTTTTAAAAATTTCTGTGCTTCAGTCTATTTCCCTTATTTTTTCTCATTATTTGATCTACCGTAGGATGTTGGAGTTAGTTATGTATTGATAACCTGATAAGGAAATAAATCAGTTTTGAATTTACATAAAAGACAGTCTAATTTTCAGTCGACGGTCCGAAAGGGATTCCCATCTAAGCTGTTGCAATAGGTCAGCTACACTAACGAGATATCATAACGGCCTATCACGTATCTCGCTGATCTTCGCCGCACGCGTGCCTATCTCATGTGATCCCAAACACTGGCAGCGTATTCTAAGTAACTGGCCCTAAACCCTAACAAGGAAGAAGTAGCTGATTTCTCTAGTTTTATGGTCGCATTTTCCAAGTACTCCATTAACAAATCCGAAGTTGCGATTAGTTTGGCCAGTTATTTCCCGAATGTGTTTGCTCCACGAGAGATCATAAGTTAGTTTAACTCCGAAGTATTTTACAGATTCTCGACCTAATAACCAACGAATCGTTAGCAACTCCGTTCACTGGATAAAAGAATAGATTTTTATTCCATTGGACCGAGTACATATTTTTTTTGATACAATATTTAGACTGCTGAGCACTCGGAAATAGGCATCATATCGTCATGTGAGGCAACAAAATTAAGGTATAATTATTTTGAATTGGTTTCGTCAAAATTTCGTGACAACAGCAACAATACGCGAGTTTTGTTCACATGTTTGGAACTGCTATTCCAAATTTTATTTCAGATTCACGAGAAATTAATGAGCACCGATGGCACTGGATGGAAGGAATTAATCAATTTTCCAACGAAGCTATCAATATATAACGAATTCCAACATACTGCGGTAGATCAGATCATGGGAATGAAATAAGGGAAATACATTGTAGAATAGAAAGTTTTCAATTATCGTTTTTCCTCGATCGATAAGGGAACGACTTTTTATGCTGCAGAAACTAGTAAAGTGTGCTGGAACATGGGCGACTGATGTAACATTTGGCATTAATGATAGATATAATGATCATCGTGCATATTTGACTAGGCAAGATTAAACTTGTAGATGGTCTGTCTAAAAATAGCTGCTACTTTAAAATGTAACTTAAGCATATTCAGGTAACTTCGGCCATTTTCTAGCAGAGTGTAGTTGTTAACCGATAACCTTTAATCTAAATATTTGCTCTGACTATTAAGGTTTGCCAAAAGACTCATGATTGAATGACTTCAATCCCGGATTAAATAATTCATGGTTGTCACAAAACTAGTTTTTTTTAATTCTAAGACGTTACATGCTTAGTATTTGTCTGGCGTGGAATGAAAATGACATTTGTTTCGCGGCCTCTATGTCATTACGTAACAGATTACACTCAAGAGTTATTTGCAGTGTATCGTTAAATTATAAAAGCTTGCCTAAAGATTGGAAATGGGCGATTATAGTTCCCGTATACAAAAGTGGCAATAGAAATATGATCTAAAATTATAGGCCTATCAGTTTAACATCAGTTGTATACAAATTAATGGAATATCAAAATGCTATTCAAAACAACCAGCCTGGCTTGAATTGGTGAAGAGGCTGAAAAAACTAAATTTTGTGGGGAAAAATGACCCCCCACTGAAACTCAAATTTAGAAGACACAAAACAAATGCTGATAAATTATCCTTCTTAAATCGTTGGGTATTTGAATGGAATCATTTACCAGAAGAACTCACAAAACCATTACCAAGAAATGAAGTATTTTTTTACTATTGTACATAAAAAAATGAGAGGAGTGTTGGATGTTCTATGTAGGTATACGTATCTTTTAAAACTTTATTACTATTATTTCCACATAAACTAATGTTACATTGCCACCAGACAATGTATAATTATAATATCAATGTAATAATAAATAAATCAACAATAAACTCGTACAATAGATTAGTGGGCAATAATGGATCATGAATGATCACAACTGCGAAAAAAGAGGATAAAATTTCACAATAATCTACATTCACACATAACTATCACAAAATTCCCCTTCGAGCTTAGCGCAGTCATAAAAAGTTTAATTTATAAATTAGGCCAAAGGCAGTCAGGATAATAATGCGCGGTCAGACAAGAAAATAGGAAAAAATGCTACGTAGACGAACATGCTATCATGCAGTACATAACTTACACTTAAGATACAAGCATGATACAACTACCGGTAAGTATTATCAATGCGACAGATTAATAGTACTACAAGGTACCAGATCATACCGGTAATTTCATAGGTATCGTTGATACAGATACAGGTACAAACACCTATTTTACCTAGTTATGATCAAAGTATCTTAGAATCTATCGCAACTATTATGGTCCCTTAGTGTACGTGGAAAAAATAACATTCTAAATGTATCGGTCTTGTATACATTGCTGTGACTTCCTTAGTCTAAGGATTGAGTTTAAATTCCTCTTGAGAGAATATATCCGATGGCATACCTGCCATCTCTCCAGTGCTACGGGAAGTTATTGCGATAATCTGCAAGCAACCTCAAGGGTACGTGGCGGGAGCTGAATATTCTTCCACTTGCACAACGCTGTATTAGTGCTATAGAAACTGTGATATTAATGCATTGTGCAACGCCGTAAACACACAGATGTACAGCAATTATACAGGAAGCATGATAGACGTGCCATTAGTATTACGTAACAGATTAAGAAACGAACATTAAGGAGCAAATCAACTAGTTGGCTTCATTACCTATCAACAATCCTAATTATATGGCTCAGATGGAGCTAATATAGTCTCTTATCGTTCGTGGAAAAATTATTCCAAAACTGTCTATTCAACGGTATACTTCCCTAATTTTATTTCCATTAACTAGCAGCCCGAAGTATATCGGAGTTCGATCAATGTTTCTAACGTGGTCAGAAAATATATCAAAAGTGGACTTAATTAAGTCAACATTTTAACCTACGCGACGGCCTGATAGCGAGTTCAATCCAAGTTGTAACACGAGGCTTGCAACACTATTTAAGTATCGTGGCGGTCTCGCGTAAACTTCGTTGTACGCCTCCTGACTCGAAAAAACCCGCGTCATATGGATTCCATATACCGGAACTGGATACCAAATAAGTAGTAGCAAATATGTATCTTTCTAGAATAGAACCAGATATTTTTTAATTCCTTTTTTACCATCATTTTTTAAGGAAAATAGATTTATTTAATACTCTGTCTCACTATTTTTCATAAATCTGTCCTTAACCTGGTTATGCCGCTAATCTCACTGTTTCCGTAAGTCAAATAGTTATAATACTCATTCTCGTCAGTAATTACTGTTCTTTTCGTTACGCTCACCTTCCGAGGTAGTTAACCACGATGGAGACGAATGTATTTGTCTTTTTAAGACACTTCATTGTCAACAACTTGCCATGCATGATATATTTAGAACTTCAGCGCTGTTAACGTCGGCCATGATTCTCAGTGTCGGGAACGAATCCAAGACTAAATCATAACAGGGCTGGCACCACTCCTCGATGACACGTGCAAAGGCACGTGACTCTTTACGGCTCGGGAAGGAGAAATCCTGCTTGATACGAGAGAATTTTTAGGTTAATCACATTTTCCGCCGCGGATTCCTGTAGGAAGAAACAAATTTACGCCGCCAGTATTTGGTATCCTTACGAGGTATTGTATAACGAGCGATATTATAATCGGTGGGGATTTCAATCTTCCGTCCATAGACTGGGACACGTACAGTTTTATCACTGGGGGGAAAGACAAAGACCTTTGTGAGTCACTCCTGTATACATTCACATCTCACTCACTACATCAATTAGTCACTGCTCCAACTAGAGGGAAAAATACACTTGATCTTTTAGCGACAAATATTCCACACATGGTTGTAAACATAGGTACGGATAAGGGAATAAGCGACCACAAGATAGTTAAAGCTAATTTTTCCGTGAGCATGATCAAGAAACATAATCCACAAAGAAAAATCTACTTATATAATAAGGCTGACTACGAAGGTATGAAACGAGAGTTCCAAAAGTCATTTACTAATTTTAAAAAAATAAGTATCAACAGTAATACTGAGGTTTTGTGGAATACTTTCCTCAACGTTACACGATCAGTAGTTAGCAAATACATACCAAGTAAATGGAAAAGAGCCAATGCAGAGCCTAGGTGGTATAACGCGGAGGTTAGAAAAACATTAAAGCACCAAAGAACATGTCATGCTAGGTTAAAAACGGCAAAAAGTAACAAATCCTCCGAAGAACTATACACAGTCACCGAAAATTACAAAATATCTAAACTCTTAGCAAAAAAAGCGTGCCGAAGGGCGTTAGCTGATTTCAAAAGTAAATTACTGGGAGAACAATTGAACGATAATCCCAAGGCATTTTGGTCGTATGTTAGGGACACTCAAGGAAATAAATCAACAGTACACACGCTTAAGAATATGAAAGGGGAAAAGATAACCAACAGTCTACAAAAAGCCAATTCGTTAAACTCATTCTTCAAAAGCATTTTCAGTACTTATACACCACATCTTTTCGATCCGCAGCCAGTTCGTTCCCAAACATGTATGCCTGAAATTATTATAAATTGTCGCGGCATAGAACAGCAGCTAAAAAATATTAACCCCAACAAATCCCCCGGTCCAGATCAAATACCTGCTCGCGTATATAAAACAATGGCATCATACATAGCGCCTTACTTAGAATTAATATTTACCAAATCTTTAGTAGATCATGTAGTGCCTAAGGACTGGAGAGTAGCAAATGTCACACCTATATTCAAAAGCGGTGACAGGGAAGACCCTAGTAACTATAGGCCTATTTCTCTCACATCCATTTCCTGTAAGGTATTTGAACACATAATCGTAAGCTCCATTATGAGTCATTTAGATAGGGAGGAATTGTTAATAAATAACCAACACGGATTTCGAAAGGGTAGATCTTGCGAAACCCAATTGGCCCTCTTCGTTCATGACATCTTGCTCTCGGGTGAAAATAATGTCCAAGTTGACGCGATATTCCTCGATTTTAGGAAAGCTTTTGATAAGGTACCTCACGTTAAGTTGCTCTCAAAACTAGAAGCATATGGAATAGATAAAAACATTATTAGTTGGATTAATCAATTCTTACATGGGCGGGAACAAAGGGTTGTCATAGACGGTATCATGTCAAACACAGTTAGCGTTACATCGGGTGTTCCTCAGGGAAGTGTAATTGGTCCACTTTTATTTCTCTTGTACATTAATGATATTAGTAACGTCGTTAAAAGTAAGCTTAGACTCTTCGCAGACGACGCGGTTGTGTATAGGGATATTAACAATTCCGAAGATAGCGACTCGTTAACAAACGACCTACTTGCTATTCATGCTTGGTGCGAAAAGTGGCAGATGGAACTAAACATAAAAAAGTGCGTAGCAGTCAGCTTTTGGAAAAAGAAAAATTGGCCATTTAGGGCATACAGAATTAAAAATACAGAAATTATTCACGCCGAGTCTGTTAAGTACTTAGGAGTCACAATTAGTCACGACCTATCTTGGGGAAAACATATTAGGGAAATATGCGGTCAAGCATATAGGAAGCTAGGCTTTATCAAGAGAGTACTCGGAAAATGTGATGAGAAAGTGAAAGAACGTTGTTATTTTTCAATCGTTAGGCCTCATCTGGAATATGCTGTTAGTGTATGGGATCCATACGAAACGGGGTTGGTATCAGAGTTAGATCGCGTCCAGCGAAGAGGAGCTAGGTTTGTGAAACGATGCTACGATAAGTTGGCTAGTGTGTCTGGACTGTTAGAAGAATTAGGATGGGAATCGCTATCACAGCGTAGATTAAATTATAGGCTTAACCTCCTAAATAAATTTCAGGAAAATCATTTTACTGACGACGTAAAAAACATACTATTAACCCCTTCGTACTACGGCAGATTAGATCGCGCCAATAAAATTAGAGAGCTAGATTGTAGAACCGATAGGTATAAAATGTCATTTTTTCCGCGTACCATTCGGGACCATAACAGCTGTGATCGTCGTCATGAATAGTTCGAGTATTGACAATAGGCAGGCAGTTAATCTTTCTCATTATATTCTCCTCTTTCTTATTTATGCATGATGTAAATAATGATGTTCTTATTTATGCATGATATTTTGAATCTGTAGTAGTAGTCTTTGTATCCCTTGCATGTTAGAACGATTGGAGATACAATGTTTCTTGGGTATTAGATTTGTAATTGGCGCTTTGCATGTGTGGTACGCGGGTTTTTAATGTAATGTCGGTGTTCTACCATATCATTCATGCATGCCTGGTGCGAAAGCACCCCCTGCCACACACCCTTTGGGTGGCTTGCAGGGTATGACGTAGATGTAGATGTAGATGTAGATGCACAACGAGCGCAGCGGAGATCGGTAGATATGTGACAAGCCGTTACTTTTAAAATGGTTCCTATTCTTTACTAATGCAGTTGGAGTATGAGAAAAACCTCAAAAATGATCAAAACATAAAAAAATGTAATAAAATATTTCTTATTTTGGGATTACCCGCGCTATGTTTTAAAATATCAATGTTTCATCTCGTTACCATCCTTAGAGTTAAGTAATCCAGATGCAAAATCTCAGATTAACCCGCGAATGTTTGAATATAAAAAAAGAAAATGATTAAATAATAAAAAGTGGCCGAGCATTAAAAAAAAACAGTCAGGGCAACGGTAAGCAATCGGACCAGAAACCAGGAGAGTGATGCGTAGAAGAACATGCTACCATGCAGTATACTACTCAAGATACAACTACTGGTTGGTATTATTAATGCGACAAATAAATAGCACTACAGGCTACTAAGACATACAAGTGTATATCATGCCGGAGATTTCATGCGAGGTTAATATCTAATAATCATGTTAAGATATTTAGCACTACTGAAAAAACCTATTTAACTTAGTCAGTATCCTAGAACTGATCTATCGCAACTATCATGGTCCCTTATTGTGCGTGGAAAAAGTGACATTTTAAAACTATCTGCTCCGCAGTCTATTGCCTTAATCTTAATCCTGTGATCGTTTCTACCATAATAGTTTGGCTCTAGCAAAATATGTTGAACGTCCGGCAAAAAAGAGTCAACATCAAAAATGATTTGATATATGTATAGCCAGCGGTATTTGGTGAGACATTGTGGTACATAATCATGAATTTTAGAAGAAAAAGATGTAATATCCACTCGAATATCTATTTGCACAACGCGTTTCGACGCTTAAAGCGTCATCATCAGGTACAATCATACAACCAACATACATCAGGTACAATCATACATTACAACTAGCGTGTACCTGAAGATGACGCTTTAAGTGTCGAAACGCGTTGTACAAAAATATATATAACCGAGTGGACAGTACAAAGTTTTTTTCCATTAAAATGCATGATATGGTATGATTACACTCAACAAATTCCCCTATGTAGAGTAACAAGTTTTGCTAAGTTCATGTTGAATAAAAAACACTTGGTAATCTTCCACAGGTTTATTTACTGGCACTACGCGTTTCACCACACTGTGGCGTTCTTCGGTTATAGTCGTAGATATCTACATCTACGTGATACCCTGCGAGCCACCACGAGGGTGTGTGGCAGGGGGTGAAGATCAACAAACATGCACTATTGACATGCAACTAGAATATTTAATGGAGACATGCTAGATAATATGGTCACATGCAGCTAGATGGTTAGTATCTACATAATATGAAATGAATTATTGGTTGTTATTACATGCATCATGCACTACAGACTACTCTAACTATATTTCACCTACCTATCCCTTTGCTACGCTGCCTATTGTTCTCTCTTATGGTACGCGGGAAAAATGACATTTTAAATCTATCGGTACGACAATCTATCTCTCTAATTTTGTTAATATGGTCAAACCTAGCATAATACGCAGGGGTTCTTAATATATATCTAACGTCATCTGTGAACAAATCGGTTTCGAATTTACTTAAAAGGTTTAACCTAAATTTTAACCTTCGTTCTGATAGTAATTCCCATCCTAGTTCTTCTATTAACCTCGTAACACTAATACAATTATCACAACGGCCTTTAACAAACCTATCGGATCTCCTTTGCACGCGCTCTAATTCTTTTATCATACCTTCCTCGTACGGATCCCATATACTAGCGGCATATTCTAAATTAGGCCTGACAAGTGTAAAATAGGTTCTTTCTCGTACTCTCTCATCGCATTTGCCAAGAACCCTTTTTACGAATCCTAATCTACATATATATCTATATATATAGCCCTGGACTGAAACCTTGGGAATGGAGGGGGAGAAGGGAAGGTGAGTGGAGTGGGAGGGGATGGGGGCGTGGGAGTGAAAATTCTTTTAGTGGACACGGGAAGAAAAACATAAGAACGGCGGCTGTAGCTTGAGCAAGCTTGGTGACGGGAGAGGGGGGGGGGGAATGGAGAAGAAGGAAGCAGCGTGGTTTTATTTGACAACTTCAGTACCCTGGACCGGACCCTCGAGGAGGAAGGGTGGGAGCAGGGGTGTTAAAGTCATTGGAACACATGTGGGAGGGTCAGCAACGGTTTAGGGTCAAAGGGAAGCCTCAGGGTGTGGTATCCTTAGTTGGAAGGTTAGGGGGTGGCAAGTAGAGGGGGAGGGTGACTGAACAAAAGATCGTTACACAACTCTACATTTTTTAATTTACCATGCTTTTATCAATTTATAGAATTTCTAACGCGTCCATCTTATTTCCTTTGTCAACGGGATGCAAAAGCCTAGGGATGAAATCACTCGTGTGACCCCTCTCCAAAAGATGGTTTGCTAACTTTAATTTAATTTGTGTCTGAATATGAAACTAGTAAAACTGAAATATAACGCATATTTGTCACTAATGAAATTAAGACTTGTTGAATTTGTTAACATTTTATTTAAATTTATTACCTCGCCCTTGTGGCAACTCAACTCCTATTAGGAAAATGCGCGCGGGTTTCGAGAAGAATGAAAGGGGTCAGCAGGGTAGATAAGAAAACAACGGCTGGGACGGAACGGGAGAGAGATTGTTTGGGGAAAGCCGAAGTGGGTACATTAAGCGGTTGCCTCGGGTATTTACCCGTAACGGGATTTTTAAGAGGGTCTTAGAGGTAGAAGTGTTGTGCAAGACGGCAAGAGTTTGGAAAAAGAATAGGATTATGAATGGCCAGAGAGAAAGTTAAAGGTATAGGCAGCTTAGGAATGAGATAATTCGGGGCTGAACTATCTCTTGTTGTGAGAGAGAAAGGACTTTGGATGGCTCGGCAATATTAAACGGGTAATTTCGGCATTGAGTAATCTAGGAAACGAGGCAAGAGAGCCAAGTTTGACATAAGGGTGAGGGGGCACAAGACAGAGCAATTCGAGAAATTTGCGCGTCTGGGTAGTATTTTGGAGGAGAATGGTTTTAGTGTTAGGAACATAAGATGTGAACTTGCCATGGCTAAAGAAGCTTTTTCAAAGAGGAGGGAATTGATGAGCGGGGGTCTGAGTAGAGACGCAGATAAAAGGCTGGTGAAAACGCTAATATGGAGCTCCATATACGTCAATGGAAGGAGTCCATACATATTTGTTTGATTCAAGGATTTGGAGAAGGCGTTTTACAATGGAGAGAGGGCGATATTGGTGGAATGATTCCAAAAGAAAATAGTTGACCGGAGAGATATGCATCATATTAAAAACCTGTACATGACGCGGACTGCGCAAGAAAGGATAGAGGATGGAGGACACGTGTGAGTATTCGTAGATATTGGAATAAGACAAGGTCAAATATTATCGACTGATAACAATATAAGTTGAAAAAGGACAGGGAAGACTCTAAATAGTAGCCATGAAAGTAGATAGGGAGTGGATTAAGTCAATAGGATATCAGTCAGTCAATAGCCAGAAGGCGGAATCGCTCTGGAGAGATTGGTGAGTCAACTTTTATCGTGAGGGGGCTGCGTGCAAAAGTGTGGGCACTCTTTCCAACTTTATTGTATGGGAGTTAAAACTTTGGAATGCCAGGATAATCATGGGTGTGGGCTAAATGTATTGGGCGCAAGATATCTGAGGCGCGATTGAGATAAAATTTCGAGATCTCATCGCCCTTGAGAAAGCATTTGATAATGTGCAATGGAAAAGAATACTGACTATACTGAAGGGCATGGGAGTACCATTTAATAACAGGAGAGCAATATACAGATTGTATGAGGAACAGCTGGCAGCTACTAAATGTGGCGAGATTGCAAAGGAAGCAGAAGTGATAAAAGGAGTACGACAAGGATGCGCGTTGTCACCAGTGACCTTCAATGTAAACACTAAGCAAGCCGCTAATGAAGTAATGGATAAATTAAAAACAGGAACAATGGTGCATGTAGAAAAAAGCAGTATGCCACGCTTTGCTGATGACTTAGCAGTTCTCACTTAAAATAAATAAGATCTGACTAGAATGCTGAACTATATAGACAAAACTCTGAAGAAATACAGCTTGAAAATTAATCTTAATAAAACCTAGGTTTCGATATGTGGAAGAAGTCTAGTAGACAGAATCATCGTTAAATTTGGGCGGCAAAAGCTTGGAATATGTGTGTGATGAAAGAATATGGAGAGGATGCACCGGTAATCGAAGTATATGTATGAATATAACGTCATTCTTTGACTTGCCTCTCTGGAGCTCCTGAGAGCTTACGAAATGCCACTATGGTCTCTGGCTTGAGGAAGGTTAAATCCTGACGATCCTGACGACGATCGATCATGAAGGAGAAGACAATGGGAGCAAAAGTCAATTGTGAAAGAATACATTGTATCAGATTTACTGATGACATCGTAATAGTAGCAGACTGCGAAAAAGAAATGAATAGAACGCTGCAAGTCCTATCAGGCCTTCTTAAACATTGGAAATTAAAAGTGAATAAAAGGAACACGAAAGCAATGACAGTACGAAAAAATATGGAAGAAATTAAAACCAATATAAAAATTGACAACACCAGAATTGATAAGGCGGAACAATTTTGTTATCTTGGCAGTATAATCACTCAGGACAATAGATGCTTAACCCTCTACTGCCCACATGGACGAATTCGTTCACTAATACATCTACATCTACATCTACGTGATACCCTGCGAGCCACCACGAGGGTGTGTGGCAGGGGGTGAAGATCACCAAACATGCACTGTTGACATGCAACTAGGATATTTAATGGAGACATGCTAGATAATATGGTCACATGCAGCTAGATGGTTAGTATCTACATAATAAGGAAGGGATTATTGGTTAATATTACATGCATCATGCAATAAAGACTACTCTAACTATATTTAACCTACCTATCCCTTTGCTACGCTGCCTATTGTTCTCTCTTATAGTACGAGGGAAAAATGACATTTTAAATCTATCGGTACGTCAATCTATCTCTCTAATTTTCTTAATATGATCAAACCTAGCATAATACGCAGGGGTTCTCAATATATATCTAACGTCATCTGTGAACAACTCGAACTCTGTTTCGAATTTACTTAAAAGGTTTAACCTAAATTTTAACCTGCGTTCTGATAGTAATTCCCATCCTAGTTCTTCTATTAACCTCGTAACACTTATACAATTATCATAACGGCCTTTAACAAACCTAGCGGATCTCCTTTGTACGCGCTCTAATTCTTTTATCATACCTTCCTCGTACGGATCCCATATACTAGCGGCATATTCTAAATGAGGCCTGACAAGTGTAAAATAGGTTCTTTCTTGTACTCTCTCATCGTATTTGCCTAGAACCCTTTTTACGAATCCTAATCTACGGTTTGCTACACTAGTTATTTCCCTGATGTGTTTCCCCCATGACATGTCTTCAGTGATGGTGACGCCTAAGTACTTAATTGAATCTACGTTACATATTTTAATTTTAATACAAACATGCTTCTATATTGGACACTCCAGGTTTACTCCAATAGGTCGCAAACAATTGAAAAACGGTAAATGCCGTCAGACGCAGGTAGAATACAACTATCAGACGAAATCATCCGTTTGGGAATTGAAAGACGTGTCCAATATAGAAGCATGTTCGTATTAGTGGACGAATTCGTCCATGTGGGCAGTAGAGGGTTAATGGAAGTGAAGAGACTGATTGCTTTGGCATAACAGGCATTTATGACTAAGAAAAATGTTTTAACCAGCAAACATATGAATATAAACATCAGAAAATCCTTGGCAAAAACGTTTATTTGGAGTGCACTGCTATATGGAAGTGAAAGTTGGACCATGGACAAATTAGAAAGGAGCTGCTGAAATGTGGATATGACGGAAGATGACAAGAAGAAGCTGGATGGAAAGAAAAACAAATCTGGAAGGTTTAAGGGAAGTACAAGAAGAGAGAAGGTTATTGAAGGAAATGGAGAAGAGAAAAATAATATGTATAGGACATGTCATGAGAAACAATGCATTTTAACCAACATTCTTGAAGGCAATGTGCTAGGAAAGAAAGGAAGAGGAAGGCCAAGGAAGAAGTATTAGGACGAGGTCCAGAAGAAGATAGGTTGCAGCCACTACGTGGCATTGAAACGAACAGCAAGTGACACACAAGAGTGATTGCATCGACAAGGCATCAGCCTTGAGGAAATATTTACTTCGTTGGCTTTTCTATGTGGAGAAGATGGATGAAATAACTGAATATATTTACGATAGACAAGTGGATGGGAAATCACTGGACCAGTCAATCGTAAATTGGGATTTGTTAATAGAGTACTTGGCGAATGCGTCTATAAAGTCAGAGAAGTCAGCCACTTCTCCATTGTTGGACTCCTCTTGGAATACGCTGCCAGTACTTAGGATTCTCGTGAGGTAGGGTCAAAAATGGAGATTGCGTGCCGTTTGAAAAGACCGTTATGATAGTCTAGTTAGTGTCACTGACCCCTTGCAACCACTGAGGTGTGATATCGGTTTCGGACTGTCAATTAATAATGAGACACTATTTTATGTAAGCTCAAAACCAAATTGTTTATGTCGTCTGAACTCCAACATACTACGGAAGATCAGAGTATGAGAAGAAAATTAGGGAAATAGACTGCCGAATGGACCGGTTAAAAAAAGTCGTTTCATCCAGCAATCGATAAGAGACCGTAATTGCTCCCAATGAGACTTTGAAGTAGGTTAGTCGCCAGGTGTGTAGCTGGTCAGTTGATTTGAATCCTAATACTTGTTTTTTAATCTGATATGTTGCACTAACATCACGTTTCGCGAGATCCCTGCATGACTCTTGCATCTCGTTTTTGTAATTGCAATATTCATTAATTCAATAGTTTCTGTAGCACTGGTGGCATACCTAGAGTGTAGGGTATGTTAGTAAGTTACTCTTTAGTAAGTTAGTTAGTAAGTACTAGTGCATTAAAGTGCATGTTGGTGATAACTCACCCCAGCCAAAAAAAACTTTCAACTACATCTACACGTACGAATTTATCGTGCAAGCCACCACTAGGTTTTGAAGTAGGTTAGTCGACAGTTGGACACATAGAAAACATATGCGGCACAGCATTAAAGTAACTAGGTCTTTTTAAGAGTAAAATAGGAAGGTCCTCGTATGAAAAAGTAATAGAGAGATGCTACTTCGCTCTGGTAAGGCCACACCTCGAATACGCATCTGGGACCATGGTCATAAAGATTTATCCAAAAAAATTAACACAATACGGAGAAAATTAGCACGCTTCGTTAAAAACTGCTACGAGCGAACATATAGTGTTACACAACTGTTAGAGGGATTAAGGTGGGAGCCCCTAGAGACTCGGAGGCTGCAAGATAGGCTTAGGCTGCTTGAGATAGTCAGAGCTGGTGTGTTTCAGAGGGACACAGAATATTATCATGGCGCCTTACTACTTCTCTAGGTCTAACAGAAGCGATAAAATAAGAGAGGTATGTTTCCGAACAGATGTGTATATAAACTCGTTCTTTCCTCGCACAATAAGCAACTTAATAAGTACTGAGCTCCACTAAATACACTCCCATAATACACGTCACCGTTTCACTTCCCAAAACCTTATCCTTTACATCTACACACGGCTGGTGTCCTAACACACCCTGCCACACGCCCATTCAGCAGCTCGGAGGGTATTATGTATATGTAGATGTATGGCTTGTGGCATGGGATTATTCCACACTAGGCATGCAGCACTCATCCCAGCTGAAGTCTCATCAGAGGATAGGAATTACTATCAGAACGCAGGTTAAAATTCAGGTTAAACCTTTTAAGTAAATTCGAAACCGATTTGTTCACAGATGACGTTAGATATATATTGAGAACCCCTGCGTATTATGCTAGGTTTGATCATATTAACAATATTAGAGAGATAGATTGAGGTACCGATAGACTTAAAATGTCATTTTTCCCGCGTACCATAAGAGAGAACAATAGGCAGCGTAGCAAAGTGATAGGTAGGTGAAATATAGTTAGAGTAGTCTGTAGTGCATGATGCATGTAATAACAACCAATAATCCCTTTCTTATTATGTAGATACTAACCATGTGACCCTATTATCTAGCATGCCTTCATTAAATGTCCTAGTTGCATGTCAATAGTGCATGTTTGGTGATCTTCACCCCCTGCCACTCACCCTCGTGGTGGCTCGCAGGGTATTACGTAGATGTAGATGAAGTCAGAACTTCGCACGTTCGCCATGATGCCAGGCAGGCCAAAAGCAGTCAGCATAACAACACGCAGTCAGAATAGTAACTAGGAGAATGCTACGTAGACGAACATGCCACCTCGCAGCACACTATTTGATGTACAACTACTGTTTAGTATTATTAATCCGACTGATAAATAGTACTACAAGGTAATAACTCATGCAGAAATGTAAATCATTCCGAAAATATCATGCGGGGTTAGTAGTTAATGATGATGTTGAGATATTTAGCACAAGTGCGAAACCTACTTTACCTAGTGAGGGCCAAAGAATCATATATCTGATCTATCATAACTATTAATTCTGTGCTGAGTAACATGTAGATACAGCTTTAGAAACGAGGGGGTTTAGCCATTGTAGCACCAATTGCGGGAGAAATAAGATTATAACCAAAGATATCAAGGCGAAAGGGAAAAGGTTTTCAAGAAGCAGAAAGTATAGGGTAAATACAGTGAAACCCTTCTTAACAACCACTCATATCAAGCGACCACCCCTCTGAAAGACCATTTTTCAGCGGAATCGTCGGTGATCGCTTAATTTAGGTCTCACTGTATGTGCACAGCAAATTAATATGCATTGAAATATACCAGGAGCAATATAATCATGAGGAAATAAACGGCATCTGTGTAGGTTTTAACAATGCCGTCGCTTAAAGGGTTTTCCCATTTTTTTTTTCAAATCAGCCGCCCGTTCATTGGCATAATACTCGTAGAAACTGATCTTCTGTCGAACGACCACCCCTCTGAACGACCATTTTTCAACGGAACCGTCGGTGGTCGCTTGATACAGGTTTCACTGTATCTTGGCAAGAGGGGAAAAACTAGAGGATGGGTAACAATTGGAATACCTTTGGGGTGTTAGCCAAAGGAAAGTATTTTTTTACCTTTATATTTTACGGGTATGGATTGCATTGGCCAATCAAAATTAACGTCAATCAGAAAGATTTAAAGGATTGTGAGCAAATAGTGCAATAACCTTCGAGAACCGCTTCTTGCGGAGTTATTTAAATATTACGTTGCCCATTTTTATGTGGACGGATGCTTATCAATGGAGTTAGACGTTAACATTTTTAGTTTGTCGCCCAATAATCCTGAATTCATCATAAAAGAAAGTTTTGTGACAGCTATCAGGAGATACTTCTGATGATGATATTTTTGGCTCATTTAGAGAGCCCTTTCTTGGGAAAATGAATGAAAGAATCATTTTAAAATTATGTATTTATCCAACGCCTCTGTGGTTAAATTTTCATATGTGAGAGGGGAGTATAGGACGCTAAGAAGACCAATTACAGCTACACAACTACTTTCTCGGATAGGAGGAAACACCGGCATTGTTAGCACCTAAATCGCTCGAGGTATAAACAGCACTGACTACACTAAAGGCACTCGTCATTATGGAAGAGTAAAAAAAAGGCTTGCTTGTGTACACCATTACACCTCCCAGCCTCGGGAGTATCTGTTACCTTAAATAAAATTACTCCTTTATGAAGGATAAATATGTACCTCCGTCGATTGAGTAGAAATTGTTGATAATATCGTGCGCGAAAGCATATTTTCCAATTGAAAAACTATTTTCCAGCCCTCGTTTGAATTTTTTCTTTGGCGTTCGGTTGAATCTATCTCTGGATAGGGACGATTCACAAAAAACGCTAGCAAATCGGGGAGAGTGGCCTGAATTTCAGTTATGATCGGTTAAGGGTCTGGTGGAGACCCCCGACCAAGGCTAGACAATGCAAATGCCTTGCTGGGACGGTCGCTATGAGTGGCCCTTGCCCCGCGAACCCCAGTTTGGCCAAACCCTTCTCCCCTATCCCATTTTCCCTCGTCCCCTTCCCCCTCCAGAGGATGAAGCCGTTGAATTCCTCTCCATCGGAATGGTGAACGCCGAATATTTATCGTTAGCAGAGCAAGAACGACTCGCATGGAATTATTAGCGTCAGACATTCCGATATAGTTGTGTAAATAAAATTATTACTTCTCATGAAGGTAAATTTCAGAGGGCATATTCATGTTTCCTTCATATAAAACTCGAATGTAGTTTCAATTTCGTTCTCTTAATGACATCGTGGCAGTTTTTTCCGGGCGACAAGTGGATTTACCCCACCCTAAGTTGTTCCAGACTTTCAGTACGGTAACTGTAAACACCAAGAAAAATGATCATGGCTTATCATACATTGGAGAAGCATGGCAATCAGAATGGATTCTAAGGCCTCTAAAAATGATTTTAATGCCTCAGTCTCCCAGAAATATCGACAGTAGTAAGTGGCAAATGCATCATTATGGTAGATAACATGAATACCGATACTGGCACTGCAATACAATTCAAATGTTTACCGCGGTAACATACAGGTAGATGGCAGCAGCACTCCACTCTCACTTTTCCCGCGCGAAGGTTCGTGCAGCTGTCGTGTCAGCGCCTAAGCTTGGGTAGGTCGGACTTGTATTGTATCGTGTAATTCTGTGAAAGTTCTGTATTGTGATCTCGTGGTTGAACATGCAGCAGTTGCAATAGTATACCTTCTGTGGCCTTCACTTACAAGAAACTGAATTGACGAGTGACTTATTGTGCATTTTGGATTTTATTCGGGTGGTGCCTCCATTGAGAAAACGATACGCCAGCGTCGTCACGTACACAAAAGAATGTCTCTTTCTCAGTCTAAGATTAAGTTTAATGTTCGTAAGAAAAGGAACTGCCTGAAAAATATTGATAGTCATGAAGAAACTAAAGCCGTTGGGAGGAAAGTCAGCGAAATTTCTCGAAAGGTGAAGGACCTACAAACGAGAAACGATGTGGAGACCGACTCGACGAGTGATAGTGACGTGGAAAATGTTGCAGAAACCATCTCATACTCTTCATCTGGAAGAAAAATAAAGCGGAAATCTTCTATTTACGGAACTGCAATCGCTGACGGTAAGTTATTTTCTATCTCTTGTTTGAGGATAGCTTTTAAAGTCTCTTGTATGCGTAAATAGTCTTGGTTTGCTAGTTCGTAACTTTTCTTAATTTTTTGGCATTGAAGTCTGCTCCCCTAAAAGAAATCGGAAGACAGCGACTGGTGACAGTGCAAGTTCAGTGGACGTTCAATTGAGTTCAAGGTTGACCCTAGAAGAACCACCAATTAGTGAAAAACCGGCAAATAGTAAAGACAACAATTTGAAGCCTAAGAAGCTTTTCGTTGAAGATCAAGGTGATTCTCGTGGAACTTCCTCATGAAATAAACATGTTAGAGTGTACGGGTTAATAATGTTTATCTCTTTTCTTTTTTAAATGTCAGGTTCAAAGTATCGTGCTGCGAGAATAGCTCTTGGTGCTTCTTCATCGTGTGGAACAGCTGATGCTGAAAGTGTGTGTGGTGCTCTGATTGGAAGGAAGGAACAGTTTTGTCAGTTACTTTCCATTTTACACTCGTGTATTGAGAATGATAGCAATTCATCGGTTTACGTTTCTGGACCCCCTGGCACAGGAAAGACTGCCTCCATTGGTCAAATTTTGGAGGATGCTAAGGTGAGGTTGATCATCCGTGCTAAATAATGCTGTGTATCTTGGATTTTTTTGATATCCTATTTCAACAACTCTCAAGAAACAAGTTATGTGTTCTCTAGTCTGCGTTTCCCAAATGCCAAAAACTCAATTCCTATATTTGTGTCATCGCTATGAAATAGCTCAAGAATATCGAGGAGGAATGCGTATTTTCACGAGGCTGTATCTATCCAATCCTTCAGCTTTAGAGGTACTCCTGAGGCTAACTTCATTGCTTTTATTCTCAGGTCCGAGAGAGCTTCAAGTGTGTATACATAAACTGTACATCCATGAAAGCAGCATCGAGTATTTACTCACACGTTGCTAGAGCTTTGGATCCTAAAGCAACAGCCAGGAATCCAAAAGAATGGATATCTAAGGTCGAAAGCCTAGTCACTCGCTCCAGAAGAAGAATGTAAGTTGTCTATTAGCTTAGGAGCTTTACTAAAATTCCCTGAGCATTAGAGTGGATGTCTGTTTGGTGGTTTATGATAGAACTTATCAATAGATGGTAATTGCATGGTGTTTGAAGTTTTAATTTACAGTTCCATTGCTTCGTTTCTTGTCATGGTAATCATAGATAATTTGTTGCTGACATTCTGACGTCGTGCTGTTTGATGGGAGATATTTAATTACTACCAGTAGTTTTCAATACGTTTGGAGACCTGTTTGTTATCTTTGGAACTTCATATCATTGCACAAGTTGCCTTTTTATGGCTGCTTTTAAGCCACTTACTCATAACCAGGGTTTGCTTTGGTTTTTAAATACTTTTAAATACATGTTGCATAATGAAAGCTTCACTGTAGTTAAAACATCTGTTGCATGAATTTGGTGTAGGCTTTGATGTTTTTTCTAAATGATAAAATATTAACTGATGTCTTGTTATGGGTAAATGGGGTTGAAGCTATCCAGGGGATAATTTATCGAGTTGTCTAAGAAGGAAGTTTAAACAACAGCAAGAGTTATGGAGTTTGAAGTACCATTTGTAACTCTTTTAATTTGATGTGTGCTTTCTTATTTATGTATGCAAGATGATGTAAGTGTTGTGTGAGAGGATTTTCAGCATCCATTTTGTTCTTCTCCTCCAGACTGATAGTGTTGGATGAAATGGACCAACTTCTGGTGGGTGGAGCTCAAAAAGGTGGCCAGCAGGATGTGTTGTATTCTGTGTTCAGCTGGCCTCATCTTACTGGATCTCGCATTTCCTTGGTGGGCGTGGCCAATGCTTTGGACCTGACGTCTCGAGCCTTGCCTCGGCTGCATGCCACTCACCCTCCCACACTTATTCACTTCCCACCGTACACGAGGGAAGAAATCCATGAAATACTCCTCAATAGACTTACAAAGGTAAGCAGCTGTCAAGGTGGCTGATATATCTGGCCACTTCTGTGTGGCAATCTTTTATCTTTCTGTTTAGCTCACTATGCTTGATTTATTCGCCACTGAATGAAAGTGAAAATGTATCGGCTTCATCTTTGGGAAATTGACATGACAAATCAAATACAGAAGTACAGGAGCTTGCCAAAAATATTTAGAAAAGCAAAGCTTTTACATAGTTATGGATTTAACAAATAGCAATTTGAATTATGGCTAATGTACAAAAGATTAACATTAGAGATTTCACTGTTTTCCCTGTGCATTCATGGATGCTAGGAGTTTTAATCAAATATGTATTTGAAACATTTTTTAGATGTTTTCTTGTAAAAATATCTTTTCTTATAAGCCATGGAGTTATTCGAAGTCTTTTACGTGCAACTTTAGGGGTTTTATGGAGGGTTGATACCTGGCATAGGTCACAATGAAGATTGTTTTTACTCCTGGTGTCATATATTTAAAACATCCCTTTATCTTACCAGAGAGGTATTTTTAACAGAAAATCATAAAATGCCCTATTAATTAGTCAACCTAATGAGAGTCCTTGGTGGTAGCAAAGTTTTAGCCCTTTAATTCCTACATGATGACGTTACAAATCTAATATTTGAGTCTGCTGTTAACTTTTGGGGAACTTTAGTTTAACAGTTTAACTTTCACTTATCTACTAGTTCTGGTCGATTTTAAAGGATCATCACAAATTTCCAATCTCTCTTGTTATGTTGGTTTTGCTTAGAAATATCCAAGAGATTTTATACTTACCAACTTATACCAACTTATACTTGGAACATGGACTTCAATTAACTGTCAGTAATAAATATTGAGGGACCCGGTCATGCTAGTGCAAAATTAGCTTTATTAAATTATATTTATGAATAAAAAGCTGTCTTTTTTTGGAGGTGGCTTTGTGCATGCTGATGGATTGAAGTGAAAGACTTATCGGAAAAAAATATTAAGAGAATTGTTGGGAATCTATATCTGGGTTGGGATCATAGTTTCTTCTCACCAACTGTCTTCATTGTTATCCAAGGTACAATCAGCTCTGTAAGGATAATGCTCTCTGTTAATGCCCTAAGATTACATCTACATACTACCCTGCTAGCCGCCGCATGGGTGTGTGGTAGGCGGCGGTGTTAGGCCACCTGTGGTTTAAAGATGTAAGGTTTTGGGAGGTGAAATGGTGATGTGTGTTTAGAGGAGCTCAATTTTTATTGTGGTTGCTTATAGTACACGGGAAGAACGAGCTTTTGTACCTATCTGTTCAGCAAAATATCTCTCTTATTTTATCGCTTCTGTCAGACCTAGAGGTAGGGTGAGGTGTCATGATAATATTCTGTATTGTTCTGAAACAATTACACTCCATTTAATAACATTAATGTCATAGTAAGTGATTAGTAATGGCTAAGTACCTTAGCAATATTTGAGGAATGGCTATCAAGTTTTTGTGCTAATAAGTGTGATTGAAAAATACTAATGAGTGCAAACTGTGTGAAGCACCATGATTGTATCCCTGGGCTCTTTTGTGTCCTATCTTTTACTGAAATGGGGTAAAACATTACGTATAATTTTTGTTCTAACTTATTGTTGCCATGCAAATCTTCAATTTTCTTCTCTAATAATATGCTTTCGTCTATTTTTTCAGGCTGGTGTTGGAGAGGTTTTTTCAGCGCCTGCACTGAAAATGTTAGCCAGCAAGGTGGCTTCTGTCTCAGGAGATGTACGACGAGCTCTTGACGTTGGCAGAAGAGTTGTTCAGCTTGTTGGTGATCGAGATAGTTCTTCCCGTAAGTCCATTCCTTCAGTGAGTGCCAGTGTGCTCAAGCCAACGTCGGATGATGGTAAGTCGCAATTATTTTCGGAATGTGTAAACTTATGTGTCCATTTAATGAGAGCTTCATATTTAATCGTCCTTGCTACTCTATTGAAAGCTGCTGATTTATTTCATGCAAATTATAATGTACTACTAATTAGATGTATGTTGTTAGCTAATATGTCTACAACCGGTGATGAATTTGGCAGCAGTGATTTTTTGAGCTAAATTTATCTGTTCTCTTGGGCAAGGGCCTAGCCTCATTGAAACACCAGTTCCCGTAAGATCACTGAAGTTAAGCAATGTTGGGCCCGGACGAGGGTTGGATGGGTGACCATTCATACCTTCACCGTGGCGCTCTTGTCCCCTGTCTGCATGTGGCAGACAGGTTAAATGGGGTAGGCACAAAGGACCACTAAAGGTCTAGGTGCCCGAGCTCCTGACGAAGGCTCCCCCAACTAACAATCTATCTGTTCTCTTAAAATTTCAAATCATGAGTGGTAACATGGTTACGAAAGATATGTTCAAATGTGAATCGAGGCACCATGATTGCAATGTTAGTATGTACTTCAAATTATAAACTGAGGAAGTGTTGAGGGTGTTGGTCGTCAAATAATAGTTCCTTTTTGTCGTTCGGAAGCTTTTTATCAGAATATGTTGTTTTTTGTTTGATGAAATTTTCTTGGACCATTTTATTTTCTAAACTGCTATTTTATTATTTCTCACTGAAAAAAAATCATTCAAATAGCAACTTCTTAAGCATTGTGTATGTGTGGATATGTGTGCTGTAGTTACTCCTTGCAATTTTACCTGATCCTTAATGCTTCTTATTCTGTCTCAGGAACAAACTCAAAAAGTCCAAGAAAAAGGAATGCTGGATCTGTTGTGGAGCTCCATGAGGTTCTGTCTGTGCTCAACGGTGTGTACAATACTTCACAATCACTAGTGTCCACAGCATCTAAAGAAGCTGCTAAGGAAAATGGACTGCCAGTGCAGCAGAAAGTACTCCTGTGTTCACTCATTCTTCTGGTCAAGAAGGGAGTGAAAGGGAAGCCCATCACGATCGGAAGGGTATGTTCCACCATAATGTAGTTCTATATAATATTTTTTTCTGCCTACTCGGAGTATCCTGAATACCACTGCTGTCTTCAACTGCTCGGGACAATTTCTCTATACTTCATCCTTTCTACTTGGTAACCTTGCTTTTGATCTCTTCGTCTTCTCCTCAACCCTATGGTTGGTGGGCATTCTAATCTTTCTTTCCAGAGCAAGTCCCTTTATTTCTGCATATCTCCTCCCTCCTCCAATCCCATTCAGAAATTCCTGCCTAGGTCTTCCTCTTCCTGCACATCCCTCCACCATTCCTTCCATCAATGCAGTCATCCATTTAGAGTGCCGCTGCAGATGTCCTATCCATCCGTCTCTCCTCCTTGAGATTGAACCCACCAATGTTCGCCCCTCCCCAACTCTTTCCAGATCTTCGATGTTTGTAGCTCTCTCTCTGTCCATGGAATCTTTAGCAATCTTCTCTTAGTAGCTTTTGGTGCATCTTCTAAGTTGTCTCTGTGAGATCCTGTTATCACAGCAAATTTCTAGGGTGGAAGAGTGAGAGATACAAGATTGGTAAAAAACATTACAGAAGTTCATTTCTTCCTATTGTTGTTCATTAATAAAATACCTTTAATATGATGCAAATTCTCTTTCAACAGTCATTGTTGTTTGAGTAATGACAGCCCTTCTGGCAGAGCAATGTTTAAATCCCAGTTGTGGAAAGATTGTTCAGTGAAATCCTAATTATAATGCGGGTTCTATGGGTAGAACACTGTAAAAGTTGTTTTGTATTCTGCCCATTATTTGGGATTCTATACTATTGCCCCCTTTGCATCTTTCGTCAAGAGTCAGCAAATGTTGATGCCAGATTTCCTCACCCTTCATTCCTTATTAATCCTTCTGCCAACCATCGCATGTGTCCTAGATGGTGAAAAATGACTGGAGTTGTCATTACTCTTTCAAGTTAACTGCTCAACTTTAAAAATTTTTTTTGCAATATGGATGTTGACTATCACCAGGTTTTCTTCGGCTCCTTGCTATAAGTCTTTTGCATAATGGTGCTACTTATGTGCTGACTTGCTGAATAAATGAAGGGAAGTGTTCCATCCATGAGATGAAATGATATACTCCACACATATTGGCATATTTCAATAAGAGTGGGCTAATACTGACCCTTAGTTTGTCCTTACATTTTCTTAATCACCCAAATAATCCTACTCTTGCGATCTTACTGACTTGTCCTCAATGGCACTAATGACCGTGGTTGCCTATCGCCTTCTTAACCCTACTGTACTAAAAAATTGTTACATCATTTCTTATAGCAGCATACTACAGTGCTGCCCTCTCAGGTATTCCTCAAGTTGTTCTTGAAAGTTCTTCTCTAGTTCTACTCAAAACTTCTCAAAAGTACCTTTTTGACGTTCTTTTGAAATTTCTTTTTCTATGAAATCCCCAGCTAGTCAGATATGTTTGTCTAGGATGAAAGTTTTTCTCGATTCGGTTGATTATTAAACTGGATTCATTGGTTTTACTGCTTGCAGTGCAAGTTGTCATGCAAAGAATTAGTAACTGCATTTTATTTTTAATTTTATCTTGTATCGATTATTATAATTCATTAAGTTTCAAATTGATGGGTCATAATGTGTAATTGTTTGATATAATTTTGTTGACATAGTATTGAAGAACTCTTGTATTGTTACAGCTACATGAGATTTATAGCAGAGCCTGTAAACGAAGAAATATAACACCATTGGATCAGTCGGAGTTTCACAGTCTCTGCACATTGGTGGAGACGAGGGGAATCATTCGCTTGCAGTCTAGCAAAGAGGCGAGGCTCAGCAAGGTATTCATAATATTTTGTGTTAGTTTTTGTGTGTCTGTTTTGATAAAGTTTTGTTCTTGAATTCGTATCTATTACTGTTGTTATCTGTTGATTGCACCATGGGTGCATCTTAGGGCAGACTGTTAGATTCAGACACATAGTCCAATTTATTTTCTGTTGGGAGACTCAATCACCATGGGAGGGCAAGTGGCCCTTTCAGGGTGGAGGAAGTTATCCTAGGCATCTCCAAATCCTTGGCCAATCTGTTTGTATTCATGGGAATGAACTATTCAATCTAGAGAGCCTGAAATCATAGATCCTAAGTGATTTCATTCAAAGGTCTATTATGGACTTGTTTACCATTAAGAAAAATGTATCCACATTATGATTTGTTACCAGCTATGGTGTCAGTAACTAACTGCCATTTTCAAGGTACATTTTAATTGTAGAAGCTTGTGTATGTACCTAGGCCGAGGGGAGAGGTTACTGTGATGAGAAGATAATGAGACAAGGGAAGGAATAGGGAAAGACCTTATTGGCAGACGTTTATCTCTCGCTCTAACATAATAACTTATTGTTTCCCCGGCAAATAATTTGTGTAAAATTCTTCTCAGGTAATATATAGGTCTCTTTCTTATGGAGAATGATTGACATCTATGCTAAATGCGCATCACAGAAATGGTTAGTTGATCGGGGACTCTTTGGCACAAATTTGGACTTTTCTAAAAAGCCCAATTTATATACAAGCCAAGTTAGGGAGGGCCAACATGGATGAGAGAGGGAGAGAGTAGGAGGTTGCAGGGGGAGAGTGAGGCTGGCGAAACAAAAGACTGTGATGTCAAAAAGGCACACACACTCCAAGGCTTTTAGGCTCATGGTGAAAATTGCCTGTTGCTAAGACTACCTGGAACCATTGAGGTAGATGGAGAGGGCATTATGTTATCAAACTGTTGCCTGAGAACCAACATAACAACCACATTGGTTATACCTGCTCTATTCTCTTTTTCCTTTGGATATCACGGGGGAATGGACAAATTAGCAGATGCAAACCAAGAATATCTGCCATCTACTTGAAATATAAAGCAAGTACCTCGTGTAACATATATCTCCTGTCTGCCTGCAAACACTGCAGGAAAATCAGGGTAAATGAAGATGGTGGGCAGGCCACACCTACACAGTTGAATATTTCCAATCTGTAGTTGTGCAGTTTTCTAATTGCTTCCTGTGACTTCTCACTCTTCTCCGTACATGACCATCTTTACAAAAGTCTATAAAGTACATTATACTGACCGTGACGGAATAAAACCTTCATCTATGGAATGTTTGCGAGGGCATGCTTAGATGAATGAGAGGAACTGATTTGAACATTGACTTAGGATTAGTGGGCAGTGCATTGTAATTGGAACAATAAAGGGAAAAAGTCTGGTGTATTTTTACGCTGTTCCTTTGGCCTGCTAGCTCCCATGACTGATTCAAGTCTCATCAAAGGCTGACATCAATGATTTTTTTCTTTAAGGTCTCTCTCCAGTGGGATGAAGAGGAGGTTGCTGCAGCATTAATGGACCATCACATGCTTGCTTCAATCCTCAATGATCTGTCACTTCTGTCGCGATAAGGGGTGATCACGTGTATGAAACTGGTAGAGTGTAGTTCTCAGCTTCATTTCTGTGAATACTGACTGACTGTTGTGACAACTGGTCATAATGCCAACTAGAAGAAACTTTTTTCTGGTCAAATTTCAAACGTGCTATCTGGTCTGAATACCGTGTATTCCAAATGACTTTAGGAGGGCTTGTAGCCTAAAAGTTACAATGTGCATTAATTTGTATGCTGGAAAACTATGGCATTACCCTGCTTGATTGACCAAATACTAATGAATTTCATGTTAAGACTGGCATACTGAATCATTGTATAGCCTTGTGAAAATTTTTATAGGGAAATATTTATTGTGTTTTATTTCTTATAAGACTGTAAACTTATACCTGAAAGGTATAGTCGATTATTTTTATGAAATTTACGATTGTAATTTATTTCTATAGAATCACTGTGACAATGGTATCATCGATTTTGTTAGGTTTTGTTCATCTCTTTGGTGAATATGATGTTAATTTAGTTTGTTTCATATTTAGTAATGATTTCGGGGTAAGATACCAGCTGACTGTTGCCGAAATAGTTTAATGTTTGTACCGAACTCCTCACTTCGTTTGTATAATCCATTCAGAATTTAATTAGTTTATTTGTTATGAACATGGATTCTGACTTGCAACGTGGATTAATATGCAATAAAAAGATTTTTGTTGAATCATGTTTTTATAGTTACAGAAAATAAATAATCCTAAAAGATTCAACTTAGGGGAGATAAATTGTAGCTGTGCATGCACCTTGCCAGTTTTACCCGTAAGAAGTGTACCAGTACTTCACTAGACTTGCATATGCTAATGTGCATGGGTGTGACCGTGGGGGGCAGCTGACCCAATTCCCCCAGGATGAGACTTTTCATCACTAATCTGTTCTACGAAGCCATACAGGATGATGTCCTGACCCCCTTAACGTGAAAATCTGGCTTCTTACAAGATCTTGTGTATTATCTGTATCCTTATACATTTCCTT
This sequence comes from Ceriagrion tenellum, assembly GCA_963169105.1. NCBI lineage: Eukaryota > Metazoa > Arthropoda > Insecta > Odonata > Coenagrionidae > Ceriagrion > Ceriagrion tenellum. Next base: position 63,206,784 of record OY720635.1, read on the forward strand.
AACTGCTTGAGTGAGATTGCTTCTCGCTTATGGCCAGTTATAAGAAAATTTAGTTATGGAATCAATAGTTATGAGATTTATAAAGTTATAGATTTCATAAATATATTCGGGTTGCAGGAACACATCTATTAGTTACTTAACTTATTTACCAATAGTTACTAGCTTCGAATTCGAATATTTGGTCTAATCTTCCACCGCCGGATAAAAGTTACGAAAGTGTAGTCTATGAATAATTGATAATGCAAATAAAAATTAGTCAGTAAAGGTAAACAAACTGGTCACTTGTCTGAAAACAACTCTTTTATCAAGTAATTAAGTCTCCAAGCGGTTCATTGCGCATCCGCCATCTTGTCTACTTATGGAACTCATAACTGCATGCCTTAAGTTATTAGACCAATGAATTTATTGAATGTTTGTGCAACACTTATTGAATGGTTGCCATGGCTTATGGGTCCCATAACTTTATGAAATACATATGTTACGTTCCTGCAACTGGCTATTAGTCAAGTTACTGATGAGAAGTCTCTTTGCTGTTTCCCTGTTATATTCCAAACCACTTGAGGATTCTTGAAAGTTGCAAATAAACCAACAGTTTTTGGTACCTTTCATAGAGGTCTCAAAGCAGATGCATGGGGCCCTGCAGCATGTGAGCGTATTGAGCTAATATTTTGCGCAAGGCATTTTAAGTCCTTGGGCATCAAATTGAAGGGGGTTATGAAAAATTTGAAGGCTGTTTTTTTTGGACTACCCTGACATGTAAGGGTTATCCTAGCTTTGGTCACAGAAAAGTAAAACATTAATTATGTATGCTTGCTGCGTTTTGAAGTAGATTTGGTGAAATGGTGAGATCTGGAGCCTCATTGTTCTCATTTTTATTGTAAGATTTGTACTGTGGAGATTTCAATGTGGTGGTGATCTTCATGCTAAATCTTACTTTGGAAGCTTACTGTTCAGTATGCAGAGTGGTATTCTCTGGTGGCTTAAATGAGTAAAAATGCACAATTTTATCAGTGGAAAATACCGTTATCAATCTACTACCAAGGGATTTGTTGTCAAAGATAGTGGTTGAATTTACCTGTTAGCCAAACAAATTTATGTTCAGAACTGAGCTTTATATGATCTATTTATGATTATGGTACCTTGGAATAAGCTCTGCTAGGCGAAAAGGACGAGCTTTCTGATTTTTATGGTGGGGAAGATTTTCATTAACCCCTCAGTAGGCACATGGGCCACGGGGGTGGCCCACAGTGTTTCATTTGTGTGCCGTTTTAGTAACTGCACATTATTCTGATCTTGTAAGTTTTTTACTAGTATATAATATATGATTATATAGTATATACTTGTATTATATTATAATAAGTATATAGTATATACTTGTAAGTTTTAGTAGCTGCACATTATTATGGTCTCAAAAGTCTCACATGGTCGTTTGTAACAAATTGTTGCAGGGTTAGTATTAAATAGCATGCGAATGGAAGCCAGCGTGACTGGGCCACAAATGTGGCCCATGCGACTGTGTAACCTTTTTCTGTCTGTATTTTTATATTATATATTATTTGTATAGTATTTATACATTATTATTATATAATCAGTTATATTAAATTTGTTGGATATTTTACATAAATATTGTCACTGGATGTTCGATGCTCATATTTCACCTTCATTTATGATAGATTCCTTTTCCATGTCTAAAGGTACACACCATTCATCATGCCCATTCTCCATGTCTTTCATCCCCCTACACAAAACTCTCTCATGTGATTGGTTATCTCAATGTCTTGCTCTTGACGGAGAGTAATGTGTTCTTCGTTAGAAATATTTCCCAATACACTTTATGCTCTAACCCCATTGAGCCCTTGTGATGACAAAGGGACATCCTGAAGGTTACAGGCCACCTGGAAAAATTAGGTTACAATGGCATCCTACACTCTTAGTCGCTCAAATCTACCACCTCAAAAATAAGAGGCGGATGTTATCAACGAAGTTAAAGTATTTTCCTCCTTGAGCCATCCAAGCAAGGCTAGGGAGAATCACAAATGGGGGCAAGTAGAAAATTATTTTCCTAATGGCAACAGTTATCAAAGCTAAGATATTATGTACGTTGTTTAATTATCTTTTAGGACTATAAAAATGCATTAAGATGGGGTTGAGATTATTTATTTCAATACTGAAGCATACAGAGGAGGAAATTGTTTTCAAGGCAAAAGCGCACATCATGAGACAAGCTCTTTCCAAGGTATTGGGCAAGAAAATGAGGAACTCTGCAACAAAATAAGTATCTGGTTTTAACAGCAAATAAAAGAAGTAAATTTCAGCAGCTAACCAGCTGACAAACCTAGCATTCAAGGGAGAGACAACCTGTCATTTGACCTCAAGCTCCAAATCAATCACAAATTTTACAAGTGACGAATTCCAGGCTGTCTCTGTAAAAATCAGGTGAGCAAAGTGTACTACATGCTGCTTCAGGATAATGGAAAGTGAAGCAGTAAGGTATGTTGCCATTGGAGGGGAGGTTTTGGCAAGGTTAAACTGGATAAGGGGAGGTATAGAATTATAGTAATGGGTAGCCTTGGAGGGGAGGAAATAGTGAGGATGAGTACATATTTGCAGGGGATGTTTTCAATTGGAGCTTGGCAAACTGCTTTTCGTCCCAAACTGCAGAATACAGGATCATGGTAAGATTAACCATCCGAGGTTTCCTTTAAGTTTCCAAGCACCAACTGCTATATTAGCGAAGCAGGACGGTGAGAGAGTGGTCATGGCAGAAAGGTCACAGGCAATTGTAATTCCTTTGGTAATTTTGGAGTCATTGGCTTGGCAATGTAAGCTCAAAGGTATTGGTCTGCATGAATGTGCCTGCCTCAGGCATTTTCTTCAGCTAAGTCCAGAGGATGAACAGTCCGCCACTGGGAAACTGCACAAAGAGGGGGCAATGCCCAAAAATGTCATAATCTGGAAGTATTGGGATACTATGATTGATATCCATTCTTTCCAAAATGACCAAAGGCCCCCTTATTTGTGGTTGATTATATGTGGTGAGTAGCAACACATGTAACTTTCACCCCTAGAGATAGGTTGGTAGGATATTAACCCTTTCGCTACGAACGCCGGGTATATACGACAGGTTTCCTGACCTGGGAGACGAACGCCGAAATTATCCGACGGAGATTTTCCTACGCGAACGAACGTATATATCCGTCGCTATGCTTTCCCCTTTACTTGCGCTCGCAGGTCTTTCCCTAGGAATCCGGGAGCAGGTACCTAGACCCTTAGTCTTATTAGCACCTTCTTTGTGGCTAGGGAGCGCGGTTACATGATTGCTTTTTGTGATTTTGTAAATGAATATTTGTTGCTTTCTCAAAAAATATAAAATCAGTATTGAACTCCTTTTCTTTTGGCGAGCGTTTACAAATTTTAAATGAAATTCTATCATCAATATTAACTGACATGCTAATTCACTAGCAACCTCTGAAATAGTAGTCCAATGACACAGGTCTCCATCATCACTATCACTTCGAGTCAATAATTCCAATATATGTTCATCGGTACTGAATGACCTCTTCACCATATTTTAGCCGTGGAAAACTGAATTCAGTGTCCAAATCAGAGGTGTCCGAATTTCTCACGGCAGAGGAGAGGTACTAAAGCGCAGAGAGAAAACTTCAACTTCTGAAGCCACTAAAGACTGAGACAGATCTGAAGACAAACTTTTTTTCGAAAAGTATTTTGGAGATACGAACGAGAATGCGAATAAGTTATTCCGAGAAAAACGTAATTATACCGATGAATGCAGTTCCAGACAAGCTCCACAGGAGTATTGTGTACCCATGGTGGTGCGAACTTTTCAAACGATACCATGGAGGTCATGGCTGTGATAGATGTTGTGCTTTTCTGAGAAAGAATTATTTATCTCAGCTAATGCATTTCAAGGAAATATATAATTAATGCGGTTTGTCGAGGGCATACTTGGAATCAAAACGGTATTTCAGGAGCACATTTTTGTATTGGAATTGGTTTATACATTAAATCCGTTAATTTTGATGGTAGAGTTTCGTTTAAAATTTGTAAATGCACTGTAAAAAACGTGGAATTCATTTCAAAGTCAACAGTTTGAGAGCAAGCAACTAATATAAATGTAGTAAAACCAATAAATAAACAATTAGTTGACCGCAAACCCGTGCCGCTGGGAAGGTTATATTCCAGCTTAACTGTCCCCGGAGACAGATAATGGCGAGGTCCCCGCTGGGAAGGGTCGAAAAAAGGTTGGAGCAGAGTGTGAGTTGCGAGAACCCTCCACGGATGGTGTAAAAAAATGGTCTGTACAAAGAGGAAGAAAGTCTCTCTTGGTACAGTTCAGTAGACATGCATGGGAGAGAATTCCGCCGTCTCGAATGGGTTAATGATTATTTGGGGATTGAGGAAGGGAGGAGAGAAACCTGGTATCAGGAGGAGGGTTCTCTTCTGGGAAGGTCCCCAGGGGTCCACATTTTGACATCTCGTCTCACAGATGGAGAGGTACGCTTGAAGTGCTCTCTAGCATTTTACCAGCATATTGATACCTGTTTTAATTACTACATATACCATTCTATTGTCTCAATATTAAAATGAAAGTTAAGATAGAAAACTATGAATCATTAAAATTAGTGTTGAGTAGTAGATGAAGAAGCATTATGCATAGAGAGCAGTAAGAAAGGCAATATTGTCCATATCATCATTTCTATTATATGTAGGTATTCTCATTGAAAACAGGATCAAAGGTGGGGTTGGGCTAGCATGATTGCTGGAGAGGCATCCTCCGTTTTGGGTCCAGGATCATTTCATGGAGGTGTCAGAAAAATTTTCAATTCCTTTTTGGGCACTTCGATGTGAACACTTTTAAGTACACGAATATTTTGTTCAGGAGGGATGTGGAAACTACGGGACCATTGGCATTAGTTGGCTAATTCTGGGTGGAAGTTTCTCTCCTCTCTTCCATCCTTATCTTCCAATTATATCCTGACACCTTCTCTGTCTGACTGGATTACTGATTTGTTCGGAGGAAATTTGAAATGCATGCAAACGATGATGGTGAGGGAGAATCTTGGAAATGGGGCTGGAATAAAGTGATAAACCTAGTGAAGTACGTTGGGTGTATAAAGCTAACCTAGTGAGCTTATTTGCTTCGTGACAGCTGTCATTGATGAATACGCAAGATAAACGCCTCGGTTAAGAGTTAAAACAATAATTAAATGAAATCAATTGCGTCATATATACTGGTGTTGAAAACATTGAGGAAGTTTCATATTCGAACAGATTGATTCATAATGAGTATTTCACAAACTGAAACGATCGTTTCAATCATTGGAACTCATCAACCGGCCAGAGTTGCAATACATACGATGACAAAGAGGGGAACAATCTAGCTCACGCGAGCTGTGATATTAGTCAACTTGCTTCGGAATGCACTGATACGGACGTCTTTGCTGTTAAAACTTAAAACCTCCGGCTCTGAGAATTCGGCGGAAGAATTCCAGCCAGCGTCCTTCCCGCTTTGTTCTCCACAGCTGGAAACCATTGAAAGACCGAGCCGTTCCTATGGGGAAGAGGTCGGGGTTGGAAGTGACCCAAACCTGGGAATGTTCTCTGCCCGTGCCGTGGCGTTATGGTACGGACGGCCGAGGGGATGTTCTGGGCTTCTGGCCGACCGTTTCAGGCCAAAAGACGATGGGAGAGAAAATGTTTTATCACTCTGGGTTATTGAGGAATCTTACCTGAACTTACGCTATCAAAATCTTACTTCTCAGTCAGAAATGAGAAAATCGGTTGCGGGTTGGGGAATGACAGCCGTGATCTGAGTGAGGTAGATGTCTTTCTCGTAAAAGGACCAAGACGTCGAGGTGGAAATCGGCCAATGGAGAGATATAATATAGATGGCTCTATAAAGAAGATAATAGATAGCCTATTAAAGAAGCCCTAGACAAAGGCAATAGCGTAAAGGGGACGGCAAAGAGGAAACGAATATTTTATTGCGTTGTATTCCCAATTGTGACGACTGAGTCGCCTCATTTTGGCAACGGAAAGCGGATAAAATTGTCGAGCTTCTTCCACATGATGCAAGCATAAAATATATGAGAATCAGTCGTTCTTCTTTTCTGATCGACTTTGCCTTCTCAAATATCTAGACTCCGGATGTAACGTTATTTAAGAGTAGAGCAATGATGCAATTTCCAACCATCATGTACAAATGAATGGTACGAAGTCACTGGCACTCTCATCCTCTTTCCACTATAGTCTTTGTCTAGGACTGGTTTTTTTAGGGCCACCGCAGCCTTCTTTCCTGGACAGATTGCATTCTCTAAGTCCTTTTACGAGAAATACGCCTCCCTCACTCCGACCATGGTTGTTTAAGGTTCGGGTCGCTCCCAAACCCTACCTCTTCCACATGGGAAGGGGGGAGAGGAAGGACTCGGCCGTTCAATGGTTTTCAGATGTGAAGAACAGACACAGAGAAAAAGTTTTGCTTTCCGTTACCTTTCCAAAGTGATTGGAAAGCAACTTTACTTTCCGATTGGCTTCCATTGCTTTCCGGTCGTCTTCCGTCGTGGAGGGTTGCTTTCCATTTGCTGTCCATTTCTTTGCCTCTACCTGATTGCTTTCCGCTTCCTTTCCATTTGCTCCAATAGAAGTCTATCGGAAAGCAGTTGGAAAGCAAAAATTTTTATCTGGGATGCGGGAAGGACGGTGACCGAAATTCTTCCGCTGATTTCTTAGAGCCATCCGGAAGTTTTAACAGCGAAGGGCGCCGAATTAGTGCATTCCGAAGCAAGTTGGCTAATATCACAGCAGGCGTGAGCCGGATTGTTTCCCTCCGACGGCTGAGTATTGGCTCAATGCACTCCATTACAGCTGCATCAGTCCATATTTACCAATGCTTGCGTGCACGGTACAATGTGTTTCAACTGGTTCAATTGGCACGAAAGCCCGCACGGGCACCCCCATCGTGATTTCTATGTAAAATGATATTTCGCTCGAAGGTGAGATCGGGCGGCAAGAATTTTCCCGACCGTCGCGGCGGCCAGATGATTGCGACTTGCAATCGCTCGAGGTGAAAACTTTTGAGTGGCCGGCGACTTCCGGGTATAAAAAAATCTAGCTTTTTCTACTAGCGCCCGTCAAATTACGATACCCCGTAGCCCCCCTGTGACAACACACGATCTCGCGCCAACGCTCCGTAATTCGCAACTGTTGTAATTAAATTCGTGATCAACCTAATCATTAACGTCAACTGATGGCAGGCTGAAAGTTTTTGACTCCCTCGAAGCATAATGGAATAATTCCATTGACCTCGGTTGATATCAGGTGACTTGAAAAATGTCTGCGTGGGTACTCCTGCATAGGAGTTTGTCATAGATGGCACGGATTTTGGTGGACTTATAATTCAATGTTAATTAGATATATTCTATTGTTAAAGTGACATATATTTTTTGGTGTAGTGGACGTAGTTTTTTTTACCTGTAATAATACTATGTTTCTCAAAATTGCATTTCGCTGCCTGCAAATACGGCAGACACATCAAAATGCTTTAAAGCAACTGTAAATGCGGAATAGATATTTCAACATTTTTAAATATATAACGAACAAAATGAGCATGACACAAACAACATTAAGAAGGCATATTTTATATGTTTCTGTCTTTGCAGTAAGCTACATTTAAATGTCGAAAATAAGTGTAAAAAGGGTACAATCAGTATGTTTCTACATTATTAAGATATGCATTGGACATTTTAAAAATTAAATACCAGTAATAAACACATATTAAATAGGAAATAGATAACATTTATTAGACGTTTTTGTCCGTGTGGGAAGATTTTTTCACCCCTTTTGTTACATCTCAAGAGTTGATAAGGGTGACAAAATGAGAGAGGTACACTGCCGAACTGATTGGTGCAACATTATCCTTCTTCACGCGCAACATTGGTGATTACAACAACAACGGCGTGACATTAGATTAAGGTGGTTCTGGCTTGATTAATTGAGTCAAGACAAATGCAAAGGTACACATTTTTGTTTATTCAGTTAAAAAAAATCCTCCTTCCGCTGATGAAGTGGGTCACCTTTTGAAAACCAAAATTAAGGTACAGTACAAAAGTAAGGTAAGGTACAGAATATGCAGAGTATTCCACGAATATATTTTAATGGGATGTAATAAGTTGATGTTTGATGGGTTGCTCAAGAGTGTGATAGAGGGCAAGCGGGGAAGGGGAAGAAAGAGAATAGGTTTTATAGACGGGATGAAGAAGGGTATATCATATGCCGAGGTGAAAAAGGATATACTAGAGCGTGATAGGCCCCTGAAAGTGTAGAAAACCGGGAGGAGATTCTCTTGCATTTAACAAAACCAACCTTAACCGGCAGAATACTTTTAAAAAATTTTAATGGCCACATTTGTCCAGCCATGACAGCCGACTGCAGCGCCATTTGCACGGAACTACCGCATTTTGACTTTTAGTGCAGCTATAATTCCCTAAAAACTTTAAAAATAAGTGGTATGATGCTTTTATTTTATTTTTATAATATTTATTTGGAATTTTCGTTTCATGTGAACAGTTTTAATTTAAAAGCATGTGTATGCTTTCTTGGTCGAATTAAGGTTTTTCTGCCGTAAATTGAGTTATAGTAAAACTAGCCGGGAAATCCTGTTTCATTTTCATCTCAGTTCATAAAATGCACTTCAAAGATGCTAATTTCAAGTTTTCAGAAATCAGAATCTAGCAACTGTTGAGGCCGGAGCATCCTTAAGACACATCGTTAACACACGACTCATCTCTGTCCTCTTTCTCCATCCTTTCCCCTTTACACCCCCTGCCACAAGCCTCTGCGGCCGCAGACAGGAGAATATGTAAATTTAAACAGATTAAGAGCTAGGAATTTGAAGAGAATAATATATCGAGCCTTTTGCTGCGAAGTAGGCAAATAAGTTTTGCGACTCAGGGGACCTTATAGGCATCAGCCAAGGAAGAGGCTTACTTACTCCCGCAGTGTGGAGTCAATTCGTAAAGGTTGGACAATTCCGCGAAGAAAGAGCCTGTTGCACAACTACCACCATATTTCGTGACAACAATAAGCTAGCCTCCCTCTTCCCCCGCTCAGGTCCCGAATTCAAGTCCCGGCAGAAGCTCTGATTTTTAATGAGACACAAATCTCTATTTGGAAGAGTGCACATCTCCGTCATGGGACGAGACGTGCTATGGTCGTCAAAGGAAGCGGATACCACACCCAAAGAAGTTTTCAGACCACCTCTCGCCTCCGGTGCTGCTTAGTGAATAGTACAAAGAATTCTGTTTTCACCTTTCTCCGCTTAAAAGATGGATAGATCGTATGTTCGTAAAGTCGAGAATAATTGATTTCTTTCATTTTTACCGCTTTCCCTTCGAAAAAAATCTAGCACAACAATATACGCTGTTATTTATTTATTTATTTTTATGTTTTCCCAATAACCCAAGGGAAAACACTTTTACAATACATTGATTTCCAATTGCAATAATTATTTCAAAAACTTACTGCATTACAAAATGTTCACAAAAGAATTATTAAAAAAGCATTACAAAAATATAAAAATACACACTTTTTTCCCTACTACTACAATAATTCTTCTTCAATTCTCAAAATAAAAAATTCACATTCAAGCAATGCATAATTCGCAGGTCATTGTAACGCATGTTTCTTCATTATGAAGTTTATCTGGGAGGTAAATACCTTTTTATCCCACTATATATCTAACTGGTCACATACAGTGTTGTATTCCTTACACATTCTTATAAGTGGTGAGTTACAACAATATCTGGATTTAACAAATGGAATAAAGAAGGAGTAACAGTTCGAAATTAGAGACTCCTAAAATTTATCTATAATGTAGGCGGCGAATTACGGCCGTTAAGATATCCAATGGCCATCATTTGATCGCGAAGTTTGATTTATTATGACGTCGATTCACCACGTTCAGACTTGAACATGTGCCCGGATAACCACCTGTTGAAATACATCTATATAATGCCCTGCGAGCGCCGCATGGTCGTGTGGCAGGGGGTGTTAGATCACCAGCAGTGTAAAGGTGTCAGTTTTTTGGAGATGAAATGGTGACATGTATTATGGGAGTGTATTAAGTGGAGCTCGATTTTTATTGTGGTCGCTTATTATTCGCGGAAAGAACGATTTTTTGTACCTATCTGTTCGGCAGTGTATTTCTCTTATTTGAACGCACCTGTCACACCTAGAGATGTAGTGAGGAGTCAAGATAATATTCTCCGTGTCGCTCTGAAAAATATCAGTTCTGAATTTCTCAAGCAACCTAAGTCTAGTGTGTTGCCTCCGAGGCTCTAGGGGCTCCCACCTTAATCCCTATAAATGTCTTGAGACACTACAGGTACGCTCGTAGCAGTTTTTGATGAAGCTCGCTGCTTTCCTTTATATTTTATTAATTTTTTTGGCTAAATATTTATGGCTACACGGAAAAAAATTCTAGTTAGAATAACAAGGATCCTAGTTATATTTTACTACACAGTGTAGTAAAATATGAACCAACTCGATTCCTGGTTAAAAGTACTACACCGTGTAGTTAAACCAATCTTGTTAGAATTATTACACTTTCTGGTTAGAATGACTACACTTTCTGGTTAGAATGACTACACTTTCTGGTTAGAATGACTACACTTTCTGGTTATTGTAACATCCCTGTACATCCCATCCCTGTATATTAAAATGTAAGAAGGCACTGTGTGAGACCCCCATTAGCGTGAGATGCCGGGCATTACGCCCAGTTGTCTGACCATATGGGTGCTATTGCTCAATCGAATTCATGACTCACATTCAGGTTATCTACTACAAATGTGCAGTGCTTTTTGCTTTCTTCCTCCAAATTAACCATGACAAAGAGATTGACTTCATATTTTCTCAGGGCATTACACGACCCTCCGCGCACGTGTGGGGAATGGTCCACAAAGAAACGTCGTCTTGCCAAAAATCTTCAAAAATTTTCAGTCGCGCGATTCGGACGATGAATTCGTCAAGGACAAGGTTCGCTCGCTGCATACACTCGACATGGGTAGTGGTAACGCGATCCCTCCTTTTCCTTCACGAGTGAGGGAGATGGCGGGAAAAAAGTTGAAATACGGGAAACGTAAGGGCGCGCGAGGGTGACTCTTTACGGCGAGGATGTCGCGAAAGCGTGAAAGACAAGACAAACCCATCGTATTCTTCCCCCTCCCCTCCATACGGGTGCTCGGAGCGGATCGCCGAGCCCTCCTCGCCAAAGGGCTTGCTGCACGAGGGAACACGGCAGCACTCCCCTCTGGAAACGAGACACCGTACTCATCATACTCTGTGCTCGCGCTCATCCCCGACACCCCTTCGTACCTACCTACCCATTCACTCACGGTCCCATCTTCTGCTTTTTGACCGGGATATCGTAGCGGTGACATTATTCTCTCCTTGCGTAGCTACTCATCGGCAAACTGCTCGTCTCTTTTGCTTTCGCAACTTGGCAACCGTTTTTTTTTTATGGACTCCACTTGGTAAACATGGGGTTGTTAATCCAGATAATCCACATCGGCATCATCAGATGTTCAGTCGGGAAGCAGGCTCCATCCACCGTCGTTGTCTCCATCCGCTATTGTCCCTCGACTATTCCTTGATCTCTTTGTATCCTCCTCTCTTCCCTCCTTTGACCGATCCTTCAAGAATTGCAGTTATCAACACTAGAAGTACCGGACTTCGTGGCATACCTATAATCAATTTGGCTCCTTTAATATTATTTTTTTATTAAAGAAAAATTGACATTTTTAATTGAAATAATTTGCACATTGTTTCGGAAATACCTTTAATTTATATCCGTGCATTATTTTGTGAGAATAGTGGTTTATATCAACGCACTATAATTTACCATTTCAACATATAGGTTGTAGCGCTATGCGTGAGGACTTGGACCGGGGAATTCTTCTAAGCATACGCGCTTGGCATATGAATACGTATTTTGAGTGTTTATAAACAATTATCACCGTTTATTAGCACACCCTAATAACTATAAAGAAAACTATTCCAACGAAAGACAATAAAACTCCATTCCATATTGACATCATTCGAATGATACTGGGGAGAGATGACAATGACCCCTCTGGCACTGATAGGTTAAAGGTAATGTACATTATTAACTATTACTGCCATGAGGTTCTCATTAAATGACGCTAAAAAAATGAAAGTCAAGAAATATGCAAGAGCTGAGACGATTCATTCAGAAGAAACGGATTGTCAAAACATGAAAGGGATCAAAATGACCCCTGCGGTACTTCTAGTGATGACTCATTCCCTCTTTTATTCTCTGTTAGCATACGCCCCATATATCAGTACCTAATTACTTGCTCTATTCTTCCTTTTTTGAGCCTAGCGTTCTTATGTTCTTTGTTGTTTATTTTCATTACTTTTGTTTGAACACATTCATTTTCATCTCGCAACCCTTCAGCACTACTAGCTTTGTCATTATTCTCCGAAGTGCTACAGTGTCATCGGCTAGTACTGCCATATCATCAGCTAGGCATGAGCGTATGTAATAACATGATCCATCTGTTTTACTGTTTCAATGAAGTATTTCCTCCTTCCCTAGTCATTTTTATTTTTCATAAATGGACCCTTCTTTGGATAGAGTGTATTTCCTCATAGCGAGTCAAAACTCGTGTTGGGTTGAATTCATAGCTAGGGGAGGACGTAAGAAGCAGTATGTCCTGGGCGGCAGTTTTTTTCACAAATGGAAAGAGTTTTGGCATGCACCCAAAAATTAAAGTCGATCCACTGTGAAAACCCCCAACAATGAAAAAAATTGAAACATTTTTGGCCTTAAAAACTTTTAAACACTTACTCATCAATTTGAAGGGTAAAATAATTAACTAAGCCGAAAGTAAGCATCGGCCAAAACTATGACAATGGTTATGGGACAAATCTCATCCATGGTTCCTAATTCGTTCGGATGGGTTTCCGTTGCCCTTAGAGCCTCAGAATGATGGAATGACTGTTATTATGCTTCTTTTGTGTTTTTTCATTTTCATTTAAAATTGTTAGTAATACGATTATTTTTTCCACCTCTCAATTTTAAAAATGCACCAAAAAAGGTTTTATAAGTATTTTACGTGTTTGCCCATAGTATCAGCGGGTACCTACTCACTCGTAGGTCTGCGAAAATTGTAGCTACGCAACTGCAGTAAATATTAATGAAGCTCCTCATTCCTTCTGTACCCTCTTCTGTCGTCCTAAAGTCCTGTTCTCTGTCTCTGACGTACTTGAGGCCAAAATAGGTCCTGAAAAAAAATAGGTGCTAAATCAATGAGAGTCGTGGTCGGATGAAGACCTATCTCTGCAAGATGGCGTCGGCAGTGATCTGGTGGTCAAGGGACGTTTATACAGAATAGTGTGTGGTGCACAGCATTTCGAGTGAATTTGAGTTTCTAGCTAGCCAAATATAATGACTTCATTTACTCCTCAAGTCAATCTATAGTAGGGTGTAAATACTTACTTTCTTCTAAGGGAATTTTTTAATGGGAACAAATTATGGAAGTGTTTCCTTCAGGCTTTCTGTAATATGTCAAATGCATGCATACAATATAATTTTCTTTACGTTCTATGACGTTCGTTCTATACAATGCGTAAACGCCATTACTCTCTGTTCATCCACGGGCCTTCTGGTAACTGCTCGTCTCCGATTGCCTCTTCTTTAACTTCTCTCCAACTTATTCTTGGCCATCCTCTCTTCTCAACCTTGTGGGTACCATGTTAAAAGTTGCTTTGGTAATATCTCGTACGTCATACGTTGTATAAGACCATATCACACAATCTGTTCTTTTTAATGTCATCGACTATTGTGTGTGTTTCACTCCCATTATATTCCTTATTCTTTTATTTGTAGTTCTTTCCCAGCCTGATATCCCCGCAGATTGTCTCCAGTGTCCATCTTTGTAGCGAAAGGAATTTTTTTAATTTTCTCCTTCATCAGCCATATCTCACTCCCGTACGCGATAATACTTCTAACAATTGCATGATACAGAGCCTTTTTTGTTTGATTTGGATATACTTTGATCCCATAAAATGCTGGTAAAAGTAGATATTTCTCTATTTCCTTTTAATTTTTTTCCTTTAGTTGCATCATCCAGGGTTCCATTCCGAGTTATTTTAGCACCCAGGTAGTTGTATCCTTGGCAGTATTTCATTTCTTGTCCTTCTTCCAGCGCTATGTTCTCTTCATCATCATCTTCTAAAGGCTAAGCCTTGTCTCTGCAGTTATGTGTCCCTGTGTACTGCAGATCTCTTCAAATCAGCACATGTTTGTAATCCCAACGTACTTAGTACATCACTTAGGAACTTCTTTCTTGGCCTCCCTCTGCTTCTCTTGCCGAGCACCTTTCCCTCCATTATATTTTCTAAAAAATTATTATGTCGAAGAATATGACCAATGAATTCAAACTTCTTTTGCTCCATCTGTTTTATCAGTCTTCTTTCTTCTTTTATTTCCCTCCGCACCTCTTCATTGCCCTTCCTGTCAGTCCATCTCGTTTTTGTCATCATCCTCCATATCAATATTTTCATAGCTTCCAACCGCGACTTTTCAATCTTTTTCAATGTCCAGCTTTCACAGCCATATAGTTGTGTGCTCCATACAAACGTTTTCGCAAAAGATTTCCTTGTTTCTACTTTAATATTTCCTAGAATATGATTTTTATTTTCATATTCCTGCTTTGCCAAGGCTATCCTTTTTACTGCAGAGGTGCTTCTGTTATCTCTTGAAATTATGCTCCCAAGGTAGCTGAACTCTTCTACCTGTTTTATTATCGATCCCCCTATCATTATATTTACATTGGGTTCGTGTCTAGATACTGTCATAGCTTTGGTTTTCTTCACATTTATTTTCAATTTCCATTTTGGTATATTCTCTTGTGCTCGCCCAATGCAGATATTTTGAGTCTATTTGATATTTATTCCCAGGCCCCAATCTTTGTATTCTTCAATTAGCTTTCGTGCCATGTACGATAAGTCATCGTGGTCCCGGGTTATCATTATTTAATCGTCCGCAAAGCCCGAGGAATATATGGTGTTTGTACTACTCAAAGGGATACTCATTCCTTTACATTTTAAATATATTTTTAGCGCTATTATTTTGGTGTGGTGCGTGACACTCCATACTTCGGAAGCGTGGACCATTGGAAGAGCAGATCAGGAATAGACTAGAAGCCTTCGAAACCTGGTGCTTGAGGAGGATGCCGAAAATGAAGTGGACGGGCAAAAGAGGAAATGAAGATGTATACAGAAGAGTAGAAGAGGAAAGGACCATACGGAGAAGAAGAACCAGATAGACACACCCTGAGGCACAATGGATTTAAGAAAAAGAACATAATCAAAGGGAAAAGTACCCAGAGGAATCCTCAGGAATAAACTCATAGACCAAATAAAGAGGAAAGTACCTTCGAAGAGATACCAGGAAGTGAAGGTCCCACCATAGGGAGGGCTGCAATCAATCAACCTTAGGATTGAATGACCGTTGAAAAAACTTGGAATTATAATGAACGGTTTTTTCCAAGTTATGTCAAATGTAATTTTAATTAATGCTTTAATTAAAGTTTCTCCCCTCTGTCACACTCATCAACATGCCCATCGTTCTTAAGGCGTCTTTATTAGTCACTCTCTTCACTCATCTTACCCTTTCCAGCATCATCCACGGATACAGATTAAAAAAGATAGCGCTCTGTAGTTTAGTGTTATCATCCGATTTACCCATTTGAAAGAGGGGAGTTTAATCATGAAATTAGGTCACAACAGGGATATTTACTTTTACATCGAAACGAATAAACGGAATATTGCGAACTGTGTAAATGTATTCTCCTTTCCATTTCATCGGAAAATGACTACGAACAGAGTATTCCTTTAAATGTCAAGTTAGTGGCCTTGGTGTTGAAGGAGGTCGGATTATTTTTCGACGTGCGACGTATCGGATCGGTTTCTCCGACAGCAATGCATCATCGATCCCTCGTAATTTCCTGATTTGCCCATATTTTGCGTTCCGCCTCCGAGAACACAAAAGTCGAAAGTGATTTGTTACCTATTGGCATGCACGAAAGATCCCTCCGACCTATAATCAGCCTTGATGATTCTGCTGACAAATTGCTGAAACGCTTGACTTTGACCACCCTTAGGATTGAGCGCTTTATATACCTGTAGAGGTTTGTAACAATGATAAAGGCGCAGTCATAATCTCCTTGCGCGGAAAAATCAGATGGTATACTAATTTACGAGACAACGCGCCATATTTTCTTGCTTATTTCTCTCTTTCTATAGTCGCGCATCCTTTCACTCACTGTCTAGTGTAGGAAGAAGATATCATCTCTTGATAATCCATTCTGTTATTTGCACTGTCGTTTTCCTGAAATTTCTCCTTCCTTTCACTCAAATTCTGATGAAAAAGTAAAAGAAAGATGCTACTTCGCTCTGTTGAGGACACACCTCCAATACGCCGCGAGCATTTTGGGCCCTGGTCATAAAGATACATACATATACATACCAATCACGCCGTTCCCTTTCGGGGTAGGCACAGTCAAAATTTTTCACTCATTATTACATATTTATACACCTAACTCTGCTTCAATAATTTCCTCCATACTGACCTATCCTTGCAAACCTCTTTTGCCTCATTTACCCCCATACACTGTTTCATACAAGCTCTTCTGTTTTTAAGACTCCTAATATTCCTCCTCCTAAGAATTTCCACAACCACAATTTTCTCGGCCTACTTCTACCTCTCGCACCATTCATTTCACTCTTATATATCTGTTTCGTTATTCGACTCTCATCCATCCTCTCAACATGGCCAAACCAACGAAGCACACTCCTTTCATACACGTCCATTACTGGAGCATTTAACCCACATTCATTCATGACCCAATGATTCCTGACCCTATCCATCCTATTTTGCCGTAAATACTCCTCAGATAACTCATTACCACGGCGTTTAGTCTACTCATATGTCTATCTGACATACCCACTATTCACTACCATATAGCAAAGTGGGAAGAAGTACACTTTTGTACACGGCAATTTTTGCTTCCTTAGACAAGCACTCATTCCTTGATATGCTCCACATGCTACCTACCACTTTCCTTCCAGCATTCGCACGCCTCTTTATCTACTCATCTATTCTTCTATCTTTCGCATACATCTTACCTAAGGACACAAAATCATCCACCTGTTCAATTACTTCACCATTCGCCCTCATCATACAGTTATTCTCCCCATTCTCCTTATCAAAAACTACTACTTTAGTCTTGCACGCATTTACCTTCAATTCCATTCGCTCTGTTGATTCACAAAACTTATCTAGGAGCTTCTGTAATCCCTCTTGGTTCTCTGAGATTAAAACAGCATCATCCGCATATAGTAGGACTCGCACATTTCCATTTCCATTCAAAACGCCATCGTTTTCACTACATGATTCTCTAATCCATTTATCCATAAATACATTAAACAGCCATGGTGACATTACGCATCCTTGCTTTACGTCGTGTTTTATTACAAACCAATCACTCAGAACCCCGTTAACTCTCACGCTTGCCTAATTATTGTCATACATCGCCATCATAACATTCAATAACTGCCCATTCACTCCATAGTCTCTCAAAACCTTCCACAACTTCTTTCTATTTACTTTATCATAGGCCTTGTCTAAATCAACAAATGTACAATTCACTTTCTTTCGGACACCCATACATTTTTCTATCACTTGCTGAAGCGCAAAAAGCTGGTCACTACATCCTCTCCCAGGCATAAACTCACACTGCACACACCATATTCTGTCAGAAGTAATATTCCTCACTCTTTCGATTATAATTTTGCTGAAAACTTTTCCCAGAATGCTCAATAAACTAATGGCCCGATTATTATTATATTCGGTCTTTCCTACCTTCCCTTTGTACAATGAAACAATGATTGCATTCTTCCAATCCACTGGAACAACAGAAGCCTGTAACCATACGTTATATAGTTCACACATCCGACAAATGAGTAAATTACAACCACACTTCAATATTTCACTGGATATCTCATCTACGCCTTCAGCCTTTCCATTTTTCAATACTCTCATTGCCGTTATAACCTCATTCTTAATGATATCCTTTTCCATCACCACATTCTCGCATACTACTTCGCAAGGCTCATCCTCAGCGCCTGCAACATAATTGCATATTTATTCAAAATACTCCCTCCAGCAGACCCTGATATTGCTTGGTTGCATGCGTGAGGATGCTCTATCCTTGAAGCAGGGAGATTAGGACGAGTATATTGGAAACAAGAATGTGATTGATGCGTGCGAGAGTTTAAAAGGAGTGATTGTAGAATGTGCTGCAAATGTATGTGGGAAAGGAGTGGTTGGAAGAATGAAAGGTGATGCTTGGTGGAATGAAGAGGTGAAAATTGCAGTCAGGGAAAAGAAAGAGGCGTACAAGAATATGTTGCTGTCAAATCTGAGGAAGAGCGCACTAAGGCATGCGAGATATGCAGAAAGAAAAAGAATGAATGCAAAATGGTTGTGAAAAGGAGCAAGGAAAGAATGTGTGCGGATGAAACTAGCAGGAGCGATTTTGAAGGTAATAAAAAGCTGTTTTGGAAGTGGGTAAAAAGGGCTAAGATTGGTGAAGGCAGGGGAATGAATGCGGTAAAGAACAACAGTGGAGAGATCGTGTGGGTCATAAAGATTTAACAAAAAAAAATAACGAATTACAGAGAATAGCAGCACACTTCGTTAATAACTGCTACGAGCAAACATGTAGTGTTTCATAACTTTTAGAGGGACTAAGATGGGAGCCCCTAGAGACTCGCAGGCCACAAACTACGCTTAATTTGCTCGAGAAATTCATAACTGGCGTGTTTCAGAGCGAAGCAGTGAATATTATTATGACGCCTCACTACATCTCTAGGTCTAACAGAAGCGATAAAATAAGAGAGATGTATTGCTGAACAGATAAGTGCAAAAACTCATTCCTTCCGCGCACAGTAAGCAATCACAAAAAAAACTGAGATTCACTAAATACATTTCCATGATACACGGCACCATTTCTCCTCCCAATAACTTACGTCTTTACACGGCTGGTAGCCTTACACCCCCTGCCACACGCCCATGCGGCGGCTCGTAGGGTAGTTTATAGATGTAGGTGTAGATCCACGACTGTTGTTAAAAAAACTGGCTCAAATTTTCTACGCTAATATCTTTGAATTTATAGGATATTATTCAGCAAGAAAATACTCCAGAGGATTTTAGCTCACGCCGCCATATGTCATCCGATTATTGACTGTCCACAGTTTAGTCATTTAATCTGGAGAAAGACAACTGGGGTGTTATGCGTTAAGCGGATCAGAAGGAGTCTAAAGGAAAGGGTTTTTAAATCAGTTGTGAGACAAGCCCTGATGTACGTTTCCGAGATATGGCCCATGAAGAAGAGGCAAGAAAAGAAATTGGACGTGTTGGAATTGAGAATGTTGCAATGGACTATGGGAAACATAAGAGAGGTACATTGCCGAACAGATAGGTGCAATAACTCGTTCCTTCCGCGCGCAATAAGCGATCTCAAAGGAAACTGAGCTCCACTAAATACACGGCTCCATTTCTCCTCCCAAAACCTTACATCTTTACACGGCTGGTGTCCTAACAACCCCTGTCACTCGCCCATGCGGCGGCTCGCAGAGTACATCTACATCTACGTGATACCCTGCGAGCCACCACGAGCGTGTGTGGCAGGGGGTGAAGATCACCAAATATGCACTATTGACATGCAACTAGGATATTTAATGGAGACATGCTAGAAAATAGGGTCACATGGAGCTAGATGGTTAGTATCTACATAATAAGGAAGGAATTGTTGGTTGTTATTACATGCATCATGCATTACAGACTACTCTAACTATTTTTCACCTACCTATCCCTTTGCTACGCTGCCTATTGTTCTCTCTTATAGTACGAGGGAAAAATGACATTTTAAATCTATCGGTACGACAATCTATCTCTCTAATCTTGTTAATATGATCAAACCTAGCATAATACGCTTGGGGTTCTCAATACATATCTAACGTCATCTGTGAAAAAATCGGTTTCGAATTTACTTAAAAGGTTTAACCTAAATTTTAACTTGCGTTCTGATAGTAATTCCCATCCTAGTTCTTCTATTAAGCTCGTAACACTTATACAATTATCATAACGGCCTTTAACAAACCTAGCAGATCTCCTTTGCACGCGCTCTAATTCTGTAATCATACCGTCCTCGTATGGATCCCATATACTAGCGGCATATTCTAAATGAGACCTGACAAGTGTAAAATAGCTTCTTTGTAGTATGTAGATGTGGATGAACTTCTTGCTTACCAGTTTCGTAATTTGACGCACCATCTGCCCAGCATCACTTCGTCAAGGCATCGATCTCAATGCAATCTCGTCGATGACCGCGCTGCATTCTAGAGTGCTCTGCCCACTTTCATATGCACATGCCTTTCATAATTCCCTCGCTCTCAACCCTGTCTATTCTATTTTTACCAATCCAGCATTCATGCAACGCCCCGCTAGTACCGCATACGCAACGCGATTATCTGAAATTTATGCCGACTCCAGGGCCGCCCCTAGAGCTTGAGGGGCCCCGAGGAACTATGACTTGCGGGGCTCGTGGGGCTCCAGACAATTATGATTTGCGCGGCCCTGGGAAAATATGGTTTACGATCCTGAAAAATATAGTTATTCGAGCACTAAAATATAAAACCAGTTCGTAGAATGATTTATTATCATTTTCAAGGTATTAATTAAAATCATAAGTAAACCTTTCTTTTTAATGTGAAATAACCCATTTTTAACAGATGCCATAAAAAAGAGCAATAGCTAAAGTCTAAAGTGATCTGTTGCATTAATTCGGCAATAACTGCAGATATTTCTAGTCATATTTCTTCATCTTGTGACCATCGAGTTCCTCCCAATTGCGGCGTGGGTCCTGGGGCAGTTTCCCCGCTTGCCAGGCCCAAAGGGCGGTCCTGACGGGCATATATTAGGCTCACTGTCATACAATCAATAAATTTTGGAATGTATATTTTATGCACCGATACTTATCCTTCTCTCGTTATAATTTGGAATTTTAGCTGATTGGTAGGATTTTGGACACCCCTTGCACGAGTCACCTCGCTGGGTTAAAAACTTACCTCCCCTCCCTCCCCCCCCCCGGTCTCGAAGCTTCTCGCTTATCACCTGGGACGGGTAAGTAGTGGGGAAAAAGGGTAAAAGGAGTGGGAAGGGTTAGCGAAAACGCAGCCACTAGGAGGCCGACACCATGAGGCGGATTGCCGTTAAAAGGACGACATCGGGCCCCACCTCCCCCTAGTCCTCGTAGCTGTTGGGTTACCCCAGCAACTTTAGACGAGTCACTGCCAGTCTCGCTTGCGCAAAGACTTCCCACACATCTGTTGAGAGCCGGCGAAGCCCACTGCCCAAATTCTTGGAATAGGGTGTCCGCCGGCACCCTTTATGGGTAGACGTCGTGTGGTCGGGGGATCGGGGTCCCACCGGACCAATGGATGGTCGATTGGACCAATTATGTTCAAATGTTACACCCTACACATCAAAATTTCAGTCTACCCCAGGATTTTGGACAGTCATTCTGCTAACTTCCCAATTTTTTAGACATAATTTCAATTTCCCTCTTATACATGGCTCGTCATCAGGTCTCTCTTAATTTCGCCATTTGCTCGGCCTCTGTTTATGCCGTCAAAATGCCTATCCGTGCCGTTATGCTCACACAATATCACAACTCCTGGGATTTCCGTTGCATAAATTGCTCTCTATCAGGTCTGTCTTAATTTCCGCTCAACCACTACCTCTACTTTTGCCGTCCAAAACTCCGATTCCTCCTCCTTCTTCTACTTCTAAGCATCCCCATCATTATCCCAATATAATCCTCTTCAACAGCCCTTGCCTCTCAAGACGTCCTCCTTTTCTGCATCTCCGAATCTATCCCCTGACCTACGCTGTCGACTTCCTTCCCTCTCCCACCCTATCAAGTACTTCCTTGTTCGTCTTCCTCGCCACCCAGCTCACCCTCGCCATTCTAGAAAAGTATCGTCCCATTTCGTTGTTAGCAATGTATGTACCGTTTGTCACCTTCTTGACATTAATCGCGATTTTTCCGATAAACTATGCCGCACTCTTCAGGCCCAAATGCTGTAAAACCATACCTGATGGATCATTCAATTTAAATTGTCCTATTTGTGCACTCATCGTTCTTCATTTGAAACATATTTCCCACGTTCCGAGCGCATTTAAATTCGATTTTACTCCCTTGAGTCGAGAGATTTAAATCGAAACAGTGCCACCGTCAGTCTCACGTCAAGTCTTGATGTTATACGTAGGAAGAAAGATGATGACAGTAAATTGGTGATACCACAGAGAAAATAACGCAGGATAGGCCAAATACACAAAAAGGTAATGTACGTTTTACTCTATGGCTGTCAATCACAGCTAAGTTGCGGTGTCCGTGGCAGCAAGGGACTTATTTTTATTCATTGCTCGAAAATTGACGCTGCCTCAAATTTACGATTGACGTTTTTTTATAAATCATAACGCAAGTTAACAAAGTATTTCCATATTTGATAATAAACACTTGTTTAAATTTCCACACTTTAATTTTCGCCACCGTTACGTGACCAGTGTTTATTTTCAAATCATATAAATTATTTCTCAAAGGTGTTTTTTTTTGTCACAACGCCATAACTTCCATAATTCTTAATCAAACATAATGATTCAAACATCGTTTTTAAGCTTATATTCCTCGCTATTGACGAAAAATAAACAAATGGTTTAAAATTAAAGTTTTTGTTAAAAAATGAGCCAAAATTAACAGGACCATCTGTTGACAATATAATCAACTAATATGTTGGCTATGGTTACGTGCTTAAAAGACTGTAGGAGGCGCCATCTATTAACATATCGTTTAGTTAGATTGTTTACATTCTACATGTAATCAGTGTGACCGTTTACGTTATGTATCTTTAATACAAACATAAATAACATATGATTGTCCATGGGAAGAAACAGGCAGAAGAACAGGAAGGAAGAAACGGGAAGAAGCTGCATACTGTGCGAAATATTCGACGGTTGGAAGAACAGGAAGAAAGAAGGAAGAAACAGGAAGAAGCCGCATACTGAGCGAAATATTCGCACGGGTCAGCTAGTTTGGAAATACTTTGATATCTTTCGTAATAATTTATTAAAAACGTCAATCGCAATTTTGAGGCAATAACGTCAATTTTCCACTGGTAAATTAAGAAAAAGTCCCTGTCTGCAAAGGATACCGCGGTGTAATTGTGACTGATAAAAAAACCCTGATTATGGCATAATAGGCTAAAACAATGGTCGGTGACGAAAATAAAAGTGTGGAAATTTATTCAAGTGTTTATTTCCAAATATGGAAATCCATAGGTTCCACAAAGTTTGCGGCTCTTATGTTTACGAAGTATGTTTGATATCAACACATATACATTGCCAGACAGAAGTTTTATTATTATTATAATTAAATAGTTACAAGTAGGACATTGGTGGTAACAATAAAACTGACGGTAACAATAAAACAGCCGAATAAAAGAATAAACCTTGAAACCCTCTACTTTTTTAACCTATTAAAAAATTTTTTTTTTCGGAAGGGCTCAAACAATTTTGCTGATCGGTTGTTCCAGTTCCGTATGGTCCTTTTCAAGAAGGAGAACTGTTTTACATTAATCCTTAGTGATCGGCACTTTATCTTGAACTGGTGATCATTTTTCCCCTCAAAGTTAGGCTTTACTATGTCCTTCCCAAATTCATCCCATGATTTTTCCTCACTCACTATTTTATACTTCCCACATAGCCTGCTCCTTTTCCTCCTAACCTGTAAACTTTCCTATCCCAGTACTCTTAAGAATTTTTGTAACACTCTGTTTCACTGTGTTTCCCTAGCACACACCTAGCCGATTTTCTTTGCACCTCAGCAACCGCACCAATTAATTCAGTTGCACTTGTGTTTCCGATGATCCCTTAGTCACAAAATCCCCATCATCAGTCTTTTTTTCTTTGCACGTCCCAAAAGTCGTGTAAATACAGAAAAGAGGCATTTTTATTTGCTCGAGCTGCCCATGTGCGAGATATCCTTCCGACTCGCCCACGTCCGCACAGGCAATGATTTATAAGTTCACGGAACGTGAAAGTGCTTCCACTCGGGGGATAAAGTGCCAGTATCTCCAAGTAGTATTTATTTGGATTTATTAAAAGAATACTAGGAAAAGGTGACGAGAAGGTGAAGGAGCGATGTTATTTTTCTCTCGTGAGACCCCACTTGGAGTACGCCACTCGTATATGGGACCCTTACGAAGTAGGACCAGTTTCAGATATAGATCGAATACAGCGGAGGGCAGCTAGATTTGTTAAAAATTGTTATGATAAAAATGGTATTGTTACAAAATTGCTGAGGGAATTGGGGTGGGAATCGATATTCATTCGAAGGGAGATATATTGGTTAAATCTTTTACGAAAGTTTGATGTAGACTATTTTTTGCCAGACGTTCAAAATATTTTGCTTGAGCCAAACTATTATGGTAGGAACGATCACAGGAATAAGATTAAGGAAATAGACTGCAGAACCGATAAATTTAAGATGTCATTTTTTTCACGTACAATAAGGGACCATAATAGTTGTGATTGATCAGTTCTAGGATATTGACTAGGTTAACTAGGTTTTTTCAGCAGTGCTAAATATCTTAACATGAATTGTAGATACTAACCTCGCATGCAATCTCCGGCATATATTCCTGCATGTCTTAGTAAATTGTAGTGCTATTTATATGTCGCATTAATAATACTAACCAGTAGTTATATCTTGAGTATTGTCCTGCATGGTAGCATGTTCTTTTTCCTATCACTCTCCTGGTTTATGGTCTGACTGCGTGCCGTTGCCCTGACTGCTTTTGGCCTGCGCCTGGCATTCGGGGGAACGCGCGCGGTTCTGATTGAACTGGAATTGAGTGCTGCATGCCTCGTGTGGAATCGCACCCCGTACCATGCACCCTCGTGGTGGCTTGCACGGTATTTCGTAGATGTAGATGTAGTAACTCACTCACAGCCTCGATATTACGTTTGAACATCCGGTCCGAATTCCTCGATTTGAACATTGTGTTTCTTACAGTACGCTGGGCATAAAATAAATGCCTGCAAGTTTTTACGCGAACATCTACACCGATCAACATTTCATTGCATATTTTTATTTTCGTGCAACCAAATGGGAGAACTGCGCAATAAAACCGAGGAACTAACGTTTTTAGGAAATAACGACCATAGGTTGATAGATATTCGAAACGATAAAATCAAGCAGCGAATTTCGAAGACTTAATATCTATTATGAGGAATAACAGAATGGCATCAAATACTTGGAGTGCTTTTTAATTCCTTCCCAACAACTTTGGATGCATTCGAGAGAACATATATTGCGGAATTTTCTTACTAGTTCCGTTCGATATTGATACTAGGTTTCAGTGATGTCATTTTAATGTTATAGAATGCCAGCGTAAATGTAGAGCAAGACGATGATATTAAAATGGCGTCACCAGGCCCATTCCACTTGAGCACAGCGAGCTGATAAAATAAATAAAGAAATTTAATTGGCCACAATCTGCCTCAGTGGTCACCAACCATTTTTCCGCGGACCACTGATTGTCCTCGAGAACATTTTTGTGGTCGGTGGAGAAACATGGAATTCTCGAGTCGTCTGCTGCTTGCGTCAATCCGGATGAAGTCCTACGCGGAACAGACTCGTATTGGTCACGGAAACCTTATATTAGCGGCACCATGGCCACTTGATGGGAACTATCTTGAGAGTTTCGAGCACCACACCCCTCCCCCTCCTGGATGTCCAAAAAGATCACCCAGCGAGGACTCGAACCCTCGATCCCTATGTGTTGGCTAGAGAAGTAGCCACCGGATGCTGGGATTTTACCCCAATATGCCACCGAGCTGGCAAGAGTTGGAGATTATGGGGCCTGAAAGGATAATCGTCCGTTACTGAGTGCACAATTTGATAACTTTTTAAGCGCATGAATCGTAAAAAAATCTTCATCACATTAATTATAACATCTATTTTTCTCGGTGGAATTCACTCTGCATGTATTCATATATAAAATGTATAACCTTTATTTTAAAATGACTGGTTTAATTTATCATTTCCCTCATATTTTTATTTTAATTATTTATTTTATTGTCGTTCAAAAAGATGTCCGATGAGCCCTTAGCTCTAATAGGATTTTTTAACCAGTTATAAAGGCATTATAAACGATAGCATATAACGACAATCATGTTGAATAGCAAATAATAAGTACTAGTCAGATACTAAAAAACAAAATTGTCATACTGTAAATTTGACAAATAATGTTTTATGTAGAAAGAAGTCCTTTGCCATAGTCATATTCGTTTCAATAAAAACGATATAAAGAGTTTACGGAGCTGAATTCAAATAAAAACCGAAAATCACTTGTATGCACGTGCTTTATTCTCGGCATAATACATCGATAATTATTGGCAACCATTATAATGATATGAAGCTTATTATTTTGCGTTTAGGAGAAAATCTGCATAGATATGCAATCGATTTGTTTTGAATTGTGTATGTCAAGTGCCAGAAAGCTACGTATTAAAATAGCATTAAATTGCACAGAAACCAAATGGACAACGTACATTTTTTTCACTGCTGCTGCTCCTGGCCACATGTGTCTTCGCAAATCGTGACAAAACCATGCAAACTGCCCACTCCCAATCTCATGGACCCATCTGAATACATATGACGCCAACCATGATGGCTGACGCGCGCATATTAGACCGGCACAGACCGGGAGGGCGCGTCTGCAGGGTTGGCGGCCGAAGGAACATATGACCTGGTCACTGTGTGGGACTGCTGTTCTGTTAACTTTTTTTCAATTTTATTATTACCAATACTACCAATGAGTACACGCACGCAAAGTTTCACACAGATATCTGCATAAACAAAAATCGCTCCAATCTCCTTAAGGATTAATTGGTACTTACGTGGAAGGAACGCAACTCTGATTCCCAAGCACGACACATGGAACTGCTACCTTCAAAACAAAAACAGTAAGCCACCCGTCAGCGGAAATGCTCGCGAGGAGGAAGGGATGGGGTCGCTTTTGTTCCGGCGTCTGCGAGGTGCGCGGGGTGGGGGTGGCGGCCAGTGAGAGGGCGGGGGTGAGAGATGGAGGAGGATAATCGCGAATGCTTGCTGGGGGGAGGGGGGGGACTTGCAAGCGAGGGGAGATCGGAGGGTGGAGGTTGGCGGAAGAAAAGTGGTCCCGCGAGGGAGAGAAAGAACGAAATAAAGAAAGATGAACGTCACCGTGCGCACACCGTTTCTGAGTATAAAAGGGTCGCGCGCGGCTCTGCCAGCCCTGCAGACGTTCGTTGCCGGTGCGCCTTCATCCCCGCGCCACACACGCGTCAAGAGTCTGGTAGGAGAGAAGAGCTCGGAGGAAGAAGGAGGAGGGATTTTGAAGGAGAAAGAGAGAGCCAGGGAGGAAGAGGTGGAGAAGGACGAACAGAATCGTCGAGAAATCCTCGAGGATCACCAGGGAGTCAGCCCTATTGCGGTTCAACTCTTCCACCGCTGATAAACCGTATGTATTTGTTAATTTCATTTTTTTATGCAGTAAAAACCCGTAAAAATGGACATCTCTGACTTACGAACTGTATTCAAATACTAAAATGCGTCAAATACAGTATTTACGTACGGACATTCAAACTTTGGGACACAATTACCTTAGGAAATTAATTTTTTTGCCAATATGAGCACATTTCGCTGGATTTTTTTTAAACCTGCATAACTCTTATGTTATTTTTGTCATATATTTCGTGAACACTATAGTTATGTGATAATATTTATTGCTAATTCTGTTTTCCATCATGTTTTCGGGAAAATAATCCCTTGGTAGTTGGAGATACCGTCAAGTTTTGACACAATCTTCATCCATGGGATGGAATAGATTTATCAATCTGCTTGTTAAATCACTTAGCATAGAGGCGCCTATGACACAAAGACGGGCTATCATAGATCACAGCCGTCCTTAAGATAGATGTTTTACCACATTGCGTGTACAATGTGCACTGTACATATGCTCTTGTATTTCGTCTTCATCAGTCCATTCAATTAGGCCCGGTTCTGTAATGTCAGGTCGACGTTAACCGAAAGATGACGAAGACCTAACGTTAATTAAATGTCGGAGGCGGATTTTTGTTTTTCATGTTAAATCACAGAGGAAGTTAGATGCTATCTTTGATGGTAGGTATTTGCATTAGATTTCAAAATAGAGAAATAAAAAGAGAAAGTAGTAGAGAAAAACTATAGATCATCAAGCTGGGCCTAAGATTTTTTTGCGCGAGAGCTAATTTATTTGACTTCAACCAGGGCCAACTTTGTGAAAGAACATGAATATTACATATTAAAGGTAAAAGTTTATATTCCATTCGGGCTAACAATAAATATAGTCAGCCTTTCTGGCATAGGCATTATCAGGTTCAACTGGCAAAGCTACTGGCATTCAATCGTATTTCGTTTGGAGCAAAGTTTACTGACAGCATTAAGTGCTGTCATTCCATGAGATAGTGACGGAAAACGTTCAAGCCATAGCCATCTTATATATTAATAGTCCGACGAAGAACTCAACTACACGGCTATGGCTTTACGGTTGGGCAAGTGTTTCAATTTATCCATTCCAGCACCTTTGAAAGTGACGGGTATACGTTGATGTCGTGAACGACGTGATTAAGTTGAGTGACATGGTTCGGGGTTAATTTTTCAATCGGTCACGTTTGTGAGGCTTTTAGTCAACTGTGATTCAGATATCATTTCTACAAAACATAATTTTTTGCATTAAATTATATTACACTATTTTTTTTACTAATATGTAGTGATGGACGGTGTTGCGTTCATGCTGCACAAACACCACTGAAATTCATCCAATAAAATTGCTCATTTTTTGCCTTGGTTTTTTCGTTTAGTTTCCCTTGCATGTAAAAATTCCTCAGGATAATTTCACTGGCATATCTTCGTTTTTTTTTTAATTTTTATATTGCATTTTTGAAACCACATCAGTTTTTGTTCAACCTATAGTTTTATTTTTCTGATTTAAGTTCGCCTTAAACTTTTGCTCCCTTTCCACTTTTATTTCTTTGGTGATCCGGGGGAGGGATGGGGCTGAATTAACATGCAATCTCTGCCTACCGAGACCGGTGCGTGGATGATAATATTGCAGAAGTTTTCCGAAAACATGCAACTTATTGAGCGGAGATGGATCTGTCCACATTTTATAGAAGGTTGTTTTGGCGTCCTGATTACGAAAGCCCTTCAGACTTGGAGTTATTTGTAGGTGTACTAATGGGATGAAAACTGATAAAAATATTTAAGTTGCGTTATTTTTTATTTAAAAGTATGTATTATCCTTTTGGAGGAGGAAGAATAGCTGGTTTGAACAGGTAATAAGTGGCGAAGGGATGATAAAGGCCATGATAGAAAGGAGGAGGTTGGGTAAGCGGGGAAGGGAAAGAAAAGGTAGATAGTACCCTGAGATGACGAGAGAAATTGTGTTTGGGGGTAGGGCCCCGCGCTCGCAAAAATGTAAAGCTTTTTACCCATTAATATTTAGTCCCATCTTAATCGGTAGAGGCTGGTGATTAAAGTTGGAGGACACGTTGGAGGAGAAAGTTCGAGCAATTAGAGTATTTTAATTGCTTAGGTAGTACGCCAGAAGAAAACGGACATAGTAGCTAAGTCATGCGAAAGTGAATACCGCTAGCTAAGGAGGCGTTTAGTAATATAAGGGAGCTGACGACGGGGACCTTGGGTAAGGATGTGAAGAAGAGGCTGGTGAAGAGCTTCATATGGAGCGTAGCGTTGTATGGGGCAGAAACGTGGACCCTCAGAAAGGAGGACGAGAATAGGCTGGAGACATTCGAGACGTGGGCGTGGAGAAGGATTGAGAAGGTGAAGTGGACGTAGATGAAGACTAACGAGGAAGTGCTTGAGATGGTGGGAGAGGAGAGGAAACATCTTATTGAAATTCGAGATCGGCAGAGTAGGCAGCGGTAGGATGTAATGAAGAGCGATGGATTACTTAAGAGTGTGGTAGAGGGAAGGATATTGTGCAAGCGGGAAGAAAGAGAATAGGTTTAATGGACAGGATGAAGAAGGGTAGCTCGTTTGCTGAGGCGAAAAAGGATATACTAGAGCGAGGCAGGCCCCTGAAAGTGTAGAAAACTGGGAGGAGATTGTTTGATATTCAACAAAACCTCCCTTAACCGGTAGAATACTAAAATAATAATAATAATTATCGGTAGATTTCCGTAATATTTACAATCATCTTTTGTTATATTTGCCTGTATGTTGTAAAACCATTTGTGTGTCCCTCCGGAGTCCCATTTCCGGCGGGCACTTCATCCTTGGCGATTTACCTGGGCTTGGATATCGTCTGAATTGCAGTCTCTTCTTGCACAATCAGTTATTTCTTTTGGACTTAAGTCTTTTTTTGTGCTCCAACTGAGAAGTTATTGGGAGTCATCATATCAAATATCTCAATATAGAGACGAATATAGCATCCGTGCCGGTGCTAGATACCAATCTGTAACCTTAAGGTTTCCAGGGTGGCGCATTATGAACCGTAAAATACAAAGTGGCCAGCTTCAATTCCTACGGAGAATTTTTGGTGGATTTTCATTTATGTTGGTGTTTCAAGCTTGTTATCTCTTTATCGACATGTATTTATGTTAGAGCACATTGAGAGAGATGATTTTAACCTTCCGCGATAAAGGGCTACGAAGTCTTTGGGGATGCCATGAGGAAAAACCCTGCTCCGGGTATGATACAGTGAGATCCTTGCGGGGGTTTTGAATTCTTTACAACCCTCTATTTTAACCCTTTCCGGTCCTGTGATTCCAAATGGAATCTCGTCGCTTTCCTGCGTCGAGCGTCGATTTTTTCAAATGACTTTCATTAATTCATAAATTTATTTTATCTCACCACTTATTTTCACCTTACGTAGAATGCATCATCTTCTACATGAAATACATATTAAAAAATCGACGCTCGACGCAGGAAAGCGACGTGATTCCACTTGGAATCACAGGACCGGAAAGGGTTAATTATTTTCCCCACTAAAGCTCTTTATAATCTCATCCATAATTGTACTTATATTGGAAGACACTCATGAATTACATCGAAAAAAAGTCGGAACTCACGTGTAAAAGCTTAATTAGTGAGGGTCCTATTGTCGCCCACATGTAATCGTCCTTCAGAGGTTAATGTCGCAGAGACTTGAACGATGAGGATAGATGGTGACAAAAGGTTGCAAGCGTTTGAGATGTGAGTCTAGGAGAGAGTAGAAAAACTGACTAAAAGAGAGACGAAATAGGATGTGGATAGGAGGAAATAGAAATAGGATAGAAAGAAAGAGGATAAGTCTTGATATGATGGTTTAGGACAGGATAATACTTGAGGAAAAAGTAGAAAAACTGACTAAAAGAGAGACGCAATAGGAAGTCTCGATATGATGGTTTAGGACAGGATAATACTTGAGGAAATGAGGAAAATGCATTATAGGCGGTTGGAATGGCAAATGATAGGCTAGGGTATGCTGAGGGCCGTGAAAGATGGAAGTATGTTGGGTCAGTGGGGAAAGGAAAGAAGGAGAATACGCTCTACGCAATGAGGAAAGGTAGTTCGTGAACTACTTGAAGATTCAAATAGTGTTAGGAGGGAGGGTGCAGTGTTTATTTGAAAGATTGGTGGAGACTTAATATGAACCTACTTTGATCGGTTGATCACCTATATACCCTGTCCAAATTAATAGCTGAATCGGACAGTTTTATGTTCTTCCAAGCAGTAAAACCGTTGAAAACCGTTCGAGCAAGGAAATCACGTTACCGTGGAGACCATGACAGTGGCTTTTGATTAAGGTAGTTTGAGCGAGATAGTTCCCCAGTCATATGAGACACCATATTCGAATTATACGTTTTAATTTCAGCATCCGTTGGAAGCACGAATTAAATTTCGAATTATTAATGGTGCAATAATATACTTTCATGTGACTGAAATTTTAGTAAGTGAAATTAAAATATCTATAAATCTTTAACTTGACTCATTATTTCGAGCGGCACGTTTAAAACTCCTTCACAACGGAAGGTTTTTTTTGTGAATCTGAAATAATAAATGCGGTGACAATTTGATCAATTTAAAAAAATAGCCGAGAAAACATGCGAACTACCCACTGTTAATTTATTGACGAGATCTAGGGGTTAAAAAAATCCTCATTTTTGAAAAAAGCCTCTCTGGAGTGCATACACGTACCATTTCCCACGTGAAAGGGCTGGTATTTTTCGTCGAAATTCTCGAAAAAATGTCGGTAAGAGACTGTTAATTTGGCATTTTGGGAAGGTGAGATATTTTTTTAAAGGAGATCAAATTCATTGATTTCTAGGTGCAATGACATTTTACTCAAACTAACTTAATACTTGTCGCGAGGATTCGTCCGTACATTGCGGGCATCTTAAGAGTCTTTTAAGACCTTGATAGCGTTTACTTGGTTATACCGTGGAATTTACATCAGGGAAATAACTAGTGTAGCAAACCGTAGATTAGGATTGGTAAAAAGGGTTCTAGGCAAATGCGATGAGAGAGTACGAGAAAGAAGCTATTTTACAATTGTTAGGCCTCATTTAGAATATGCCGCTAGTATATGGGATCCGTACGAGGAAGGTATGATAAAAGAATTAGAGCGCGTGCAAAGGAGATCCGCTAGGTTTGTTAAAGGCCGTTATGATAATTGTATAAGTGTTACGAGTTTAATAGAAGAACTAGGATGGTAATTACTATCAGAACGCAGGTTAAAATTTAGGTTAAACCTTTTAATTAAATTCGAAACCGATTTGTTCACAGATGACGTTAGATATATATTAAGAACCCCTGCGTATTATGCTAGTTTTGATCATATTAAGAAGATTAGAGAGATAGATTGTCGTACCGATAGATTTAAAATGTCATTTTTCCCTCGTACTATAAGAGAGAACAATAGGCAGCGTAACAAAGGGATAGGTAGGTGAAATATAGAGTTATGAAAATCGTCCTTAAAGCGAAAAATAAGCGTACGATGATGTTACGACATAGTTACGATACGTTTATCATTTAACGAGTTATGCTTACTCTCTTAAGTTCCAACTGAACACTCGGCAGAATTTTTAACCTTAGGGAATATGTTAGTCGCACAAAATAATTACGGACAAGCTTAGAAATTCTCGTTGCGATTTATCATCTGTCACGATTTTTCTGTAAACGGAGACGAAATTTATTGATTTCTAGGTGAAATGACAATTCGCTCAAACCATGTCAAATCATTCGATCGAAAATAAATTCACTTTTCATTTATTTTAGCCAAATCATCATTTTTTTATTGTGCTGTTATCTTCGATGGACTCACATAGTGATGAAAATCGTCCAAAAAGTGAATAGAAGCGTTTGACGACGTCAACTACTCCGAAAAAATATTCATATTCTTCTATGGGCCGTCAGCACAGAATATGCTGAACGGGCGGAATTTCACATGGTGGCAGATGCGAATCTGCTGCTTCAAATTGGTTTCTCCGATGAATGACCTCGCTCTTAAGGCATACTGCTCCGCCGCAGCTCATCCAGAACACGGGTACGTGACTCAACGCGTGCCGACGGCTGCATATTCCTCGCCGGTCTATTTCGGCGCGTCCACTTGAATCGGTGGATTTGACGCGCCCTTACAT
The DNA here is from genome assembly GCA_963169105.1 of Ceriagrion tenellum. Classification (NCBI taxonomy): domain Eukaryota; kingdom Metazoa; phylum Arthropoda; class Insecta; order Odonata; family Coenagrionidae; genus Ceriagrion; species Ceriagrion tenellum. Next base: position 63,240,679 of record OY720635.1, read on the forward strand.
CACGTGAGAAATACGGAGGGGAGTTTTGCTCTCCGCGTATCCGTTTCGCAATTCCATCCTTATCATCACCGTTCTCTGCCGAACCAAGTGTTGGTTCTTTGGGAAGCGCGTGCATGTTGTGAAATATCGTTCGGACGCCCTGAAAAAGTGTCCGTTTTTCTGTTGCATAAATTCAATGTCATAATTAGCATTACACTATGAGGCTAAATATAAAAGGATGACTGGTGTGAGCTTTTGTCTCTCAAAACGGTCCAATATTGCTTAGAAATCTTTCTCAGGCGATAGTGATCTACATCTACATCTTCGTCATACCCTGCGAGCCACCCAAAGGGTGTGTGGCAGGGGGTGCGTCCACACCAGGCATGCATGAATGATACGGTAGAACATCGAAATTACATTGAAACCCGCGTACCACACATGCAAGGCGCCAATTAAAAGTCTAATAACCAAGAAACATTCTATCGTCAATCGTTCCAACGTGCAAGGGATACAAAGACCACTACTACATATTCAAGATATCATGCATAAATAATAACATCAATATTTACATCATGCATAAATAAGAACGTAGAGAATATAAAGAGAAAGATTTACTATCTGCCGTTCCAACATGCAAGGGATAAAAAGACTACTACTACATATTCAAAATATCATGCATAAATAAGAACATCAATATTTACATCATGCATAAATAAGAACGTAGAGAATGTAAAGAGAAAGATTTACTGTCTGCCTATTGTCACAATTCGAACTATTCATGACGACGATCACAGCTGTTATGGTACGCGGAAAAAAGACATTTTATACCCATCGGTTCTACAATCTAGATCTCTAATTTTATTGGCGCAATTTTTATTGATATAGCGATTAGCTCATCAACATGTGGACATTACACTACGAATCACTACAAATGTGCTTATTATGGGGTGATTTATCAGCTATATGTACTATTATGCAATGGTGACTTTATCAACATACACTACACTTTATGTATGCTACCAGCGCGACAAAACCTATTAAATTAATGTACAAAAACACTACTCAAACGGGATACAAGAATCATGCATAGGTCATGCAAAACATGATGTTAGTACTTCGTGGCAGGTTAGGAAACAGGCTTTAGGGAGCAAATCACATAATAAGCTACGCGACCTGTCGACTAGCTAACATCAAAATCTCACTGGCTGCCATTATGGTCTCTTATCGATCGCGGGAGAAAAGACTTTTAAACCTGTCTGTTCTCCGGTATAAATCCCTAAATTTTATTCTTATGATCTGATCTACCGTAGTATGCTGAAGTTCGAAAGATATTAATAACTTAGTCAGAAAATAAATTGATTTTGTATTTACACAAATAACTTAGAGGAAAATTTGCATGAAATGTACTCTTCAGGTTGGTTAGCTACAGGTGTAATGCATCGATGGAGGCTTAAGCCCATAAAAAATATGTGGCTAACTTAAGCATGAAAGATGATGCAGCCTTTTGGTTCACCTGATGCTAGCTGAGAGTTTAGGTCCAGCGTATCTGCCATATGATACGCTAGTTGTCGTTAGCGCTAGCAGTTAGATAAAACTAGACTTTTTTTTAGCTTCACATTAGAATAAAATACACAATAATGGTGTGAAATGGCACTCGACTTATCAGGTCCGAGAATTGATTGATATAATCAAAACTATGTTGGTTATATGACTTCATTAATATCAAGATACAGTTAATTCAAAATGTGGTAATGATGGAGTTTTCACCATAGACTCTTCTTGAAACCAGCAAATGAAGTCCCTCCTCACATTTCGTGGAGTCACTTAATTCCGCAAACGATCACCAAGTTCGCTTGTTGGAAGAAGAATGGGTCGACGGTCGACGATTTCCATGGTTATGAGCTCCTTTGATTTAATAACGTCAATGTGAAATGCATTTGGGAGAGTGTGGGTGTACTATCCGGTATTTCCGTATTCAAAACCGGAATAAAAGTCTTTTTTCCCGTCGATTTAAATCAAAATTACTATGCGCGAAAATTCGCGGCGAAACTCATGTTAACCTGCCTGGTGATACCGTATAAGCTAAAACTGTGGCTACCCTCGGTTTCCGCAAAATTTGCCGAAATTACTTTCTGAAATTTACATTATTCTTTCTCGGAGACTACGGACGGAAAGGCACAGGGTAATAAACTGTCCCTTTTCACTTGGGAAAGAAAGGAATAAGCACAGGGTGATAAAATGGCCCATTTCACTAAGGAAGAAATGGAATCAGACTAATGGACGGCATGAAGAAAAGAAGGATGTACACTGGGATGAATAAATGCTGAAGTCTGCGCCTATATCTAGAGGATATTTATTCTCTGTCATTTAAACCTACCTTAACCAGAAGAGTACACCAATAATTAACCAAATTCGTCCCTTTTAGTCTGTCGGATTAGGCAATGCTTCGAGATCTCTATCCTGCCTCATCAGTCTAATAGATCTTCAGGTCAAGGATCTTGATTTTATGAAAATGAGTAGGATTTAGAAAGTACTTGAATATTGTGCGTATTGAATTTGCGCAATATAGGAAAATATTCAAAATGCACACACTTTTTCTCACTTCACTCTCGAGAAGAATTACAACAGTACTTTTAAACCAAGCATGGCTTTCACCAGCGTGGCTAATTTTCCCGGGATGTCTTCCGCGTCGATTTATATTCGCTCGACAGTTTCGCCGGCGTTTCAGCAGGCATCTTTACTTCAAACCTGAAGACGCCTGCTGAAGAGCCGGCGAAACTGTTGTACGAAGATGAATAGACGGGGAGGACATCCCGGATAATTAGCCACGCCTACTCCACCACTCCGCGGAGGCCTTCATCAATGCGTGGTTTTCACTCCCAAATGGTGTAGAAAAATGGTCATTCTCAGTAAAGTTACTCCGAGATTTTTCAGATGAATAAGTACTTGTTTTGTGACCAGAAGATGACGCAGTCCACTCTTGCAATTTGAGTTCCTGTATATATATTTCTTAAAGTTAAATCCATCATTTAAATTTTAATGTGATCGTCAATATCAGGTATCAAATACTGGTGCATTGCCTCTCTAAACTTATGCCAAAAAATCGAAGGATTGATGGGTTGAAGGGGATGGGTTTACTGCTTCTTGGAGTACGTGAATAGGCTCCAGGGGTTTAAAATGTGGGTGTGGTGAAGGATGGAGAAGGTGAAGTTCAATCATGTTCCAAATATTAATATGCTCAGCATGTGCAATTTGTTCATGAATTCACTCAGAGAAATACCACAATCCGACCAAGGATCATTCAGTTTGAATCTGAAATGTTTATTGCTACGATTCGATATAGATAAGAGGGAGGAAAAAACTCAAAATAGCAACAAAAACAAGAACAGAGAAAAAAACATGACAGCAACTTTCACTTCCACTATCGGTACTTGCGTCTTCAGGGTTTGTTCGCCATTCTTTATGAGTGTATAACGTATAAATGCTTAAGGATGTGTATTAGGCCGAGCATTTTCCCTGTGGTCGGTGTGAAACTTCATACCATTGCTTGTCTATTGTTCAATAAATTACCAACAAGATAATAATATCATTTAATGGAATTATAATAAATCAAAATAATCCGTATATATTATTTCTCAAAGGTGTTTTTTGGTCGCAACGCCATAACTCCCATAATTATTCATCAAAATTAATGATCCAAACATCGTTTTAAAGCTTATCTTCCCCGATATTGATGAAAAATAGAAAAATGGTTTAAAATTAAAGTTTTTGTTAAAAAAATTATAAAACGCCATCTGCTGACAATATAATCAACTAATATGTTGGCTATGGTTACGTGCTTAAAAGACTGTAGGTGGCGCCATCTATTAATACAACGTTTAGTTGGATTGTTTACATTCTACATGCAGTCAGTGTGACCATTAACTGTTTACGTTTACGTTATGAATCTATAACACAAACATAAATAACATATAATTGTCCATGGGAAGAAACAGGTAAAGAACAGGAAGAAAGAAGGAAGAAACATGAAGAAGCTGCATACTGTGCGAAATATTTGACAGGTAGAAGAACAAAAAGACAGAAGGATGAAACAGGAAGAAGCTGCATACTGTGCGAAATATTCGCTCGGGTCATCTAGTATAACATAGTATAATAAAAATTAAACTACGAGCTACATAACTTATTCGGACTACGTGAATAAATAAAATGTTGTGAGAGAGAAACTGAATTAATTGGGCAGTGCGCTCACAGAAAGGGGCGTGGCATCAAAGGCATCGGAGGAGAATAGCCCTGTCCGCTACGAAAGTGTTTCGTAATGGAAGGGAGCGGTGGGTGGGACTCGAGTAAGGATATGGAGATGAGGCTGGTGAAGAGCTCGATATAGAGTACAGCGTTGTATGGGGCAGAAAGTGAACTCTGAAAAAGTGTGACGAGAATAGGCTACAGGCATTCAGGATGTGAGAGTGGAGAAGGATGGAGAAGGTGAGGTGGACGGAGATGAGGTGTAACAAGGAAGTGCTTAAGTTGGTGGGCGAGGAAAGGAAGCTTCTGAATGAAATTCGGGATAGGCAGGGAAGATGGCTGAAGGATGTAATAAAGGGTAATGGGTCCAAGTTGTTGCAAGAGGCCAGTAACACTAACGAGACAATCATAACGGCATAACACAGCAACAAAAAATAACGGCACAAAAAAAGAAATTATACATCCTCCATTTTATAGAATCTTGAACCTTCCTTTCTAGTACTGTTCCATTCTTTCCGGCGTTCACTTATCATAGGTATTCGAATCATATTTGAATATGTACTATTGCGTGCCAGTGGTAGATTATACTTATAGATAAAAACCAAGTAGACCAAGGCCACAGTCCAAATAAGCCTCGCCTCCCACCTCGAGTTTTAAACTTGCAACTATTTTTGTCAAAAAGAGGTTGTGTACTTATTTATTCACAAGTATTACAATTAAAATATGTCACGCATTCTTTTGAAAATTAAAATTAATGTACTGCCGTGGTAAATATCTCTTGGATTGTCTTCCTCTTCAAGGACAATACTTATTTTGATTATCGCCCTTTCAGCCTACTGATTTCCATTTTTCGGCTAGCCGATATGACTGTATTTAGCCTGTTCCAAGACTGTGGTTACCAGGCCTATAAATAACCGGCGTGACAACCCACCTTATGGTTGTCAGTTTATTTGAAGATTCCAACGACAATTGAGGTGATTTGCTTGGTATTGGATGAGTGACTTTGTGTCAGTAAGAGAGGACCTGTCTAGAGAATTTAGAAAGGGCTGAGAGAACCTTGTGTGAACGTTAGTCTACTTCAAAGGAATGTTTTTAAAGAGGCGTGAATCTCATCCGACGAACGGAGTGCTTACTTCACCTTAAATGCTCTTCAAATAGCACCAACCACAGATTGGGATTCCAAGGATAAATTCTGCTGCTAGGATTTAAATTCAGGCCATCGATAAATTCTAGATGACTCGCAAATCGCGTTTATCAGAGCAATGATGTTCTTTTTAAAAGTTTTATACCGGTAAATGGTAGGTTTTATTGAAAGTTAGAGAATCTTTACACTTTAAGTGTCCTATCTATCTCTAGAATTTCATTTTTCGCCTTAGCCTACGCTCTATACCTCTCCATATCGTCCATGAAACCTATCCTCCTTCTTCTCCTTCCTCGCTTGCCCAAGACCCATCTCTCTATCACACTCTTGAGCAACACATAGCCCGTTATTACTTCCTCCAGCCATCCACCCTGCCTAACGGATTTCATGCGGAAGTTTCCTTTCCTCCTCCATCATGCCAAGCACTCTCTCGTTCTTCTTCCTTACCGTCCTCTGCACCTTCTCTATCCTTCTTCACACCCACATATCAAATTCCTGCAATCAGTTTTCCCGATATCAGAATTGACGGTGCAATTCATCCTCCAGAGAGGGGGCCCCTCGATCCGAAATCTACCATATCTGGGGATCCTATATTAGATTGAGGCGATATTCCGGGTTAGATAAATTTACATCAGAAAGGGAAACACCCACTAGATGTATCGCTCTGTTTATGCGCTGTAAGTAATTTGCACATTGATGGGATATTGTGTAGAAAATTAAAAAAGCCGGTTCATCGTTCTCTGTGGAACGGATAGTAAATTTGATTCAGAAGAATTTGCGTCATATTTCATTAGGTCAGTCATAATACTGAATGACATGGGAGTTATTACGTAATCTGGATGATTTACCCCCATAAAATACTCCTAATTTCCTCTAGAAAGACAGCATTGAGACTTTACGGGCTATTTTTGCTCTGCGTCTTATCTCCCTTAGGTATCATACGGAATAAAAATGTGATTGAAAGTTACTGCAAGGGGTGATTCACTTCAATATTTTAGTAAATAACATATACGATGAGATTTTCACTAAAAATCACCTAATATTAACGCTTTTATATCATTTATCAATTGCTACGAATGGATTTTACTGCAAAATGGTGGTCCCTGTATTAATGGCGTCCTTCGATTCCAAAAAGAACTCCGTAAAGTGTTGCAATATATCCTCATCACACGGCAATCATCATTCATTTTTTAAATTCTCTCTTTTTCACCTCACAGGTCACCACTAGTACCACTCTTCTGGCTTAGGAGCAGCGGATCATGTCGTACCCGGCTGTGCACTCGGCTTCCATGGGCCTACCGAGTGGTTTCCGCCGGGAGGCGTCGAGGACCGACCGCGACCCCATCTGGACGAGCCCTCGCTACTACAATTACGTGCGAGACATGATGAGCCGGTTCTCGAGGGAGCTCAAGCTGAGGAGACTGCTGGAATCCGAGGCGAATCCAGACAGGAACCCTGGTGAGTTACGTTACGAGATATTGAGGTCATCTGCCCCCCCCCCCTCGTGGCGGAAGAGATATGTAGGAAAATTTTTTCATATAGAGATATTATGAATTTTACAAATTATTCACGGGTTTATATTTACTTAATATATAGACTCGTGCACTATGCGCACCCGTATAAGACGCGCACTCCGCTTCTATAAACGTCGAAACCAAAAAAAAGTCAGTTCTCTTTATTCTCCTAGCGGGAGTTTCAGGCCGTTATCGTACTTTCGGCCAGGACAAAAGCCATCCTTTTGCGACCCTCTCTCTTAATTTAAGCCGTATTTCTTCATCTACATCTACGAAATACAATGCAAGCTACCATTAGAGTGTGTGTGCGGGATGATTCCGCTCCAGGCATGAAGCCCTCATCCCAGCTGAAATCAGAACCACACACGTGCCCCTGGATGCCAGGTCCAGGCGAAAAGCAGTCAGGACAACAGTGCGCGGTCAGACCAGAAACTAGGAGAGTGCCACATGGACGAACATACTACCATGTAGAACAGTACTTAATATACGACTGCTGGTTATAATTACTGCGGCAAATAAGTAGTTCTATACAAAGTACTAAAGCATACCAAGGTACCAAGGCCTTTTGGCTAAAGATTATCTTGACTCTCGATACGTTGATGTGTCACGCGTTGCATCACCACAGAATGCTAATGTGTCGAGAGAATGAATACACAGTGAAAATTTTAACTGTCCAATTGCCTCTTATTATTAAACCACTACTTGGAAAGTGTATTCCCTAAGGATGACACAATTCACAATTTAGACATTCCTGACTTTAACGAGCCGATGGCTGACAGAACAATTCTACGTGATGGAATAATTAAACAACTGCGTTCGATTAAAAGTAACAAGTCCCCAGGTATAAAAGGAATATCTGCGCTTGTGCTCAAGGAGTTAGTGCCACAGATTGCACCATTATTAGAAATTTTATTCAACAGATCCGAAGGCAAGGTGCCCCAAGATTGGAAAATAGCCTACGTCACTCCGATATTCAAAAATGGAAATAAAAGTGACCCAGGAAATTACCTTCCGATATCGCTAAAATCACTTTTATCCAAGATCCTCGAACACATTGTCGTTATTAATATTATGCTATTCCTGGATAATCGTAACTTCTTACATAGCAGTCAGCACGGCTTCCGTAAGGGCAGGTCCTGCGAAACACAGCGTGCGCTCTTCCTTCATGATATCCTAAAATCAGCTGAATCGATTAAGCAAGTCGACGCGATATTCCTCGATTTCAAGAAGGCATTCGACAAGGTTCCTCACAAAAAACTCTTATATAAATTGCAGTCATGCGGAGTTAATAGACAAATAGTGAATTGGATGAGGGACATTCTCAGTGATCGAAAAAAAGTAATTATTGATGGTTTTAGCTCTGATATGGTTCCCTCTCCTCAGGGGAGTGTGATCGGGCCTCTTTTATTCATTATTTACATTATTGACCCCTAGTTCTAGAGCTAGCAGTATTATAAGATTATTTGCAGACGATAAAGTTATCTACCGTGAAACGATCTGAAACGCGGACTTTGAAGCTCTGTCATCGGACCTTAACAATGTTCATTCGTGGTGCCAGGAGTGGAGGTTAGAATTAAATATCAGCAAATGCGTTCAGTTTACTCGGGGTTTTCCCGCGTTGCATCATTTTAACGGACCGTTAAAATGAAGCAACGCGGGAAAAACCCGAATAAACTGAACTCAATAAATCACCGCGGAAGCCACCGTACCAATCTTATCACCAAATGCACTTCCTGCGAAAGTCATCACAAAAATGCCATACCTATACTGTGGGTGGAGTAAACATAAAATCTTCAGGTATAGTTAAATACCTTGGAATTACCTTATCTTATTATCACCTTAATTACCTTACTTTTTATTATTACCTTAATTACTTAATTATTATTTTATTATTTTTATGAATTACCTTAATATCTTACATATCGTGGGGATTACACATACAAAACATATGTGGCGCAGCATTAAAGAAACTAGGTTTTGTTAAACGTATAATAGGAAGGTCCTCGGACGAAAAAGTCAAAGAGAGATGATACTTCGCTCTGGTTAGGCCACACCTCGTATACGCCGCGAGCATTTGGGACCCTAGTCAAATAGATTTAACTAAAAAAATTAATAAAATACTAAGGAAAGCAGCGCGCTTCGTTAAAAACTGCTACAAGCGTACATAAAGTGTCTCACAACTTTTAGAGGGATTAACGTGGGAGCCCCTAGGGACTCGGAGGCTACACGCTAGGCTTAGGTTGCTTGAGAAATTCAGGACTGACATTTTTCAGAGCGACACACAGAATATTTTCATGACTTCTCACCACATCTCTAGGTCTGACAGATGCGATAAAATATGAAAGATACACTGCCGAACAGATAGGTACAAGAACTCGTTCTTTCCGCGAACCTTAAGCGACCACAATAAAAATTGAGCTCCACTAAATACACTCCTATAATACATGTCACCATTTCATCTCCAAAATCTTATACCTTTACATGGCTGGTGACCTAACACCCCCTGCCACACGCCCATGTGGTGGCTCGCGGGGTAATATGTAGATGTTGATTACCTCATTGTTCGATCATGTTTCTTTCACATATTTGTACATCGATGCATGTCTTATTACTCTATCTGCAAGAAACGTCCTTCACTTTCGAATGTAATCCTATCCATCGCATCGTTTCAAGTGGGGTGCCCTGAAGACCACGTCAAGAATTTCTCAACATTTAATCGACGCCTGCACATTCTCTGTTTTATTATTACAATAGAACAAGCAAAAGAGACGCTAACATGATTTTTGGATAGCTTATCTTACATGGTGTATATTTCATGTCAAAATAACGAATGACTTAAATGAATTGATTGTGGTGTCACGTTGTGGAACGACGAGAGGGAATAACTCATAATAAACACGGTGTACAGTTCCACTATGTTTTCAATGCTGTCTATTGGTTATGACGTCTTCAGCGTCATTTTCTTTTTTGTCTTGAGAATTACGCTATAGACGTCGAAACTGGGAGACAGCACTAAATCACGGTGGAACTGTACTCAATTTGTATTATGCGTTATTCCTATGTGAAACGACGAATTTTTAAACAAAATGGAGTGTATTGGCTAGTTGACCTTAATTAACAATCACAATAAAAATATTTTTTGGCCAAGCGATCTCAATAAACGTCACGTCGAAATGTGCGATTTTATGCATTAATGTTCGGCTATATATTATATAAGTGATTTCTGGTAAACTATTTCTCATTTACAATCAGTAGACTCTCAAAAGGTCTCCAATACACAACCGAATAGATCAACGCCAAATTTTTTTTTGTTGAGCCTTGGTTAAGATCTACATCTACTCATTACCCTGCGAACCACCACAATGGTGTTTGGCAGGGGGTGACTTATAACCAACATGAACTACAGTGAAGAAATTTCCTCTCATCAACAAGCACCACACTACCGGAACACTACAAATGCCACAGAAAGTACTAAAATAATCCTTAATGTGACTATGAAAACGTGACACAGGAGTCATTCTTGGAATATACAAAAATGGTGTTATTACTACTCGGCAGATTTAGAAACATGCGTTTGGGAGCATATGAATTAATCAGCTACACTACCTATCAACTAAAAACAAGGTCACCGTCATCTGCTCCCTCCTACTGCTGAGCTCTTCTTTCGCTAGCTAGTGCTAGTCTCCTCATGATGCTTTTGCTACTGTGCCCATTTTCTTCTTGCGTATTACCCAAGTAATTCAAATACTCTACTTGCTCTTATTTTAGAGAATGGAAAAGTACTTTTTATCGGCGAATTGTTTCTTTTTTCTTTTTCAGTCCCTCAGGATCTCCAGCCCCTGACTGTGGAAGTTACGGAGTTCTACGTTCGCCAGAACGCCTCCGCGCATCACACGGAGTCCTACGAGCTCACGTCCATCTGCCCCGGGGGCGGCGCGGGCGATTCAAGTGGCCAGTGTGGAGGTTCCCTGCGCGGGTCCCCCGTGCTTCGCCGAGGCGCCGACTTCTTCTTCGCCGTGCGATTCGACCGCCCACCCGAGTACAAGACGGACGCCATCCGCCTCATATTCTCATTCGGTGAGTGTGTTCTGCCTCGCTTATGGCCAGTTGCAGGAACGACACATATATATTTTCAATAAAGCAATGGGACCCATAAGCCATGGCAACCATTCGATAAGTGTTGCAGAAATATTCGATAAATTTATTGGTTTCATTACTTTTAGCATGGAGTAATGAGTTCCATAAGTAGTCAAGATGGCGGATGCACAATGAACCGCTAGGAGACTTATGTATTTCATAAAGTGACGTGACATATGTATTTCATAAAGTTATGGGACCCATAAGTCATGGCAACCATTCAATAAGTGTTGCACAAACATTCAATAAATTCATTGGTCTAATAACTTAAGGCATGCAGTTATGAGTTCCTTAAGTAGACAAGATGGCGGATGCGCAATGAACCGCTTGGAGACTTAATTACTTGATAAAAGAGTTGTTTTCAGACAAGTGACCAGTTTGTTTACCTTTACTGACTAATTTTTATTTGCATTATCAATTATTCATAGACTACACTTTCGTAACTTTTATCCGGCGGTGGAAGATTAGACCAAATATTCGAATTCGAAGCTAGTAACTATTGGTAAATAAGTTAAGTAACTAATAGATGTGTTCCTGCAACCCGAATATATTTATGAAATCTATAACTTTATGGATCTCATAACTATTGATTCCATAACTAAATTTTCTTGCAACTGGCCATAAGCGAGAAGCAATCTCGCTTGGTAAATAAGTTAAGTAACTAATAGATGTGTTCCTGCAACCCGAATATATTTATGAAATCTATAACTTTATAAATCTCATAACTATTGATTCCATAACTAAATTTTCTTGCAACCGGCCATTAATCACTTGATAAAAGAGTTGTTTTGAGACAAATGGCCAGTTTGTTTACTCATGCTCTCTAATTGTCATCTGCATTAGCAACTATTCACAGGCTAAACTTTCATAAATTTTATCCGGCTGTGGAAGATTAGATCAAATATTCGAAGGTATTTACTATTGGTAAATAAGTTATGCAACTAGTAGATGTGTTCCTGCAACACGAATAATTTGATGAGATCTATAACTTTATGGATCTCATACCTATTGATTCCATAACAAAATTTTCTTGCAACTGGCCATTAGACTACCATCGCACGCACCAACATTCCTACGATTGTAGCGTTACACTCACTCCCTTCACCAGGGCATCGCTACGAGCTGGCGAATGAAATAAGGAATGCCACATTCTTGTGGGATTTTTGGGCTTTCGAAACGTTTTATTTTTTAGCAAATGACACATTTCTATGCTTATTCGTTAAAGTAAGATCATCTGATTCACCTTAATGATTGCCTTTTTGCATTATCGTTTTTCATAATTTCCAGTTTCTGCTCGTGATGCCTCTTAACAGTGATAGCGTTAGAAACTATGGCATTCCATGGTTCAAACTTGCATTCACATAACCAATTTAGCCTACAGTGGGACGTACGATAGTAATATGAACGGGGCATCACGCATTTGAGAAACGCATCGCAACGGGGCATTTGAGCATCTTTAGCTCAAAAGAGGTGGCGTGAAGGAACTTCCGGTGAAGCGATTTCCGCAGTTGCGAGAGTACGTACAGAATACTGTGATTGCCAATATGAGATCGTGAGGCGGACGGATATTCTAAACGACGTGTTTCTTGATTTAAATTGGGATATCTGGGGTTCGAAAAAGTTTTCATTTGTTTTTAACTATACCTACATATTTGCGAATCACCTCAATGGTGCTTGGCTTGGGGTGATTTGTTAACAACATGGGCTATAATTTAAAATTAACTTTCATCAGAAGGACTACACTTTATGTGTCCTCCCAGTGCTACAGAACCTATTGAATTATGCAACTACGATAACGAGATACATGAATCAGACAGGGATCATGGAAACGAGTTATGTTAGTACCACACGACATTAAGAATCAAGCAAATGGGAGCAAATCAACTTATCAGGTACACTACCCTCATTGGAGGTCATTGTGGTCTCTTACCGCTTTCGGGAAAGGCGACATCTTTAACCTGTCTGTTCGACAGTCTGTTTCCCTCATTTTATTCTCATGGTGTAGTCTACCGTAGCATGTTGGAGTACGTAAGTAAATGATTGTACAATGCATCTTAAAATGACAATGCGTCCATTGATTTAAAAAAAATCGTGCATTGTCGCCTGCACTGTTTGCATAACTACTAGTGAAACTAAATTAGTTATACCAGGGTTGAAATTCGCTATGAAAAAATCATTTGACTTGACCGGGATTCGAACCCGGATCTCCCAATTGCCGGTCATGTGTGTTGTTCCAATGATTTTATTTTTATAACAATATCATATTACAATACATTCATTAGCACAAAAGACATAAAAAGATCCGCTCCAAAGACACATACATTTATAATACATTTTTGTTTAGAGTATTTTTTAGACACATACATGAATATATTTTATATATTTTGGTTTATTTATCTCTTTTTAATATAAAATACGTTGAGCAGCCATGCCTTTACATGCTCTGAGGAGGGTAGCTGTTTATTTACTATTTTAATTTTATCGATTAAAGCCGATCTTATATTTTTCTGACCTGTTTGACTTTCCACGAAAGTTGCTATTAGTTCTGTTAAGATTATACTTTTCTTGGCAGGAAATAATTTAAAATTTAGTGTTAACAGATTCTTTTCTCCAATATTTCCTTCTCCGAATGTGTCGAAGTCTCTAAAAATGTTTAGTCAGTTACACCACCAAGCCATCTTCCTTCAAGGCGAATTTCGAGGGGGGTTTATGCGAACTAGATGTTCAGGCCTCAAGCCTACATTGTAGCACATGAGACGGAGTCGTGCTTACAAAGCCACTGTCGCGGTGGATAAACCGGAAATTTAAATTAGTTATGTTTAATCATCGGTTATCTAGCAATGATTTTCAGAAAACTTCTAGATAAACATGTTTAGGTCTATAGCACTTATGGTAAATCACGGGCACTGAATATTGTGGCATTTTACTGACATTTTTTTCCTTTGAGTTTGGTCCGATCACTATCGAGTTAATGTTTCGTTTTGTTTATGCTCTCTTACTTTTTCGGCAGGGCCCAACCCCATCTCGACCAAGGGCACCCGTGCCGTGCTGCCGATTCCGTTGGAGCAGAGGAACAACGGTGGGTCCAAGAAGGACGGCTGGGAAGCGAACGTGCAGCGAAAGGAAGGCAAGACGCTTATCCTCGAGGTGGGTGTACGGTGCGCGGCGAAGAATGTACTCCTCACTGCCCGTCCTGGAAAGGTCTAGGTTACTCAAATGCGTGATAGCATCTGGCTGAAACATTCATTTTGAAAATGTTTGGGACACATCAATGTCTCGCTCAAATTGTGTACACATAAATATTTACCCATTACACTGTACCCTTTCTGGGTGGACGCCAGTTCGATATGCTTAAATTTTGGCGTTAGACTTGAGAAGCTCTGTCATGTCATGACCGAAAGCACTTTTTAAAATGGAACGGGTAAAAACAATTGTGTGAGATTCCGAATGGAAAAATCATTCTTCGATTTGACTCAGTGGGAATATATCGTTTGGGGGCCCGGGTTCGAATCTTAGTCCAGGCAAATGATTTTTCCACAGTGAATTCCATACAATTGTATGGCCACCAGTGGTTGACAGTGTTTAACGTACTGCGCGGCGAGTTCCGCTGTCCTTTAAACTCGTCAAAGTAAAACATTTTTATGCTAAAATTAAGGTTTTACCTCGTAAATGGTAGCGATTTGGTCTCGTATACAGGTATTACATAGCATTGTATGCACGATACCTATGATGACGACTCATTCCTTAAACTTCCAAGAAGTTCACAGCGGAAAAGGACGCCTGGGTAGCTTAATTGGCATTCCGCGCGAAACCGTGGGGTCTGGGTTCGTATCTCAATCCCAATGAATGATTTTTCTTCTGTCAAATTAACACAATTATGTGACCTCCATCGGTTGACTGCGTAGACGTTACGGTACAGCCTGCTCCAATGTTCTTTGAATAGGCACGGGCAAAAGTAAAGAATCACTATTTTATTTGATTCATGCTGATTGGTACCAACCTCCTAAAGACGAAAATTAAAATAAGCAGAATTCAATGCTCTCGCATCACCAATCTTTAGTTTGTTGACTCATATGATGAGAGGTTCATTAAGAATGTTTAGAATTTCAAATTTGGCTTCGTAGTATAAGTAATCATACATTTCCATTCTGTCGCTCACTTAGGGGGTAGGATTTGTCAAAAGATTCCGATTCTCGGCTTTGGATTGGGAAAATTGGATCCTATTTGGAGACATACCGTCTAAAGTCACTGACAATAAACCCCTGATGTCTGCGATTTGGATACATCTCGGCCACATCATTCACTATGGGTATGAAATAAATCATGTGTCAAATCAAATCATCAAATCACTCAGGAAGACACGTGGGTGCCGCGCGGCATGGCGCGGAAGTTTAAAGCACGCGTCGTGCGTGAACTAGCAAAAACTATCATATATCTCCCTATACTTATATTCCATAATTTCAAAGATGATACAAGATTTTGAACGGATTTTCTTCTATTTTTCTCGTCATGGTACACAGAATACGATTATTTAAATATTTTGCAGACTGCACAGCTATTTGCATGTAACTACCGTATTTTGACTTCAATTAAGGCGGTGTATCTGAAGTAACATAACGAAATTCGTGGTAAGATACCTATATTTTTTTAACTCATATTTTCAGGACTTTTTGCTTCTAATGTACAATTTTAATCCAAAGTTTAAGTATACTTTCATGTTCAAATTGACGCTATTCTGCTGTATCAGAGTAGTATCCGTAAGAGACCATGTTACAAATCTCCACTATCATGGGTAAACTATGGTGAAACTGGCCTACTTTATTTTTATTTCAGTTTATGATACGCACTTCAAAAATGCTTTATACTTACAAGTATTCATAGAATCTGGAATGAGTGACCCAGAGGCCAGTTACCTAGTAGGCCTTTCGACCTCTTTGTCTCTCCCCCGCATGGTCCCAGGTTCACATCCCGAGCACGGCGCCCGTTGGCATTTGGCGCTGCACGATCGAGAGCGAGCGTGGCAGTTCCCGCTTCGTGGGGGCAGCGGGCTTCGGGATGGGCGGAGGGCGCGGTGGGGCGAGGAGGAGGCGCGGGGGCAGGGGAGGCGGAGGCGTCGGCGGCGGCGAAGGCGGGGGCGAAGGTGGGGAGGAGGGGGCAGAGGGCGAGGGGGGCCCGCCCCCGCAGCTCGCCCGGCGGGAGTACAAGTGCGACACGGACATCTACATCCTCTTCAACCCGTGGTGCAAAGGTGAGTGTACCAACCGTATAGATGGAGAGGGCACTTGCTATGCTGACAAATGCTTGATGCTGAAGCCAGTTCACTATATTAGTTAACCCTCATTGGATTGGATATTTGGGGAGAAGACCGTCGCACAGTGGGCTGAAATCGAAAAAAGCTGGCCAAAATTTCGAAAAGTTATTTTTTCAAGCCAGGAAGCTGAGACTTTGCATTAATATCCTCAAAAGACCTGTTCATGCGATTGCGCAAGGCATTTTTCTCAGTAATCAACAATTTTAACAATTTGCATTAGGTCAAAGTTGCACAAATTTCGCAAAAATGGTCTACACTCAATTTTATCACGAAATCTTCAAAATCAAGCCCATCCTAAACCTTTATGGGTAAATAACTGGAATAAAAAGTGATGTAATTAGATGGAACAGTTATTTATCTTTGTTTTAATGTAGTTTACTTACATCTTTGTAATGATTTACCGAATATTTGAAACAAAATGGCGGACCCTCATTTTTTGTCATTTTTTTAATACATGTAGAGAAAAAAGTTAATTGCATCGCCGAACATCTCGAAGTAACTTATATGGGGAATCTTTACAAATTTTTCACAGTGCGAATCCGATGAGTTAGCTGCGACCGTTAGCGACACCGAATTTCACATCAGTTTTTTTGATCGCGCGGTCGAGTCTGGTCCAAACCCGCCTGCAACGGGTGAGTAAGGTGGCGTGCCAAGTTTGTGTTTGTAGCCACACCCACTCCGCTATGGAGATTTTCGAGATACAAACATTGAAAAGAGCCTCCATGTATTATATTTTGGAGAAATCGCGGAAAAAATTACACATTTTATCACATGGGGTAGAGGTTTAGGAGATACTGAAAGACTGCTTTCTTCGGGTGCACCGCGGGCGTTTCTCTTCTTACCATCTTGACATCGCCTAATAACGAATACGCACACTTTAACAGAGACAGAATGCAAACCACTCAGAATTATTGTCTTTTGGAGGCCACCAACCCACAGCTGGTGTCTCACGGCTGACCCCCGCCCCCTGCACTGAATTGGCCGTACGGCGAAGGGTCGTTTTATGACACCGTGGAGCCCTTAACGCGGTTATTTGAGGATATTTTTGGGCGAACGCTTTTCAGTCTCCAAAGATGTGCACATGAGCGGCCAGTTTCATTTTTGTGGCGGTATTAAGTAGTAGCTTTGAAAATTCAGCTCGGATTTCACTCGTATTGATGTCAGTATTGGATCTCTCGAAATTCCCTCCACAAATCCTAGTGGGGTTACCTTTTTACCATGCATTCTTCATAATTATATTACAAATAATACAAATAAAAAGGATAAATTAGGAATCCCTATTTATGCACTGCCTGTATTTAGACTACTGAGAGGAGGGATGTACTCACGCTTCGACCAGAATTGGCCCGAATTGACCCTCCATGGGTCCGGTGATCCCCTACTCGAGGACGTACTTCGGCAGACCGCACGGCGTCAACCCGTAAAGTGAGTCAGAGAGATACCTAATCCCAAAGAATTGGGCAATGGGCTCTCTCGGTCCACAAAGAGGTGCGGTAGGTCTTTCGCGAAAGCGAGACCGACTGTCACTCGTCTCAGTTGTTTGGGGTAACCAAACTAATACGAGCACTTCGGGGAGGCGGAGGCCCAATTGAGGTCCTTTTGACCTCAATCCGCCTCATTGGTGGGGAGGTTCCTCCTCGAAGGGGCTGTGGTTTCGCTAACCTTCCCTTCCCATCATTTCCTTCCACCTCTTCCTCGCCCCGGGTATAAGCGAAAGCTTGAAACCAGGGCGGAAGTTGTAATCCTGCGGCGGGAGCCGAAACACCTGCCTGTATTTAGGATAACTCATAAACAAATTAAATTTCGAATCGTGGAGAATGAAAAAAAAACTGAGACAACATACAATAAAGAAATATATACATGGAAAAATATGACAATTTTTGTTTGATATCTTTCCTGTCGTGCATATAGTTCACATAAAACAAATCCAGTCAACAAAAAAAACACGTATAGATTTTCTACATTAAGTAGCCATCTCATTACTCTGTTCCGAAAAGAATTAAAACTAATTTAACCTCTTATATCATCTGATAAAATAAGAAATAATTTTGGCTCTAAAGACCAATGAGCGTTTAAATGAGGACAAATTTGGATTAGGCAAGATATACATTTCCCTAGATCTTAGATTATATTTATTGGCTTGTGGTTCTATCTTAGGTTTATTACAACTTCTGCGGTAGAGCGCTCTCAATACTTTATGAACATAAAAATGACGTACAGGGAGTAACTGTAGATCCGCAAATATGGGGAATGACGGTTCGAATTCACACTTTCTAGCAATCAGTCTCACTATTGTATGATTTTACACTTTCCCGGCGAATAACATTTGTGTAAATTTCTCGGGCTCGCCACCGGTGGGGGAATTTTTATAGGAACCTCCCCAGCAGATTATCCCGTAGTTTATTATTATTATTATTATTATTTATATCTAATTATATTATAATAAAAATAAAGCATTATTATTATTTATATTTAATTATAGTGTTATTCATTTTATTAAATTGATAATAATAATCATTTCCGATGAAAGGTATTGTAAAATCGAGTAGAATCCATGGCACTAAGTAATCAATCATTACGTTTACCAATCGAACTCGGACCGATCTGAACATTCTAAACCAGCCGACTCGGATAAAAATAATAGTGGTTTATCCTATTTAAGATTCCAAATGCACATAATAATTATTCGGTCAGAGTAAACGAAACGGTCATTCGTCACAAAACAATTTTTTTATCAAGTAATTAAGTGTGCAAGTGGTTCATTGCGCTTCCGCCATCCTGGCTTCATAATTAAGCTCATCAAACGTTCCCTAAGTTACTAATCCATCTTTGAAACCAGTAAATTGATAGAATGTTTATGCAACGTTTATTTAAATGGTTATCAATGGGTGCTATAACTCTTATGAAATTCATATGTATTATTCCTGCAACTGGCATATGGATTCTACTTGATTTTACAATTGTGTTAACCGAAAATACGGGTTATTATAAATTTAAAAAAATTATAATATTTTTACAAGGAGAATACATTTTGAAGAAGTATATGCATGCTAATGTATAGTAAGTTTTCGATGGAAGACACCGTAAAATTGCAATTTTAATGCGTCAGCCTGTATGCACAATAGAAAAAATTCGGGGTTAAGATAGTTGACGGACAGGCTGCGTTGCAGCTTCTAGCATTTACCTTCATAGCAAGCGCCCTCTCCACTCACCTTAAAGGGCGCGATATTGAGGAATCGTGCTTCGAGTAAAAGCTATTGGTATTTCCTCCGTTGAATATTCGAGGCATTCTCAGGATTGAGTGGTGATTGATGTAAATTGAAATTTTGAAAATGGTTTAAAGGTTCTGTTTTTATCAAGATGTTAAATCTTATTTCCTAATTTTGTGTAACTGAAATAAGAAGTACATTATTTCACTGCCGACCGAATGTGAAGGGAACATGGTAAAATTCATGTTGGCCCAATTCAGGTCTTAACCTTGGACCCCACGTAAAGCTTCCGTTGATATGAAGAAATTGCTATGAGAAAAATTCGGCCTGGAACCGGGAATCGAACCACGTACCTTTGGTTTTGCCGGATCAATGCAAAGACCACTACGCAACCAAGACTTCCTAATTCTCATGGCAATTTTTTTTTGGTGGATACAAGGCAACTAGATCTTAGGCCCTTGCGGTCCTTCTAAAATGGCAACGCGAAGGAGAAGAGGGCTTCAAAGAAGCCTCAACCAAGAGACAGTATCCTTCAGGCATTAGTGCTGGTGGAGGATACTGTCCCGTGGTTGTGGCTTCTTTGAAGCCCTCTTCTCCTTCGCATTGCCATCTTAGAAGGACCGCAAGGGCCTAAGATCTAGTTGCCTTGTATCCATTTAAAAAAATGCTATGAGAATTACGAAGCCTGGATAGCGAAGTGGTCTGCGCATTGGTCCGTGGTTCGATTCCTGGTGCAGGCCAAAATTTTTTCATGGAAATTTCTTCAAAAATATTCACCTGCCATGTTTGAAATTTTCCGTTGATATGTTATTACTTTGTAATTACTTTTTAAATGTATGTTCTGCAGATGGAAGTAAATAAATGTCTATTCTATTGTGTTCTGTCTCGTCTTCTTCTTCTTCCTCATCTGCTCGTCTTTCGCAGAGGACGGCGTGTACATGGAGGAGGAGGCTGACCGCAAGGAGTACGTGGAGAACGAGCACGGCAAGATTTGGGTGGGCGGGTCTCATCGTCAGCCCGTTGGGCGGCGCTGGGTCTACGGACAGTTCGAGGACGTGGTCCTCCCGGCGGCCGCTTGCCTCCTCGAGCTGTCCCGCGTGAGGCACGAAGACCGCGGGGACCCGGTCAAAGTCTCCAGGGCCATCTCCGCAGTCGTGAGTCGTCTCTTATCGATTTCAATTACATTTAAATGATAATATCCGTATTGAAACGCATATCCACGGAGTTCTTGGCCAACTACGCAAATCACGATAAAGTCCCAATATGTGAAACAAATAATAATTTCTCTCTAATTTATCAATTATAAATAACTTTATTAATTTTCAGAGTGAAATTCATTCCGTTTATACAGAAATGCTTAAGAGTAAAAGCTCAAACGACTTCGTACTGTCTACTAGTTTTTTTTTCACCTCTTGCTACACGTCTTTCAACTGAACAACAGTCATCCTAAGGATGACTACACGTGTTTCAACTGAACCACTGTCATCCTTAGGATGACTGTTGTTCAGTTGAAACACGTGTAGCAAGAGGTGAAAAAAAACTAGTAGACAGTACGAAATCGTTTGAGCTTTTACTCATTATGCTGTTCTACAATATCTCGCCTGAGAAAGTGGAGAAATGCTTAAAAGTAAGTGGACAGATAGAATATCAAACGAAGAAATACTAAATGAAATGAAGGAGAAAAGAAGCTTATGGCTATCGATCGTTGACAGAAGAGTCCAACTTATAGGGCATATAATGAGACACGGGGGGATCCTATTGACAATTCTACAGGGAACGGAAAAAGGCCCAGAGGAAGACCACGGCTCCAGTTTACAGACCAGTTAATGAAGGATGTCGGATGTAAGAGCTATGAGCAAATAAAAAGGAAGGCGGAGAGACGCGAGGAATGGAGAGTGCCAAACAGTCAAGCTGCTGCCAACCAATCTTCGGATTGACTACCAGAGGAGGATACAGAAAATAATGACATGTCTCGAAATATTAAAACTTAGAAAAATATATCTTCGCTCGATTCATGGAATATATCCGTATTTTGAAATTGGCTACAGTATATTGCGTATCTTTCTTTAAAAGTATTCTACCGGTAATGGCGGAGAAATTGCCATAAGAAAAATTCGGCCTGGACCGGGAATCGAACCACGGACCTTTGGCTTGCCGGACCACTGCGCAGACCACTACGCTATCCAGACTTCCTGCTTCCCTTGGCAATTTCTTCAAAAAATATTCACCCGCCATGTTTGAATTTCGGTAATGGTGGGTTTTGTTGAATGTCAGAGAATTTCCTTCCAATTATCTACACTTTACGGGGCCCATCTCCCTCTAGTATATCCTTTTTCGCATCAGCATACGATCTGCTTTTCTTCATCCTGTCCATGAAACCTGCTATTTTTCTTCCTCTTCCCCGCTTGCCCAACATCCTTCCCTCTATCACATTCTTGTGAAAGGACCTATGGAAGAGAATAGCGCAGGCTAAAGAGGCGCTCAGTAATAGAAGAGAGCTGATGACGGGGACCTTGGATAAGGATGTGAAGAAGAGGCTGGTGAAGAGCTTGATATGGATCGTAGTGTAGTGTGGGGCAGAAACTTGGACCCTAAGGAAGATGTAAAATGATGCAGCGTTTGCAGCTGAAATGCAGCAGGCGTTTGAGATGTGGGTGTGGCAAAGGATGGAGAAGGTGAAGTGGACGGAGAGGAAGATTAACGGGGAGGTGCTTGAGATGGTGGGTGAGGGAGAGAAACTTTTGGTTAAGATAAGGAAGAGGTATGGTAAGTGGTTGGAAGCGGTTATGAGGGTCCCAAGGCTGTCCTAGCAGGAAGGATGTTGGGTAGGTGGGGATGGCGACGAAAGGGAATAGATTTTACGGGAGTGATGAAGAAGGGTAGGTATCTCATATACGCAGAGATGAAGAAAGAAATACTGGAAGTAGAAATGGCCCTACACGTGTAAAAATCTAGAGGACTTTGTCTGATTTCCATTAAGATCAAACTTTATCCGGT
The DNA here is from genome assembly GCA_963169105.1 of Ceriagrion tenellum. Taxonomy (NCBI): domain Eukaryota; kingdom Metazoa; phylum Arthropoda; class Insecta; order Odonata; family Coenagrionidae; genus Ceriagrion; species Ceriagrion tenellum. Next base: position 63,263,209 of record OY720635.1, read on the forward strand.
AGCTTTCTTTAATGAATGCGTGAATGGAAACGAATGTCTCTGTAAATGGGTCCAGTATCTAAGCTAGTTGTCACTGGAAGAGCTATCAGTCTCCCGACAATAATATACCATCGGTATCTTGGTTGTTTAGGTGAACTCCGTGGATGACGACGGCCTATTGGTCGGTCGTTGGCAGGGAGGCTACAAGGACGGCACCGCTCCCACCGCTTGGACCGGAAGCGTCGCCATCTTGGAGGAGTACCTTCGCGGCGGAGGCCAATCAGTGAGATACGGGCAGTGCTGGGTGTTCTCTGCACTCACCGTCACTCGTAAGTGTTCATCCTTAATGGATAAAGGAATGAGATTATATTACATTTTGAAAATGAAGTAACTTTGCTGATCCACATAAATATTATTTAAGACGACCCGGGACGACGTCGAAACCCGGGTTGTCTTAAATAAAATTTATGTCGACTCACAAAGTTACGTCATTTACAACGTATAGTAAATTCCAAGTCACGCCTGAGACAACTGAGTATATAAAGGAATGAGGTTGAGGAGCCCAATCACAGTTTTGGATTAAGAAATAAAAAATGAAATTGGGACGGGGGTTACAATTAATTCATGTAAAATAGAATTAATAGCAATCAATTTTTTTTTCAAAAATAGTCTTCAATCCCCATTTTTAGTGGATTTCAGTCACTTTATATGTAGTCACAAACGCTGAAATTTTACAACATAGAAGTCGAAGAGCGTTTGGCTGAACACGGACACTGTACATATAGCGGCATTATGTTGTAAGGAAAATGTTGCTATTGGTGCCGACGGTGATGGTGTTGGAAGCAACTATCCATAACGAGCGATTGTTAGCAAATGCTCTTGCAGTCGATAACGATGGGAAACTGGGATAGGTAACCGGCATTACAGCCGAACGATTACAAATCATCCCGAGAGGAACGGGTAACGATTACTTTGCGACTATAGTGCTCGCAGAGTTTCTGTGCACTGGAGAATTCCCCCAAGCCTAGTTGCCCATAGTAGATGAGCAGCGATTGGCTGCCGGCGTCCAATTCTGTAAGACGGTTCTTGGCTCAGTGCGCGCCGCGTACGAATACTCTTTAAGTGGCGACCCAAAAGAATCGGCGAAAACGAACGCTATGCCTCGCCGACGCGTGGGTTTTTAGAATAGAAATACTCTGGATGAGAAACTACTATGGATATCGAGTCAAAACTTGCAGTGATTGCAATAGTCATCGCAGTGAGGTAAGAAAGTAATCCCCATCGGTGCCTCTTTTGGGTCGCCACTGACGGTATTCGTACGCGGCGCGCACTGAGCTAAGAACTGGTTTACGGGATTGGACGCCGGCAGCCAATCGCTGCTCATCTATCATGGGTAGCTAGGCTTGGAGAAATTCTCCAGTGCACAGAAACTCTGCGAGCACTATAGATTACTAGTGAAATAAAAATGGGGAAAAGTAACGATTGTGAGTAAAAATAAGTCAAATGTAATCATAACCGACAATTGGAATAATTTTAATCACTTACCTCCCATCACAGCCTGATAATGGCTATCCTGAATGTGACAACTTCTGCGTGAGAACATTAATTCTCATGAGCACGCAACCAGGATGTTGCTCCCTCCCTACATACCTCGTATTTGGCTTATGTAACTCTAGCCTCCTTGTGGGGCCTTAGTATCCAATACTTGTAATTTATTATGAGTTACTTTATGAGTGACACTTATGAAACACACAGCTGAAAATGTTTATAAGTTTCGTGTCAGTAAATAAATGTTTGGTAAAATTCTACGCAATTGCCGTAAGTGACTTGAATGGAAAGCTAACACGAAGATGGGGTGGTGGGCTTCTTACGGCTAGACAATGAAATAAAAGAGAGAAAATCTCCAAAAGCAGTAAACAATTGGCACCCTTCGTCAACAAACTCCAAATTTACTGTGTTGGTATGCTGGGAAAACCACAGCAGCGACGAACCACAGCCTCTCAACCAAGAATACCCCCCTGTGCTGGTTTACGGGAATGTTACTTCCTCGCCAGGGACCAAACACAGACGCACACACACAACCCAAATAGGATCCTTTGCAAGGGCTAATGGGACCCCTCTGAGGATGGTTGAAGGGTTTGAATGATTGAATGCTTTTGGACACTTGAATGGTTTTAGGTATTCTACCTGATAAATGGCAGCCTTCCCATCCGATAAGCGAATATTATTGCCAAGATATATATCTTCCATTCTTCTTAATTTAATATTTTTCATTGTCGGAGTGTAGTATCGCGGATACTGAGATTTTTTTACACAGAGAAGATTTCATTTTCACTGTCATTTACAAAGTTACCCGTGGAAAACTAAATAGGAGAAATAAATGAGGATAAGTACTATCACTATTTTTTTCCCTTGCAAAAATGAAAAACTTCTTCAAAGTTAATCCGGAGACACCTTGGAATTCATCGTGACCAATGATTAAGCGAATAACGCCCAGATGTGCCCCATTCAGGATGGCCTCGGAATTTTGTGCAACAAAATCAAAATTTTGTAGGATTTGATTCTCTCCCCGCGAATAATTGAAGTAAATTCTTCTCGGGTTCCCAACTGGGTCAAGCGTTCCGTCTTCATCTTCGCCGACGTTTCGATGATAGACTTTTTCCAAGTCGTTTCGATGCATAAGTCCTTCATCGAAACGTCTTGAAAAAGTCTGTCATCGAAACGTCGGCGAAGATGAAGATGGAGTACCGACCCAGTATGGAAGATGGAGTAATTGACCCAGTTGGAAACCCGAGAAGATTTTTATTCAAAATTTTGACTTCGCCGCCTCGATCCTTTCAAATTTTACCGAATGAAATTGGAGATATGTCAAGGTGGGGACGTCGCGTCCACGACAGAATCTAATCCTCTCTGAATGAGGCTCCAAGTTCTTCAGCGATTGGGGAGGGCCGTGTTTCAATCCTGGTGAACCCTATTTATTTTGCATAGTGAATCGCCACATCCAAGGGTCAGATATCACACTCGTTTGATGGACCGTATCCTTTACGTAATTTCCTCCATGAATTCCATCTAACACCTCGCGTTTTCACCCCTTACCTTATCAGTGTGCCGTGCCCTGGGCATACCCTGTCGCTCCGTGACCAACTTCGTGTCGGCCCACGACGGCAACCAGTCGCTCACCGTCGAGCGCTACTTCGACCAGTCGGGCTGCGAGATGGACCGCAACGGTGGCTGCGACTCCCTGTGGAACTTCCACGTATGGAACGATGTGTGGATGTCCCGGCCGGACCTCCCACCTGGTTACGGCGGTTGGCAAGCCATCGACGCCACGCCACAAGAGGAGAGCGAGAGTGAGTTGATCACTGCGTACAAACTGCATGTAGATATGAGTAAACTTGACTGTGGCGGGCTTCAGTTCGTAGAAGTTTTTGATGTGGAATCATTTAAGTATTCTCCCAGCTAATTGGTAAGTTTTTGTTCTGTCCTTATCTTAACGTTCTAATATCTGGCATAGCGTTCTTCTTTCCCTCCGATTCGTGATCCGCTATTATATACCTCGTAAAACCATCATTTTGTCTTCCTCTTTTTTTCTACCTCGAAGATGACGCAATTGGACCCTTAAACTCAAAATAGTTCACTGTGCAAATGCCACCATGTACCTCACCCGCCATATTCTTTTTTTCACAGAGATGATGCGAATTGACCCTTTCTCAGAAAAGCCTTTATGGCAACATGTACCACTTTATCTTCTTTTTCCCCCTCAGAGATGATGCAGATGGACCCTTCCACAGAGAAGGGTCTTCTGAGCAAATGCCTACATGTTCGGCTACCACTGTGTCTGTTTTTGTCTTCTTTCCCTCAGAGATGATGCAGTGCGGCCCCGCGCCTTTGGTGGCCGTCCGCACTGGACAGGTGGGCTTCGCCTACGACACGGCCTTCGTGTTCTCCGAGGTGAATGCTGATGTGGTCCACTTCCAGGAGGACCCGGACTCCTCGTGGGGATTCACGCGACTCAAAGTCGACCAATACCAGTTGAGTTTGGTGAAATACCATTCAGAGAATGTTAACTTATGACAGCGTCACCAGCTGAGGCCCTGTGATACTTTTCGGCAGTTCCGCCTGCACGAAGCGAGACGCCGCCCATTCTTGCGTTTTACATCGTGAAATTAGACGAACATTTGAGAACATAGCGTGGAAAAGTATGGTTTTGATACTCATACCAAAAAGTGAACACGTTCCCCGACTAGTACCTAGAATATTAATTGATTTGTAGATAATTTTTACGGTTGAAGAACCTCATTTTCTTAAAAGCCCTCTGCGCGAATGATGCCTGCCTGGGTTTATATAATTAGCCTAAATTTTTTTATTTGGAATTTATCACATTAACCGGTTATAAAAAATTACTATTGAAATGGATATACTTAACTTAATCGGCAATATTGCTGGTTATATATAATGCTTTTACATTAGAAACATATAATGCTTTTTTGAATGATTTTCGAAATAATCTGGCCCTCCTCATTTTTTTACCTCTGTGATTCTCAGGGTGTCACTCGAATGATGCACTACACAACTGACCAGTCAAATTTTATCAAATCTTGTAATTATTATAGCTGCAGTATCATGCTCAGTACGATTTTGGATTTTATTATGACTTAAACCCATATGTTTCTTAGTGTGGTGCACATTTGTCAAGATTCGTGGGCTTGGCGACAAAGGATTCTTCAATTTAGTCAAATTTCTCATTTTATTTCTCGAAGGAATCGAAGAGTATTGAATGTAATTTAAATTGAATTTAAATATTTGATAATATGTCGAGGCACTATACCAATTTCATTTGAAAGCATTTTTTTCTTGCGCTCGTGAAGGACAATACACCATTTTCCCTGTGTCTTTCCACAAAGTTTACAAAAAAATCGTGAAAAATGAACATGAACTTGAATAATGAACCTTGACTCTTAGAAATCAAGCGGTACATTGATGGAATCGAATTTCAATTCTTCATCAGGAATCCTAGAGAGACGCGAGGTACCTCCAAATCATGAAACTTATTCAAAATTTGAAACATGGTTTTTGATAAATGGCAGCAAGTATGACACAAAAGTATGCTGGTTTGGTGAATTTCAAGTAAAAGCAAACTCTCTCTCCTAGTGCTGTACTTGATGGGTTTTCTTCGCCTCATTCTCTACTAATTAATGCATTTTTCATCCAACACAGCGTCGGACGAAGAGTCGTCACGAAGAATCCTAAATTTGATGACGAATTCGGGGACACTGACCTGGAGGACATAACTGATCAGTACAAGAATCCTGAGGGTGAGGTTTGCTAAATTAACCAAATGCTTATTCATGTACAAGTTGCTTCATGTTCTGACTCACTCAAACATGGATCTAGTCAAAAACTCAGAATTACATAAGTATTCAACAAGAAGTGCTGATAACTTGGTCACAGTAAATGCCAAAATATTTGGATTTAAAGGAATATATCACTCATTTATGACGACTTATAATAGCCTACAAAAATGTAAAATTGGCAAAATCCCTACCAACTTTTAAAAAAGATGTAGGAATTTTTCTTATGATGGAAGGTGGTAAATTTTAAAATTTTATTTATAAAAAACGTGTTACCTTATTTGGCATAATTGGCATTATTTCCAAAATTGTTTCTTTTTATAATTTTTTATTTTTAATATAAATTTGATGCTATACTTGATCTCCTCATGCACTTAACATATTTTTTGATCCTATTGTTGATCGATTTGATTTTGATATTGAATATAATGAAGTCTATTTCTGCAGTGGTCTTATTTTTGACTGAATATAATTATGTCTATTTCTACAGTAGGTATGTTGGTGTAATAATTTTTGAGTTCATTTATACTATAGTACTTTGTATTAATATGTATTTCCTAAGTAATCAGTTGTAACTATTATTATTTTTTAAATATCTATCCATTTTATTGAAACAATATATGGTTGTGGCAAAGAGCTTCTTTTTACATAAAACACAAATAGTCAAATTTACAGTATAACATTTTTATTTCTTAGCATTTGACCTGTACTTATTATTTTCTATTCAATATGATTGGTAATATTTGTTATCTTTCACAATACCTTTATCACTGATTGTACAGTCGTATTAGAGCCTGTGGCTCATTGGACATTCTTCTAAATGACAATAAATCAATCAATCAATCAATAATTCTTTTACAAGCTGGAATAAGAGTTCAATCTTCCTGGTATTAAGCGTTCGGATGCTCTGCGCAATTTTGTAAATCATGGCGTAATTTTTTTAAGTTCCGGGATCAATAATCATGAAGTCAATCAAATTGTGGAACTGTCTACTCACTCCGGGTTGCAGGAACTACGTGTATCGTAGCTTTCATAGCTTACCTCCCAGTAAGCATTGCTGCGAATTTTCCATCAACTCTCATTCTGCCAAACGCATTTCATACATGTTCATTGTATGCATTTTAATTACATAATCACATTATTAATATTCAGTCTAGTTGAATTAACTCGTCAGTCGTCGCATTATAACTCTACCTTCGAGTGATTAATTTTCCAAGCGGTACTTCGCTCATTCGCCATCTTGATTACGTGTGGAATTCATCCATATTTAGCTCCATTTTATCAAACCATATAAGTTACGAGACCTTTCATAAAACCAATACATTAATATAATGCTTCTGCAGCACAAATTCAGCGAATTTATTCACTTGTGGATCTCATATCCCAATTGGATATAAAACTATTGTTTCTGCGACCGGTCATTGATTTGTATCCATTAAAATCCACTTCTACGCGTAACTAACTAAAACGCGTATTCGTGTGTCACATAGGATCCATGAGTGAGCGGCTGGCAACGTACAGCGCTCTGAAAACTGCTGGATCCGCTCAAGGATACTACGGATACCCTGAAGACGCTTTGCCTGAGGACGTGTCCTTCTCCCTGGAGGAACTTGACAGCGTGCCTTACGGCGAAAGCTTCAGCGTCAAAGTCAAAATACAGGTATGAGAATGGAAAGTACGTACATAGCAAGCAAGCATAGCAAGCACTAAGTACGAAAAGCGACGATTGTTGTAATATTTTTACGTTTTCCGCCATGTTCTTAGCAAGTTTCGCCAATTAAGTTGCAGCGAACAGAGGAGAAAAAATATTTTTTTTAAAGAAAACATTATTCAGAGGTAATTCTTAGATTATAGCATCTAATCATATTTTGATGTTAATGAATTTGCTTTCCAAAACTGAAATCCAACTCAAGTTCAGAAAAGAAAACGGCAATACGCTTGGGTGTTTGAATACGTGCTTTGGAGTGAACTGATATTATAACTTGAAATGTATCCGTCATATTTCTGCATTGGAAATGAACAAGAAAACAATGCGTGGGCATCCAAATCAGTCAGGTCGCTAGATTTTCTAGTATTCTCTTTTAATTGGTAGTAATATCAATGGAAGCACTTCAGGAATTTCAGTACCTCAGAAGGCTTTATGCTTGTTTAAGGGACTTAAGCCCTAAAATCCGTCGTATTTGCATGAAAACTATGTATATAATACAAATACCGGAAAAAGATCAACTCGAATTATTTCGATTTATTAAATCGAATCACCGAGATATTCCACATTCCTAAATACCATTCCTTAATATTTGAGCGTTCCTTCCCCTTTTCCTCCTACAAGCTATGTTATTGTTTGCCTGAAAATGTTAGAACTTCTTCTACAATTTAGATGTTCAAGAGAATTATGACTGATCGTTTTTGCAACTTAGCTTCTTAATCTTTTCATATCAAATCGATAATATCAATTCTTGAAATGTGAGTTCATATCTGTGCATTGCAACGTTGAATGAGATTCGCCATGTTCTATCGTATTATCATGCTGTTTGATGTTGTGTCAATTAGTTTATATTCCATTATGCTAAATGCATATTGTGTAAGTAATGCGATTGGTTAGCTATGCTGCCTGTTTTCACTTCTCAATCACTAACGTTTGATCCTAAATATGTGTACTGTTACGCCGATTTTCACATGCTATGTATTATCTTTTTCATTGATTATTGTTGGTTTTTATGTGGTGCTCCTTAATGACATTAGTATGTATTGCCGTCACCATTGACCCCATTCTTTGTGGTATGTAATTATGTTCCAATGTTACAGAAGACTTAAAAGTCCCACAAAAATAAAGACTGTTTTCACTTCACTACCCTCTTTCCTCGTCCAAAGATTACTGCTTTTATTGAGGAGACGATGTTAACGCATATGAGGACCCCAGAAGTCAAGGGGTCTAAGTAACAAAACCGTTGTTTAGAGGAAACTTAAGTCAAAGTTGAAAATGTTTGGTACGACCCACTAAGTAGCTAAGAGGCATTACCCTAGATAGCAGCACCTGTGAAGAAAATCACTTGGATCCCTTTACCACCTAAAAGATTAACATTTTCACATCCCATTCCTGTACCTAACTTATTTTTTTCAAAAATGTCACTTAGACCTCTTCACTTCTGGGGTCCACACACATCCTTCTTGTTACAGTTACATTATCCTCTTTTTTTCCTTTCTGGTTTCAGAACAAGGCAGGAGAGAAGAGAACCATCTCCGCCGTTTTGTCCGTCCATTCCGTGCGATACACGGGAGCTTTGGCTCACCGCATCAAGAGCTCTAGCGTCGAGTTTGAAATGCAGCCGTATTCTGGTGAGATAACTATTTCCTTAAAAATTGATGGTACGCCCTGTTAACTGGCGTATTACGTTTCTTCTCATGCTATACCAATCTAACCTTTTCTACAACATCTTTCCATATTTTTTTTAAATTCTGATGGAATAGACAGACAATGGGATGATAAGGACGGGTGGATTGTAATGGAATATGAGAGCTCCGTAAGCCCATTCTACAATGGAGGTGAGCCGTACGGGAGCCGCAAGGTAGATGGCCAAGTCCCATCTTTACGGCAGACGAAATGTCAGCCTATCAGAGCGCGCCATTACATCTACGTCATACCCTGCAAGCCACCCAAAGGGTGTGTGGCAGGGGGTGCTTCCACACCGGGCATGCATGAATGATACGGCAGAACACCGAAACTACATTGAAACCAGCGTACCACACATGCAACGCGCCCATTACAATCTACCAACCAAGAAACATTCTATTATAAATCGTTCCAACATGCAAGGCGTACAAGGACTACAAATGCAGACTCAAAATATCATGCATTAATAAGAACATCATAAATAAGAATATAAAAAATATATGGAAAGAGATCTACAATCTAGCTAATGTCACTATTTGCACTATTCATGACGACGATCACAGCTGTTATGGTTCCGAATGGTACGCGGAAAAATGACATTTTATACCTATCGGTTCTACAATCTAGCTCTATAATTTTATTGGCGCGATCTAATCTGCTGTAGTAAGAGGGGGTTAATGGTATATTTTTTACGTCGTCAGAGAAATAATTTTCCTGAATTAATATGAATTACAGAATAATTACTACTGCCAGTGTCAGTCACGGCCCACTGCTTTAGCAGAAGTACTTTTGAGGTTAGAGGTTAATATAGGATATTTCCCAAATATCAACATGAAATTATTAGAAAGTATTTTTTAAACACTCTCATACAATGAACTGAAAAATCCGTGGCAAGTAGGAACTTTTTCGACCCTCATTTGTCTTCGACATCCATTTCGATCTGTTACGGCCAATGTCAGCATAGTAGAATGACTGCGTTAAGGAAATCCTTGCGTCTTAAATGTTACAGCTTATGTCCATTGTAGAATGGGCTGTAGATATAATTAATAATGTTAAAGTTGCGAATGTTTTTAAGATCTGATGCCCTGTGATGCCATCAATTGAGTTTCCTTCACTTAAACCGTGTTTCTTTACAGAATTGTTTCCCTTGATCAAGGTAGAACGAACGAGTGGTACGAGATCGAACTTGATATGATCGGCCGCATTGTCCGTTCGTCAGATGCGAACCGTAATTTGGTATTTTTTCTAAGGGTGAGAGTGAAAACACGTGAATATGTCGCTATAGAATTTTATTGCGGGCAATTGTCATGAGACATGGGGCATTGTCGCGTCATCAATGGTGTGCGATGGCGAGATGGGCTCCGCTGACGTGAGACACGCCTCCGAAATGGCCGCCGGCGTGGGCGTAGCCGCCATGGTGTGGGACGACGTGCGGGTGGGCCGCGTGCCCGACCTTCTTGACGACGGCGTTGAAACCGTTGTGGTCGTCGGCGACGTAGTCAACCTGACGGACGGTGCCGTCGGCGTCGTGAAGGCTGTACGAGCCCTTGACGACGTCCCCGTCGCGGACCTCCCATTGGTTCTTCACGTCGCCGGTGTGACCGTCGGCGACGCCATAGTTGTACTGGTACTTGGGGTAGGCCTGTAGATGAGAGAGAGAAAGATAATGAAGATGTCATGTGGAGCAGAATACACGATTTATGACAGGTTGCGAGGACATTTAGCTATGGAATAAATAGTGATGAAATCCATGAAGTTATAGACCTCATAAGAATATTCGGATATCAGGAACACATCATGCACTTTTACAACTTTTCCACCGAAAGCGGATTGCTGCGAATGTTTGATGTAATATTCTTATTTTTTAAATCGTATTCTACCGGTTAAGGTTGGTTTACTTGAATGTCAGAGAATTTCCTCCCGGTTTTCTACATTTTCAGGGGCTTATCTCGCTCTAGTATATTCTTTTTCGTCTCAGCATACGATCTACCCTTCTTCATCCCGTCCATGAAACCAATTCCCTTTCTTCCTCTTCCCCGCTTGCCCAATATCCTTCCCTCAATCACACTCTTCAGCAACCCATCGCCCCTTACTACGTCCTCCAGTCATCTAATCTGTGGTTTAGCCTATGTAATATTGCTAATGCACATAATAATTATTAAGTGAGAGTATGCAAACTTACCATTAGTCTGAAAACAACTCTTTAATCAAGCAATTAAACTCCAATCTGTTCATTGCGCTTTCATCATATTGGCTACTTATGGAGGCTCATAACTCCATTCCATAAGTTATGAAGCCATTTATGAAACCAATACGGTTTTCGAATGTTTCTGCAACACATTGAATGGCTGCCATGGCATATGAGCCCCATAACTCTATTGAATACATGTGCGTCGTTTCTTTCAACTGACCATTCATCATTTATTTATCTCGGATTCCATGAAGTACATCCAGAGAAGCCGAGAGTCACTAAGTGCTATACTAACTTTTAGCGAAATCAGCCATGCTCTTTAGCAAGCTCTATCCCGATGGGTCGATTGTTTTATAGTAGCGAACAGTGAGAGAATACGGTTATTTTTGAAGATAAAAGATCGTCCAGAAGTTATGTCCAACGTGAGCACAATATCTCCTACTGGTATTCGTGAGGCTCGTCCAAAATTCATGGTCTCAAACTCGAGTTCAGCTAAGGAAATATTAATGTATTTAATATTTTAGTCGATGCTTTGTTGTGAAGTGATGAAACAATATTGCAATAATTTCTTCATAAATTGTGAACAAGACATGAAGATGTAAATTCTGCGCCCCCCTTAAAATTTCAGATTTTTTTCATATTTTCTAACATTCTCTTTTAATCCTAATTGCCTATATTTGTTATACAATAAGTGCATACATTTTGCCGATGTGCCTCTAGCTTCAATATACTAAACTGATTTAAAAAAAATTGTTTAAATGCATCAAAAATCGTCTAAAAAGTTTTTGTGTAGAGTATTATCGGAAAAAATCTCATACTCTCAACGTTAAAAAAGCTTGAAGTTCAGTGAAACCTGTATTAAGCGACCGCCGACGGTTCCTTTGAAAATCGGTCGTTAAGAGGGGTGGTCGTTCGACAGGGGTTCAGTTTCTAGGAGTACATATTATGCAAATGAACGGGCGGCTGTTTTGAAAAAAAAATGGAAAAAACTCTTAAAGCGATGATTTCGATTAAAGCTACGTAGATGGCGTTCATTTCCTCATAATTTAGTTCCTCCTGGGAAATTTTTAGCTTTGCGGTATGTGAAAATGGGCGGACTTTCAATAATAGGCCTGTCAATCATGATATGTCAATTAACATATTCCATTGAATGAAATACTAAGTTACCAGCTGACCCGTGCGAATATTTCGCACAGCATGCAACTTGTTTCTTCCTTCTTTCTTCCTGTTCTTCTACCTGTTTCTTCCCAATGAAAACTATATGTTATTTATGTTTGTCTTAAAGATACGTGACGTAAAAGTATACGGTAAACAGTCACACTGTTTGCATGTAGAATGTAAACAATCTAACTAAACGATATGTTAATAGATGGCGCCTCCTACAGTCTTTTTAGCACGTAACCATAGCCGTCATATCAGTTCATTATATTGTCATCGGATGGCACTGTATCATTTTTTAACAAAAACTTTAATGATAAATTTTTCAACAAAAGCCTTAATTTTAAACCGTTTGTTTATTTTTTGTCAATAGCGGGGAACATAATCTTTAAAATGATACTTGGATCATTAATTTTGATGAAGAATTATGGGAGATATGGCGTTGCGACAAAAACACCTTTGAGAAATAATATATATGTTAATGTATATCTAATCACACTAAATTGGAACTTACGTAGTAATCAACATCGTGGTGTCCTCCCAAAGCTATGCCGCCATGAGGGAGACCGGGAAATGCCAAAGTGGAGGCAGAGATTGCTGCAAGGCAAACGAACACCTGGAAAAGAAATTAGCGGGATGAAAACATTTGTGCATTGAAAGTAAAACGTTCGATTAATTGCTAAAAAGTATTGTTTACTCTTAAAATTGTTTCCTAACGATTTACAAAGCGTTAAAGGAGCCACTCGCTTCGTTATTAATTTAAACGTGAAATAAGAATTTTAAAAGGCTAATGGAGTGAATTATTGGCAGTAGCTAGAGACATGAAGTCTAATACCCATTCAACGTTTACTAGAAAATTCAGACAATTCGAGTTCCAGGGTAACACAGATTATACTATCGAAATATCGCACTACATCTCTAGAATTGATAGAAGCGATACAATTAGAGAGATACCTACACTGCCGAACTGATAGATACGTAACTTCTTTCCTTCCATAAGTCGTGAGTGAATATCTTCTTCAAATTCAGAGCGTAACACTCACAATTAAACCTAATATTGAGATCCCTCTTTCAATTCCCTTGCATTTTTGTTCTCATTTGTGTTAAGAGGTAATAAATGGGAAAGAACTTTTATTTTACCGATTTGTTTTTGAAGCTATTATGAGCTATTTTAACTTTAAGTTTTTATTGCGCTAGGTACACATTTCGTAAAAATTAGATTAAAAATGTACAGAATATCTCATCATTATAATAGTTTCTGACAAATACCAAGGTTCCACGTTTAGTCTAACATTCGAAATAAATCATATTTCAATATAATATCGTATGAATTCAGTATACTGTGCTGAAAAGTCTAGTCGAATCCAGCTTTAATGAAGGAGAATCATATAATCCTCGCATAATTAACATTATTCGTCGCATCATTAAAATTACAAATGGAGTGTGCGGAGAACCGTTTGCCCATCAGCTGTACGAGGTGATGACTGATAGTCAGTCGAAACACGTGTTGTACGAGTTCACATTTTAGCAGACTGTACGATATCCTTTGTGTATCATTTGAAAATGCTGTTCTACAACATATCACCTGAGAAAGTGGAATTTATTAATTTTGCTGCCAATACTATGATTTCCAACGCAATAGTGCAATTTTATGAAATATGGTCTAAGAATTTTTTTCCAACTTGCTAAAAAAATTAAAATCTGCACTCAATGTTGCACGATTACCGCTCCAGCCACCTTAATGGGCGGGATTGAAAATAGGTAGAACTTGTGCAGAGATTAAGACAGGAAACGTCTCTAGGATATTGGGGCATGCACCTGTTATAAATAAGCTGGCGGATTTGACTATTTTTCATGTCGACCTGAATTAGCCGGTAGACTAACATGATGTAATTAAATGAAAATAATATTATAGCGATTATTGTTGGGGGCACGGTGTGCAGAAATAGGCTTCAATGTATATACTTGCAATAATAAGGCTTAAACTCACTTTGAACATCATGTTGACGGCTTCTGATTGTCGAGTTGCTCTGTGGGATGGCTGGTGTGTGAATGATGCCTTTACTGAGCGCATTCGTCGTATTTATACCAAAACCTAGAGCAAGTTCCCTTTCGAATGCATTTTGAAACACTCGCAGGAAGAATTTCGAGCGATAGATTGGGAAATTATGAAAGACTTTTAATTAGTGAAAATTCGACTTTGAGTTTTTGGGGGACGGAGTTGATGAATTATGAAAGATGTTTCCAGTGCTTGAGCAGGGCTGGGAGAGGTAGCATGTCTAGGGACGGTGCGTTTTCTCACAGCTAAAAAAATAAGCGGAAAAAACTCGAAACTTTCATGAAATAATTAGAAGTGCATTTATGACAGATACACGAGTCTTTTTGGCGAGCGCACAGAGCATTGCTATGCTTACAGCTATCAGATAGTGGACTGGGCAAAGTTTTCCATCATATTCGAAACCAACCCAACCATTAAGGTAGTTTGAGCGATATAGTTCCCTAGTCACAATGGAGACCATATTCGAATTATACGTTAACATTTAAGCAGCTGTGGGTAGCATGAATTAAATACTACATTTATCATCATTTCCATTATATACTTGTATATGACTGAAATTCTAAGTAATAAAAGAAAAATATCCACATAAGAAAAATTCGGCCTGGACCGGGAATCGAACCACGGACCTTTGGTTTGGTCCAAACCAAAGGTCTGAGGTTCGACTCCCGGTCCAGGCCGAATTTTTCTCGTGGCAATTTCTTCAAAAAATTCCCCAGCCATGTTTGAATTTCATATCCACATAAGTCTTTGATTTGACTCCATTTTTTTACACGCGGTACACTCAAAACTCCTTCACAACGGAAGGTTTTTTTTGCGATACCGAAAAAATTACTGCGGTAATAATATGATCAATTATAAAAAATTGTCGAGAAAATATACAAACTACACCCTGTTAATTTTTTGACGAGATCTGGGGGGTTAAAAAAAATCCTCATTTTTGAAAAAAAGCCTCGCTGGAGTGCATACACGTACCATTTCCCACGAGAAAGGGCTGGTATTTTTCGTCGAAAATCTGGAACAAATCTCGGTAAGAGGCTGTTAATTTGGCATTTTGGGAAGGTGAGATATTTTTCTTTAAAAGGAGGTCATATTCATTGATTTCTAGGTGCAATGATATTTTTCTCAAACTACCTTAATACTTGTCGCGAAGATCCGTCCGTACATTGCGGGCGAAAACGGGCAGTGTTAGAAATTCCTCATTTCTTTAAACAAGGTCTCTCGGGAGTTAGTACACGCTCCATTTCGCATGTAAAAGTGCTGGTATTAAGATGTCAAAAATCTCGGAAAGTAGTTCGGTAAGGTCCTGATATTTTAGTATCTTTGGAAGGGTGAGATATTTTTCTTTAAAATGAGACCAAATTAATCGATTTCTAGTTGAAATGGTGTTTCGCTCAAACTTCCTTTAGGAGGAAGTTTGAGCGAAAAAGCGAGTAAGAGGTTTTCTTGAGGTAGTGCGAAAGAGATAGTTCCCTAATCATAATAGAGACCATATTCGTTGTGTACGTTTCAATTTCATCAACTGTGAGACACACGAATGAAATTTTGCATTATTAATGGTGCGGTCATATAGTTTTACACGACAGAAATTGTAAGAAATCAAATGAAAATATCTAAATAAGTATTTATCACTTGACTCATTTTTTTCACGCGGTTCGTTTGAAACTCCATCAAAACGGAAGGTTAATTGTGATCCCGAAGAATTTACTGTGGTGACAATGTGATCAATCTTCAAAAATAGTTGAGAAAACACACAAACTACACACTGTTGATTATTGACGGGATCTACATCTACATCTACGTCATACCCTGCAAGCCACCCAAAGGGTGTGTGGCAGGGGGTGCTTCCACACCAGGCATGCATGAATGATACGGTAGAACACCGGAACTACATTGAAACCAGCGTACCACACATGCAATGCGCCAATTAACAATCTACTAACCAAGAAACAGTCCATCGTCAATCGTTCCAACGTGCAAGGGGTACAAGACCTACTACTACAGATTCAAAATATCATGCATAAATAAGAATATCAATATTTACATCATGCATAAATAAGAACGTAGAGAATATAAAGAAAAAGATTTTCTGTCTGCCTATTGTCACAATTCGAACTATTCATGACGACGGTCACAGCTGTTATGGGCCCGAATGGTACGCGAAAAAAAGAGCTAAGTGTCGGAAATGCCTTATTTTACATATAAGGTCTCTCTCGAGTGCATACACGTACCGTTTCCCATATAAAAGGGCTGGTATTTTCTGGCAAATATCTCTGAAAGTAATATGGTAAGGGGTTGACTTTTTGGTGTCCATGGAAGGGTGATATATTTTTCTTTAAAATTACACTAAATTCATTGATTTCTAGGTAAATTGATATTTCGCTCAAACTACCTAAAGATGTACACAATTTGCTGTAATGAGTACATTTTAGGCTTAGGGCTGGCATATTGTTTTTTTTTAATTTCATGAAAATTTTCCCGCGGGTAAAGTCTTATGGGACAATTTGAGCAAACTGTGATATCTGTTACCATGCATTTGCTTATGGGCAGAATTTTCGGTTAATTTTGCCACAAAATTGCCAAAACAAATGAACATTTGATCACATTTTCAAAATAGCAAATTTGTTCATCAGCCCATTTAATGCGTGAATTTAGATCCACAATGTTGCAATTCTCTACTCCATACTGTCTCTTTTTTTTAGTGCGCTTCGGATTTAGATAAATGCAAATGGTATGATTACAAATTTAACTTTATCAGGTTGGACTTGGTGGAAGTTGTCTATATTCATCAATAGATGTGATGAATATTGATTCTTGATGATTGATTGATTGATGGTTCTAATTCATTGCATTTTTTCAAATTTACGAAATGTAGATTTTATGACAGTAGTCCAATACATATTATTTTTATTCTAAAAGGCGAAATATTTGGTCTGTTTAGTCGAATTCGGTGACACCCTGGCCTCTGCGCCCACGGGGATCGGGTTGGTGTGGTGGTTAGAGTACTGACTAACCACACGGGTGGCCGGGGTCCAAATCCCTGCAGAGGCTAATGTTTTTCAGAGGAAATCCGCTCCCTAATTGAGTGTATTGTGGAGGGCACTTCAAGTGAAGTGCTCCGTCTGTCGGATGAGACGTTAAACCGTGATCCCCTTGGCGTCTTCCGTTAAGAGTAGGCGAATGCCGACGCCGGGTTTCTATCCACCCTTCCTCCCTTACCTATTCCCTATGACGCATATGACCTTAGCCGTCGGTCGCCTCCCCAAATACCCAATCAAATCCTCTGCGGCCAACTCTCTGATGGCCGGTTGCATGAACATTTGGTTTGGAATCAATAGTTATAAGATCAATAAATCTATGACAGTTTGTGTATTTCCTGAACTGATGAAAGTTTAATTTTATTGACTTCCTTCACCTTCTCTTCGCACGACTCTGCGCAGACGAGACGATGGTCCTGAGGGTGGCGCCGAAGGAGTACCTGAACCGCGTGGACCGCGACCACTGCCTCCTCAAGATGAACGCCATCGCGCACGTGACCCAGACGAAGCAGTCCTGGAGCGAGGAAGACGACTTCTGTCTCCGGAAGCCGCGCTTCAACGTGCAGGTAAAAAAGAATCAGTCGATTGATCGAGTGGCGCTCGGGTTAAAATACTTGGCCCTTCATCGCCCAATGTGATCATATTATCACAGCAAACATTCATTGTTCTAAATCGCCCCTTTGCATTGCATTTATAATTTACGAAATGTGGATTTTTATGAAAGTATTCCAATATATATATTTTTTTAAATTCTAAAAGTCGAAATATTTGGTCTGTTAAGTCGAATTCGAATCAAACGTTCATCGGAACGATGCATATCGAGGACTTACTGTACTACTACTACATCTACACTGCATCTTACCCTGCAAGCCACCCAAAGGGTGTGTGGCAGGGGGGTGCTTCCACGTCAGGAATGCATGAATTATTAGGCAGAACACCGAAATTACATTGAAACCAGCGTGCCACACATGCAACGCGCCAATTAATAATTTACTGACCAAGAAACATTCTATCGTCAATTATTCCAACATGCAAGGGATACAAAGACTACTACTACAGATTCAAAATATCATTACAAAAAATATTACAACTTACACAGTTACAAGTATACTTTCTTTTTTCTGGTCATTATGGTTGATTTTATCCAACATGGTCCTGCTAAGCTGATGCTTATCAGCAGGTTCCAAGTTTACAATGTTTTGGTGCAATCACAAAGAAAATTATTTTCTATCAATAATGAAAAGAGAAAAAAATAGTGTAGTTGAGGTCCTGCTAAGCCAAAGCGGCTTGTCAGCAGGTGCCTTTAGTTAAAAAAATATTTTTTTTGCTGTGTAGCGTTTTGGACAATTAAGAGCTTAACAATGTTAGCCTATGAGCCACTCTTTTAGTGATTTTTTAAGAACAGATATGCTATTAATATCATGCATTGACATAAGTAATTTGTTTAACAACCCTGGGACTACATGTACTAAAGACCTCTTGCCATGGAGGTTAAAATACTTAGGTACAGACAACCTATTTATTCGACGCAGTTGCATGTCAGTATTAATCGCACGTAATTAATCACAGTAATTTTGGCCTGGCATGGTAGTTTCAACTTCCTGGCGCGCCCGGCATCAATTCACATTTGACCATGTATGGGCACCCTAAGTCTCTTCTAATTTCATTACGAAGCAATTATCTCCGATTAGCGGGCGCGATAAGTAGCCATGGTCTGCGGCGACTACCGCTTAAGAGGCATTTACGTGAATGCTCGAGCGGTGCGTCTAGTGCCGAGACATTTGGGCGCCTTCAAGGAAGACAACGTATCCAAGGCTCTCACACATGTGAAAGGGACGAGGAAGGACAGGGACGCCGGAATTATGCAAGAAAGTCGAAAGGAAAGGAAAATTTTCGATGCGCGAATGCGTTAAGTGTGGTGTGACGATGACAAAAGCGGTCATACTTGACCGAACATAACGAAGAACGGCCGTTATGATAATTGTATAAGTGTTACGAGCTTAATAGAAGAACTAGGATGGGAATTACTATCAGAACGCAGGTTAAAATGTAGGTTAAACCTTTTAAGTAAATTCGAAACCGATTTGTTCACAGATTACGTTAGATATATATTGAGAACCCCTGCGTATTATGCTAGGTTTGATCATATTAACAAGATTAGAGAGATAGATTGTCGTACCGATAGATTTAAAATGTCATTTTTCCCTCGTACTATATGAGAGAACAATAGGCAGCGTATCAAAGGGATAGGTAGGTGAAATATACTTTGTAAGAGTAGTCTGTAGTGCATGATGCAAGTAATAACAACCATTAATCCCTTTCTTATTATGTAGATACTAACCATGTGACCCTATTATCTAGCATGCCTTCATAAATATCCTAGTTGCATGTCAATAGTGCATGTTTGGTGATCTTCACCCCCTGCCACACACCCTCGTGGTGGCTCGCAGGGTATCACGTAGATGTAGATGTAGATGAAGATATGAAAGACAGCTCTTTTTCATGAATTTTCGGGTCAAAAATGTTAAAACGGCACATTTAAAGGTAGTTGGGAGCCTAAGGTTGGTTGACTGCAGCCTTCCATTATTCCCTATTTATTCTAGTGCCGTTTCTCCACCTTAGTTCTTTCCTCTTTATTTGATAATTAAAAATACCCCTTGGCCTTCCTCTATTTTAGGATTATTCCCTGTATTTTTCCTCCAGTTATATTTTTCATTAACCCATTGAGCCTCGGGGTGTTCCTAATCCATTTTGTTCTTTTCGTATGCATAATGTTTCATATGGTTCTTTCCTCTTCTACTTTTATGCACGCTACTTCATTTCCTATTTTATTCGTCTATTTGATCACCAGCGTCCACCTCTAATACCAGGTTTCGAAGCCTTGTGTGATGTGGTTTACTTTTCTAATGATCCATGTTTCCGATCCATTGAGCGCCACGATCCACACGAAGCTTCCTACGAACGATGACGAGAGGAAGAATATTTGCTGGCAAAACGCTCAACCATCCATCGATAAGTAGCATTTCATCGGTGCGCAATAAACACGACCGAATTTATTTCAAATTTTTTTACAAATCTGTTTCTACTGCGTGCTTAAAGAGGAAAAAACTTTACCACAATCAATGAAATTCTTTACAATATTCATATCCAATGTACAGTATTCATCAACGCACAAACCTCAATCGCGGATGCAGCTATCAACATTTTTTCTGGTCAGATACTCTCAAGCGCATATCAAGTATACTCCTGATCTGTTTCGAAATACACCACTTAATTCGCAGGTAATACTGTGACCGTAAAGCACCTGCACAGTTCAATTGCAAAGTTGGCAGCAATAAAAGCGAACGTAAAGCGCCCGTAACAGCAGTTTAAGGGCAAATACGTCGGAAAATTGATTTGCATCTCCCCCGGAAGATGGGGAGACGGTCGCAACAGCAACTCAAAATTACAACTCAACGCTTTGTTATTTTTTGTGAGCGGATTTTTAATAAAGAAACAATGGGAATGTTTTGTTAATATTAATTTTTTTGTCAAATAAAACTTATTTGTTTTATTTACACAATGGCAAAGTCGTAAGCATTAAAATTATAAAATTTAAGTACAGATAGTGACTGTTACCAAAGCCAAGCAGTGAAATTGTTTTTGCAAATAGTATCTCAAATCCTCTATCTGATGGAAGTAAAGCCGTTTTCGAGGCAATTGTGTTTTGCCTTAATACTGTGTAGATCTGAAAAAGAAGAGCTAAACTAAATGGTAGCTGATTTAACTGGTTGCTATTTTAAAATACAAAATAATAAAACATATATAACTAATTTTTTTATACTCTTGGATGTTGTACTTACACACTATTGTACATACACATAACACATATAATTTCAGCGAACGAGTGGCTTGCTGGTTGGACCCACACCGTTTGATTATATTTCAGATTACTCCGAAAGGTTTGTCTTATTTATATATTTTTCGTCTCCAGGTAACCGGCACACCTAGAGTCGGCGCCGAGTGCACTGTCTCGCTGTCCTTCCAGAACCCTCTGACTGATATGCCGCTGACCAACTGCACCCTGAGTGTCGAGGGCCCAGGGCTCCAGAGGCCCAGGATATCGAGGCAAAGGTGAAGCAATCTTCTGATCTGGTCGTAATGCGCATCATGTTACTCAATATCGACGACGCAGACTCAGCAATCATGTATTTCCCCAAATCCTACCTTGATTTCTGCAACTAACTGAATAACCCCACATCACGGAAACGTAATCCACAACTTTTAAGTCTCATTATTCGATCGGACGCTGAAAGCTGGCGCTTTGAAGCTAATATGCTAATGCCTTGTAACCTGTTCACGTTACTAACTTCTTGAAGTTGTACAGCGCAAAATGTTGGCAATGTCCACCCGCATTTGTGTATGACTGTGATTACCATGGTAAAGCTGGTATTTACTCATCGAGGTAGAGGAAGAGGGAAATTTGTCATCAAAATGTAGCCTGACAACCTAATTATCGAACCACACAGGTTATTCTTGATCTTTCTTTACTCTTCTTACGATACCATGTGGGAATGAACGAATTAACGGATGTATGGTAAGACTCTCCGCCATCTGTTTAAAATTTACGGTATGTAACTCTTGAAACATGCATCGATTACTTAGTGTTAATATGTAACATCATCTGTTTAAATTAACTATTTCAGGAATGTGGTTTAGTTTCATTGATAATGTATATGCATAATATATGCACAACGGAGTCGTTCCCGATATTATCATGTAAAATTTCCCCCACGAGGGGTTTTGAGGTGTAATAGTTTTACATAGTGTTAACCTCATAAGCCTTCAAAAACTCCATAGTGCAACACAATTTGATCTCGATTAAATACAAATAAATATCTCCAAACTCGATGTGAAGTCAAGCACTCTAATGACTACCTGGCTTACCCATTCTTTTTCCCGGTAATAGGTATGTGGTCAATCATATACTCGCTCACTTCAGCAGAAACTTTATTAATTTATTCATAAACTTTCCTCTCAGGTTCAACGAGGTCTTTGTGATAGTTATTTGCATTCATCTTCTACATCTACGTCATACCCTGCTAGCCACCCAAAGGGTGTGTGGCAGGGGGTGCTTCCACGTCAGGAATGCATGAATTATTAGGCAGAGCACCGAAATTACATTGAAACCAGCGTGCCACACATGCAACGCGCCAATAATTAATTTACTGACCAAGAAGCATTATGTCGTCAATTATTCCAACATGCAAGGGGTACAAGGACTACTACTACAAATTCAAAATATCATACATAAATAAGAACATCAATACTTACTTCATGCATTAACAATAACGTAAAAAATATGAAGAAAGAGATCTACAATCTAGCTAATCTCACTATTTGCACTATTCATGACGACGATCACAGCTGTTATGGTCCCGAATGGTACGTGGAAAAAATGACATGTCATACCTATCGGTTCTACAATCTATCTCTATAATTTTATTGGCGCGATCTAATCTGCCGTAGTACGAGGGGGTTAATAGTATGTTTTTTACGTCGTCAGATAAATGATTTTCCTGAAATTTAGTTAGGAGGTTAAGCCTATAATTTAATCTACGCTGTGATAGCGATTCCCATCCCAATTCTTCTAACAATCCAGACACACTAGCCGACTTATCGTAGTATCGTTTCACAAACCTAGCTCCTCTTCGCTGTACGCGATCTAACTCTGATATCAACCCTGAGTTCCCTCTGTATGTTCCTAACCAATCTTAGATGTCATTACACTACATTATGAGGGCATTTTGCCTTCCAGCGTAGAGATATCCGGGTTAGCTCAAATTAAAACAAGGAATTTTGGCGCCGTATATCTGCTGTATGGTTTCATAGAAATATGAAGTTCGGTGTTAACTAAAACCAGACGGAACTCGGGTGTGAACTCCTATAAAAGAGTTTCAGGCGTAACTTAGTGGAAATATCCAATATCCATACTGGTAAGAATGAAAAGACGAGAGTAAATTTACACACTATTTAGTAAGTACCGCCCATGGTTTCGACATTTCATGCCATTCTCAAGAACGAGATACGTCATTTTCATACGAGAAATATGAAATTGTGAACAGCCCAGATAATATTTGTAATGACGTAGTTTTTATGACTCAATCACCAGTTTTGAATTTAAGTCTCCCTGCATGTCCTGGGACCCAGTGATCTGGTTCTTGCTTTTCGACTTTCAACTCCACCTGTTCTTCCTTCCTCCCCCTTTTTTGCAGGTTTTCCCCCTATTGTTTACTGGTATTTACGTCACTCCGAACTCCTCCACCTCTGTATGTTCCCTCCCTTACCCTATCCGCCTTCAGAATTAATTTCCCCCTCCTCCTCCCCC
Source organism: Ceriagrion tenellum (assembly GCA_963169105.1). NCBI lineage: Eukaryota > Metazoa > Arthropoda > Insecta > Odonata > Coenagrionidae > Ceriagrion > Ceriagrion tenellum. The sequence continues at coordinate 63,286,740 of OY720635.1, forward strand.
CCCCCATCTATGTTTTGCTAATGGGTATATATAGAACTGGAAGATATTTTCCTTCCTGCAGCGTCTGTCAGACCTAGAGGTGTGGTGAGGCGTCAAGATAATATCTTCCAGTATCTGTGTATCATCTTCCATATCTTCCATATTCTGTGTATCTCTCTGAAACACACCAGTTCTGAATTTCTCAAGCAAGCTAAGTTGGTGGTTTCTGGCGATACTTTATGGAATTTGCTAAACTTGTCGAGTGAATAGAGTAAACTTTGTTTCTCCACAATTAACGTCCTCATCACCTGATAATGACGTTAGTCGTCGAAACCATGGTCGCAAATTATTAAATTAACTGTGGAAAAACTAAGGTTACTCTATTCATTCAAAAAGCAAGCTAAGCGTAGCGTGTAGCCTTCGAGTCTCTAGGGGCTCCCATTGTCGACATTCTTATTTTGATCAGCGCACATCAAGTTTGCTTCCGATCTATTCTGGAGCGCGCTACGGAGCGCTGAAAACCTGTAAAGACTGAAATGAAAGTGCCCTGTAGAGTTTTAAGAAGTGATTAATACTCAAGAGCGAATTTTTGTGCACCCATCGTTTGTGCTACTGCGATGATTGTACATTTGTTTAGAGTGTTTCCCCTATCATTCCTCCCTTTCGTCGACAGGGACGTCAAACCGGGCGAGTTGGTGACGTTCACGGAGCGTTTCTTCCCGCGCAAGAGCGGACAGAGGAGGATCGTGGCCACGTTCGACTCGAAGCAGCTCACGGAGATCACCGGATCGTCCACCATCGCGGTGGCCGACTGAAGAGCCAGAAAAGACAGCGGCGGCGAGCGGGAGTCGGGTCACCGCCGCCGGCGACGGCCTCAGTGGCTGACGCTCCTCCTGCGGGATTGCGGAGAGGACGCTGGAGGAGAAACTGTCGCGGTCGAGGAAAAATAATTCGCTTATCCCCACATATCTCCCTTGCTTTTTTTTGGCGGTAACATGCCCCACAGCACAACCAATTAGTGGCTTTACACACATCAAGTATAGAGAGTCACATTGCGAAAAAAAAAGTTGGCCATACACACCGTTCCACTCACAAAATGGAAGATTTGCTTCGTTGCCAGAACACACAGTTACGATTTTGTATCGCCCAGACGGTATTTTAAATAGGATTTTACTAACAATGACCAATAGTTTTCGATTGTACACGGAGGATATTATAGAATGTATTGTTCAGTATTTAGGAATTAATGCGTACGTTTTATGCTGGAGACTAATTGAATGCTCTCAGTGTTTGCCTGAATGTTTGCTCACTCATGTTCTGTTGTTTTGATTATTTTCCGTACATCATTTTTTATGTTATGCGCCTATGGTTAGTCTCTACAACCATTTTACTCTCACCTGATGTGCTTAACATCTCTTAAGGAAGATAGTGTTCGCTTACTTGACGTTATTTCTACTTTGTGTTTGATTCTTAATGCATAAGGAAGGTAATTTTAGTTTAAAATTGTGATTCATCGACTCCAAAGGCCATACTGAGTAAATTATTAACTAAGAATAACATTTATTGTTAAAAGATGTTTTTGTCTAATTATGATGATTGTTTTCCCCCGATCTTTGTTTGCTCCTATATCCTAATGTCTGCACCACTCATGAGGCATTTTTATGAAACTTTTTAACGTAAAAGAGAAGATTTTTTCTAGAAGATATTGTTCAGCTTAAAGAATAAATAATAGGCAAGTTCAACTATGTTTAGTTTTTAAAATGTTGCAATCCCTCATTAATTAGGTATGTCTGATATTTTCTCTAACTTCTGTATCCATTCCTCCGACTCCTTGTAAGAATTTGGACAATAAAAATCAGAATAAAATTATTTGGCTTGTTGTCTTATTTTAAAAATGCAGAAATCACTGTCTTTGTGAATCACCAATTATCTTTTGCTGGGAAATCCAAAGATAAATATTTTTGCTGATGTCGTGACGATATTTTTCTATTTATTTTATCCTGAAGTCGAAAAAAATAGCCAAATATCATCTCTTCGTTTAAAACAAAACATCAGTCACTTGATACCATACATTTCGAATGTTTACAAAAAAATACCCGCACCATCTATGGGAAATTGTACAGGTATGCACTCTAAACAGAGATTCTTAAAAAAATGCGGGGTTTCTACATCTACATCTAAATACTACCATGCTAGCTGCAGCATGGGCGTGTGGAAGGGGGTGTTAAGACACCAGCCGTGTAAAGATGTAAGGAATAAGGTTTTGGGTGGTGAGATGGTGACGTAAATTATGGGAGTGTATATGGTGGTGCTAAGTTTTTTATGTGGTCGCTTATTGTGCGCGGAAAGAACAAGTTTCTTTACCTATCTGTTCAGCAATGTATCTCTCTTATTTTATCGCTCCTATCAAAGCTAGAGATGAAGTGAGGCATCATGATGATGTTCTTTGTGTCGCTCTGAAACACACCAGTTCTGAATTTCTCAAGCAAGCTAAGTCTGCTAACTAACGCATAGACATCGTTAGAAATTCAACTGTGTGTAGATTGCATGCTATTTTGACCCAATATTTCGATCGACCGATTTTCAAATCAATAACTCACCGCGATAAGTATCGAAAAAAATTCAGCTGTGAAAGTGTATACAGTCTACGGCATGCAAAAATTAGTTCAAAACCCCTGTTTGACTGGCGAGTTACTACAGCATCAAAAATACCTTATTTTGGCTGAAATGCATGCAAGGTGACGATAGAAGATTCATCTAAAAGACAAGATTTGTATAACAATAAACATAAAAAGCCACGCGCAATTTTCTTTGTTTTGTCATAAACTTTGGTTTCTAAGACTCGGAAAAGTTATTTTCGGCGTTTCTACATAGAACTGTAGATCAGACCTAGTGCTTCAATGGTATGAAATGTATAAAATGGATGTACCCACAAAATGAGCAGTATCACGATTTTTTGAAGTGTTCTACCGGTTAAGATAGGTTTTGTTAAATGTCAGAAAATCTCCACCCGGCTTTCTATACATTCAGGGGCCTATCTCGCTCTAGTATAACCATTTTCGCCTCAGCATACTATCTATCCTTTTTCATCCCGTCCATGAAGCCTACTCTGCTTCTTCCTTTTCCTCGGTTGCCCAACATCTCTCCCTCTATCACATTCTTGAGCAATCCCTCGCCCCTTATCACATCCTCCAGCCACCTACTCCGCCGGTTTCGGATTTCATTAAGAAATTTCCTTTTCTTGCCCACCATCTGGCACGTAGTCAAAATATGGACAGTTTATTTTTCACAAAGAGCATAGCATACCCTTTAAAACTTCATCAAGAAAATATCCTGAAAAAAATACGCATAATTTTCATGAACATCGGGGTGACTTCTGATTCATTCTTTTCAATGTTTCATTGCTATGCTAAGCGAATTTTACGCGACTCTCTTTATTTATTTATTATATTTGAATTTATATTACATTTGTGTTCCCTCAGATCGTATGATCGTATCGTCTCTTCTTGAAGATACTTTTAAAAGTTCTGCAAGCGGCCTTGCCACTGCAATTTTTACCTTTCACATTACACGGGCAAGTTTATCGAGCGATTAGCGCAAGTAGACTTGCCCGAGTAAATCTAGATTTACATAATTCATCTCTTCAAAGCCATCCATAATTTGGCTGATGAACGTTTTCCATTTTTGATCTTCATTTGCAATTCAACTCTTCTCCCTTTATTGCTTTTAGTAAACTATTTTATCGCGTTATGTGACATATCAGTTGGTCTTTTTCTTCTCTAAGCTTTCCAGTTTACTTCCTTTCTCTTCAACTCCGTTTGAGTCCACCGATAAGCTCTTAAAATCTGAGACACCTCAGCTACCAATCGCCTCTTATTGTCATCACCACAATAAAATTATATTGATTGATCATTCAACTACCTCAGTTTTCCCCGATTGGTGGTCGTCTATAAACTCTCCCTCACCAAGCTATCCACTTGCCCTAAATTAAGTTCCTCTATTGCCGCCCACTCCATCCTCCGTGTCGACCAAAATGTCTGTTCTTTTATTTCCTCGTGCGTGTTTCCCCAAAACCTTCCCCTACATTACCCAAATCAGCATTCCGTTTCCCCTCAATTGGCTTTCCATGGCTAACTGACTATTCTGGTAATTTTGGTAACTTATTTCCGTCCCATCCCGTGCTGTTTTTTAATGCTTTATCGTTCATCTTATTTCTCCACCCACTCTATACTTGCAGGCCCTCACTCGTCTAATCCTTCAATATAGGCTCATTTCTCCGCGGTATTAACGATACGTATTGTACAACAGCTCTTCGTATTACTTTTTTATGGCACAAATATTGAATTTAAGGACATTTTCGAAGTATTCATATCATTCCACATATTATTAGTTTGTGCGTGATATTTCCCAGTCACTTTAAAGACTACATTAAAATGTTATTTCATAATTAAAGAAGTTGAACTGAGCATGAAAATAATACATATATTGTTAAATTTGCTTATTTTTGAAGTCCCTGCCATGAGAATGCCTGTTTTACAACTGGCGCTTTGTTGCGATTTTATCACAAATATCGCCGTGAGTGATATTTTAAAACAATAAAAGGATAAACACAATAAAAACAATTAAGAAAATATGTTGTGAATCACAGAACCATGAACCACAAAATGTTGCATTTATAACGCGTTCTTTGCGGGAGAAATACCTTTTTTGGTTCTTTCTGTTATGTATTTATATTTCGTAACTCGTAAATGTATTGCGGCCCGCCGTGTTGCTTACGCTGTCTGCCATGATGGTTGGATTTTTGACAGTCTTCTGTTATCTACGGGTTCATGGAATAGGACTCCTGGGAGTTTTGCGGGCCATGAATGCTGGACCGTCATCGTGAGCAGACGTGTTTCAGAAGCGCATTTGTTATACGAGTGAATTTTAAATATATTGTGTTACGAAATGACGACTGTTTTATTAAGAACCCACCAACACAACACTTTTCATTCGCTCTGGAACGATGACAACTTCGCATTGTGTGATAAACAAACGGAAAGGGGTACACTTAAATGTTTGCTTCCTCATGCAAACATCCATTCCATAATGTATATACCTCCCAAGGTACTTAAGACTTTCCTTTCAGCATTTGCTTGTTTTTGACCTATCCTCCCATCTTTCACAAAAACTCGATCGAGATACACAAAATCATCCGCTTGTTTGATTATTTAGCCATTCTCATTCATCACATAATATTCCTTCTCATTCTTTTTTCGACGCATACTCGTTTACGTTGTTAGAAATCGAAAATAGTCCAATGAGGTCGTGATCGTCGTGATATCGAAACTTCTTTTCCTGCCCTCCAGAGACCGCGAGTGTATTTTCGTGGAGAACCGTTGACCGATTAGTGGGGCGTCGCTCGAGAGCGAATCTCGGCGGCAGTAATGGGTTAAGCGCCCGAAGGGAGAATCTGAAATATCGACAACACTCAGCGCGACAACGGCAGACAGTTGTACGGTGACCACTCGCCGGCGATGGACGCCAATGTCCGAGAGCTAAACAGGACGGAGCGACGACAACACGAAGTGCAAGCCTCTGGGATCAGCTGATTAGGGGGATGGCTTGTTTGGCAGGTGAGTCCTACTTGATAAGCTTTCAGTATTGGAGGTACTTAGCGATATATTTTCTCTCGTCATCATAGGGATTTGGTTCTTATTTCGTTTATATATTTTTAGCAGTTTTAAGACTATTATTAACTATATTTATACTGAATAAGCGCAGACTTCGCTTAAAATATTGTGAAAGCTTTTGCGGAGTGGTCTTGATACATTATGGCTTTCGGGATAGCTTCCGCGTTGTGTCATTTTTATGGCGACAGTTTCGCGAGCGTTCCAGCTCGTTTCTTCAGGTCTGAAGTGCTCACGATGCATTTTGGCCGCAATATACAGCCAAGCGGAGGGTAGATGGTTACACGCTATCCACCAATTAGAAGCGGGTCTTCCAATAAACGCGGGAAAAGGTGGTAAGAAAGGCGAGAACAATTGCAGTAGACTCTCCGCTGGGCTATATATACCTACATCGGCTAAAATACATCGTGAACACTTCAGACCTGAAGAAGCGAGCTAGAACGCTCGCAAAACTGTCTTCTTCAAAAATGACCCAACGCGGAAGCTATCCCGAAAGTTACCGTGTGTCGCTTGAAATGTCTGATATTCTCAGCAAGTATCTTAATGTATATATCCGTATAAACAAGGGTTTAACTAGATTCACTTGTTTCACGCTATGAGCTGAAAATGCTTTCACAACTTCACAACTGATTGTTTTATTTTGCGATTTTTTGGAAAAGAATTACGGTGAGTTGTAAATTTTCTCACAAAATAGTTGAGAGAGCATAAGTAACAACTCATTGCTACCTTTCCGACAGGATCTATACGTCATTACTTCTTGGATTTTTAAATAAAGGATTTCTGTAGCGCTATGCCGTGCCATATCACATGGAAAACGACTTCTCTTTTATGAAAAACATATTAGATAGGAGTACAATTGGTGGGTTATATATTTGCATCATTAAAATATGGTATCTTTGTCTTTGTAATGAGGTCATATTGGGAGAATTTTATGCGAGTGACATTTCCATATACACGCAATAAATGGAATGTCCAAGGTTAACCCTCTATCACGCTGAGTGACCAAGAGGTAGCGTGTAGAAGAGTTTATTTTGTGTCTCTGATTAGGTTGTTTTACGTCTATATTGTGACATCAATTGTACAGCTCGCCAACGAAATTATATCTTATTCGTAACTTTTAGTTCCTGATTCTCACACGAGTGGGGTGACATGTGAATTCTTTGTGCATAGTGGACGAAAAATTCGGTGTATAGAGGGTTAAAATTAGGCGGAGGTTTGAGGGGAACGGATTTATGGGGAGTAGACTTGAATAATGACTCCCCATCAAGAGGGCCTGGGTTCGAATCTTGGCAGTAGCAGAGATTAATCATTTGCATCCCGATCCCTACTGGTGTGTCGTGCGATGGACACTCGGAGTACAGAATTCCCTTCGTCGGATTAGATGTTAAACCGCGGGCCCCTTGTCGTATTTCGTTGTTAGCGGGCTAATGCCGACGCCGGATTTAAAATCACCTTTCCTCCGTTAAGCTAATGATCCCTTGCCAAACCTTCTTCCCACCAAGCTGTCTTAATTGACCCTTATGATCCTCCTGGAGTAACTATCATCTAAGACTCTGGAGAAAGGACACGGGGGCATTGGGAGGATTTTGTTCGGATCAGGCGTGCGGCCTAACAGTCACAAAAAGTCGCATTACCTGGGGATTTTAACTTAATTTGTCGGAAATCAGACACGTCCACCGGAAACGTAAGATGGAGTAATGCCTCGTTCAGAATATCATCATACGTACCAATAATTTTAATGAGAACGGGGCAGTGTTACCCTCACCCACCCCCCCTCACCAGGTCATCGAGACGAATAAGTGAAAAGTGAGTGAACAGAGTAAGGAAAACCGTATTCCTGTGGCGTTTGAGGCATTAGAAATATTTTTATTCGAGCAAAGGCACGTCTCTATGCTTATTTGTCAAAGTAACATCAACTGCTCTACGTTAATGATCGTTTTAATTTTGCTGTTCATTATTTCCGGTTTCTGCTCGTGATACCTGCTCTACCACTGTAAAGTGACAGCGTTAGGGACTATGGATTACCATGGTACGAACGTGCATTTACATTACAAATTCAGCCTACCGTCGTACGTAGGATAGTAGTCTGAATGGGGTATTAGACAAAAGCAGTACCTACCTATTGGAATGTCACTCTATCGAGTCCAGCTATGTGGAGTAGTCAAGCACACATAATGGGCACCTGTTAATTGATTTTTTAATGATTTGATTCGGGCAGAAGGGATGAAAATATGAAATATTGTGGATTTTTAGGCTTATGAAAATATGACCTATCATGTAGCTATTGGGATTCCATATGTAATCCGACGACATGCTTGGGGCACAAAATATAATCACTTGTTTCATATTTACAACTTCTTCAATTTTTTAAATCAATTCTTACTTAACTTTTTGATGTGCGCATCCCTGACCAGAGTACTTTCCTTGATTTTAGCCCAAAAATTTGAACTCATTGCAGTATACCAATAAACTTCCTCTACTCTCACCGTCATCATCCTATTATTTTGCTTCACCATTCACAAACGCTGGGAATGCAAGTTCCCCAGATCGGAACCCGCTGATTAAAATTAAAAAAATTTCGATGTATTTCATTGGAAAGGTTTGTTTAGCTATTTTTATTAGGATAAATTTCATTGTTAGATTAAATGCTCCCTTAAGTTTTAATCGTTATATCTATTCTCACCCTTCCCTTCTCCTGCTTCTGCTACATCCTTCCCTCTTTGACGGTATTATGGAACCCGTCGCCTCTCATTACCTCTTCCAAACACCAACTATGCCCCTCTCTAATCTCATCTAGAAGCTTCCTTCCCTCTTCCGCCATATCGAGCACTTTCTCAATCGTCTTCATTTCCTTCCGCCATACTTTCACTCTCTTCCTCCAAAATATTTTTTAATAGACTCGGCTATTAGGAGACCCAAAGTTGTCTCAGCGGTTCATTAGCAGAATGAAATCGAAGGGTTAATTAGTTGTCATAGTTTCCATTTTACTTGGCATTTCCATTAAGAAACTAACGTCCCCACTGAACACTCATTACTTACAAAACATCGCTGTATTAAGGTTGCATTTATAAGTAAGTCGTCTTAATGAGATATTAATGGATTTACATTAGTTTCATCATTGCTGAACAGTTTACGATGATATAAATCTATCGTGAGAGACGCCTATTTGTAAAATTCCTCACTAATATTATGAGCCTCAATTGCTGTTTTGTACTTGTAACATTCATCATTTTCATAAGCTTAATTTTATATCGCTGATTACCCTTTGGACTAAGAGAAAAGAGGACCTGAATAGGCTTCAAGCGTTTAATGTGTGAGCGTGGCGATAGATGGAAATAGTGCAATGACTGAATACTTTGTTAATACTCAGTCATAACTGTGAGTTTTAGTGAAAATAGGAACGACAATAAATGATTTAGTACTTTCCCGGTGAATAATATGTGTGAAATTCTCTCGGGATTCACACTGGGTTAAATTTTTGGCTGCTGCCAACGTTTCGATGGATAACACTTCCATTGTCACCAGGGTAATGATTCCCGGGCCGCCTGTGTTCTCCCTTAGGTAGGGTCTTGGACGGTTACATCTGACTGACCATTTTTGTTACCTCTTTCCGTCATGATGTTTGAAATTAACGGTTTCCACCCTTGGTTTATCGAGTACCCCAAGTCACGATTTAAGTTATTGGGCTGAAGGTGTATTTCTATGGCTTCCTTAAATAGCCTTTCCCAATAACCATTGGCGTTGCGTATGACTTTTGCATCACTGAAGGAGATGAGATGGTCCTCCTTTAGGCTATGCTCCGCCATGGCGGATTGATCAGGATGATACAACCTAATGCATCTCCTGTGTTCTTTTAAGCGCGTTTCAATTGTGCGGACTGTTTCACCAATGTACATTTTTCCACATTGGCATGGAGTTTGGTATACTCCCGGGGTCCTGAGTCCCAATTCGTCTTTTACTCGGCAGAGATGAGTTCGTTATATTTTTGGTGATTTATAAATAGCCTAGATGTTATGTATATTCAAGGTCCTTGACATTTTCCCCGCGACAGTAATGTGCAAATGTGCAAACATGGCAAAAAAAATAGGAACGACTACTCTACGGGGTAATTCATTCTAAAGACTACACAGAGCTATGTCATAGCTATAAAAATATTCGTGAGAAATTATCTCTAGAGTAATAGTTCCTGACATATTCCATTCTTCACTGGCTTATTCAATATGCCGAAAACGAAGATACATGGATGGGTCAATAAATATTGCCTTTTGATTTCGAGGGCCAAAGTTCAAATCCCAACCGTATCGTGTATTTTTTGATGGCCTCACGTTCCTTTCTTTGGTATCTAGCGAGAGTAAGAGCTATACTCCCCCCATCTGACGAGATGTAATCACGTGGACTCCTTGGTGCCTTTTGCTTTAAGTAGGTAGAATGTCGTCAACATGCGTCTCTCCACCCTTACCTCATTCCTTGGTCAATCACCCAATCCTTGATGGTAAATCCTTCAATGAGGAACTTAAGAGAGAGATGTGCACTCACATTAATAGCGAATCCACATTCACTTCCTATTTATTGCTAGGAATTAATGTGAAGGGAAATGAAAAATTGTCAGGAACTGTTAGGAAGCTAGTGAAAGGGTTGTAAAATTTCCAAACATTGCATTTAACAAATGATGTGGTACGAAATCACTCGCACGGGTGCATATACACCTCGAAATTCACCTTGAAGGAAGATGGCTTGGTGGTGTAACTGGCTAACACACCTGACCGGAAATTGGTGAATCCGGGTTCAAATCCAGGTCAAGTCAAATGATTTTTTCATAGCGAATTTCAACCCTGGGGAAAGGGTTGTACTTGACCTTATTATCAGGTAGGATGACAAATGATTAGGATCACTCAAGACATATATGACTTAAATTGTCGGTTACATCCCGAATAAACACTGCTTAGATGGTAAATGTGTAAAATTTGTCGAAGCCTACTAGTTTTTAAGATTATTTTTGCTATAAATAGCTCGTTCCCTTAAAATGAAGTCGATTGATTCCACCTCTCCACGTTTCTTGTTTACATTACCATGCACATCGAAATATTAGGCTTTGATTATGCTTTCTATCAAAATGGACGGTGGTGATACCCCCTTGATATCGAATCAGTGAATTAGCCTCGTGTCTTCAGCTACTGCAGCATTCCGATTCCTATGTTGGGAGAGCGTAGGTTCGAACCGTTGGGAGCTTAAAATAAGTAGTAGTGAATGCGGCGCGTATTCGCCACGCAGATCCGAATTGTTAGCTTCTCTTAATGAATGGAAGGGGTATTACTTTTCCTGTTATGTTTCGAATAGTAAAAACATACAGCAATGCGAAGAACGAGATTTTAGTTCCCCCAAAACGCGCGCCCTTGAGTTATTGTTATTTTGAAAATGCTTTGGTGAGGGGTAAAAACATGATCGCCACTATTCAAATTTTCTCATTTGCTTCAAATCATTAGTTTTGAAAACTTCATCGCGTTATTAGGAAACTAACTGTGAAATTCGCTCTTTAACAACTGTTTGCACTTTTGACAACGATAGTAGCAACGTGGTCGCTTTAGGCCGTGATAAAGGGAGGGATGCAGGGCAAGAGGGGTAGGTGAAGAAAGGGAAATATTTCATGGACGGGATGAAGGCCGGGGCGTAGGATGTTCTCAGTGATTATTATTATTATTATTTAAGTGTTTTACCAGTAAATATAGGTGTTGTTGAATTTCAGAGAATCTCCTCCCAGTTTTCTACACTTTCAGGGGCCTATCTCCCTCTAATATATCCTTTTTCGCCTCAGAATACGACCTACCCTTCTTCATCCTGTCCATGAAACGTATTCTCTATAATAAGATATTATATTCTCGAGAATAAAGAAAGAAACACTAGACAGGGATAGAATGGGCTTTGCGTATGTAAAAATTTCAGAGTTCTTTTGTTTAAATGCATTGAAGCCCACCCTTAACCGGTAAATTATTTCAGGGGATGAATGAACGGAAACGCGAAAAAAAGGAACCATGATCCCATCCCAGATTAAGTTTTCCCCTCTGCGCCAAGCAAGAGAGATATAAAATGAGGTTTCAAGCGACACCGACCATCAAAGGGATGGCTAAAAACGGAAATAAACTTGAGTTTTGAGTCAAGTACAAAATTTCTTCCAGGAACCACCTTTGCCGCCCTGATATTCTTCGGGATCCACCTCGGAATCGCCGATGCGACCCCCGTCGGCATGAGGAAAATCATCGTCGAGGGTGTCCCCTTGATCAGGGCCGGCCTCAAGTGGGTGCGCATCACCATGAAGACGTATGATGCCGAACTGAGGCTCGGATCCTGCACCATGCACTGCTTTCCCATATTCGACCACTTCCACGAGGCCGCCGCCCGGAGGGACCTGAACCCGGCCGAGACCCAGGAACCTCCCGGCCGATCACCGCCCTCCCCTCTGCCGCATTTCCTTCTCCTTCAGGCCATGTCAGCGGCCGGGGCGTCTGAAGAAGACTCCCGCTTCCTCCTGGAGATCCTGGGCTTCATCTTCCCTCGGACCTTCCCGCCCATTTTGGACCTCAGGGCCCGGAACAGGACCGCGTCCCAAGGGAAAGAGCCCAGCGTCGTCGAGGCCTGGAAGGCCGCCGTGCAGGCTGTCATAGTTTCGATCACGGGGGCACCCCACCCGCCAAACGAGCCCCAGTACCCTTGGAATTGGGTCCGAGTACGCCGGGAGGATGTGGTCGGGAGACCGGTGGTGCCGTTGGAGAGCAGGAGGTGGGTAAATGTGCCCTTGGATGGTGACTCGGCGGCCAGGATAGCCGTCGGCTTGTGGTGGAGGGTTCGGTCCACAGTGTCCCGTTGGTGGTACGCAATGAACGATTGGATGTTTCCGCTGGATAGGAGCCGCGGTCTCTACGGTGTGTCGCACTGCCTCCGAAATTATCTCGTGGAGGTTCTGTGGAGGTGGGTTGAGGACGAGTCCTGGAGCCTGGAGCGCAGATTGAGGTTGACCGTGGATGGAAAAGATGCTGGCGACGGTGTGGTCCCTGATAGCTAGCAGGACCCTGATCAGTCACCCAATACGACAAACGATTCTTCAGTCAACGGGCAATGATCCGCCTGGAGAAAGAGGAGGAAATGACGTATATTGAATAAATGGATCAGAAAGGGAAAGGCATTAACAAAAATTCCAGTCCTATAGAAAAAAGAAATGTAGTAGAAGCTCTTCCATCTCAGAAGTGCAGTGGTGTTAAAGAAACGTGTTAACTGATTGGTGAAAGCGGAAGAAATATTTTAGGGTGATACTTGTATAAGTTTTTCGTGGACTTAATTAAGAATGTCAGCCACAAATGAGCTGATTCTCGGGTTTCCTAAGTTTCTTCGTGAGAGAATCTTGTAACAACTTTCCGAGCCAATTTTTCTAGTTACTGGTCACTTACGGCATTTTATTTCAACTTAACTCAAATTTGGTTAAAAATACAACTCAAAATAAATAGCGATCAAATAAACAGCATTGTTGTACAAAATTAACATTCTATTCATAAAAATGAATTACTATATGCAACACATTCAACATTAAGCGTTTTGAATCATGCTTCTCGGCTTTTGGTGTTCCCTCCGCATTGAGTTGTTTTGCGTTGACGACGTTTTCTCAAGCCATCATACTGGCATCTTCAGATCTCCAATAGGATCTTCACGCCATTGGAATGGCTGGAGTAACTGTTGTCAACAAAAGACGATGCAAAGCGGAGGTGATCGCGAACTCCGAGGTGCGCAACCTAGAAATTTGACGTACTAGTGCTAAATTGGACTCATTCCCTCTTTACGATGTGCAGTGAAGTGAAAGCGGTGGAAGTGATGGAAAATATTGAGACTAAGTACGGTAAAAGTTCTCGTGAAAAAAGAACTTCTGAAATTATTTTGCATTTAAGTAGTAAATAGTGGGAGTAATTGCGTCACCGAAGATAGGTGAAGTGGATGAAACCAAAGTATCTGAATGGCTTCAGCGAAAGAGATATTTCATTGCGTACCCCAAGAACGTATGCAGCGACTTCAACAAACACTGTGCAGGGAAACAATGGGTTAGGAGTGCGAATGTTGGGCTACATGGTCCTGTGCGACGCAAGAACATTAATTACTCATCTCATACGAAGAGAATCATTTGTTCATCTCGCGGATGAGTGTTCTGAACACTTTTAAGTAAATTCGTGTGATGTGTCTGGAAATGATTGGTAAATAATCATTGTGAATACCGGATGGCGCCCAACAAAAGACGCAAGTGTAAACGCACGTATGATAGACTACGCATTCATAAATATGCAAAGGAAATGTAAGGATATATACGGAGTTGGGTGCCTGAAATAGTGAGCAACAATTTAGATTATGCACCTGAGAATAACACTGTAAATATAGTCATAAATAAAGTATTGTAATTTTGATGTCAATATTGTTTTTCCCCAAAATTTCTTCAGTGTGTGCCATTTTTTAATTGTGAAAAAGGACGTAGGCGCGAAGTCTGAGATATGCGTCGTCAGTCGTTGGAGTGCTCGATTTAAGGAATTTGTGGAGACCTATTCCCCATCAGTATCCTATTCATTCCTTCTTTGGCAATGTTTGTATTTCTAGTTTGGCATATTCACCGGGAAGTACGACATACATAAATACGTCACTAAAAAAATTCTCCTCCATTTTGTCAAAAATTTGGGTCACATACTATCTTCATTTCCGGAGAGGACAAAATTTTCGAAGATTTATCTCTCATTAAATCTTCATTCCATCAAGGAGCATATTTATTGACTTTGGTCTTCATTAAATGAACTTATAAAACAGAAGTTCTCCACGTGAATGTGATTTATAATTTACTCTCATTTCTTTTTTTTACTCTTTTGTACTTTCATTAATTTATTGTCTTTTATTTGCCTGTTTACCTATAGTCAAAACGTTTTTTCAATTAGTTTCACTCATTCTGACGTTATGTAGGGGAAGTTCGTCATAATGAGAGCACAATCGCACTTTTTCTCAATTTTTTACTACCAGCACCAAAATCTTGGAAAAATGTTTGCGACGCCAAAAGAAAATTCGACCGTCGCGACGGTCGTCCTGATTGTATTGTTTTCTTCTACTCTCAGCTTTTTTCCAAAGCACTAATGCCATTCAAACGTTCTCGTCCGGCATAGATCTTGATCCAGTGCTAGCTGTAGCATCTCATGGTAGCATCCAACAAGTATGAGCCGGAGTTCTGCATTGTGAGTATTCAACGAGGCTTGACGGGCGAGATTACCTCCTTTATAGCTCGACGGACGCGTAAAGGGGGGTTCACATGCACGCGTTTTACGCGAAACTAAGCGTAGCCTCTCGCGCGCAGTCAATCAGGTGCTTCGCCTCTAACGCGATTAGCGCGAGCTAAGTTGAGTTTTGCTCAACTTTCTACGCGCGCGACGCGCCAGACGCGTGAAACAAAATGCGTGCGGACATGAGGAGTCGTTAGTATTTACTTTGACGATTTTCTTGGATATATTAGCCTACACACAAGATATGTACATTTCTATGTATCATCGCTACAGTGCTTGATACGAGCCAGTTGTATTGCGGGCACATTGAGAACTTAATGGACTAATTTCGATGCATAAACATCCCAGGCGACTTTGGTGCACCTTCCAAATGTTCATCACAATTTACGATTCCCGGGCCATATCCATGCCCAGAGCATGAAGTGGGATCGGAAATGAGCTATTGATAATTGTCTTTAGTGCAAATCTTACCTTCAAGGAATGTTTACTGAGCAATGTGCGTCAAAAACTCTTCAAGACGGTGACATACATAAAGGCGGCCATACTCAGAGTACAAATTGTAATATAATGTTTTCCGGCATAGAGACAGCTACAGAAATCAGCCAATGAGACCGCGTCCTCATAAATCATGACGTCAGACCGCTGACTACCGTTTACTTTTTTTGAAGCGTTCTACTGGTTGAGGTAGGTTTTGTTGAAGGTCAGAGAATCTCCTCGCGGTGTTCTACACTTTCCGGGACCTATTTGTCTCTAGTATATCCTTTTTTGCCTCTGCATAAGATCTACCCTTCTTCATCCCGTCCACCACACCTATTCTATTTCATCCCCTTCCCCGCTTGCCCAACATCCTTCCCTCTATCATACCCTTGAGCAACCCATCACCCTTTATTACATCCTCCAGCCACCTACTCTGCCGATCTTGAATTTCATTAAGGAATTTCATTTCCACACCCTCCATCTCAAGCACTTCCTCGTTAGTCTTTTTTCCGTTCACCTCACTTTCTCCATCCTTCTCCACACCCACATCTCAAATGCCTGCAGCCTACTTTCGTCCTCCTTTCTGAGGGTCCACGACTCTGCACCTTACAACGCCACGCTCCACATCAAGCTCTTCACCAGCCTCTTCTTCACATCCTTACCCGATGTATCCGTCATCAGCTCCCTTCTATTATTAAATGCCTCCTTAGCTAGCGCTATTCTATTCCGTATGTCTTTGCTATTATGCCCGTTTACTCTAGCGTACTACCTCAGTGCCTAATTGAAATGCTCTACTTGCTAGAGGTTTGTGCCCTCCAACTTTAATCACCAGCTTTGCTCGCTTTCATCGATTTCTAACCGCTAAATATTCGTCCCTAGCCGGTTCCGGCCAAAATTATCCGAGGGAAGTGTACATGTCTGCTGCCTTTCCCGGCGTGAATCTCCCATCGCTGACTGGCGAGAAGTCGCATTTTCGTAAACGTTTCTTTTAATTTATACTTAATATCTATACTATAAGTATATTTCGGTTGTTTAGAGTATAATTTATGACTTTGCGAGAACAATTAATTTTATATGCAACGAAAATAGCCTTCCTTAAGGTCATTGCAACAATATTCTATTCACTTTGACCTGGGAATAGTCTACTTATGGCAAGAGGCAATACTCAAAAATTAATTTTTGTCATTTACTGTCCATTTATGCGTCAAAATTATGGCGAGGAGACATTTATGCTGTGGCCATTATTTATTATATAGTTTAACTGTGCGGTTGAAAATGGAGAAATGTCGATGCAATCTCGTCACGTACGTTTTATAAAAATCAAATTTATTCATCCACATTAATTTTACGACTAAAGCAATTGTTAGATATGCTTGAACTCAGTGGCGGAACTAATTTTCAACTTATTTAAATCAACTTATGATAAAAATGGAGCTCACACGAGCGTAACATGTTCATGGTTGTGAATGGGGAATATACCGCTATATGCCCAAAAACGGAAAGCATACAGATTGAAAAAATTATCATGTTCTCATTCGTCCTGTCGCTCGCATTTTATTAAAAATATTTTCCGCGCACCATTTTCTGTGAATGCAATCTTCAAAACACTTCATATCCGTTCGCATGGGTGATATCGAATATTCGTTGTGATATGTGTTGCTCCCGCTACAGTGTCACCGTTCTTAAGAGTAATATTGTGGGATTCCAATTTAATCCGTCAGAGTACAAGAGTTTAAGGCCAAAATTAAATTTATATAAGTGGTCATCTCAAATACGCTTTTAATTGGTCTTCATTATCAACAAAATTAAACTGATTCACCAAATCAAGGATAATTTTCTCGGACTTAAATAATCATTGACGTAAATATCCTTGAAAAACATATTGGAAAAAATATTTTTCAAATGTTGAAAAACAACAGTTTATACCAAATTTTAAATCCTTTTTTACTTATGGAATAACGTTCTTTCTTCCTTCTTGAATGAAATTCTTTCTAAGGGGCCATTCAAGTATTACGGAAGACGTTTTGGGAGTGGAGAGGTTGGGATCATCTTACGCTGCCTTAAGAAGAGGGGGGCAGGGGTTCTGGAACCAATTTACATACGATTTTGGTATAAGTTACGTAAATCTTGAAACATTGTATCGCTTCCAAATGTCCTATATATTTTTTTCAGATATCATTGTGATTGTATCTGTGATTTTTCAAAACTTCATCATCTGTGGTGCTATTTCACTCTTAATGTTAATGAATGTGGTAATGCAACACTACATAATTATACAACATCCAGTGAACAAAGCTGTACGATGGCTTCTATGGAAAGATGTAGCAGCAGAAAGCTAGCATTTAACGAAGAGTAGATTCAAGTATCTAACGTCTTACGTAAGAATGAGAGGGAGGGGGGGATGGGATATTTATATACATTATCTCACATAGGGAGGGAGGAGGGGAGGTCAAAAATGGCATAAATCGTCTTACGTCATACTTGAATGGCCCTTAATTTCTTTACGCAGCAAACTACTGTGTTTGGGATCAGTATTCCGATTGTTCACCTCTGCAACGCCTCTGATCACGCACACTGTGAGCCATGACCAATTAAAATTTTAAGTACTTCAAATATCTACTGTCCACCTTGCCACTAATTGTCGGCAATTGTTATAACAGAAAACCTTCGCTAACCTACTAATGTGGTATATACTAGTCGTGTAGCTACTCAAAAGTAATGGGTACCTGCATAAGAAATGTATTGTGTTCTACCGATTACCAAGGAGAAAATTTAAATCCCACCTCATGGAAGCATAGCCGACTGAAAGCAACGAAAAGCCTCTCCCATATCTCTGAAGAACCCAAGACATTCAAGTAATGCCTTTCCTCAGGCTTCCAATGTAGTCATCTTTGAGCACATTCAACCGCAATGATAAACATCTCCAAGCAAGTGCCGTATATCCTCGCTTCCTTGAAAACCGATCATGAAAAGAATAGCTGATGTAATATTCAATTACAGTATGACAGTCGTTGCAGTATTTATAACTTCTTTAAATGGCGAATATTCTCTATTATCACCATAAAAGAACTGAGAGTGCAAAATAAAAGAACTCCCAATCGACTGGAAACTGGTCAAATACACTGGGATTACCCTTTACAAGGAAATATATTTTACCAAACACATAGGCAATATAATCGGAAATACTGCAGGAGCAGGCCTATCACCTATCCAAGCAAGCCTACTAAAAAAATAATTCGATACTGGACGATAAAAAGAAAAAGATTTATGAGATTTACTTTAAACCAGTTCCATCGAATGCGACGTTGAATAAAAAGTACGTACATTGAATTTAAAAAATACATGAGGTCAATTTTAAAATTGAAACGGATACAAAAGTTGAGGTCGTTTACAAATAAACCATAAAAGAAAATATAAGAGACGTAATTAAAAAACAGGCGACAAAGTATTATCAAAAACTAGAAAATTGTGTTATAAAAACACACACGGACATAGAAAAAAATACCCTTGGGACAAATATGAAAGAACAGAAAACATGTAAACAGTATAACAGGATAGGTAGACAGTTAATAGAAGAACTAGGATGGGAATTACTATCAGAACGCAGGTTAAAATTTAGGTTAAACCTTTTAAGTAAATTCGAAATCGATACGTTAGATATATATTGAGAACCCCAGCGTATTATGCTAGGTTTGGTCATATTAACAAGATTAGAGAGATAGATTATCGTACCGATAGATTTTAAATGTCATTTTTACCGCGTACCATAAGAGAGAACAATAGGCAGCGTAGCAAAGGGATAGGTAGGTGAAATATAGTTAGAGTAGTCTGTAGTGAATGATGGAAGTAATAACAACCATTAATCCCTTTCTTATTATGTAGATACTTAAATATCCTAGTTGCATGTCAATAGTTCATGTTTGGTGATCTTCACCCCCTGCCACTCACCCTCGTGGTGGCTCGCAGGGTATTACGTAGATATAGATGTAGATAGGATGGCCCGAGTTAAGAGGACACAGCACAAGTCCACACCCATGGGAAAAACTGAAATAAAGCTGGGGCTTAACAGTAGGAAGCGAAGTTCTTTAATATCATCGATGAATTCGTACAAAGGAAAAGCTTCCTTATATGTTTCACGGAAAGTAAAATCGCATCTTTTTCCTATGGATGCCCTTGATTCACATTTAATGACCGTTCTCTTCTCTCACTCTCACTTTCTCTCTCTCTCTCTCTCCTCAACCCGGTTTAACGAAGCACATCCGAGTGAATCGGCCCGTGAAAACTATTTCGCGCGGAATGATGGAGTGGAGACGCGGGGAGCGCTGCAGTCATCTCCTGTTGAAATTCTCGCATGAAGGCGTTGAGTGGTAGCGAGTTTCAGGATGTACGAGAACGAAACGATACTCATACGTGAAACTTGATATATTCAGGAATTTTCCTTTGAATAACCGAGAGAAAATTTACATAAAAACAATAAAACTCAATGAATTTGGCATCATTCATCTACACCTACGAAATACCGTGCAAGCCACCACTAAGGTGTAATTACTAATCACTAATTATGTAGATACTAACCATATAGCCGCACGTGACCCTGTTCTCTAGCATGTCTCCCCTAAATATCCTACTTGGATGGCAATAGTGCATGTTTGGTGATCTTCACCCCCTGCCTCACACCCTCGTGGTGGCTCGCAGGGTATTACGTAGAATCAGATGTAGATGTAAGGTGTGTTGCACGGGGTGATTCCCCAACAGGCATGCAGCACTCATCCCAGTTCAAATCAGAACCGCGCACGTTCCCCCCTAAATCATGCAAGAGTATATCCTGCCGGAGATTAAATTGGGGATTAGTAGCTATTAATCATGTTAAGATATTTAGCACTTCTGAATAAACCCATTTCACCAAGTCAGTATCCTAGAATTGATCTATCGCAACTATTATGGTCCCTTATTGTTCGTGGAAAAAGCACAACATTACTTACCTTTACAATGATACAAAAATACCAGCCATTTATTTCACTTTTTTATAAGTATTTAAAAAACTAGCCGTTTTCATTTCGATAAGGTAAGACTGTGCGCTCCTCAGAGGCTTGATTTGAAATATAAAGAAGTTCTGACTCACAGATGCCGTCATAAATTTAACTAAGGTTAGTTCAAATATATTCCCAACTATTTTCAATATCATCTAATTGTTGGATATAATCTCGACAGTCTTTATAATTGCGCTTTTCTCTTGTTTTTTTGTTACATATATATACATCTTACAAAGCATGCTTAGTGCCAGTGCTGAATGAACTAGTGCCGAAGTGATATGTGAAGACATTGTATGTGTAAAAATTACCTACAACAAAAAGGAGCTACAAAACTTATCGCTCATGGTAATACTTTTACAAAATCGCTACTCAGAGCCTTCACGGAAGAATTAAAATAACTTCTTTAACTCCAATTGTAAGATTTTATTGACTTGACCCGGGACTTTGACTCTTTGTGTCATCATGAGGACCAGTAAAGCCTGCAGCCGTTTATATTTTGAATCCTTCAGTTGTGAAGGCGTTTTCTAAGCCATCCCCTCTCCATTTCTCTGTGTCATCCGTAAGCATGTAGGAAATAAATGCCATTACGTTCACATTCAGGAAATGTGTAGAAAAACGGTTTGTCGTGCGTGCGTCAAATTGTGCGTGAAGTTAAATTGGAGTTATTTATTTTATTTAATTTTTACCTAAATACTGCCATAACTTTAGTAAAAATGCGGTTAATTCATAGAAACCGCGCTGATTTCAGCTTCCGTGGATAGAAAATTGAATTCGTCAAAAATATATTCGTGCAAAGAATAATCTGTATATATTGTTCCTTTATTTCCATTTGCAATTGGTAACCTATGCCATTAGCGGAGGCAGAACTTGGCTTGTTTGAGGGAGATATTTCTCTAGTTACAATGGAGATCATATTCGAATTATACGTTTTAATTTCAGCAGCTGTAGGAAGCATGAATTAAATATTGTCCTATTGATGGTGAACTCATATATTTTTATGTCTGAAATCTAAGTAATGAGATGAAAAATATCTACATTAGTATTTGATTTTACTCATTTTTTTCTTTAAAAAACTTTTTTTACTTTAAAACTCCTTTTACTTTTAAAACTCCTTCACAAAGAAAGTTTTTTTATGTGATCCTGAACAAATACCGGAGAGACAATATCATACATTTTAATAAATAATGGAGAAAACATACGAACTACGCACTTTTAATTTTTTGACCAGATCCAGGTGTTATAAAATTCTCATTTTGTTTTTAATAAGTTTAGTTGTCGGCCCCTGTGGTGGAGGGGTAAAGTCCCTGCCAGCGAACCCAAGGGTCGCGGGTTCGAGTCCGGCCTGGGTAGAATATTATTTGCTCAGTATATGGGTGTTTGTCTCTCGTCCGTTGTTATTGATATTCGCCCATTGTGCTGTATTCGGGGTAGTAAACATAAATAAGTAAATAAATATGGTCACACCCTGTATACACTTACCATTTCCCATGCAAAACGCCTGGTATTTTTCGACAAAAATCTCGAAAATTATTTCGGTAAGGGGATGATGTTTTGGTATCTTTGGAAGGGCGCAATATTTTTCTTTTAAATGAATCCAAATTCGTCGATTTATCGGTGAAATGATATTTCGTTCAAACTACCTTAAGAGGAAAAAAACAGGAACTTAGTTTTTTTACTGAAGCAGTTCGATAAGAGCCTTCTTAATCTCCTGGGTTTGGACTATTATCGGACATATACACTGATAAGTCGGCTCCTCTGACTCGTAGCAACTGGGCGTTTCAAAAAACCGGCATGACTATTATTTTTTCTTTGGTTCCAAATTGAGTAATTCTCCGACATCATATGGGACAACTCGCGCCGAAGTCGTCCAAGGTCGGGTATACGAGGAACCAAGACCGCGACGCTCCCCTTCCCTCAACGATAATGCTTTACTAGCAGAGCACTCTAGCCACTCTAGCGGTCACGCGCTTCCCAACCACGATAACCCCGCCAAATTTAAACGGAAGCACTGAAACCTTCAGCGATAGCCTGTAGCATGACCTCTGCATTCATCCGATATTGGTCTAAATGATGAAAATTCGCGAGGTCTCCCGATATTTGATATTGTTTCTTAGGTTTGGTACATAATTTTAAATGAAAAGAAACCAAATGGAATTCACACAAACTTTATTGTGAATAATGATACTGAAGGCACAATTTACATTACTACAAAAAATTCAACATAACATTTGAAACAATGAAGTGGAATTCATTTTCAAACTTGGCATAAAATCACATAAATCCTCGCACAGCCATACTATAGGACCATAGGCCAAATTAATTAACTAGATGTCAAACAAAAGTAAGTCATTCCGAGTCTTCGGTCATAACTGTAAAACATCTAACCATCTTTTTCACACCGTACTTACCTCGCTAAATCACTCGGGAAGTTGAAAAATGCAATTCTTTTGTCTAATCTGCAGCCAGAAAAATTATTGCACCAACTGGCTGAGCAATAATGCCGCCCGGGTCGCTTCTCACATTCACGACTTGCCGCCATGTTTGTTATTTTGATACGGATCATGCAGGCCATGTGAATGTTTCCTAACGAAATCATAACGTAGTTTTTTGTTAACAAATTCACTGAGTATCAACAATTAAAATAATTGTTAATGAATGAATAACCTATTATCGTCTTTTTTAAAGATCTTTGTTAATTTGCGCCTGAAGTAGATGACGCTAAAGTCACTACATACGATATATCGCAGCAAGCGACGTAGCCTTGCGAGGAACGATAGCGGTGAGGTTATCGATGGAATTTCAAACTCCTCATTCCAGAGATATCTGCGGAGGCAGCGTGACACAAAGGCCGGCAGTTGTAATATGTGATTCAACTCCCTTCGCTGCGATAGTCTCGGTAGACGGCGAAGACAAGAAGCAATGTGCCTGTGAGGTAAAGGAGAACAGTTGAAAAAGTAGCCGCTCACTCCTGAATAATAAACAACGCATTATTTGAAGGTATGTATGAGACTCGAGAGTTGTCCCTTCATGCATGAGATTATAGCTTAGAGGTGCAAATGAATCGTCCGGCAATAGGAAGGCACTGGCGATAAGGATTTCATACGAGGGTGTTAAGAAAAGACAGGCAAAAATTGCGCCATAGAATCTACATCTACATGACACCTGCCATGGAGATGTTAGGGATAAGGTTTAGGGAGATGAAATTGTGACTTGTATTATGGGAGAGTATTTAGTGGAGCTCAGTTTTTTTGTGGTCGCTTATTGTACACGGAAAGGACGCATTTTTGTACCTTTCTGTTTGGCAATGTGTCTCTCTTATTTGATCGCTTCTATCAGACCTAGAAATGTAGTGAGGTGTCATGATAATATTCTCTCTTTTGCACTAAAACGTACAAGTTCTGAACTTCTCAAGCAACCTAAGCCTAGCGTGTAGCCTCCGAGTCTCTAGGGGCTCTCACCTTAATCCCTCTAAAAGTTGTGAAACACTCTTATTTTCGCTCGTAGCAGTTTTTAACAAAGTGTGCGGCATTTCTTTGTATTTAATTAATTCTTTATGGTCAGGGTCCCAAATGCTCGCGGCGTATTCAAGGTGTAGCCTAAACAGCGGAGTAGCATCTCTCTTTGACTTTTTTCCGAGGACCTTCCTATTATATGAATAACAAAACCTCTTATCTTTAATGCAGTGCCGCATATGTTTTTTATGTGTGTCCCCACGAGATATCAGAAGTTAATTAAAGAATGCAGCATTATGTGGTCTCAGAGGAAGAAATAGAACCGGCTGCAGGCTTTTGAGATGTTGGTGTGGCGGACGGAGAAGGTTTTAGAATACTTTAAGTTCTTGAAAACTAAGGCAGTAAGCAACTTTTGAATACATTTTAACGAATCAGGCGATATTTGGTGGAAATAGGTTACACATATCATAATCTCAAAAGGACAGAAATTTTTTATATTTCCACAATTTTTATTATTCCCACCCTCTCCCCCCCTCTATTCCTGATGGATAGAAATACATACGCTCTCAATAATCGTATTTGTACACCTTGAAAATGACACATAATTTTCAAAACCTAGGTCGGCGTGCGATAATAAAAATTCTGTGTGGATATAACAACTTCCAGTCTTATTGAGATCATGATATCTGTAACTCTTGATTGTTTCCGCTTTATTTTATAACACATCAACGAGAAAAATCTCTGCGTCCGCCAGTAGCATAAGTTGTTCTGAGGTCCCATACCGGCAGACGCCAAAACACTCTTTTTTTATCTGCACAGCTCTGAAAAAAACTTTCTAATCTTGCTCTCGGTATTCTCATAGTTGGCCTGCCCAAAAAACCGTTCGTTGAAAATAGAAAATCTACGCTTATGCCCTTAAAAATCTATGTCGACGTGCATAACATTGGGAAAATAATAAGGTGAAAATAGTACATCTACGTCATACCCTGCAAGCCACCCAAAGGGTGTGTGGCAGGGGGGGCTTCCACACCAGGCATGCATGAATGATATGGTAGAACACCGAAACTACATTGAAACCAGCGTACCACACATGCAACGCGCTAATTAACAATCTACTAACCAAGAAACATTCTATCGTCAATCGTTCCAACGTGCAAGGGGTACAAGGACTACTACTACAGATTCATAATATCATACATAAATAAGAACATCAATATTTACATCATGCATAAATAAGAACGTAGAGAACATAAAGAAAAAGATTTACTGTCTGCCTATTGTCACAATTTGAACTATTCATGACGACGATCACAGCTGTTATGGTCCCGAATGGTACGTGGCAAAAATGGCATTTTATGCCTATCGGTTCTACAATCTATCTCTCTAATTTTATTGGCGCGATCTAATCTTCCGTAGTACGAGGGGGTTAATAGTATGTCTTTTACGTCGTCAGAGAAATGATTTTCCTGAAATTTAGTTAGGAGGTTAAGCCTATAATTTAATGTACGCTGTGATAGCGATTCCCATCCCTATTCTTCTAACAGTCCAGACACACTAGCCGACTTATCGTAGCATCGTTTCACAAACCTAGCTCTTCTTCGCTGTACGCGATCTAACTCTGATATCAACCCCGTTTCCTTTACTCCATCGTCTCCATTGAACTACCTCTTTGGCCGATGCATGTAAACTTTTTCATATGTTTAGAATTTACTAAAACTTTTACTAAAACCACAGAATAAAAATTAAAATCACAATTTTTAAAACACGACCCGGGTTTCGGCGCTGATCACCATCTTCAGGCGAAGAAGTCCCGCATGCGGCCTGTATATATATACACACATCAGTGCCACGTCATATGGCTAAAAATTGGGGAGGTGGGAGTAGGTGCTGGGTTATGGGATGGGGTTTACTGCTGGGAGTGGTGTCGGATGTTGGAGGGGAGAGCGGCGAGGCGAAGTGCTGGTGGAGGACCTTGAATGGGTGTGGGGAGCGGAGCGGAGGCAATGACGGCTATGTCAAGGATAAGGGAGGAGGCAGGGTACAAATATTCGTTAATTAGTGTGACCTTAGGGTCGTGCAAACATTTTAACCGTAACTGATTCCTCAAAAGTGTCAAAAACAGTGAAATCTATTAGAAGACAAATTAAAGACGAGAACTTGGTGCTTCAAAAGGCAGATAAAAGCAATTTCCTAGTGATCCTTGACAGAGAAGAATACCTGCGCAAGTGCCATGACTTCATCGCTCAAACTGAGTTAGTTGTGCTACACAAAGATCCCACGAGTAAATGACGCCCTTCGTTCCACCAAAGAATTTTTTCTTCCCAGAGACAAATTTCATCCACCCGCCAGTAATCCGTTGCCTCCACGACTGTATGGACTTATTAAAATACACAAGCCAGGTGCTCCCATTAGGCCCGTCGTTCCAAGCATCGGAGCCCCATCTCACAAAGTTGCTCAAGCCCTGTGTCGCCAATTTACCAATCTTACGGCATTCAAGTCTATGCTTAGCATCAAAAATTCCCCAGAACTCGTAGAGAAAGTTAAAAACGTTCAAGTTCCGATAAATGCCAAATTAGTGTCTCTCGACATCGCGAACCTTTTTACCAGTGTGCCAGTGATGGAATCTAAGAGCATAGCCCTAGAATTATCGCAAGAAGCTAATGTTCAATGCAACGTGATCCAGGAATTTTCCACCCTTCTCACGATCTGGCTGTCTCACAATTATTTTGTTTGACAATTAATTTTATTCTATGACAGACGGGTTTATTCTATGACTATGGGTTCACCGATATCTCCACGTTTAGCGGAAAGTTTTATGTACAGAGTCGAGAATAATCTTTTTAGCCTTGGGAATAAGCTTTTAAATTCAATGTTATACTGGCATCGTTACGCTGATGATATTTTATTGCTTTGGAACGGCACCGACCGACAATTGGACAACTTTCACTCGTTTTTAAATATTTTCCATTCCAAAATCTCCTTCACCTGTGAGAAAGAGTCCAACGGTAAAATTAACTTCCTTGATTTAACCATATCAGTTTCAGACTATCGACACCATTTTTCTATTTATCGCAAGCCCACATACACGGACCATGTTATCCCAGCCGACTCAAGACACTGGTATTCACAAAAATTACTGGCATTTCACTCACTGATCCATCGCCTTTTTAATATACTACTGTCCAAAGAAGATTTCCGAAAAGAAGTACTCATCATAAAGCAGATAGCCAAGGAGAACGGTTACACACACAACCTAATTGATAAATAAACCCATAACAAGCAAAAGAAAATCACTCTTGAGTTCCACTTTTCCCTCTGGTCAAAAACAAAAAGATACAAAGCATTGGTGTTCTCTTCGGTACATTGGACCGACCATAACTAGAATAGCCAAAACCCTCCCTAGAGATTAATACAACATTTTCTACAGGCCCCCGTCAACTCTCAAAACTCTATTCGTGAAATGCAAAGACTCAATAGACTCTAAGAAGAAAAGTGGTGTGTATGTTTTAAAGTGTGGTGAATGTAATGGGGTTTATGTCGCACAAACTTCCCGGAATTTTAGTGTAAGAATTAAAGAATATTTTAAAGCTTTTATAAACAGCAAAGACGAAAAGAGTAACTTTGCCAACCACCTGTTAACTTCCGACCGCCTCAGTGATTTTGATTTTAGTATTTTACATTTGACCAGTAATAGACGTGAGTTGGACGCTGTGGAACAACTAGAAATTTTAAAATGTTTGCACGACCCTAAGGTCACACTGATTAACGAATATTTGTACCCTGCCTCCTCCCCTATCCTTGGCATAGCCGTCATTGCCTCCGCTACACCCCACACCCATTCAAGGTCCTCCACCAGCACTTCGCCTCGCCGCTCTCCCCTCCCACATTTGCCACCACTCCCAACAGTAAACCCCATCCCATAACCCAACACCTACTCCCACCTCCCCAATTTTTAGCCAAATGACGTGGCACTGATGTGTGTATATATACAGGCCGCATGCGGGACTTCTTCACCTGAAGATGGTGCTCAGCGCCGAAACCCGGGTCCTGTTTTAAAAATTGTGATTTTAATTTTTATTCTGTGGTTTTAGTAAAAGTTGTTATTACTTATCCATTGTTTTATTAAATATGGAATACCACAGATACCACTAAGTTACCAAAGACAACATTTTATTTTTTCCTATTATACGTTTAACAAAACCTAGTTTCATTAATGCTGTGCCGCAAATGTTTTGTATGTGTATTCCACACGATATATCGGTTTATTATTAAAGATCTTTTTTATTATGTTATTACATA
Source organism: Ceriagrion tenellum (assembly GCA_963169105.1). NCBI lineage: Eukaryota > Metazoa > Arthropoda > Insecta > Odonata > Coenagrionidae > Ceriagrion > Ceriagrion tenellum. The sequence continues at coordinate 63,314,939 of OY720635.1, forward strand.
TATTAAATGTTAATTATCAATTAATTAAAAAAAAGTTTTAAGGTAATTCCAAGATATTTTACTGCATCTGAAAATTTTATTTTTACTCCATCCGCAGTATAGATATGGCATTTGTGTGATGACTTACGCAGGAAGTGAACTGTGGTGCATTTGCTGATATTTAATTCTAACTCCCACTCCTGGCACCACGAATGAACGTTGTTAAGGTCTGATGACAGATCTTTAAAGTCCGCGTCTTCGCTTATTGGTTTTAGGTTAGTAGCTAATAAAGATGTTAAGATATTTATCACAAGTGCAAAGGCCAATTTTACCTTGTCAGGGTTAAAGTATCTTAGAACTGATGAATCGCAACTATTATGGTTCTTGATTGTACGTGGAAATAATGACATTTTAAATATATCGGTTCTGCAGTCTATTTCCTTACTCTTATGCCTGTGATCGTTCCTACCATAATAGTTTGGCTCTAGCTGAATATGATGAACGTCCGGCAAAAAAGAGTCTACATAAAACTTTCGTAAAAGATTTAACATATATTTCTTCTTTCGATCGGATAGAAGTTCCCAAACTAATTCCTTCTGCAATTTAGTAACACTGCTATGTTTATCGTAACAATTTTTAACAGATCTAGCTGCTCTCCGCTGGATTCGATCTACATCAAAAAACTAGTCCTACTTAGTAAGGGTCCCATATACTACTAACGGCATACTCCAAGTGAGGTCTCACGAGAGAATAATAACATCGCTCCTTGACTTTCTCATCACCTTTTCCGAGTACTCTTTTAATAAATCCCAATTTATGCTTTGCCTGTCCGCAAATTTGCCGTATGTGCTTCCCCAAGGTCAAATCCTGATTCATTTCAATCCTGTTTATCACAAATGAAAAACGTCACTATTTCGGGCTGTTATTTCGGCAGCGTTGCCCACCATGTGCCATCCTTTCCCCCTCACTCCTTTGTCAACCCCTCCACTTTACCCATTCCCCTCCTTGATGGTAATCTTTGCTCAGGCGACTGCCACCAAGTTTCTCTACCTTCTATCCCCTCAGTACTCAAGCCTCGGACTTTTTTCCAGAATGGGACCAAAAACATGGACATATATATTTGCTGCCGTATTGATTCTCTGTGGCTCCGTAAATGCCGCCAGGATACTAGCTATAGTGCCCATCGCTTCGAGAAGCCACCATATCTGGAATAGTGCTCTGGTTCTGGGATTGGCTAAGAGGGGCCATCAGGTTACAGCTCTAAGTCCAGACCCGGCGATGGAGCCCAATCCAAACTTGAAGCAAATGGTGCTCGAGGTAGGCAACAAGCAGCTTACAATGATGAGAGTATGCTCTTAATTCAGTAAAATCATTGTATTTATAATTAAATCTTTTAGTCAGTTCATTGGTATTCTTTTTTCTAATAATACTGACGTAATCGATAAATGTAATCAATTTTTATATTTCGTCTTAAGTTTTGTTATACTCTGCATTTCCATTTTTTTTATAATTTCAATGTTTACAAATTCATTTTGCGACTAATTTGGCTACTCAGATAGTTGATGTCTACTCATAAATGTTGCATAGTTACAAAGCATGATTTGTTTCCCATTTTTCCTCAAAAGGTAATATTTTCAGTGCCAGAAGCTGGACAAGAATCCTTTGAGCATCATGTAATTAAAAATAACAACTTCAAAGACTCGCCCTCTCGAAGCTTCCAAACTTTTTGGGGTGATAAATGTACTAATGGCCTGTTGCAGGAACGACACATATGTATTCTATAAAGTTATGGGACGCATGACAACCATTCAATAAGTGTTGCAGAAACATTCGATAAATTTATTGGTTTCATAACTTATGGCACGGAGCTCTGAATTCCATAAATAGCCAAGATGGCGGATGCGCAATGAACCGCTCAGAATTACTTGATAAAAGAGTTGTTTTGAGATTAATAATCAGTTTGTTTACTCTTAATGACTAATTATAATCTACATTAGCAGTTAATCATACGCAAAGCTTTCGTAAATTTTATCCGGCGGTGGAAGATAAGATCAAACATTCGAAGCTGTTTACTATTGGTGAATAAGTTATGTAACTTGTAGATGTGTTCCTGCAACTCAAACATATTTATGAGATCTATAACTTAATGGATCTCTTAACTATTGATTCCATAAATAAATCTTCTTGTAACCCGCCATAAGTGAAGCACCAATGGTGAAACTGACCACAGAGAAATTTAAAACAATATCCAACCTGAAATATCTATTTTTTTTTAGGGAACCTACGAGAAATTTCGTGCGGATTTTGAGGTGGAGTCGTTTATTGAGCATTCTTCATTTGAATTTGTAACAACGATGCTGAGTTTTGGATCGGATATGTGCAAGTATGAAGTGTCTACAGAAACAGCCAAAGAACTTCTGAAGATGTCTAGTGATTCTTTTGATCTCATAGTTACGGAGGTGGTTTTCTGTGAATGCATGTTCATGTATATTCATCACTTCGGAGGCGGAACAAGGGTAAGTCTGCATTGTCCGTCCAGATGAAGCCCGTTTCCCAAGGTACTTGATCCATCACAAATCGTATTCTGCTATCTACGTACTACCCTGCGAGCCACCACGAGGGTGTGTGGCAGGGGGTGAAGATCACCAAACATGTTTTATTGCCATGCAAGTAGGATATTTAAGGGAGGCATGCTAGAGAACAGGGTCACATGCAGCTAGGTGGTTAGTATCTACATAATAAGAAAGGGATTATTGGTTGTCATTACATGCATCATGCACTACAGACTACTCTAACTATATTTCACCTACCTATCCCTTTTGCTACGCTGCCTATTGTTCTCTCTTTTGGTACGCGGGAAAAATGACATTTTAAATCTATCGGTACGACAATCTATCTCTCTAATCTTGTTAATATGATCAAACCTAGCATAATACGCAGGGGTTCTCAATATATATATAACGTCATCTGTGAACAAATCGGTTTCGAATTTACTTAAAAGGTTTGACCTAAATTTTAACCTGCGTTCTGATAGTAATTCCCATCCTAGTTCTTCTATTAAACTCGTAACACTTGTACAATTATCTTGACGGCTTTTAACAAACCTAGCGGATCTTCTTTGCACGCGCTCTAATTCTTTTATCATACCTTCCTCAAAGCTATCTGGTAATCCGGACCCTCACATTATCCCTTACATCTTCACATGGCTGGTGATCTATCACCCCCATCTCCACTAAATACTCTCTTAATACACGTCACCATTTCAGAAAAAAATATATAGAGAATTTTGAAATTTGGTAATGACGTGCGCCCCTGGTGTTCAAAATCATAATTTTTTGTTAGCACGAGAGTGATTTATATTCAAATTAAAAATTTAATATTGCTCCTTTTCTTGATAGTAGAGACCTCTAAATAACCGCAGGTGTATACTGAAAAATTCTTTCATATAATTATAAATTAGGCCCATTCACTGCGAAAAAGAAATTTCGTCCCCTACATGAGATATCTAATGACATTTTCTAAATACCTAACCCTCATTAGTAATTCAGGACTGCCCTTTTATTATTCAGATTCCTGTAGTGGGGATGACGGCCTTTGGCATGGGGCCCTGGACAGATATATTGACTGGAGCAAGGACTCTGCCATCTGTCTACGCATTCCCAATCCTTCCGTACGTGAGTAGAATGAGTTTTACTGAGAGATTCCAGAACTCTTTGGTGACTGCATATCACTGGTGGGCTATGCTCATGGACTATTATCCCAAGCAGCAGGCGATTGCCGAAGATGCTTATGGTAAGTGAAAAGAAGAACACGTGGGAAGAATTGATACTACTCTAACAAAGGCAGTACACGATAATATCAACAACTTTCCATAATAACGTCTTCTGTTTACAAACATGAGTACTTATTAAACCACCCTCGTATTCCTCACCATTCATGTTACATAAATATTGAAGTAATATCATAAATATTCTCTCATATTCCTCCAATCATTTTTCATCAGCATCGTGAAACAGTATAGTATATTATTGTTTATAGCGTGCTTGGTTACGGTGAAAAATCCGCATTGAAAATATCGAGAACCGTTCAGCGGAACTGTTCATATATACTTTTCCGTGGGTTTGTTGCCAAACCCCGGCGTCTCCTGCGCTCTGGAATACTTAGGCAAGGTTTATGAAGCGTTGGGGACCCCTGGGTGTTACCTGGCAAGGGGATACCCATGCAAACCCTAGGAATACGGCTATAAATACGAGCATACGTCTTTCCAGATACCTGAAATTTTGGAGAATGAGAAAGGAAACCCGAAAATCATATTTCCCGATAATTCTCGAGAATTTCAGAAACTGTCTTTGCTCTGGTGCAATTAGAGCAATCCAATTACTTGAGTCGTACGTCAAAACGCGATGGGCATAGTAGCAAAACCATTAAAATGGAAAATATAGTTAGTTGAGGAAGTCATCAGAATGTGTGACTTTAGGCTGTTTGAGCGAGATAGTTCCCTAGTCATAATGGGCACCATATTCGAATTGTACATTTTTATTTTAGCAGCTGTTGGAAGCATGGATTAAATAGTAAATTATTAATAGCGCAATAATATACTGGTATACGCCTGAAACTATAGGTGATCAAATGAAAATATCCACATCAGTCTTTGATTTGACTCATTTTTTTCACGCGGTGCGTTCAAAATGCCATCACGACGATAGGTTTTTCGCGATTCTGAACAAAATTAATGCGGTGCCAATATGGTTTATCTTAAAAAATAGTTGAGAATACATACTAACTACATTTTGATAATTTTTTGATGAGAGATTAGTGTTATAAATGCCTCATTTTTGAAAGAGATCTCTATCAATATTTATCTCTTTTAATTAGGTAAGGGCCATATTTTAAGCGACTGTTAGGAGCCCACTTGATAAAATCGGTTAGATTCTCGGATGGCCAGACGTTGTTCAGTGGATCTTCGAAGGGATTGCTTGCTTTGGTTGGTGCATTAGAATTTATTTCAACGCGGGAAATACGGAATGAAGATAGATCATAAGAAAACAGAAGTTAAAAATTTGTCCAAGACAAAGAAAGCCATGTGGTCCTAAAAGTGGGCGGGCGCAACCTGGAGCATATGGAACACCTTACTTACTAGGAGAGTAGAGTTGAAGAAAATGGCCACAATTGCATAGAAATAAGGAGGAGAGTATCGTTAGTGAAAGGTGCGTTCAAATAAAGGAGAGAGCTGGTGACAGGGACCTCGGATAAGGATATAAAGTAGAGGCTAGAGAAGAGACTACTACGACGGCGGGCGTTTGAGATGTGGGCGTGGAGGAGAGACGGTGGACAGAAAGAAAGACAAACGAGGATGGGGCCTGAACCTGTAATATCCAATAAAAATTTTCTCTCTAACTAATTAACCTACCTAAATCGGTATATCGCCCTAATTTAATAATTTAAATATGTTGATTAAAAAGTGTTCCCTCTTCCAATCAATCTCCACATTTTAAGAACAGTTGTTAAAGGGAATAGTTGAGTCACAATGATATCGTTTTCTTTCTTTTTTAGTCCCAAGTTGATCCATGATTCAGCCCACAAGTTCCCATCTTATAGGGATCCTTCACATTTTTAGGTCTTACTCTTATCAAGGCTCCTCCAATTATTTTCCTCTGTTTTTGTAAATCCATTAAATAATCTCCTGTTTGCGAAAATATTTTGAATAATTTTTTAAAAATATTTTTTACCTCTCATAGTCTCTGATATTGAAATACCGATTTTTATTCCTCTTTTTTAGGATTTCCATTGCCACCTTTGCTGGATATAGCGTCCAATATAAGCGTAATTTTGGTAAACAATCATTATGTACTCAACGGACCTCAAGCACAGTTACCCGGCATCGTCGATGTGGGTGCCATGCAGTGCTCTCCAGCTAAACCTCTTCCTCAGGTGAGTAACGTTTCATTATAACTGTTAGTTAAAGCGACATAGAAAATAAGATTTCAAAACAGATATTCTGCAGATTGTTGTCGTTTTGCATGGGGATGTTATACCCCTAATAATTTGGGGCAGAAACGTGGACCCTAAAAAAAGGAGGATGAGAATAGGCTGCAGGCATTTGAGATGTAGGTGTGGAGGAGGTGAGGTGGACGGAGAGGAAGACTGCCGAGGAAGTGCTTGAGATGGCGGGCGAGGAAAGGAAACTTCTGAACGAAATCCGGGATAGGCAGGGTAGATGGCTGCAGGATGTAATAAAGGGTGATGGGTTGCTGAAGAATGTGATAGAGGGAAGGATGTTGGGCGAGCGGGGAAGAGGAAAAAAGAGAATAGGTTTCAGGGACAGGATGAAGGGACAGGGAAGACAGACAGGGACTGGGAAGGGTTGATCGTGTGCTGAGACGAAAAAGGATATACTGTAGGGAGATAGGCCCCATAAAGTGTAGAAAACTGGAAGGAGATTCTCTGACATTCAACAAAGCTACATTGACCGGTAGAATACTTTTTAAAAATCTTTCAGACACTTTAGGATATTCCCGTCTCACAGAATTAATCCTTCAACTTTGCCCACGTCCTAACTGGTATCCAATCCATAATGCCTCTTACAGATGAGGTGGGTGAAAGTCCCTTTCTCTTTTCCACTTTATCTTAACTTTATACATGCAATCATGCAGAGTAAATGAAAAAATATTGTATTAGGTTATGAAATTTTTCAGTGACCGCAAACAAAAGTTATTCGTGGAATCAGCTCTGGCGTTGTTAGTCATATCAGGTGTCCACATGGAAGTGTGATCGACCCTATTTTTTCATTATTTATACAAATGATTTAAGTTCTCGAGTTTGCAGTAAACTAAGATTATTTGCTGGCGATACGGCCATCTACCGCCGAAATGTCGTCGAAATGTTTCCCGGCAAAAGTTCTCTTGTTGAATTTAACCTCGAGGGTAGTGGCGTTTTAATAGTTTTCTTTCCCTTCCCATTTCCGTATGAGTGGAAAAATGCTTTCTTCCCATTTTTTTAGTTGATTAATCCCTCAATAGTATCTGATGGTCAAACGCTTGAAACCACGGAAAATTCGCAAATGAATTGAGGTGATTCCTTGTGAGTCATGCTTGGAGAGACTGGTTATCTGACCACGGACTGTCGTGAGAGAGGTTGAGACAGACTAAAGATAACAAAAATTACATAATGGAAAGCGATAATAAGTTAAGTTAGAAATATTGGCGATAATACGTCTTTTTCTTCTGAGAGCGAGTGAGGTTGCATCATATGAAAAATTGCTCCTACATTTTAAACACAAATTTTGTATTCATTCAACTAGCGATAAAAATAAGTGTATTTTTTGTCTAAGTGTATTTTTTGCTATCGCAGTGTATATCGCCATTAGAGTGCAACGAGATGAGCAATCCCTTCTTAACCTGATTGTAGATATCTTATTTCAGTGATTGCCTGACATTTAGCGTAATGTCATTATATTGGTCGAGGTAATTTACGGTTAATTAAGATAGCTGTCAGAATATGTTTTTTCTCCGATTTAAATATAGGATTACTACAACCGTAACTGATTCGTGGGACTTACTACGATAGAATGGAAAGCACGGGATCGGGTGGGTGTGGTGGCTAGAGTATTGGTTAACTATACGGACGACCAGGGTTCAAATCCCTGCAGAGGTTGATATTTTTCAAAGGAAACCCAATCCCTACTTGAATTGTCTTGTCGAGGGCACTTCAAGTACAGTACTCAGTCTGTCGGATGAGACGCTAAACCGTGGTCACCCTATTACCTTCGGAAGGGAACGGCGTGATTGGTATGTATGTACGTAATAAACGTTTTTGATAAATTATAATTCCCTTTGGTTTTGACCACGGCATGCACGTTATCTCATATAAGTGACTGAAGAAATTTTTCTTGTACTACTGATATTTTGTTTACGTTAGGAAGTGGTGCAAAATGGTCGCAGTAGTTGACGCACCCGAAAAAATAAATGTACTACTAAAACTAGAAAATTGCTATTCGGGCATGGATGTGTCAATATACTTTGCCCTCTATGTTTTGTGTGGGAAATGTAAGTGACGAGAGAATCGAATAAATTTAGCAATATTTCACTATTGTAGTCCATCCTGATTTTTTTTCCTTGCTTACATTCATACTACGTCGTCATAGTGGTTTCTTCTACCGAAGTGTGAATTGTTTGTGTTTCAGTGGCAGATAGGATATTTTTATTTTATAATATATCGGGGATCGAGTTGGTGTGGTGGCTAGAGTACTGGCTAACCATACTGACGACCAGGGTTCAAATCCCTTTCAGAGGCGGAAATTTTTCAGAGGAAACCCGATCCCTACTTGAGTGTCTTGTGAAGGACGCTTAAGTGCAGTCCACCGTCAGTCTGATGAGAAGTTAGACCGTGGTCCCCTTGGCGCCTTTCGTTAAGAGCAGGCTAATGCCGACGCCGGGTTTCTATCCACCCTTCCTCCCTTGCCTATGGCGCAAATGACATTAGCTGTCGGTCGCCTCACCGAATTTTCAATCCAATCCAACGGAATGCACTTTCATTATCACCTGTAAGATTAATCCAGTGGAGTAAATATGCATCCCCACGAGTGTATTATACAGGGTGATTCAAGAGTCTTGTTATGATTGCGGAAAATCCAAAATTTGCTATTTTTGCACATAGATACATGATACAAAGGTGAAAATGTTACTAAATACATCGTGCCGTGCTTCAAGTGGAGGTCACATTGAACATTTGAGGCGATAACAAATAAAAATTGATGTATTTAGTAACATTCTCATATTTTTTCATAAATCTATTTTAAAAATCAAAAAAGTTCTAATTTTCCGTCATCATAACGTGACATTTGAATCACCCTGTACACTAAAAAGACTAAATATATTTTCACCAAAGCAGCGTAATGGTATACGTCAAGTGAGAATCGTGATGCAGTTTGAGCGTTATGTCATTTCACCTAGAAATCAATAAATTTGGTCTCATTTTAAAGAAAAATAACTTACTCTTACAAAGATACCAAAATAACAGCCCCTTACTGAACTTCTTTCCAAGATTTTTGACGAAAAATAACAGATATTTTACATGAAAAATGGTACGTGTATGCACTCTAGAGAGACCTTATTTTTAAAATATGGGGAATTTCTCGCACCTAGTTCTCGTCAAAAAATTTACAGTATGTAGTTTATCAACTTTTTTTGAAAATAAATCATATCGTCACCGCAGCCATATTTCAGAATTGCAAAACATTATACTGTTTTTAAGGAGTTTTTTACGTACCGAGTGAAAAAAATCCGTCAATTTAAAGATGTATAAAGATATTTATAACTCCTTCATCTCTAAAAAAATTAAGTGTGTAGTTTTGAGTGTCCTCAACTATTTAGGGAAATAAATTATACTGTCGCCACATTTTTTTAAGGATCTCTAAACACGTGTTTTGGACGTCCCGTGCGAAAAAAATTAGTCAAGTTCAAGACTTATACAGATATTTTTATTAAATTACTTAGAACTTCAGTCATATAAAAGTGTATTGTTTCACCATTAAGTATGTAATATTCAATTCATGCTTCCTTACAGCTGCTTGAATTTAAACGTGTAATTCGAATATGGTGTCTATTATGACTAGGTAACTATCTCGCTCAAACTACCTTAAGTCACACATTCTGATGACCCTTTTGTTCTTACATGTTGACAGGACTTAAAGTCATTTTTGGATGGAGCCCCGGAAGGAGCAATATTCTTCAGTCTAGGTAGCAATGTTCAAAGCGAGTTGCTACCTAGGAAAAAGCTGGAGACAATAATTACCGCTTTCGCCGCCCTGGGGCCGGATATTCGTGTTCTCTGGAAATTCGACCCAGAAGTGCCTCTTGGAGAACTTCCGCCGAACGTACTTCTCAGGAAATGGTTTCCCCAAGAGGATGTGCTCGGTGAGTATGCGGATAAAGGTTGATTTCATGGTTGCTTACAGAGGATTTACAGTAAGTTTTAAGTAAGTAATACGATTTTAAGTAAATTCGAAACCGATTTGTTCACAGATGACGTTAGATATATATTAAGAACCCCTGCGTATTATGCTAGGTTTGACCATATTAACAAAATTAGAGAGATAGATTGTCGTACCGATAGATTTAAAATGTCATTTTTCCCGCGTACCATAAGAGAGAACAATAGGCAACGTAGCAAAAGGGATAGGTAGGTGAAACATAGTTAGAATAGTCTGTAGTGCATGATGCATGTAATAACTACCAATAATCCCTTCCTTATTATGTATATTTTAACCTGTACTATACCGTAGTAACTAATATTCTATTGTAATAACTACTGCAATTACTTGCAATAACTAATAATTTACTGTAGTAACTAATAAACTATGACCCTATTTTCTAGCATGTCTACATTATATATCCTACTTACATGGCAATAGTGCATGTTTGGTGATCTTCACCCCCTGCCACACACCCTCGTGGTGGCTCGCAGGGTATTACGTAGATGTAGATGTACAGTTTTCATGGTTGATTTCCACGTAAACTTCCGCCATGCTCAATGTCCACGCCTTTCCCTGACCGCGACGTGGGGGGTAGAATTAAATCTTAGTACCTAAACGCACCCCAGTTCACTTCCTGCAAACGTCATCACACAAACACCATACCAAAACTGTAGGTGGAGTAACAAAATACTTTCAGATACAGTTAAATATCTTTGAATTACCTTAACTTCTGATATATCGTGGGGAACACACACACAAAACATACGCGGCACAGCATTAAAGAAACTAGGTTTTGTTAAGCGTATAATAGGAAGGTCCTCGGATGAAAAGGTAAAAGAGAAGGTACTTCGCTCTGGTTAGACCACTCGATAAAATGCAAAGGAGAACTGCGCGCTTCGTACGAGCGAACATATAGTGTTTTACAGCTTATGGAGGGATTGAGGTGGGAGCCCCTAGAGGCTCGGAGGCTACACTCTAGGCTTAGCTTGCTTGAGATATTCAGAACTGTCGTGTTTCAGAGCGACACAGAGCATATTATCATGACGCCTCACTACACCTCAAGGTCTGACAGAAGCGATAAGAGAGATACGTTGCCGAACAGGTAGGTACAAAAAATCGTTCTTTCTTTCCGCGCACAAGAAGCGACCACAATAATAACTGAGCTCCACTAAATATACTCCCATAATACATGTCACCATTTCGCCTCCAAAAACCTTATCCCATACAGCTCTACACGGCTGGTGACCTAACACCCTCTACCACACGCCCATGCGGCGGCTCGCAGGGTAGTATGTAGATGTATCAAAAGGTACAATATTGGAAAATTTCTAGTTCGTCATGATAATTTCTTTAAAATATTGTTAAAACCTACCAGCGACAAATAACAAAATCAGCAGTAATGGGAAGCATATTTGTTCTTTAATAATCCTAACCAAAGGGTTATTGCACATATAGTTTCTTTTATAAAGAAACCCTTCAAATGTCTCGGGGTTACATGTTTTAAGAACCGGTACTCGAAGAGGTATTCATTTCAAAAGGTTAGGGCATGATAAATTATGACTAATAATGCACTTCCATTGTGATGATATGGTAGTTTGTGGTTGACTCCTGTGTTAAATTTTCCTCGTAAACAGGTCATCCGAAAATTCTGGCCTTCGTGAGTCATGCAGGCCTCTTGAGTACGCAGGAGGCGATATACCACGGGAAGCCCATCGTAGCCGTGCCTTTCTTCGCCGATCAGCACACCAATGCGCGGCGATTGGTGGAAATGGGAGTCGCTGAATACGTGGACTTCCTCTCCATCGCCGCAGATACCTTCACGGAGAAGATTTTGAACGTAATAAGAAAACCAAGGTAAATGAGACGGAAATGTGATTGCAAGCTTGCTCGGCCAATATAGTCAATGAACGGTTCTCCGGTTTTACACCGGGTGAGATCCTCGGTAGCTTCTCGAACCGATATTTCGATGAACGACATTCCCATCATTATCAGGGATTCAGAAATCGAATCTATCCTTTCCATTCATCGGATTCCTCAGTCCCTGAAGATGATGAGCTAGTCGTCTATCAAAACGTCGGTACATATGAACTGCAACAAGTTCATATGTATGATGACTAAAAAAAAGGCAGCTCAACCGGAGACCGTCAGTGTCACAGATATATCTCCTGCTCATATTAGCATCACATCCCCTTCAATGGTAAGTCATTATGTGCTGAATGAATTTCAAGTGATTTTAAGATAATTATATACCATCAATTTTACATACAAGTAGGAACCACTTTCATTTACGGATGATTCTGTATAAAATGGTTCAAACGAAATTGTTCCACGTTCAAATTGTTCCTAGATCAATGACACAGGGAAAAAAACTCTCCAACTATGCATATTTATTGTACTGCAACTAATAGAGATAATTCCTTTACTGATTACGAAACCATGACCGTAGTGATTGTTATTTTAGAATCAGGAGCGTAGTGATTAGAGAAATCCTATGCCAATGCCTTTTCGGAAATTTAAATAACTACCACAGGAAGTGCCTACGTAGATTTCCACGGCGTCGAAGCAATCGTTCATCCATTCTTGGGTTTCCATAACGTTAACAGAAAGTACGGGAACTAGCCCTAGATTGAGAGGGATGGAGGGCTGCAGTCAACCAATCTTAGGACTGAACAGCCAATGAACCACCTCGTTCGTCCTCGCCACCCAGATCACCCTCTCAACCCTTCTCTACACTCACATCTCAAACGACTTAAGTCTACGCACATCCTCCCTTCGCAATGACCAAGTATCCGACCCGTACAGCGCCAAGCTACATATTAGGATTTTCTCCAGCCTTTTCCTTACGATTCCACTCACACCCCCCTCATCAATTCCCCCCTTTTTGGAAAAGCTTATTCATTAAGAAGTTTCTAATGAAAACTGAATGTCATTTTAAATTTTTTTTCTCTTTTCTATTGCAGTTATATGCACCAAATGAAAAAGATGTCGAGCTTATTACGGGACCAACCACAAACTCCATTGGAGCGTGCAATATTTTGGGTGGAGTTCACCCTTCGACAAGGCACAGGACGAGTGGAAGCTCTCCGCCCAGCAGGTTTACAACTTGCTTGGTATCAGTATTTCCTGATAGATGTACTTGCCACAATTCTTATCAGCGTAACCATCGTCTTTGTCGGTACACCATTGTTACTTTATATAATTTACAAATGCTGTGTGAAGAAAAGTGTACTTGCCGCCAAATCGAAAAAGATGAAGAAGCGGTAGTTAAGTATTACTCTCCGTTTGCATCACCTGTTGTAACCATGTAAATCCGTTATAATGGTAAGAAAATAAGTATTGCGGGTGCCTGGTTGTCACCGGTCATCGTAACTTTTTCTATCCGGGTAAACTTATCATAGTCACCTATCTACAATATTTTTTCCCGTCATCGGAATGCATATTAGTTACAGTGATCAAGAGATATGTGGCATTCAACTTCAAATGACTGTTAGGTAATGAGAAACAAATACGGTGCGCGTTGAATGAAGTGAAAACCAGTTGCGTCAATGTTTTTCAAGACAGGTGCAAATGTTGGGAGAAATTACTGACAGTTTTCATAGTGGTAAGAAGCTGATGAAGAGAATGGGGTAAAATGGTGACCCTGTGTTCATAAAATGTTTCTTATGTTTTGGACTGAAAATTTCCCAAGGTTATATACTTCAAAGTTGTATCCATTTTAATAAAAAAAATTTTAATGATGTTTATCTGGTCATTTTCTTTTGATTTTACTGCGAAGCTGTAGTCCTTCCATTTCGCGTGTTGTAAGGGTAAGTACTGTGTGTGTAATGGAGTGCGAGTTCTTAAGATAGGGAGTTGAAATATCAGCATAAGAAGGCATAGGATTTCTGGAGAATTGCGAGATTCGTCTATTTGGACTGAAAATGGCTAAAGTAATACTGCATATCCAGGAAGTGGTCCTTGTTCATGATGTTGGTATGTATAAAATTATTTTGCCGATTCCCTCCTCATATTGATAACTATTGTGGGGTAAATAAAGGCAATTAAAGAAAATATTTTTTAAATCTGAGGTGTCAGAAAAATGAAATTTTACAGCTTCTGCTGTCACGGGTTCATTATTAACACATTAATTACAATAAATAACTGTATGATGAGGGCGAATGGTGAAGTAATTGAAAAAGTGGATGATTTTGTGCGATTAAGTAAGATGTTTGCGAAGGATGGACGGATAGAAGAGGAGATAAAGAGACGTGCGAATGCTGGAAGGAAAGTGGTAGGTAGCATGTGGAGCATATCAAGGAATGAGTGCCTGTCTAAGGAAGTGAAAATCGCCGTGTACAAGTGTACTTCTCCCCACTTTGTTGTATGGTAGTGAAACATGTATATGTCAGGATAAACATGAGTGTAGACTAAACGCCATGGGTATGAGTTGTCTGAGAAGTGTTTGCGGCAAAAGTAGGATGAATAGGGTCAGGAATGAGTGGATAATAAGTAAATGAATGTGGGTTAGATGCTCCAGTAATGGACATATATGAAAGGAGTGTGCTTCGTTGGTTATCCATGTTCAGAGAATGGATGGGAGTGGAATAACGAAACAGATATATAAGAGTGTAATGAATGATGCGAGAGGTAGAGGTTGGCCGAGAAAGTTGTGGTTGAATGTGGTTGAGGAAATTCTTAGGAGGAGGAATATTAGGAGTCTTAAAAACAGGAGGGCGTGTATGAAGCAGTGTATGGGGGCAAATGAGGCAAAAGAGGTTTGCAAGGATAGGTCAGTATGGAGGAAATTATTGAACAGAGTTAGGTGTATAAATATGTATTTATGAGTGAAACTTTGTGACTGTGCCTACCCCGAAAGGGAACGGCGTGATTGGTGTTTGTGTGTGTGTGTATGTATTTAATTACAATAAAGAGTACGATACGAATCTTAATTTTTTATTTTCGTGACGCATTGCCAGCACTGGTCTTTCTCATCCATCTGCGCTCGCGTGCACCGATGTGCGCTGAAATGTACTGGTGCGTGCCAACGGAATGGTAGCTTTGAAAACTATCGGACATCACTAAACTAGAAACTCTGGGGGCGAGGAAAGTTGTCTCTATATTAAGTCAAGAGAATAATCATTAGCCAATAAAGTCGCGCTGTCGCGGAATCTCCTTCTCGTTCGTACGGCTGATAAAGTTAAATTAGTCAGGGATTATACATTTATAAATTAGGAGAAGCCTGCTCGTTGTCTAAGAAAAAAGTTATAACGACAAATACTTTCTCAGTTGCCTGTGGATTTTTGACGCAAGACTAATATTTCTTTCGAAGATTTAACGTTACTGCGATACCCTAAGAAATTCACGGTTTTCAAGTGACAAAAACTCGCTCTTTCCGCGCACAATAAGCGATCACAATGAAAAACTGAGCTCCACTAAATACACTCCCATAATACACGTCACCATTTCACCTCCAAAAACCTCACCCCTAACATCTTTACGCGGCTTGTGTACTAACACCCTCTGCCACACGCCCATTCGGGCGGCTCGCAGGGCAGTATGTAATTTGTAGATGTCCGTAGAATATACGCAGGTTGCCTCTAAACGAGTAAACAATGCCATTCCCGATCCGCGCCGCTATTGGCTGGCCTTCCTCGTGACTGACGTCACGCTGTGATTATATTTTTATCCAGCGAGTCTTTTGAAGAGAGTTCGTGATATTATCATTTTAATAAATGTCGAAATTATTACGAGAGTGGTATTACAAAAGATAAATCACCGAAATGATTAAGAAAACAGTTTATAATTATTTATGATCCATATGTCAATACACTTCTACACGGTCCTCTACGTGAGGACGTCGCCCGCTCTTTTTTTCACCACAAAAAGATGACTCTTGATTGATTACTTCAAAATTTATTGACCTTAGTCGTTCTCGGGTATTGAATAAGTGTGCAAACTTCCCATTCTGTGGGCTAAGGTTTGAATATAGGGTGGGGTCTACAATTGGAATTCCGTTTCTCATTTTATAACCATTCGTCCGTCTTTGAGCGTCTTAGAAATCTGATTAAGCCAGGGCGATATTGGGCGTCTGCTTGCTCCGAGCCAAAGCGCTCTCCATTACCTTTGGTTGATTCAAAATTTTACGCTTTTATTTCCAATGTAATAGTTACTTTTTGAGGAAGAAACGTGAATCAGCTTCTTTATTTCCATCGCTAATTTCCAAATAGCAATGTGCCTGTCTTCGAGAGATCATGAATGTAAACATTGTGGAGATATTTAGATACTGATTCGAAAAAATACTTCGCTCAATGATTCCTCTGTGGCCGACAAGTACCGGAAAATATCAACCAGTCGCGACGATTGTATTTTTATTCAGCGAGTCTTTTTAAAGAGAGTTCGTGTTATTATCATTTTAATAAATGTTGAAATTAGTAAAAGAATGGCATTCAAAATGACCTAAATAATTGAGAAAACAGTTAATAACTATTTACGATCCATATTTAAATACCCTTCTACGCGGACTTATCTGTGGAGACGTCGGTGACGCCACAGCTGCAGCGCGGGGCTAGCAAACATTTCTGGAATTCGTAAACAACTCTGATCGAGGCAACAAATGTATTCTACGGGCCTTGCACGGTTTTGGGAATCCGAAGCCCAATACGACTTTTCGCTGGAAAAATTTGATCGCTGGAGGTTCTACGCTCCCCCACGGAAGTTTCCGTCCTCAGCCACCTGCCTCCCTCGATAAATAGGAAGTGGAAGCGCTCGGCGCGCCACCACTGTGTTTTTCGAGGAATCATCCATTCAGACGGCAAATTCGCGAGAAAGCACATCGCAGCGTTCGTTTATGGAAGGATTTACTGAAGGTAATCACATCTCATTTGTAGAAATGTAAATATTTTGTTGACATTATTTGCTTATCAGAATTAGTTTCTCACCGCTACTTCTGAGCACAACTTTAGAATAAACTTCAACAAAAATACTTCGTGCACTTTGATCATTCTTCACTTTTGTCGTTTCTTTATTCATGGTAGAAAGATTCTTTTCCTGTATTGGCCGTACGGGGGGGATGTGATTGCATTATCTTAGCTGATGATATTATCGTGTCATATTTGAGTTCTTATCGTCATTTCTCTTTTGAAATTATCAGGGAGTCTTCGGAGAAGAACGATAGGCTGCCATCTTCAAGCTTAGCTGTATACCACGGTGGATCATCCAGGATTGCACAACCTCATAGTAAGTCGAGAAAGGGAATATGGAAGCATAATACTTTTTTTGGGTGTGTGGCGGAGTAAATTGGGAGATGGGTAAAAAGGGTAACGTAACTGTGGGTGTGTTGCGAGCTGTGGAAGGAAATCGATAGGTACTACCTCTAGTTCTGCGTATTTTATCCATTTTGGCAGCTCATGGTAAATTCGTGGCGTTCTGGGAGAATTCAGTGTTTCAATTACGGTTTGAAAGTTGCAACGCATTTTTTTTGCGTTCACAGAGCAGGTTTGATGAAAGTTTGATAATTTTCTGATCGTTACCTACGCGATGATTTACTTACTAGATTTGAGTTGGGCTTTGTTCTTTTAACTGTCTTCACGCGTTCCTGATTAATAACGTTTTTCGCCTCACAATTGCGATATTAAGTTAACCTCAGTTTTGACTTTCCTGCTAAATTATCTTCATAAGTTTAAGTTTCCTTCAACATCAACCAGCATTCTCTTTTCGAACTGTCCATTGATACCAATAATCATGACATGGCCTTCGTTCATTTGTTTAACATCTTTGTCCCGATCCTGAAGATAATTTTTTCTCCTTCTTCTCGACTTCTTCTCCAACGCATTTGGCTGACTCGCATTTTATTTTTGCAGTGATCAAAATCGTCATTAAACGCTGAACTTCGGCTATACGTTCCTTTAAGGCTTAAAATACCACCTTTGCCAATTTTTTAAGGACTTTAAAGGGTTGAGTAAATCTCAAAACTTTAAGTAGTGCTTCCTCAGCTCGCAAATCATTCTCCTAATGCGATTACTGCATTAGATATTACTCGCAACAAGGGAGTACCGGTTTGAATATTATGTTGTTATGCTACCTTCAATTACTTTCATTACGCATGAGTTTTCATTTTTCGAGAATCCTATTAAAGTCCAGTCAAATATTTCCTTCAGAGGCCAGGTAAATAAACGACCTTTTTCATCCTCGTTCTCTCCTGCACCACCTCCATCCGAATTTTACGGCATGTCGAAATTCCTTCGTATTCTTGTCCTTTTCTCTAATTTCCTGTCTTTTCCTCTGGGTCTTCCCCCGCCTCCACCCAAGCAAGTCCCGAACAGAACCGAAAAGATCGTAATCGTCCAGCGTTTCCCTTTTTTGCTTCAAGGAGATCCACGACGAAGCGCAGCGCTTTCGTTGCCGATCACTTTTGACCATTTGGGCTAGTCTGCACCATTTGACTCGAGATCTGAATCCCAAGATAGCTCGGGGGAACTCATCCTCTGCGAAATATCATGCGAGAACTCATCCCTTCCCCACCCCCGAAGTCGTGACTCACGCTTTTAAGCAGCCCATGCAGTTTCGCCTTCCTTTGCAACTGAGGATTGTTTACCGTCAGTCCAATGAACCGACCTTTTAATTTCATCCAAGTGAGACCTAGACTGATACTCTAGTTATCCTTCGACTCATTGAAGGATGAGTCACAGAAAAATGTAACGCTGAGTAATATCTTCATTACGTTGTTGTAATCATCATTTGCGTAGCATCTTAGGTAATAGCATATGAATAAATATAATAATAATAATAATAATAATAATAATAATATTTTATTAGCTCCAGGACATGCAGTTAACATGTATAGAACAAGTCAATTCACAATAACATACAAAAAAGGACAAAAAAATAAAACAGCCACCAAAATACGCATAAAAATACAAAGTATCGTTCAGGAACCCAAATTCGATGACAAAAATTCATCGACAGAATAGAAGGATTTGCTAACAAGATATTGGAACAGCTGAAATTTAAACCTTGAAAAAGGACAAGTTTCCCTAAGTTTTTGGGGCAAGCAGTTAAACAATCTCACACCAGCATAAACAGGGTTTTTGCTGAATAAGGTGAGACTATGTGAGACCACCCTAAAATCCTTAGAGGCTCTAGTGTTATGATCATGCACATCAGCATTAATTTCAATACCAAAGAAGCTTTTATTTTGACAGACTAAAATGACAGTTGAATAAATATAAAGACAAGGTAATGTGAGAATTCCAAGAGATTTAAAATGTGTCTGGCAGCTACTTCTCCCTGGAACGTTTTTTAGTATCCTAATGGCCCATTCTTGAAGTTTAAAAAGCCTCATAGCGTGATGAGAGTGACCCCAAACCACAATCCCGTATCTCAGTCGACTATGAACATGGGCATGGTAGACTGACAGGGCTGTGTTGGTATCTGTGAGACCCTTAATTCTTCTTAATAGATAACACCCAGTTGCCACTTTGGAGCAAAGGTTATCAATATGCACGTCCCAGGATAGCGCTTCATGCACATGTAGACCTAGATATTTTGTTACAGCTGAAGAACATAAGATTTTACCATTTAGTCTAAGAAGAGGAGTGGACATAATTTTCCTTTGAGGGGTATGAAACTGTATAAATGTTGACTTTTTGTAATTGACAAGTACCCAGTTATCATCACACCATTTATTCATTGCATTGATATTTCCTTGCACTTTGTCATGGTTGAAATATTTAGAGTACAATAGCTGTGTTGTGTCATCTGCATACTCCAATATACTTTCGTTTATTCAGTGTTTCAAATTTTATAATATACTGAGACGCATAATTGTATTGAACGGACCCCGCTCCTATTGCCTCCGCGAAAAGATGAATCTTCATTATTTAGGTACTTCAAATGTGCACACCAAGGTCGTTCTTGGGGATTGAATGTGTGTGCTGGCTTCCTATTCTGCGGGCCATGGTGAGAATATTGAGAGAGGAGTAGTTTACCATTGGAATACCGATTCCTATTTTCTTACCATTATTCCGTCTTTGAAATTCAGAGTGAGGTAGGGCGGTACTGCGTCTGCTTGCTACGGGCCAAATCTCACTTCTTTGCCTTCGGTTGATTTCCAAATTTAACTTATACTTCCAATCTAAAAAGTTACTTCACAAGGAAGAAACGTGAATCGGCTTCTTTATTTACGTTGCTAATTTCCTAATAGCAACTGGACCGTCTTCGATGGACCATAAATGTAAACATTCTGGAGATATTTAGATATATTCAAAATTAGGTTTCATTTAGTACATCTACATCTACATCTACATCTACACACCCCCTGCCACCACGAGGGTGTGTGGCAGGGGGTGAAGATCACCAAACATGCACTATTGCCATGTAAGTAGGATATATAATGTAGACATGCTAGAAAATAGGGTCATAGTTTATTAGTTACTACAGTAGATTATTAGTTAGTGCAAGTAATTGCAGTAGTTATTACAATAGAATATTAGTTACTACGGTATAGTACAGGTTAAAATCTACATAATAAAGAAGGGATTATTGGTAGTTATTACATGCATCATGCACTACAGACTATTCTAACTATGTTTCACCTACCTATCCCTTTTGCTACGTTGCCTATTGTTCTCTCTTATGGTACGCGGGAAAAATGACATTTTAAATCTATCGGTACGACAATCTATCTCTCTAATTTTGTTAATATGGTCAAACCTAGCATAATACGCAAGGGTTCTTAATATATATCCAACGTCATCTGTGAACAAATCGGTTTCGAATTTACTTAAAAGGTTTAACCTAAATTTTAACCTGCGTTCTGATAGTAATTCCCATCCTAGTTCTTCTACATTGTAGTGGTAGCAGTGCGACATAATATTCTCACGTTGTTCGGAATTTATACGTATTCCGATCGACGTTAATTCAGAGCATGTAGTAGAGATTGATGATGGCGTAACTGCCGAAACCGGTTGTACTCGTAATAATAAAACTGTGGAAGTCACAAATTTTGATTTACGACTAGATATTTAGATATTGATTCGCAAAAAATCTTCACCCAGTGACTCCGTTATGGCCGACAAGCAACCTACCTGTTTACTTAGTCGGAATGTGTACGATTCTTCCCTCATCTTCCGTTGTCGTGACTTCAGGCCTCTCGTCACCCTCCGGTCGTTGAGTCAAGGTGAAAAACCGCAGGTAGCTGTGACCATGAAGGTCTATTTTACCGGGAAATTTTGTCGGATCTTACCGGCATGCTATATTACTTTTTCAGGGTCTTCGTATTCACGGCTTTCAGAGGCACTGTCCTACGAATCATTTCGAAGGCAATGCGTGACCGGGCTTGATACTTCGGTGCCCAGTATTCGGTGCCACGAGCATTAGGGATCCTGGTCATAAAGATTTAGCCCAAAAAAGGAAAGTGTTCGTTTAAAAACGGCTACGAGCGTACATATAGTGTCTCACATCTTTCAGGGGGATTAAGGTGGGAGCCCCTAGAGACTCGGAGGCTACACGCTTAGTTTAGGTGGCTTGAGAAATTCACAACTGATGTTCTTTTCTGAGCGACACAGGGAATATTATCCTGACTCTCCACTACATCTAGGACTGATAGAGGCGATAAAATAAGAGAGATACACTGCCGAACGGATAAGTACAAAAACTTTCTTTCCGCGCACAATAAACAATCACAATAAAAACTGAGCTCCACTAAATTCACTCCTATAATACATGTCACCATTTCATCTCCCAAAAACTTCATCTTTACACGGCTGGTGACCTAACACCCCCTGCCACACGCCCATGCCGCGGTTCGCTGGATATTATGTAGATGTAGTAGGTACCTCCAACACAGGCTTCCTTACTTTCTTCCACACCAATATTCCTCGGACAAAAGAATGATCATCTGTCATGATATGATATTCGGTTACACAATTTGGATTTTATACAACACACAGAATATAAATATGACGCCTCACTACATCTCTAAGTCTTAAAGAAGCGATAAAATAAGAGAGATACATTGCCGAACTGATAGGTACAAAAACTCGTTCTTTCCGTGCACAATAAGCGACCACAATAAAAACTGAACTCCAATAAATACACTGCCATAATACGTCTCACCATTTCACCTCCCAAAAACCTGACATCTTAACACGGCTGGTGTCCTAATACCCCGTGCCACGCGCCCATACGGCTTTTCGCAGGGTAACATGCAGATGTAGATGTGATGATAATCAGACATGGCGTAATGTTTTTGCTTTGAAGTCGAAAATCTTTTATTTTACCTCGTTTGAGTTGGCTTTGGCAATGGACGCCTCGCGGAAAGGAGGAATGGTGGAATTGTGGGCGACAGTTTGAAGGGAATGTTATCTTCATATGTCGTGTGGAGTGAGTGAATTACAAAACCAGTGAATTTGGGATTTCGTCGCTAGTCACAAGTTTGACCCATATCAATACCTTATCAGTGGATATTGCTCATACCCAAGGTGTATAGAGAGAAATTTCCAAACATTGCATTTAACAAATGATGTGGCACGAAGTCACTCGCACGGGTCGCATAAACCCCCCTCGAATTCGCCTTGAAGGAAGATGGCTTGGTGGTGTAACTGACTAACACACCTGACCGGCCATTGGGAGATCCGTGTTCGTATCCCGGTCAAGTCAAATGATTTTTTCATAGCGAATTTCAAGCCTGGTGTATAGAGAGAGTCCTCTTCCTAATATCGAATGGATAGACCCCACACTATTACATTTTTTGCGCGCTGTCACTAGTATTTGTGACGGCATCGGAAACTGGGAGGAAATGAGAGATGTCAATGGCCTTGTGGTTATAATTTACCTAAATTGAATTTTAGAAAGGCTGTGTTAACCACAACATCAGCCTATTGTAATCAGAGAATTGCTTTGGCACGGATGCGTCTTACAAGGGGAGGTCACGGTTTCATGGGTGACCAATATCGCTACAACTTCAAGTTAAATTCTCCTACACACTCCGATTAAACAAACATTCACTTTTGGGCGTAGGCGGTCAATAGTTTACGAGATAATGTCGTTTAAATCGACACCTGGTGCTTCGCTTGAGTTAGCATTGCGTGCTACCCGAACCATGGTCTCCAGTTCCAACCCAATACACTGAAATATTTTTTTTCAATGGTTTTATTTTATTTTTCGGTAATTTTTTGTGAAAGTCTAGAAATTTTCGATATCATCATTTCTTAAATTTTTTATCAATAGGCAGTGAAATTTCAGTTTCAACTCTTTGCCTATGTTTTTCGCATTGATGGGTTTTCCCATCTATATAATGGAGGTTTGTCACGATTTTTTTAAACGCTGCCACCAGGTAGGGAAACTTGAGAAAGGTCATTTCTCAAATATCTCTTAAAAAGTCCAAAAACTAACAGATATTTAGGCTTGTATATGGGTGGAAGGGTAACTTCCCAAAAACGGCCACCATTAGCCGATGGTTGCTGTGGCATAATTTCATTCATCACTCCACCGTGCCAGCAGTACAGGCGCATCAGTCAATCGTAGCGAGTATGCTACCATTTGTGAACTGTTGTTTACCAAAAAGAAAGTAGTTGGCAGAAATCTTCATGTCGATATGAAGTGCTTACTTATAGTGATGGGAAAATACTGCATGGTACTTTTGAGTCCCAAAACTGGACAGAACACGTGAAAAACATTTATTTCCCTGCCCAAAGGGAAGAGGCGAGGAGGAAGTGTTTGTTTACAGCAGTTTAAATAGATCAATTCTGTAATGATCTCACCATTATGGTTAAAATTTAGCTAAATTGGATTGTAAAGAACATTAACACCATTGCGGGTCTAAATTGCAAACTGCATGGGATTCAGAGCAACGTCAAGAATTCGTCTTAGTTTTCCATTGATTAGATTCATGAATCCAGTCTCGATCACACCAAAAATATATTCACATTTTTTTCATTATCTGCAGCTAATTGCACAACATTATCTGTCTCAACCAACTTCAGGAGAATCAAATGAAAGGCTATTCTCAGCTGCCGGAAATGTTATTAATATAACAAGAGGGAATCTCCGTCCTGAACATTTAGAGAAGCTTGTTTTCCTGTATTATAATTTTGAATTTGATTTTAAATTTACAGACATTTAGAGAGGAAATAAGTTTATTTCCAAAATTAATTCACATTTCACTGATTTATTTAATTTTCTCATGTTTTCCTGAAGGTTTGGTTCCATTGAAGAAATGATTTTCTTGTGCTTCACTGAAAGTAGTTTTTTGAATGATGCGGATAAAGTTTATTTTCTGATTAGTCCATGTAATGTTGAGTTAATATGGGATAGAAAAGTTAGTCAGTTTACTTCTTAAAAATATGCCATATTTATCGATTTTCATTATTTCTTTCACAAATTAGGTATCTTTTTAGATTCAGGAAAGTTTTCTGTAAAAACCCTGTATTTTGTTCCAGTTATTGAATTGATGAAACTACGAAATCAATCTTGAGGCATGGATGAATTTACAAGGCATGGAAGAATTTTATTTAATCTGAAAAATCCTAAAATATTGCGCTGCTGCTTGAACGTGACTCGTTGAAAATCTGGTGTTTGCACTGCCCTTCTCAAATGCTACAAATTAAGGCTAATGTGAATTTTCTTTCAAAGTTTTGCACATATGAACAAATATCCCGGCATGACTGAGGAAACAGGATTACAAATCCATTAAATATGAAGAGCTTTACCAGTATTGGTTTCCAGTTGCATGAAAGGAGTGGTAGTCTTGAGGGAAGGTCACTTGACCCAGAAGTCTTGGGATTAGTCTTGGAAACCCAAACGAAACATTATTTTTTAATTTATTTCACGATCACTGTGAATGGATATTTGGTTATTCTCACTTCTAAATGATGCATTACAAATGACCTGCCCAGAGTGGTAGCGTAGTGTGGGGAATTTAAACCTCTATCTTACACTAAGGTTTGTTTTTTTTCATTTCAGAATGAAAATACAAAAGGATGTTGGCTTCCACGGCTTTTCTTCGCTGAAAAATTTAAATGGAAATAGTCTGCTGCCATTCTGCAAATAGGGGTGCACCACTTCAATCCATAGAGGCCTTCAGAGTTGCCAGTTTTGTCTTCGTGGCTGCTAACAAACCTTCGGCAGTCATCCCTGATGAAATCTTGTTCAGATAAGTACACCTGGTTTTCATATCCTGGTATATTTGTGAATTGGATGATGACTGAAGTCAGACCTCACTTTGTCAATACTAAGGGAATATGGATATAAGTTGAGTTATAACATCAAATCATCAGTCAATCCTAAGGTCGTTTGACTGAAGCCTGCCTTCCTTCACTATCCAGTGCTAGTTCCCTTACTTCCTAGTAGTTCTTCTTCTGTAGTTTCCTCTTTATTAGATCAATCTATCCATCTACATTTCTTACAAACCCATTGAGCCTCAGAGTGTGTTCAGTCAATCTGATTCTTCTTTTTTATGTAGTAGTCCATAAGGTTCTTAGCTCTTCTGTGTGATTCTCCATTTTTTTATTTTTCTTGTCCCCTTCATCTTCAGCATTTAGCTTCCAGTGCCAGGTTTCAAAAGCTCCTAAATCTTTTCCAATCTACTTTTCTAGTGGTACATGATTCCTATCCTTACAGTGTCATCTATATCCATATCTACATATCTGATCCATGGAGTGAATATTTTCAGGTAGATACTGTTTCCTTGTCCATGGATTGCTTTTCTTTTAATACAGTAGTTGCCTTTGCATTAGGAATGCCATCTTAGCTTGGGCTATTCTCTTGGGCTAGTCTTGTACTTCTTCCATCCCTCATGATGGTGCTTCCGGAATGTGTGAAGGAATTCACTTTCCCTAGTTTCTCTCCATTTTGAGTGACATCTGCAATTAGCACCTCTTCTACACCTTAAGATTTTCTTCTTATCTAATTTATTGTTTATCTAAATTATCTGAAAAATATAATATAAAAGTGACATTTGCAATTAGCACCTCTTCTGCACATTATGCTTTTCTTCTTATTTTATTTAAAGTGAATAATCTTGTTGTACTTGATCCATTACGTCCAGTAATCTTAGAGATTCATCATGATTGCCTGCTGTGACTGCAGTGTCTTCTGCGAGATGGAACATATTTCTTCTTCATTACCTTTAGCTCCCTTTGGTCCCATTTCTATATTACTATAATCCTTCCATTAAGTATATGCTTAACAGTGTTGGTGAGAGTTTGCATCTCTTTCTCACTCCTTTGTTAATATTAGCTATTCTTTTTCTCCCTTCGATCATTCTCATTGTGGCAACTGACTTTGCATAATGCTGGTAGATAAATTTTCTACTGTTTTAGTCCATTCCAAGATTTTCCATCAGTGTAAACATCTTTCATGCAACCTTTTTGAAGGCTTTATCCAAGTCCAGGAAAGCCATAGTGACTTGTGTATATTGTTTTTCCATCATTATTCTGAGGCATGAGTATGACATATCTGGTTCCTCTGTTTTTCCTAAATCAGCGTTAGTTTTCCAGGAGGTAGGTTGTCGTAAATTTTCCTTTCTTACTTATGACATATTATTGGCATGAGTAGTTTTGATACATGTTACATGATACACAAGGTCTGGCCCTCCTCACACTTCTCTGTTTGGTATTGCAGTCCTTAAACTTCCATAAAATTCCTCGAGAGGCCATCTACTTTTGTAGCTATCTTAAATTTTTTCTTACAGGTTGTCTTTGGCTTTACTTCTAAGAGCCTTTGTCATTTCTCTGTTGATGATTTATGCCCCAGGCACATTGTTATTCTTCAAATCTTTTACTGCTCTGTCAAATTCTGATCTCAAAATGTCTGGGACCCATTATTTCACATCTACCTCACTCTTATCCTACAATAGAATGTCTCCCTGTAGCTTAGGCCCATGGCAGAGTTCTTTGATATTTTCCCTCAATATATTTCCTATGTTTTCACTATCTAAAAGTATATTATCATTCACATGTTAGATGAAGTAGCTTTTTGATTTTTTCTCTCCTAAGTGCCTCTTCACTTGCTTTTAATCTGGTTTGATGTTCAGCTTCGTCACATTTTTGTTGATTTCGTGGCTGCATCTGTCTATTCAGTCTTCATTCGTATTCTTGGATTCTCATGTCTTCATTCTGAAGCTTTTACTTTCTTCTAAGAGTCGCTTAATCTTCATCATGGTAATTGTTTGTTGATGATTGTTTTCCTATCATTTGCTCTTTTGCTGATTATTCAATTGTCCTTTTCAACTCATTCCATTTATATTTGTTGTCCTTTAATCTGTTATGTATATATATCTGCTACATAGCAATATCCTGTTCCATCTTGGATCATATTTTGCCTTTATATTCTTGTATTGGAGGCAGATCTCCATAAACACAAGGATTTGGTCAACATTTATATCTAAACTACCCCTACACAGCTTTGCTTCTTTCTTGTATATGTTTCTGAACAATATGTAATCATTTTTTTACCTGCTTTGATCCCATGTTAACAATGCCATGATAATGGTCAGGCCATAATTTGTTCATAAAAAATGATATCCTGGCCAAAATACTTCTAATCGACTATTAACTGACCTGGGTGAGAAATTTGAAAATGTGAATGGACCATCTCCATATTGCTCTTAGGCAAGCCATGAGTGGTGAGTTCTCTTTTACTTCCTTATCCAATTTATCAAGCTTAGTAGTCTCTAATGCCCTCATCTTTGACTTGCTATCTTCTGGCTACTCTCGTTTTCAAAACTACTCTTATGATGCATTTCACACCTGTTCCATCTGCTCTTTGTTCTTGTTCTATGTATTCCCATCTGTTTCCATCATCAGTGTTTTCCCAAAGAGGTAGGTTCTGTTCAACAACTGTCCCCATGTGCATTTGTTTAGTGTGTGTTATTTTATCTCTTAGTTGTCTACACTCTTGATATCTACTATCACTTAGTCTCCTCATTTTTTCTAATACTACCCCGTTTATCACTTTTATCATTGTACCTTTCCATCTTGTAGTATAACTGATCCTTAAGGTTTCCTCCTGAATTGAGTTCACTCAGTATATGTCCTCAATGCCTCTGTAAAGTACTTCAGTCCTTCTCTTGTCAACAATCATAATTTTGTCCACTCTCCTTCAAGACTTACTTTTAAGGAATCAATAATGAATTCCTGTGTATTTCTTTAAGTCCACTTTCTATGATAAGACTTAACCCATAGCACCTTGTTTCTCCCTTGCATTCTATGTTAAAGAGCTGCGTAATAAGTATAATTCCTTTATTTATTCATTGTATTTGTTGTTCTGCTGAATTGGAAACTTGATGACTGGGCTAACTCTGAACAATTACAATGAATATCAGCCAACTATGGCTAAAACAGCATACACAATATACACAATGTCTTATATTACTTGACATTTTTCATGCTCTTGAAAAGTTTTCTATTAAACTTTATGGAAGTGCTCGGTAAATTAAACGAGGTTGGTCCCTTTCAAAAATTGCCAAAAATAATGCATTATATTTACGGATGCAATTTTGCAATACATAGATGCTACTGATACTTCTTAAATAATAAGTCCTTTTTTCTCTCCCCTTTCATTATTCAATGAGACTGTTATAAGTTTAATTTACTTAAAATTTCCTCACTCTCACCCAGAGGCGTAGCTAGTGCGTGTGCCGCCCGGGGCAGTCCTTGAGTTTGGCACCCCGGCCCCGCTAAGAAATACATTTTGCACAGTGACACACTCTTTAAGTTTTATATACGTTAACTAGTTTGTGTACAATTATGATACTATTTTCACATGCTCAAATGTATTATGCTTTAAATATACACCCAACATTCACGGACTTTAGAGGTAACAGTGTTTAACAAAAAAGCAAAAATAGAGAGGAAAATAGTAAAAAGTTGTACAAAATGAATATAATCTTTAATTCCGAAATTAAAACTACAAATGTCTACAAAGAAATTTTTCTTACCTTGTTGTTTGCAAATCCTTCAATGGCCCTGTCAAAATTTATTTTGTCTGTCATAATTGTTGCTCTATAGACAGTATGGCAAGATTTCTCTAACACAAGGTGCTCATAGTAGATGTTAGGCAATTCTTGATCAGTTTTAGTTTGAAAAACTCCTCTCACAGGTAGCAACACTAACAGTAATTGTGAGGAAAATCCGCAGCATTATTTCTACATTTGGAACCGAATTCCCAAGGTTATAATTTTGAATAAACTTCAGAAGTTCAAGGGGGCCTTCTTTCCTCATCTTTATTCCTCCTTCAATATCAGCAACAGCAACAGCAATAAAATACTGAAGTCTTTTTCTCTCATCATGGAACTCCTCTTTATCAATGTCATCGTGATTGTGATCTCTTTGACATTTATATTTATCATCCAAAAGATTCAACGGGGTAAGAAAGGCATATTTCTCAGCAACTGCATGCAGCTGTTGAAATCTCGAAGTTAATTCTTGGGTCACTCTGTCCAGTGAAGAAAACATTTCTGTCCTTAGTTCTATGTCGTATGGCAATTCAGCGTCCTGTGATCTTTCACCAAATATTTGTTTCTTCTTTTTGGGTCGACGCTGACGCTCCATGACTATTCCTAGATCGTTGCAAATTTCTTTGGCGTAGTTAAGACCATTATTCACTACCTTGTCCCTGTTTTCAGATAGAAATATTTTTAATGCCCTGAGTTTTATATCACCTTTTTGTATGTTCGATCCTTTGGTTTGAAGATAAGTCTGTGTCTCGTTAATTTCTAGAAGGACGGGTCCACACAGGCCAAGAAAGCACAAAAAGGAAAATGATTGCAACGCTCCAAGTAGAACACCAGCATCTGCCCTTGTAGTTGTATTTTCTGCATCACTAGTTAACATTTCTAGGGCACTTGAGATTTCTGAGTAATGTTTCTTTACAACACTTACAGCTTCTCCCCTCGCACTCTACCGAGTTTCTGTTATGCGCTTCACACTTTGACCAATGACTGAAGTTAGAACTTCCTAGCGATGTGTTGATGAAGAAAAAAATACAAACAAAAGCACGCATCCAAAAAAGGTAACAGAATTCACACCAACAGAAGCTGCATGAACACCTGTCAAATTCAGCGAGTGATTTGTACAAGCAACAAATTCTGCTTTTTTATTAATTTCCTTGATGCGTTTCTGAATACCAGTATGCAGACCAGCCATCACCGCAGCGTTATCATATGCTTGCCCTCTACAATTTTGGATATCAATTCCTTCTTTCTCTAATTTTTCTAAAATCATTGTTGAAATATTCTCGGCAGTGTTACCCTTCGTTTCAATGAAATTGACAAATGATTCCTCAACCTTCACTTCATCTCCATCGATCACAACATAGCGTAAAACTTGGCTCGTTTGATCCTTATGTGAAATATCAGCAGTGCTGTCAAATATCATGGAAAAGTACTTGGCTTTTTTTACATTATTGATGATTTTGCTTCTTACGTTTTCTCCCAAAATTTCTATAAACTTGTTCTGAGTAGTAGGACAGATAGGATGTAGCAAACTTTTTTCCCAGCTGGATTCTCAGAAGATGTTCACGTAGCACTGGATCATATTTCGCCAACAAATGCGCTACCTCTAAAAAATTTCCTCTACTTTCTGTTGCTTCAAGTTCAACATCACACTCGTTTTTCTTATGATTGACTCCTTCTCGATGGCCTTGTAAAGCCAAATTCTGTTTAGCTAGGAATCTAATAATATCATGCAATCTTGTAAGGATTGCCTTCCACTTCTTCACCTGGCTTTCAACAACTTCTTGTTCTTTTTTATCAATAGTTTCTCCACCAGCAATCCTAATTTCCAATTTCTTCCATTGTGTGAAGTTTCTAACGTGATCTACACTGGACCAATGGTCGGATATTCTAGGATTCAGTTTCCATCATATGTTGAATCCGTCCTCAGAATTAAATTTTGAGTTAATTCTTTCTGAAAACAGTTTGCAACAAAAGCAGTAAAGAGCTTCCTTGGAAGGGGAGTACACCATCCAAGATCTCAATATTTTTTCGCCATTAGTCAAGAGTTTTATAAAACCACTCGCGAGTTAGTTTTCCTTGTCCTTTGGTTGACACACCTTGACAAATTACTTCACCAAAATCATCATCTAGATTTTGAACCACCCCGACAGTCGCCGCCAAGGTCATTCGCGGGGGCGGTCCCCTTAGCAACACATACCAGTGTTGTTAAGTGTGCCCATCGAAATTATAACAGAGTAATAAAAGAGAAACACAGAGATGTCTCCCAAACCATGTCATGTCATTATCATTTCAAGTCTCACTCAACACAAAGAGTGGAATGATTGAATAATATATGAACTATACCTTGAATGCTTCCTTCATTGCGCGAACTTAGTTTATCGTCTAAATGATATCATCATCTTCTCCATCCGAATAGATCGTCTTGATATTTGTATAAAACATAAAGCCTAAATTTGCATAGTTGATCTGAGAGCATCTCCCATCTTAGTTGCTGCAGAAGACTTGTAAAACTAATGGAACTATATAAGTGACTTTTAATATATCATGCCGAAAACTAGCTTCATAGTTTAATCTGATATCAGCAACACTTTCTTTAACTCGCTTCATCTGAAAATAGGGCGATAGTCTGTTAAAGGTATAAAATACTTGTCTTTTAGAGAACAATTCACACAGCATGTTAAAAAAAGATGAAAACATTAGATCCAAGTGATGACTGATAAAGCTTAATATCACAAGATTTGTGACACAAGTGACATGCCACAAATTCTGCTCTGTTTTGACAAATAAAACATAAAGAAAAAAGTCAGTATGGCAAAAGAATGTTTCAGTGAATTAAAAATTTAATAGTATAATAGCCTTCTGCAGACCCCACAGTGCCGCCCCCTCAAAAGTGCTTGCCCGGGGCGGACCACCCCCCCAGACCCCCCGCCCTCCCCTAGCTACGCCACTGCTCTCACCATTGTTAAAGGCATAATGTAGTAATAGCAACTCATTCAACTCTGTCCTGTCACTCAATATTTGGTTCTTAAAATTTCTTGTAATATTTCATGATCCTTATAATTTTCAAACATAGGATATATATTGTAGCGAACAAGACACTGGTGTTTCAAATTTATTTTTGTCTCCCTGAGTCATTAAGGACACTTCTTTAAATTCTTCTCATCCATATTCTCACTATCTTCATTTGAATGAATATTTCAAGCATTCACTTCTCCTTAACACATTCTAAGTGCAAGGATGTTCTGGAACGTCCTGTGGGTGCTATCGGGTGACGCAGGACGTTCTAGAATGCCCACGTTCAAGCCTTTCTTTATGGCCAGCCAGCAGACTCAAGTCACTCGTAAGGCGATTGTGATTTCACTGGCGTCATAGCTTAGGCTTTTACCTTTTCTATGGTGTGCTGCATTCTGGAATGCACTGTTTAGCTACATAACGACAATGTTTTAAACTTTTTAAATTTTTTATGGTTTGAATCGTTTGATTAGAAGTGTCTTTGTTGTTTTTATCGTTTTTCTTTCTTTTTTGTTCATCTGTATTGATTTAACAATATCGATTCCAAAACTGTAGGATTCAGATTATTAAAATATTAGCCTTGAACTAACACACCGTGGGTTTGAATCCCATTGCGAGTGCATATATTGTTGCTGTAATGTTACCCATAGGTGACATAGTTCGATGTAACGTATATCGTTGTTGGATATAAATCAATCTATAAAATTAATTAAGATTTTTGAACCTGCAGCTAAATCTACAGTATTCTACAGTTTTCTACAATACTTGGATACCATGTTTCTACAACACTCGGAGCCACTTTTAAGGTGTATGATAGGGGGTACTATGGCATCTGCTCATATATGTATTTTTTTATGTCCACAATTTTTATTCAGTCTATTCACACACATATATATCCTTATTAACGGAATCTCTACAGTAATAAAGAAAAGCAAATAGTTACAATAAAGTGAATGATATACAATGTATTATTAATAATAGCAAATGATAAAGTGTAAAAAATCTTCCTTTTGGCGGTTGATTGTCAGTTACTCCCTGGTGTCCCATGTATTACAGTGTCAGTTGTCTAGTACCAGTTATAATTTTTTAGCTTCCCAGGTGGCATTTTCATTTTGTATTTATAATGTAGATAATGCTGTTAAATTTGATTTAACTTTTACCATCATGGCTTCCACGTATTGTATTTTCTTTGTCTTTGCAATCGTAAAGTCCTTTTTCACCATGGTCTCACAGCAGTTTGGCGATTCATTTGTTGGTGCATACAAACTTTTTTGATAAAGAGGATCGAGTTTGAGCTATTCGCTAGTACATTCATTGGGGATTTCATAATTCTTCTAAAATAATGAGCCTTCGACTTAATGAACTTCTTAGTGGTGCACCTCCAATTTCCCAACCCCTATAAATGCTGCACATTCTAAATTAACTCTTGGATATTAAAATTAAAACGCAAAAGAATTAACCATAAGGGTGGAGTTAGAAAGTCTTTGTGAAACAAAAAAACTAATGCACAAGGTATTATAATCCTTTCATTTTAAGTTACCCATATATGAAGTACAGGGCAAACCCTTCCCTGAGAAAGTGAATATAGTCAACTCCATTCACTGTGTTGTATTTTAAAAATTATCATTTTATTGTAGAACTGCCATTGTAGGGAACTTGAAAAACATGCCATCCCTCAGATAGTTCCATAGTGTTCATTGTCATTTGTTTATCAAAAATCGGGGCGCACTTTGATGGGAAACTTCAACTTCCCTCTAATACTCATGAATGCGTTTATGCGTTTGACATTTCCCTCCTCAGTAGTACTTTTGATACCCTACAACAGCTGATAAGGACAATTGATAAATCAGTCCGAATCCAAATCTATGAATGAATGAATCTATGCCATGATTATTTGGTTCAAAACCGTTCACCACTTCGTTGTCTCAGCTGTCTTCCAAGCTAGACACCATTCACCCCCAACCATGACATTATTTTGCCATGCGCTTTCCTCCATGTTACCCTCGCTCACCCCTCAAAAAGGGATCCCCACCCTCTGTCCCTGCACTAGCCATTTGCCGATGCTTGCCATTCATCCACACCCGGCCTTTCTTCAGGCCAGTCCTAGTGATTCAGTCATTGTAAAACCTGCCCAAAGGCCTCTCCTGAGCTAATCCCTCCTCTTGCTCCACTCTTTACAGAGACCCACCATACACCTCCACCATCGGTCAACTCTCTCTGTGACCAGCACGTGGTCAATGCTCTGAGCCCTTCCCCCAATCCCTCGCCACATGGGGCACACAACTGCCGGCATTCTTAAGCCCTTTGAACCCAACTTCTCTCTCCCTCTTCCAACTCCTTCCATCCACTTCACCTTTCTACCCAAAAATACTTTGCTAACTGCCCTCAAACCAATATATCCATGGATCTGATACATTGGAATACCTTTGTCAATTGTAGAATACTGCAAATTTGGTAACATTATCCACATCAATATGAAATAGACAATCGAAGATCTTAAGTGCCAAGAGTGCCAAGTGAGGGATTAGGACGGACAATCCCTAAAATTACACGGCTTGTGAGAGAAACTGCAATTATGCGTTTTCCTTTGCTTCAAAAATTATCACGGGAACATCAAATGCTGTAATTATGTAAATATTGATTGTAGTTTTAAAAACAAATTTCTATGAACTTTTATTTTTATTATTATGATTTTTGTTGGTGATTTTAAGCTTTAAAAATGACTGCAAGAATTTTGAACTTTATGAAAACAGCCAATGGCTTACTTTGGTAATTCTCAATTTAAGATGCTAGCAATCCATTTCCTGAACAAAAATTTTGTGTTAGGTATTTTGACGATCAAATTACTGAGCAAAAAGGCAGTTCTACTTCCAAATGAGGAATTTTCTTTTGAAGTTTTCAAAATAAATTGCATTCTGTAATATTTTATCGATATCAACACAATATTTAATAACGGAGAGGATTAAATGATTGCAATATGTAAGAAGAGTTTACAAACTGGATAAACTCATTGTATTATGAGCTAAATAGCAATTAAAGTGTGATATTCATTTGTTACATGTAAAATCGATGATGGGGAATTACTGAGAATGCATGCAACCCGCAGTTCTAGGATGTCCAAAGTTTAAACAGTTATAATTACAAAAAATAGGCTTCAAAATTTTAAAATGTTTGTGACATGTCTTATTTCATCGTGTGGAATTTAAATATGAAAAAAACTGAACTTGCCTCTGGGAAGGAATCACAATTTATGCCTTAGCGTTGAAAGTTTTAAAAGTACTGTGGAAAATTAGAGCCATTCTTTATGTAGGATTTATCATCCTGTTACCTTTTTATTAATATCTTCTCTGATAAACGTAAATTATTTTTGTTTTCTCAAACTGTATTTTCTCCCAGTTCTTACTTCTTTATCAAACTTTATTCTAATAATGTTCTGCTTTTTCATCACCTAATTAAATTATGTGATGCTCTCTGATACACTGGAAGCCCAAAGAGGGCAATTGCCCCACCCCCCCAAAACTCAGCTTAGTATATATTTTTTAAAATACATAACACTCAAATCCTTATTACTATTTTGCAAGGGAGTAGAGTGGTGGGCACGTATGTTAAGCTTCACTAGGATTCTTTATTCATATTTTTGAGATTATAAATAATTTTGGCATTAGTCGAAACTTGGTGGTACAAAAAAGGAAATATGTATTCAGCAATGCTTTGCTGTATAAAAAGGCAAAACTCTGTGATAAGATTCATATAATGCTGGTTTATGAACTCTTGTTGTCCTTCGTGTCCCACTAGTACTTCTTGGTTCTTCAAATGGCTCTCCCAGATTTTTGTGTATTCTACTTTTCTCTGTCTTGAATCTGGTGCTCCTGTTGTACCACTGGATGAGGAGTTTCTTCTTAAAATGGTCCATTAACAATTTTATAGTTAATTGTAACCTTCCTGGTTATGGTCGTGGTATTATTATTCCTCCTTTTCGAAATGCCAATCCCGATGCTGCCCAAAGAAATGAACTGACGTCTTTTTATAAAGATCACCTGGACTAGTTTCATGCCACTCAGGATAGCATTGCTAAGTAAGGGAAAAACAGAGAATTCTAAGGCATGCACACAAAAAACATTCATTTAATCTAAAACACTGCACACAAAAGGAGAGTCGTGCTCTATGCTTGATCTCAATTGAGATTTCGTATTCAACACAAAATAATTACTGGGCCCAATTTACGTAGATATATCTCTTAGCTAATTTATAATTGGTACAATATATTTATATAACCCCAATAAACAGAATTTTTATCCACTTATCCATCTCCTGGGTTTTATCTTGATCATGTTGTCTCGTTTGTTTGCGGCTGGCCATTCTGCTCCTTCATTCTCTTGTGCCAGGGTATCACTTTCCCTCTCAGACCCAGGGGTAATGTCCTTTGTGTTATATGTCCATGGGCTCCTCCTTATAGTCTCCTATCCCTCTGGCAATCACTTTTCCTCACTCCTGCTTTTCCTTCCACGTGGCATCCATCTGCTCACAATGACAGACAAACTACGACTCCTCTCACCCGTTTTATATTGTTCCTCCTCACGTCCCTAGTTTCTCTCTTTTATTGGAGTTTACTCAAACCTGGCATCACTAGTGATGACTCCCTAAGTTGGCATTATTTGTTACCCCCTTTGATTGTGCTGATCTTGGGAGCATAATATAGCATTACGTACATAATATTATTTTATCCTAAAGATACCTAGTTCTGGCTCCTTAGCCTTGCACAGAAAAATATTTTCCTTAAAGTGAAAGTCTCTGGCCCAGCATGCTTTCCTGGTTCCAGGGCCTCATAATTAATTCCCTTTTATGCTCTAATGATACCTTATCAAAACAGTAGATGGATCTAATATCAAGTGGCTGATTTTAAGCTATCCAGGACTAGCTATGGAGTTCTACTTTTATGGAGTCACCCGCAATGAACAAATGTGCAAAATTCCACAGAGAAAAAATCATTCACCTTGACTGGGATTCGAACCCAGATCCCTCTATTTCCAGCTGAGTGCTTTAGCCAGTTAAGCTACTGAGGCATCCTCTTCCCCTGTGGATTTTAGTGACCTTTACGGGACCAGATGCTCTTGACTACCGGACATACAATGTAACAACCTGTCGCAACAGAGTGCCACTGCCCATGAGGAAAGATCGTGCTATGAACACAGAAAGGCATTCACTCTATTTGACAGAATTTAAGCTATCGGGGATGGACACCAGATTCTTGCACAAAGCCACAAATTTACAAACGATGTGGTAGTCCAGATTCTAAGAGTATGTATCTTCTCATTGCCCACAAGGACTTATGAAAACATTCTGCTGTTCAGTAACAGTGTATACATAGTAAGCTCCACATATCCCACCTACTTATTCTCCAAAATTATCATTTGAAACACCAGGAAATTCCTTTCAAACAATGCCTGAACATTTGCAAACTTTATAGAAGTGATAGAGAGTATAACTTGTAAAACAGTGAACAGCCTCATTTTTTTAGAAATCAACAAATAAAGGTCGCTAAATGTTCCCTTCCACCCAAAGACTTTGGTTTTTAATTCACAACTACTACTACTACTACATCTGAGTGAACATGCTCTGGTTCTTAAATTGTCTTCTTCTCAATACATTTTCCTGGAAGTTTCTTTTTTTTCAATTTTCTGAAAAATTCAACTCTCATTCTCTTATTTCAATTCTCAGAAGGAATGGAATCCAATCAGATTGCAGTAGAAGGTTGTGCTTATGCTCACTTGTTCCTCTTACTGTGAATTCCACATCTGGTTTCCTTGAAAAATGTCCATCTCAAGTTGGTACATGCTATAAACCTTCATGCTCCCTTATTCACCTTTCCTTTATCATCTAACACAAGGCCTGACCTCTGTTAAAGCATACATAACAACTCTAATCATTCAGAACTCTTAAAAACCCAAGTGGCACAGGAGGAATGATACATTTAGAATATCCATTGACAGCACAGTTTTACCTCCATATTCCTTTGTCAGTTGCATCATGAGTGTTCCAGTTCCATTTAATTTAAATGATGCTCCATTTGCAACTTCAGCCTCCTCTATGGCCTCAATAACATTTTCAAACATCATCATAATCTGCAGTTATCTAAGGAAAGATTGGTTCCCTGTAGCTCCTCACTTGTCTTCTTTCAGCTAACAGTTTTATTAGGTAATAAGTTTCCATGTAAGTGTCCCTCAAAATTTGATTGATGTATTCTATCCTTGGTTTTCAATAGTAATTTTTGAGTTCATCTTGGCTCATTTCATCATTCTTCAGATGATACAATTCCATTGATCCAATACCCTTGTCTCTTCTTCTTTGCTGATATTTCCTTAAAAACCTCCCTTGCCCTATCTCATCATCATCATTGGTCATTCAATCCTAGGATTGGTTGACTGCAGCCCTCCACCCTTCCCTATCTAATGCTAGTTCCCTTACCTCATGGGAGTTCTTTCTATGTACTTTCCACTTTATATGGTCCATGAACTTATTCCTGGGTCATCCTCCGGCGAATTTCCCCTCTGTTTTTCATTCAATCATGTAATTCACAAACTCATTGTCTCAGGGTGTGTTCAATCTATTATGTTCCTCTTTTCTGTATGGTATTTCATATGGCCCTTTTCTCTTCTACTCTTCTGTATACTTCATCATTTCTAATTTTGTTGGCCCATTTTATCTTCAACATCCTCCTCCAGCATCAGATTTCGAAGGCTTCTAGTCTGTTCTGGTCAGTTTTTCCAATGGTCCATGCTTCAGATCCATAGTGTGCCATGCTCCACATGAATGTTTTTACAAACTGTTTCCTGGTTTGTAGTCCTATATTTTTTTAGTACAGCAGTTGTCTTTTTTCCATGAATGCCTTCTTAGCTTGGGCTACTCTCTGCTTGATATCCATTTTACTTCTTCCGTCCCATGCTGTGGT
The DNA here is from genome assembly GCA_963169105.1 of Ceriagrion tenellum. Taxonomy (NCBI): domain Eukaryota; kingdom Metazoa; phylum Arthropoda; class Insecta; order Odonata; family Coenagrionidae; genus Ceriagrion; species Ceriagrion tenellum. Next base: position 63,353,786 of record OY720635.1, read on the forward strand.
ACTTCCGAGATAGATGAAGGAATTCACTTCCTCTAATTTCTCTCCTCTCAGGGTGACTTCTACAGTCAGATTCTCTCTTCTGCATACCAGGATTTTAGTCATGTTATTTATTTTCATGTTGCATTCTTGGAGAACTCAGTCCATTACATTTAGTGACCTTTGAAGATCATTGCAATTTCCAGCTATGACTGTGATATCATCTGCAAAGAGGAGCATTTTTATTTCTCCTTAGTTTATCTTTGTTCTGCTCAGTCTAATTTCTTGTGCTTCTCGTATGGCCTCCTCCAAGTACATGTTGAGCAATGCTGGTGAGGGGTTGCATCCTTGTCTAACTCTTTTGTAAATTTTAGGTTCTATCTGACCTCTGTCTCTCATTCGCAATGTGGCAACTTCCTTCCTGTATAGTTGTTAGATTATTTTTTGTCGTAATCCATTCTGAGTTTTTCAATCAGTCTGAACATCTTGTTCCCCTCAAGATTGTCGAAGGCTTTCTCCAGGTCCACGAATGTGACATATAATGGCTTGTTGATATAAATCAATTTCTCCACTATTACTCTCAGGCTGAGTTTGCCCTCCTTGGTACGCCTGCTCCTCCTAAATCAAAACTGATTTTCTGAGAGGCTTTCTCCAATTTTTCTTTCCATTCTTCGGCTTATTATCCGTGTGAGTACTTTGGATGCATGTGACAGTAGACTCAAGGTTCAGTGCTCCTCTTATCTCTCAGTTCTTGTCTTCTTCAGTATCGTAATCATTAAGCTTCTTTTAAAGTCCTCTGGAAGAGTTCCGCTTTGGTTGCTATTTTTGATTATCTTATACAGATTATTCTAGGCTTACTTCCAAGCGCTTTGATGATTTCTCAGTTGATGTTTTCTTCTCCAGGTGCTTTGTTTTTCTTGAGGCCTTCTACTGCTCTATTAAATTCACTCTTCAGTATAAGTAGGCCCCGGTCTTTGTCATCGACCTCGCTTTCATTATTCATTAGGTTTTCTTAGAGTGGCGTTGGCCCTTGTTAGAGTTCTTCAATGTATTGCTTCCATCTATTCCTGATGTATTCATCCAATATCAGTATATTCCCGTTTTCATCCCTGATATTTGTGCTTCTCATTTTCCTCTCTCCGAAGTGTTTCTTCACTAGCTTGTATGCTGTCTCGGTGTTTTCCATCTTCATGTTTTCATTGACTTCCTCGCAGCAGCTTTCAATCCAACCTTCCCTAGCCTTCTTGCATTCTCAATTGACTTGGTTCCTTAGCTTCTTGTTTAAGGTTTTTTTTTAAAGTTTCCTACATTTTTGGGGTTCTTGTATTTTCTTCTTTCTTCTATTAGTTTCCTAATCTCCATTGTTATCCATGGCTTTTTCGTGTAGGACGTCTTACTCAACAGTTGCTCCTCTGCTACTTCTGTGATTGTCCTCTTCAGCATTTTACTTGCACTATCTATGACCCCTTTTTAATTGATTCTCTCTTGTCATTTAATCTATGAAATTCTTTGATGTTATTTCCAAGCTCCTCATTGCCTTAACTTCCAATCTTTCACAATCAGGCTGCTGTTATTTTTCTTACTCCTAATACATATCTAATCGTTTGATTATACCCTTTCTTTCATCATATTGGTCTTATCTCTTGATTTTGTCTTCAGTTACCAGCTGCTGCCAAAGCTCCCAGTTCATCGGGTTTTAATGATGATCATCAACCATGGTTATACTAAAGAAGTTGAGATGTATATGACAAGTCTTTTTAATTCATGATCTCCTCAGTTATGTTAAAACATGGATGTTAATGGATCAATCATCTTCACCTGGCATATAAATTTAGCACCCTTTGATGTTAAGTTAAAAATTAAATCATTCAAAAAAAATAGTCACCAATAGGCAATGGCAGTTGGCTTTAAAAAGTACCTTATGGCAGTAACAAGCATGTTCATGTATATAAGGGGAGCAGAAAATTCATGATGAAAATGTTTTAGATAATCATTTCTGTTTATATATCAATTGGGTTGAAGGGGACAAAAAGTTATCTTTACACATTTGATGCTTAAAAGATGCATCAAGGGTATAAGTTAAACCAATGCTTGTACATTTTGCAGTAAATTGGGTTCAAGAGAAAAAGAGCAAATAATGGAAAGGTGAGCACCTTTCAAATACTCAGCCTGCACAGAGGACTTCAACAATTTACAGCAAGTAATTTGATTGGCTCTGAATACGTGTCAAGTGCCCATTTTGTGTATCCATGATGCTAGTAACATTTTTGAATGGATATGACAACAGCAAGTCTTCTTAGGTAACATTGACTATGTCCCAGCTGTGCATCTTCCCATCTCTTTTTTTCCCTCTCATTCCACTCCTCCTGTTTCATCATTATCTGATTTTAGTGTTATGTGACTTGAATGACATTTTTCAAATAATCAAGCCAGTGGCATTGTTATAGTTCAAGTCTCTTTACACAGTCCTCTTCCGCCTTCTCAAAATGTTTGAATATGTGAACATATTTTAATGGAAAATGAAACTGTGTTGGGACAAATAAAGAACCTTGAGTGGTCATGGAGGCATTTTGCAGATTATTAAGATTGTTTGTACATATTCCCTTTCCAAATATCAGTTTACTATCATAATTTACATTGGTCTTTATAAGATTGTGATTTTCATTTGAGATAATGGAAGTGTTTATTTGCCCTATTAGTGATAATTGTAATGTAGTATTCAATAACTGTACAATTTCACAAGGGGGCATTAGATTAAATTTAGGATAACATTTATAAGTCATTTTAATGTAACAATTTTATCTTTTTTTAATTGAATCATCGGTCTGTTAAGTTGAGATATCTTGTTTCATTAAAATTTTATTTTGAGTTTCTAACTGAGATGAAATGAACCATCTATAAACTGTATGATCTAAGCTGTGCCACTGGATCTAAGTCCTTACCATAAGCACTATTTTTAAGTAGTTTTTTTTTTTTTTAATTTTCAGATTTTCTGTACAAGAGCAGCTCTTGCTTGAGTCATCCCAGTAAGGAGTGTCCATATACAAAATTCGTTGTTTGTGCAAGATGCCTCAGAGTTACATCACACTGATGTCATGGAGCAGTGGGATGCGAGCTACCTGTTGATGCCTGGGCTATGAACACCAAACCTCTGGCCCATAATCAAGTTGTGGACCAACCAAAATGGCTCTTCTGACATCTTCACTCTAACTGGTTGCACTCCTTCACATATGGTGGATACTGGGAAGTTTGTGATGTGGAGTACAAGTCATGACTCTAAAGTTGTTAAGGATCACTTAACAGTAAAGGGTAGGACTTGTACGCCAATAAACATACCACCAGAAGCTGCCATATGCGAGGGAGTGCAATTTTGAACCATCTTATTTGTGAAATTCTAAATAAAATTTTTTTAAATACCCTACCCAAATTTTAATTACCAAAGTTTCAACGCTGGACAGAAGACCCTAAAATCCATGTTGGACTTATAATAGTAATTTTGAGAAATTTTCCACAAAATTTTGAAAAAATTAGCCAAATTTTGACCAGGAATTGCAAATTTTTATGAAATTCTCAATTTTTTCATTGAATTGAAAAAGTCACAAAAATATTCTAAGTCCGAAATGTAAACATTCAAATTTATCAAGTTATAAGTGCAAACAGTTGAATAGGTAAGATATTGAGGATTTAACATTCCTTTGGGGAGATGGTTTAAGAATAAACGCAACTGTTTTAAGTTAACAATTTATTTGTAGCAATATTATATCAATAACAAACAAGTCAAAATCTTCTAATTTGATAAATATTTGGCCAAAAATGCAAGCGGACAGTTTCAAATTTGTTGGCATGACTGCATGCTGTACATGATCAAGTAAGAATTCTCTTCAAGGCCAAGTTTTTACGTATATTTTCATTTCTTCACTGTAGTCCACTCGAAGAGCTTTGAGGTTCAACTTGAGAACTTGCTGGACTGGAGATAAGGGCATGGCTCAACGTAACATAGCAGATGAATGTGCTTCCACTGGCATACAGCATCTGAAAAATATAAAATATTTATTGGTGAAAAAAAATGAAGACTGCTTCAATATAATAGTCTTATTTTTATTCTATTGATTTTTAATGAACCTCTATGTTAATGTTCAAACGGTCAAAGGGCTATTTTTAATTACATTTTGATAAAGTTCTCCAGTACTTTTATTCATGGAACAAATGCTCATGTTTAATCTATTAGAAATTGCATCCCATGATTACAAGTTGGAGAAATAAAGTAAAACTAATGCAGACAAATGTTGAAACTGTTATAACTTAGCAAGTAGTCCTAAACAAATGAAGAGAATGCAGATTACCTGGCCTCACAAAGTGTTCCATATAATTATGGATGGATGGAAGGAAAATGCATAACACATGGACACTGGACAAATTCATGCCTAGTGAAATTATTTGATAAAATCACATCCAGTTTGGAAACCAGCTTTGGTTATAACATTTACTTGAAGGGATAATGTTGAAACCAGCATTTTCTAAAAAAAATTACACCATTCCTGACACCACAAATGATAATGGGATTAGCAAGTTGACAAACTTGGCCATTTAGAAACTCCAGTCAGCACAGCCCTTGACAGAACATCTGGAAGGAATAGGTGATGGCATGGGTGTGGTTGATTCTCTGGTAGAGGTCAGCACATTGCTCCAGCAGCTGAACCTTGTAAAACTGGTCCGCAAGGCACCCATAGGACCCATGCCTTCATGGTTCTGGACATCTTGCCCCACCCAGAGTTAGCTCATTTTACCCCAAGAATGAATTATACCTTCACAGCCACCTTTACTCTGCCTTTAGCAGAAGCCCGATCACCCATGAAGTGTTTACTTTAATGCAGGATGGAAAATGTCATTCTGAGGTCATAGGGGCAACCAAAAGCCTCAGAAAAGTCAATTTTCTTTAATATGAGTACCCACTTCTATATTTAGGTTAACCTCTAGTCTTTAATGTTGCACGAGAGTTTGGATTTATATTTTACCAAGTCATGAAATATATACAAGAACTGAGTAAATTTAAAGGCTTAGCATCTATGTATTGCAGCCAACTCAAAATATATAGAGTACCTATCTAAAACCTTTAAAATTATTTTGTCACCACAAATTGAAATCTCAACTAATGCATCAATGAATTATGATCAGAAAAAGAATGCTAAAGGTGATTAAGATCTGATTACAACTGACAAGATAATCCTCTGTTCAAGAGCACCAAGGATACTCGCATTGACAGTACAGCATGCCAAATCCATTTCAAAGCAAAGCTAAGCTTCATTGCTCTTGACAATGATATCAGCACCAATAGGATGTTAGACCGAAGTATTTAGTAGATCAACAGTGAAGTTAAGAAAAAATCAGTTTAATATGATTTATATTCACAAAATTCATTTCTCTCAAGTTGATATTATTCCTGAAATGAAAAATTGACTTATATTTCTATTATTTTCTATGAACCATGCCCCACATTCACTTAAGATAGTTTGAGTGAAATATTTCACTAAGTAATCATGAATTTTGTCTCATATTAAAGAGAAATATCTCACCCTTCCAATGAAATCAAAAATTCAATCCCTTATTGCATACTTCTTTCCCTGTCGCATTGCTGGCAGAGACATTTTCCAAAAAATACCAGCTGTTTTACAAGGGAAATTGCATGAGTAAGCATTATAGAGAGTTAATTTAAAAAAGAGGAATTTCTAACACCTGAATAAAGTCAAAAAATTAACAGATCATAGTTTGTATGTTTTCTTAACTTTTTTTGAAAATTAATCTGTCACAAGATCTTTGGGATCACAAAAAATGTTCCATTTTGAAGGAATTTCAAACATACCACCCAAAAAAAGAAGAAAAAGAAACCTTCCATTGACACCAAAAATTCAACCCCTTACCACATTACTTTCCGAGATATTTGCCAAATAATACAAGCAATTTTACATGGTAAATGGTACGTGTATGCACCCCAGCGAGACCTTATTTTAAAAAAATAAGGAAGTTCTAACACCTAGATCTTGTCAAAAAATAAACTGTAGTTTGTGTGTTTTCCCAACTATTTTTGAAAATGAATCATATTGTCACTGCATTAAATTCTTCGGGATCTCAATAAACCTTTCAATTTTTCAAACATTTTCCAAAAGGAATTTCAAACATACCACCCAAAAAAAGTCAAGTTAAAGACTTATTTAGATATTTTCATTTAATTACTTACAATTTCTGTCAGATAAAACTAAATTTTTGCACCATTAATAATGCAATATTTAATTTATGTGTCTTACAGCTTTTGAAATTATGACCTGCAGTTCAAATACGGTCTCAATCATGACTAGGGAACTACCTTGCTCAAACTACCTCAAGGATATTCCTTAAGTCATTGACCAATTGGAGTAGTTCATTGAATGAACGTCACAGCTAACAATCCACTTTCGAGCAAATTGTCTAACTTCCAGGAGGGCATCAATTTAAGGTAGAGCAAGACATTTCCCCAGACATAGTTAAGACCATATTGAAATTTTGTTTTATTTCAGCAGCTACAAAGCTGTGTTTACTTAATGCATGTACCAGCACAAGTAGAGGCATGGACACATTGGTCATTGAAATTGCACCATGTGAACACCCAAAATTGCACAAATGTATGAACGAGTGGCCCCAAAACAGCCAGTTCCTATGCAGAGCAATAGTCCATCCAGCCAAGTACTTGCTCTGGTACATGCATTGCATAAATGCACCTGAAGAAGCATGAGGCAAATATCGTATAATTAATGGTGTATCAATATATGTAATTTCAAAAAATTGCACTTCTTAGAACAAAGAAATGTATTCTTAGTACTTAGTGCTGAGGATACTTACTTTCATGGATATTATTACCCAATAAGGAAGGAACCTTTTCCTCATTAGTAGTAAGAATATTTACATGTAAATCTTCAACTTGACTTTTTCCATGCTGCTTGTTAAAAACTCACTCAACAGATTATTCTGTTATGATAAAAATGCTAGGGTGGCAATTAGACATTTTTGAAAAGTCTAGAAATCATGCAACAAAATACTTTTTTCAAGGCAGTTGAAATTCCACAATGATCACATTTAGTCTCTGGAGAATATAAACCATTTCCCATTTTAAATTGCTGGTAGTTTCGGCAAATCTCTAGGTAATGCAGTGAGGGGCTGATAATTTGGTATCTTAGGTAGGAATGGAGGGATTTTTCTTTCAAATGAGAGAAAAATGATTTCTTGGTTAAATCATGTCTCACTTAAAGTACTCTCAGTAACTGAAGTAAATACTAACAGTGTTCATTAAATTCATTGAAAATTTAAGTACAAAAAATCAATTTAAAAAAGACTTGAATAAACCACAATTTCACCCTATCCTTAAGGGAAAATCTAAAGTCCATTGCCCAGTTAAAAATATACCTTGATGTAAATTTTTAGAATCTTTATGTGGCCTTGCCATTGAATTTATGAATAAAAAGGCAGAAAGGCAACTATTCTTGTCTTAAAAGTTTAATTATGTTAAAAATTAGTTTGTCGAGGCAAATGATTTTTTTTTAAAACTCATCCCCAAGACTACAAAACTTCCTGTTTGTACATTAACCCAAAACAACATGCATCATTCTTAATGGGTCACTTATTTAAAATTATTACTTTCATCCACCAGGGTATGGAAAACATTTTTGCCATCCATTACTCATTTTTTTCAGTCAGAACACCAGTGGAAGGCTTCAGAGCACTACATAATATACACATGGTTTTCATACACTTTAAACACTTCAGGAAAGCTGTAAGAGCTATCCAATTCCACGAGTCTTTTCACATATCCCTGAAGGAACAAGCAAAGAGTCACTTCCACATTGGAATAACGACTAGGTATAAAAAAACAAGGGAAATTGTAATGAATATGCTTAGCTCTTTTAAAGTTTAATTTTATTCAATACCTCTAAATTAATACAGGTAAAAGCATTAATTTCACTCCTAATATAGCACCACTTAAATGTCACTCTGAAAAACAAGCATAACATGTCTAGAAATCAGTACATCTCAGCACCTGGAAAGGAAGTACAAAAACCAGTAAACTCAAAGGTAACCATCCTTAGCCATGAAAAAAGCTCCATTTATCATTATTTTTAAACTCTCCTTTTATTATTAATTGCTTGAGCAAATTATATCTCCAAAGTAAAACATTCAATTTCAGCAGTCTGTTTAACATTCCTCATCAAGTGCTAAAGAACTTTAAGAATATTAAGGCTATGTCAATTTTATGCATGGATATGACGAACATTACAGGTAATGACACTATTAGCACCTTGTGGGTTGGCATGGGTATGGTGAGGAATTTCATTGGGGGAAGGGGCACGACATCACCCTGTCTGGCTCCCTAGAGTAGATTTAGAATTATTGTTCAGCTCCCCCCCTGCCTCTTCGTGGCTATGCCCATGGGGAGGGAAATTTATTCCTTGCAATTGAAAGACTGAAAACTGATATTTTTCCATAATCAGCACATGTGTTCACACGATGCATTTGAGCTAACATTTAAACTGGGCGCCGGTCACCATATAAATAAGTTCCCTTAGCTCCTCCCAATTGCAAGTTTAACTTTCAAGAAACTTTCGGCAACATGTAACTGGCATACCCGATATTCAGGAATTTTATAAGATATGGGGCTAATTTTATCACTTGTGACGTCAAAATTTTCCCCTCGGGTTAAATGTACTTCAAGCAAATTTTATTTGCTAAAAAGTCCGTGGCTATTAGGCGAAATATTCGTCATTCTCCTGTAAATTGCCGAACCTTCATGATAACCCTGTAAATGCGGAAAGCTGCAGAATTGTAGCTCTGCAATGTCCTGGGTGCAAGCGCAACTGCCTTGAGTGAAGCACCACCACATCGTCGCTGCAGCGCTGTTTCAGAGCACGCTAACGAAAAGTGCTTCCGCAGCGTATCAAAAGCGTATCGCCGCCCTATGAAGCCGGCCTGCTGAATGGGAGGCTAATGCGCTACCAACGCGTTTTCGCGAAATTCCAATTAAAGATCCACGACTCTCACTCCTTCCTCATTCTCCATGAAAGTTTATAAAACCACTTCAAACGTGCCATATTTCAAGCTTTCAGAATTTCTGGAATTAGCGACCCTAAAGCCAGGGCCACCTCAAGGGCAGGAGTAAGATTCACAACGTGCATAAAGGTGGATTAAGCGAAAAAACATTCCGCCTAGAAATCAATGAATTTTGTCTCAATTAAAACAAATATCTCATCCTTCCGTAAATGTTAACATACCAGCCCCTTACCGAACTACTTCCCGAGATTTTCGACGGAAAATACCAGCCCTTTCTCATGGGAAACGCTAAGCGTTTGCACTCCAGAGAGACCTAACTCAAAGGGGAATTTCTAACACCTAGATCTCGTAGAAAAATCAGTATGTAGTTGGCATGTTTTGGGAACTACTTTCTCATATAAATCAAATAGAAACCGCAATCATTTTTTTCAGGATCATAAAAAACCCTTACGTTTTAAAGGACGTACCGCGCGAAGAAAATGAGTCAAGTTAAAGAAATATATGGATATTTTTATTTAATTAATTAGAATTACAGTTACACAGAAGCATATTGTTGAATAATGCAATATTTAATTAATCATACATTGCTAAAATTAAAAATTGTACTTAGTCGTTAAAAAAATTGTACATTACAAATGGGGAACTAACTCGCTCAAATTACCCTCTCACGAATCTGGGTAGATTAATTTGTAGCTGATAATATATCTCCTGGCACTTGTGTGATGATATATGAAAGGTGTAAACAATGTCTACGAGTCATGCTTTGGTCGAAATTAGCGATAAAATATTTCAAGTGACGAAATAAGAACAGTCTTTAATCTCGAATTTTAGAATAACCTTCCTCAGTGAATTACTGCGTCGTACAATAATGAACTTTTTATGTCCATACATCACTACTACTATGTTTAATCATACTAAAGCGTCAATTGTTCGCAAAATAAGATTTAAATGGACAAAATTCGCCTACAGACTAAGTCACCGTCTAGGTATTTACGATAATTTAAAAACATTTTTCTCCCTCGTGGCCTAAATGGAAATTTGAAAATAATCGTTTTTGCGTACAAATGCGTCCCTGAGAAAAAAAATGCAATTTTCCACCAAAACATGATTGGCACCAGCTACGAGTATCAAACCCCTACTTGAGCCATGTCACACGATATAGTTCCACATTTTGGTAGGATGTATCAGTGCAGCATAGTGAGTATCGTGCGCATCTGATAATGGTACAATTAATTAATGGAAATTAATTCGATATAAGTGACTCGAACTATTTGTTTACTCGCATTTTTTTTAAGAGATTCCATCGTGATAGCGAGTCAAAAGAAATGCTTAATTCAACCGCTATGTTCGTATTAAGAGCCCTGCTTTCGGTGATGATAATGATTATAATCACCGAAAACAGGTGCAGACTGCAAGGCTACTACTTTGGAATTATTTACAGGAATAGGACTTAAGACATCGAAGTAATTGGTTAATGATTCGCAAAAGGATATTGAAATATCTCTACTTCACATTTATTCAAATTCTACGATTTTTCTTCCTATGAATATGCTCTATTTAAGTTTTCGGTGAACTGTTCCCCGCGAAAATAGAATGTGTATTTCAAGGAAAATACAGTTTTCCCCCTATATCCTCCCAACACCCCATTAAACGCATTATAATATAAAATTGTCAACATTAAAATGAAATAATGCGATAAAATAAATTATTTATCAGACATGACTTTTAATATATTTAAGCCCTATCTGCTTTACAGTCCCATAATCAAGAATACGCCTTTGACTGCCTACCCGGAGAGAACCGCGAGATTATTACGTAGTTGTATGAAGGGAAACAGTCTTTAAGGATGTATGGGAGAAGTTCCAAGTTTGCTGCCGGTTCTTAGCGATGCGAACATATATTAAGCAAATTATCCCACAAATCTTCCCTAAAGGTCAATATTCTATTGCACTGGTTGGGGTTAAACACGTCCATTTTTAAATTAATATTTTGCTCATTTTAAAACTTATCACTGCGTGCATGTTCAACGGAACTAGTAGGAGAATGCCGAAATAAACTACTCGACAAATGAGTCTATCAAGATATTTTTTGGAGAATTTAGCAGCTAATGACAATGCCGCTATTAAACGCGGGCAAAAATTACTGTATGAAAGTATGAATTCTGTGATTTTTGTTTGAAACACTCTTTGAGCACTACATTTTTCTGTTCACATTTTCGTTTTTTCGGCACTACATTCGCATGAAATTATCACTACACGACTCAGCATAATTCTGTTTTCCATCAAAATCAATGCAAGGCACCCAAGTAGTTTTCATCAATATTTACTCTGACCTCGAGGTTCATTCTATGTAAATTTTCAGTCCAGACCCCAATTGCTATTTTCTATTGACGCAGTCTTGGGAAACGGCCATTGAGGTAGGTCTAGAGGGCACGACGCCAAGAAACAAACCTGACAGCCAAAATAATCATATTGTTTAACCCTGGTCTTTCCATACTTACCTTTGGATAGCACGGCGGAATGGACGAATCAGAAGATGTAAAGCAAGAATATCAACCATCTGTTTGAAATCAAAGGAAAGTAACTGCTGAAAGATGGATTGGTGACTTATCGCTATGGATTTTACTTGATTTTACCATAGGTTTCATCGGGAATTGAGGTTGATATTAATTATAATAAATAAACAATGAACTGAAGATACACATTAAAGAAATAAAGGCTTGCTTATTTTTAGAGTTATCGATGGAAAAGAATGTAAAATTGCAAAATTAGTGCGTTTGCGCGCAAGCGCTATTGAAAAATGAAGGTTAACGAAAATGGCGGACTGGCTTCAGCTTCTAGCAGTGGCCAGCATTGCAAGTGCCCCATATTTACACCTCAATGAAAACTGCTAACTGCTTAGCTGATACGACATGGAATTCACCTCCTATGATAAAAAATCATGGCAAATTGGCACATGGCCTATGAATACACATCGCTCAACAAGAAATAATTGCGCACGGAAGGGGGTTGATTCTGTGACTACTCGGGGGGTACACAACCTTTGAATGAATTAAGGGTTATTAGAATGGAAACTTTTAGTTAGCTCAATACGAAGTTTACGATCCACTGTTTACTGAAAGGCATTTTAAGTAGGTCCGTTCCGCAGTCGCGATATCCTACTTAAGGCTCCACTAAGTGTCCCGGATAGAATTCCTTTCTGTAATTTCTGATTTGAAAAATATATTTGGGGTATTTCGCTAATTTGTACCTATTAGAGGATTTTAATAGCTTTCTGTCTCAAATGACATACCTATATGTAAATTTTGCCTCTTATATTCGCCGATACGTACCCCGAGTATCCCTAACGTAAAACTCATGTCGTCACAAAAATCAACAGTTTAAACTGCGTTGATTTCAGAGAGCCTCGTCGATCATATATAGCAAATATTTTGAAAAACAACTCAGACTTACTCCCTGATAATTGTAAAATCGGAAAAAAATGCCAAGTCTCTATGCGAAGAACAAGTTCTGCTTCATCGTTTGAGTATCGAAATGTAAAACCCACCCGAAGTGGTAATTGATGAGAATCGCGGGGAGTAGTAGGTGGAAAAGACACCCCAGAATCGTTCATCATCGCCAATCACAGCATAGTCTGACACCGCCCAGCCGTAAAGCATATTAATCCTGGGGCAATAGCTTTTCTTATGACAAGTATTTGTTTATAATAAAGTTTCAATATTTTTCCCAAAAGTCATTTCTTCCATTACATTTACTTATATGCAGTAATCAGATGAAGCACTGTTCACTAATCCAGCTAAATAAGCCACGTTTTCGAGTTGAAACAGTTTGCACCAACCAAACATTTAGGTTAGTGCAAACTTAAAATCAGGTGAACGATAAGGATGTTGGAACGTTATTTCTCTACAGAAGGTAAAACTGGGAAAATACCTATTCGCAGTACGAAGAACTAGCGATGCTTCGTTGGCAAATTAATTTAGTGACATTGTCGTACAACTAATTACCGATTCAAAATGTATTTTTCAGCTTTTCCATGGCTTAATTGCTGTCGAAACATTTGCAACTAGCTCAACGATAAACGAACCGATTACGCTCCGATATAAGAAGGCTATTTAAAAACTTAAAATAAAAGTAACGCGGTAGTGTGTACGATAAATCTGATAAAACAGGTTGTTATACATGAATCAAGTCCTTAAAACATGCATCAAGCTAAGGAGAATTGATCGAGTTAATTCTAATAAGAAATATCAAGCTGCAACTATGTGAAATAATAATGGAAAGCTAGTATTATTCATTGCATGGCTAAGAAACTGTTCAAAACGAAGTCTTCAGCGACTTCAGTTATGGGAAAAGTATATTCTTGCACTGACGTAAGGCGTTTTGGTGGCTTTGGACGCAAAATAATAGAAACCACGCTCTAGATTCAGCTTTTCTGTCCGAGGCTCGCAAATATTGACTACGAAATAACCACAAAATAAGCTCTACAAAATAAATACCTGTTAATGTAAAACTACAATCATGAAACATTGCTGATCTCGCAACCTCCGGCAACACGCTCTTCAGGCAACTCTCAAAATGTGGCTTAAATTTAAAAGTAGTTAAAGACAATGCAGAGAATAATTTACGACCTTAAATGTTGGTACAAAGTGGAATAGATATTTGCTACCAGATCCAGGCAACCAGATCGCGCTGGATTACCACCTGTGTGCGACAATTTCATCTAGGTTGGCGTATGGAGCTTTCTCACGTATTGCCATTCTTCGGGTAGACAAATATTTTACCAGGCAAAAGAGGAAATAAAATAGAAAAATTGGTAACGCATGCTGTAGCTTGTCAATTATTGAGAACCTAAGTATTCCCAATGATGAAGGCTACAACGGAAGGCCACAATTTCCACACAAATTGGACACAGGATATACACAGACCAAAAAATACATACAAGGCGTGTAAATTAATAAAAATATTTTTTAATATAAATGCAGGAAACTTGGGCGAAGCACGTCCATATAAACTTATTAGAAATTGAGAATACTCGAGCGCCAACCATGCAAATCCTATAAACTTTCCCGAAATTTTCGCAGCCTTGCGGCATTACTTGGCACCGAGATGGATAAAAAATTAAAACTGGCTACCAAGTTCGATCGGTTGACTAATACAGTTAATTGGACACACTCGAAGCCGCACATGGGCGTAAGGAAGGTAAATGCACACGATCGAGAAAAAAATCTCCAGGATGCTAATTACTCACTTTGGCTGCTCGGTGCATTTCTACAGCAAATATCCCGAAAAGTCCATCAGCTCTAAAGGTAGAGGAAGTCCCCATGCACAGAAGTTAACCACTGGTACAACTATGCCAAGATGTCGCTGAAAGAAAAATATGGTGAAGTAAGAATCGACAAGCAATGACTCAAGGTTGGTTTCGAAAAAATTTTACGGGAAATTTACTACATTTTAGATGGTTAAAATTAACATTTAAGAAAAAGCAATCTTAAATAACTTCGAAAATCTTTCCTCGAATGATTTAATGGACGAAGTACTGTTGTATCTACACATGGTGGCAGTAGCCAAACTTGACAAGAATGGGAAGAATCTTGTGAAAGGCATCAGCTTAGGAGCGTAGTGGGAAGGACAACTCGCGATAGGACACCGAATTCAATGTGACATTTTACTTGATAGCGTGGGAAAGTGTCAGCACAATTTCCAGGCAATTTTACGATCAAAACAAAGCTGAATTAAAAAAAGCTGGTACTACTCTAAATCCTCCGGAAAAATTACCTAAATAATTGGATCAAGAGAATTTGTAACTGGGAAGATGATTTAAGGATGTAGGCAAAGCTGGATTCACACAGACGGAAAGCGGAGCGCGGGAGACTGAAATCTGACGAGTGGAAAGGCGGAATTGGGTTCTCATGTAGGCGAGAAGGTGGATAAAGTAAAAACGGCGGGTGTGCGCAATCTCCTCAAAAAAATAACTGAAGAACAAGCCCCGTTTCTTTAGCAAAGGTGTTATAAATAAATAAAAACTATACTCTCTCTGTGATGAGCCAACTCTGGAAACCTTTCGCAAGTACCAAGAATTTAGTCAGTACACCACGAAATACGGGAACATTTGCAACAGAGAATAAGACTAACCAGTGGCATGATTAGCTATTTTGTCAACTCATTGAATTAGTATCGAAAAAATTCGCCGATTATGATTGTTAATCCATATGCGCGTAAGGATATTTGAAATGATAACTATGCTATTTCAGTCGGGGTTACTGTATAGATTTTAATACATCTTTGACCGTAAATTTTGAGATTAAAAAATATTGAAAACATCTGGATTCGAATGAGCCTTTAAAATGCCATAGCACACGTTTGAACAAATATTGAGAACTTTATTGATTTACACCAGTGAGAATTTAATTTACTCAGGGTTATAGGTTACTGAATAGAAGAGTGGTAACAATTAAGAGCAAGATTTAGTGAATAAAAACCAAATCGAATTATTAAAAATTATACAATATGGAGTGAGATTATATTAAAGACAACAGTTCCGAGATCTGAAATAGTTTTCCCGCAACCATGGTAGATTGGCAGATCTATCACTGTTCGGACATCACATTCCGCTTGCGGAAAGGGGAAAATCAAAAACCTTTCCACTCGTTTATTCCAAGTATTTCGCCAGCCTACAATTACATATCCGCTTCTCCGTCGTCCGTTTTCCGTCTATGTGAATCCAGCGTATCAGATTACGCATTTTGAAGCTATCAACTGAGGTTTGTGGCCTTTGGGACCGCTTTTCCGTCCATACGAATCTTATCTTTAGTGCCCGCCACACTATTCACCAAAAAAATTACCGCTACCGTCGCTAAATAGAGCCTCATTGTGGCCACCTATATGGGAAGATTGTGCAAGAGCCTCCGCAGAGACTAATTCTATGTTGGAAAATTTAACGCAATAGAGAGAATATTTTAGGTCTATGAAACTCATGGCAGACTAGAGTCATAGAACTTTTAAACTAAGTCCAGTTGATTTTTAAAACGCGCGGAGCGTTGTTGCTCACCTTATTCGTTCATCGGAAGAGCTGCGTGGTCTCATATGAAATTCAGAAGGATGCTGACGTTATGTCACGACTGCATATCCTGACTAAATCCAAAACCCATTCACCGCAGCGCTCGCAGGTCGTCTTGAACCTTATCCAACGAGATGAGTACGACGTACGTGCTAAGCCTTCAGCGGCAGATGAGGCGATTGCTCTTCTAATTTCCACCGTGTCCATGGCAATCCGCTGAGTGCAGTATCAGCAACTAGTTTCCAGTAATCTTCATCACGCGGTGAAGTTTTCATTCACGTAGCTGATGATTCAACAGACGTGCTGCGTTGATGGCCCTTCCACCAATTAGAATTCAACTCGCTGCTTGTTGGAAACTACGAAAAACAATAGAGAAAAAAAGAGTAAGAAAAGATCACAATTTTAGCAATATGACTAGCCATGCGAGATGATAGAATTTAAACTAAACTAGCGTACTGATATTTTTAGACTGTCGGGAATAAAATCCAAAATTCTCATAAATATGGTAAAACTTGTTTGTTTTGAATCAATTATTTAAGAGTAATAGTAATACAAAATATCGGTATTTAGAAATTCTGCAACATTTCACAATATAATTTTTAGTAAAAATTGTAACCTTAAACCATGTGAGTAGTTGAGCTCGCTTTTTAGGTGTTCAATGTCAGTAGAACCCGCTACTGACGAAGGCATTCAAGAGTTTTAGAAAAATGCCTATCGACTTAAATACGAAAATCTTAACAGGTAAAAATAATGGTAAAACCATAATTCAATCGATTAATTGTCCTGGACCGAGATAAATTTAAATACTTGAAATGCTAAAGGAAAACAATTTTGACAATCTTAATTGTTGATATTTTTGTGACTGATAAAACGTATTCTCTGGAAACACCCCAACCTTCAGCGAGATTACTATCACCAGGGTATCAAACACTTTCTCGGTCACCTCCTAACAATTCGACGAGCAGCAGTTTAACTTCCCGCATACACTCGCTCGGCCTTAAAATATCGTACAAGATATCGTACATGAGACTAATTGATTTACCCCGCACTCAGAAACACTTTAAAATGACCAAGCTCGCGTAAAAGAATCTTACGGTCACAATTCAGGAAAATTGCATTTCCTCGACGTCTGAAATAAGCGGGGAGTTTCATCTCATTGCAGCGTGTACTAATGTATTTTTCTCTCAATGTGCCCGGATTCGTCCTGGCTTTTAATTCTCTTTCTCGCTTCCCGATGGCCCTTAGAATGGCGCTCCTTGGTTTACTCCATGAGACAAAAGGAAATTATCAGCAAAAGGTGCAAATATGCGCTAGAACTGCAGGAAATGTATGTAACTATTGACTTTTCTATTTCTACAAAATATTGAGGGATTTTCAATCCTATCCCAACAAGTGTTTTCTGGAAGTCAATTAAAATACTTTAAGGGGGAGAAATGAAGGTTCGACGAAAATATAATAAACCTAGGGCTTTTCTCGCATTTGAACAAGTTTCACGCTAAACATAAAACACACAGTTTATTAAAATTGCATTTGTCCTTCCTTACCGATTCACCCCTCCCAGTATTCCCCCAATCGGATCTCCGGATGTCTTCCCCTGCGACTGCTGCCCCTCAGTAGTGGGGTGAAATTCAGGTAGCGCACAAAATTGTTCCCAAGCCAGGAAAATGTTTTCCATCGCGAACCTCCGATTCTTGTAACAGAAGTCGAACACGCTACCGCTCGTTTAAACCGGACCCCCTGTTTGTTAAAATATCCCGTTAGAATTCATAGCTTCCCCCTTTTAAACTTTCTTGCAGGTACTTTTAAACACGTGACGGTTCGGACACCGTCAGGATATGGGCAGAGGGTCGACTATCGCGAAACAGTACTTTCAGGCTGTTCAAAATCGTTTTCATTTAATTAATCCTCGAAATAGCTATATATCATGAAAGAGCAATTAGTTGACGATATGACACCTAGTGCAACCGTTCAACCGGAGGTGCAACCGAATTTTACAAAAATTACTTTATTTCCCGCTAAATTAGCGATTGAAACCACAATGCACTGACGAGAAAAGCCATCTCAATAAGGATAAATCGTAGTTCAATAGTAAACGTAGCGTTTAGAAGCATATACATGTAATAGAAAGGCATGGCACTCAATACTTATCTACGACCGAAGTTCCTGGCTGCTTATTCTCGATGAAGACTTCCTCGCCATCGAAATCTTGAAGCAAAGCAGGTAGTCTTTCCATCGTCCTCTCTGGATCGTGCCCGAGGTTGAAATGAATATCTCTGTCCCGAGGATACCCTGCATCTGCCACGAGAGGCAGTTATTCCATCGGACTCGTTCATTGGATGGAGTCTACCAGGGTCTAGATTCTAACAAAGGATATGATTGGTAGGTAGGAGTGCAGCGTCACTCGTCGATTGCTGTTGAATGCCCCTAAAAGTTTACGCTGTGGTTGAATAGGATGGGTGGATATTGGAATGTGACGAGACGAAATGGAGTGGGGAGTTAAGGAGAATCCTGGATTTGGAGTGGGCTGCGGTGAGGGAAGGTGGGGGGGAGGGGAGAAGGGCAGCTGTTGAAGCTTTCCAAAGACCACAGCCGCTAAACAAAACATGGTCTGAGAAATGGGACAGTTTGTCACGAATCTGCGAGGAAATCTTCACCTCATGTCCTTTGAAATAAAATAAAGTATTAACCATACTAATGAACAGCCTTCTTCAGTGTTCTTCACACGATCATAAATTACGTGTTTTGGCGTATTGAGGTTTCGTACTACAGTTGGCTCAATATGCTTTAATAAGTTGGTTATGTGCTTCAAGAACTCGGATAAGACCAGACAAGACTATGGACATGACTGAATGTTCATGAAAGAAATCAAAAGCAATCCGTAAGGCATGAAAAACAAAAGAATAACGGAATTCACATCCTAGAAATCTTGGAACATGCCATGAAACTTTTTTTTTACCTTTACAGCGCGAGGTCCTAATATTTACAGTGAAAATAGCGCAAAAATACTACACCTTGCGACTTCTAAATTAGTGTCAATAAGATCGAAAATAAATAAAATTACTGGGGAACGTGTTTAAAGCACATGATACATTAAATTTCATTACGCCTGCTGTCAAGAGCCGAGTGGCTGGCATAGGAACGGGTAATATCTCAAAGTTATACTTCTTACGAAACAAATGTCCATTGAATTTTCTAAAAGTTATCAATTTGACTCTGGTTCAGTCAAAATTAAGTTATGGCTTAAATTGCTGGGAGGAGCCTACAGAAATACGATAAACCCCGTACTATTTCTGCAAAAGAGGATAGTATGTATGATAATGCACAAAAACCGTTTCTCTCATGCATTCCCACTGTTCTTAGAACTGAACATATTGTATCTCAGATACATGTATTTTTATAAAGTCTTAAAGAATTTCTATTTAAGAAGTGGCGACGAAGCGAAGTTGCTACCCGGGACACAAGTCCTTAGCTTGCGTGAAAGAAATACTGTTTCATTATCTAAGCCTAATCTAACTTAATTCCAATGTTGTTTTGTGTATGTATCACGAAAAACATTTTATATCCTTCCGAAGCACATCAAGGAAGAAAAAAACTTACGAAAAATTCTTAAGGAAATAAAAAATTGGTTATTACTTATAAAAAACATCGAAGTTTTGTTCTGTAGTTTGCATGCAATATTTATGGAATTAACTGTAAAAAAAGAAGCGTTCTCGTAATACCATTGTTATAGTAAGTATATCTGATCATGTATTTATGTGTATCTTTTTTGTAACCACAGTATATCATTCTGTATATCTCTGAGTCATTTTTTGTATTAGTTTATTTTTATACACTGTATTGTTAAACATTTGATTGGAAAATTTAAATAATTTTTGTCTGTTTCTATTGCTTTTGCGTGATTTATCTGTTAGTAGCCCCAATACAGGCTCATCCTTAGGAGTTGTCTATTGCATACTACTCTGTCATTCCTGAAATGAATTAATATACCTAATACATGTCTCCTTGTGTATAGCGCGCGACTAATTTTTTAAATTATAATTGATAAATATTTGAGAGAAATAATGCGCTCGTTCGGCACGATTTGATACGATATATTTCGTCCCGAATGAGTCTTTGAGCTCAAATTTAAAAAGGGCTTGGAACCTTGGGGCCGCCGTGTCGTCCGTTCAGTTCTGGATGCCTTCGAATGTAATATGGCCAAGGAATATTTTTTCCTGGCTTGCGTAAATATATTATAAAAATGAGAACTCAATGGCCCACGGTTGCCGATCCAGTCACTTTAACCTGGGGAGAGGTACCGTTATCGAAAGTCGAATAGCTATGAGCAAAGGCGGAGTTGACTCTTAATTAAGACTTTTTTCGCGTGACTAGATTTAATGTTTAATTTAATGTTTAATTTAATGAGCGAACATGTAGTGTTTCACAACTTTTAGAGGGATTAAGGTGGAAGCCCTTAGAGACTCGGAGGCTACACTCTAGGATTAGCTTGCTTGACAAATCAAGAACTGGCGTGTTTCAGAGCGACCCAGAGAATATTATCATGACGCCACACTACATCTCTAGGTCTGACAGAAGCGATAAAATAAGAGAGATACACTGCTGAACAGATAGGTACACAAACTCGTTCTTCCCGCGCACAATAAGCGAGCACAGTAAAAACTGAGCTCCACTAAATACACTGCCATAATAAACGTCAACATTTCACCTCCCAAAACCTTATCTGTTACATCTTTACACGGCTGGTGACCTAACATCCCCTGCCAATCGCCCATTCGGCGGATCGCAAGGTAGTATTTAGATGTAGAATGTATGAATTAGGAGATTGCGACACCCATTCATGTACTACTGAGATGGCTTGCAACGAATTATGTTGCTGTAGATAGATTACTAATCAAGAACATGATTAGCTCCCTTCTCACAAGCCCTTAACGTGGCCAGTGGGAATGCGTTCGAGCCGCACGAGATACTTAATCCCTATTACGTAATTAAGGAGTCACGTGGTAAGATTACGAAGGGTACGACATTTTGGTATACTCGTACCATTTGTAAATAGCTCACGCAGCCTTCCCAAGCGAGTTTTGCTCGCTGTAATATCGTTAATATATATTTTTTATTTCCCGATTAGAGACGCAATAAGCAACAGACCAGGCACTTAAGATGCGAGTATGATAAGGTTAAACTCGTCAAAATCCCCCTACTGTTCGTTGTTGTTCTGCGTGAGTCCGTAGTTACATGGTCGAGATTATCTCGAGCGGTTCAAAAACAACCCCGCAGCAAGTTACCGTTTTAAAACATATGAATTCGTCACAACTCGTAAAATGAGAGATTTTAATTATTTCAATATAATGGCAAAGTTCACTATACCATCGTCGACTAGAGGCATAATTACAATGAGACTCCTTCAGCTTCGAGATTTTCTTTCAGCATTCGTTGATTCTAGAAGTTTCTTCGTCATCGGAGATGAATAAGGGGAAAGAAAAATACTACCTAGACCTTGGCCTCAGTCCCTTCAAGCGAAAAGGGGGTCCGGAACACGTGGCACGCTTCATTCTCAAATATATCCTTGGTTATCATAACGTCTGCAGCAAAGCAACCGGAGAAAATGGCTCGTTGCTTTCGCCAGCTTTCAGCCTTAGACAACGATCTGCCGACCCATTCTCCACTCTGGGGAGATAGAATGTGGCAACCAGATCCTCATTTGACTCGAATCACTTGTTATCTCCATTCGAGAACGAAATGCGTTCTTCACTTGCGATGGCTATCGTCCCGAAGGTTTTGTCGATGGTATTACAGATAATGACTGACAGTGAGAGTCGACGGGAGTGGGAGGGCGAGAAAAAGGCAGAAAATGGAAAGGGGGAATTCAATTGGACAAATTTCTAACGTGTAAAAAGGCTGCCCCAGCCCAGGTTCAATAGGAATCAGGTTATATGAGCTACATTAAGTTTAAAATATCTCAGGTTAAGTTAGAAATGAATTTTATTGAGTATTGAATGAATGAGAGGCCGATTCCCCAAAGCTAAGAAGAGAAATGCTTATCAGATAAAGATTAGCAATTCATTCTCACATTGAAGTTAAGCAACACTATCCTTACTGACACAAGTGGATTAGGCTGATATCAAGGGGCAATCGGTGGGTTTTATTAATGTATTCTACAGGTAAAAGGCAGGTTTTGTTGAAAGTCAGAGAATATCCTTACGATGTCTGACACTATCCTTTCAACATTTAATATTTCCTTCTTCGCCTTGGCATGCGATCTACCATTCTCAATTTCATCCATAAAACCTTGTTCTTTTACTTCCCCTTCCCTGCTTGTCCAAATCCTCCCCTCAATCACACTCTTGAGGAACCAAAAGCCCCTTGATTAGGCACAAAAATTTTAGCTTTCCACTCTGTCAAAACATTTAAAAAAGAATTTATTGCCGTCGACTTGTTTCGCAACACCATATCATCATCGGATGGTATGTAGTATGGGGCATCTTTATATATTTCGTGAGGTTGAGGCGTAGGTTGAGGGGGAGGGAGGGGTTTTGAGGGAATGGGATGGGAGGAGACAGAGAGGCATTAGCCGAGGCGATGAGAGGGGGGGGGGGGGTTATGTGAGGGTAGCGGTGTGTGCGTCACTGAAAGGAGGGAGTCGGAATTTGTAAGAATTTGAAGGTTATGAAGGCTATTCCTTTTCGGAAAAAGAGGCGAGAATGGAAAAAAGTGGTCATTCTAAACTAGTTCTGTTTAACGCACACAGGTGAGTATTTCTAATTGTTCCATGACATTTAACCGCCCTCCTTTTTTCTCTCGGTGGAAAAGCTTCGGTTGGAAATCCTAAGTGTGTCCTTCTGCACGGGGCTGGGCGATAAACTGCGAGTCCCACGGTCGTTGACGGAGTCCCTTCTATGTTCCGCAGCTCGGGCGAGGATGATTCTGCCTGCCTGCCCCGTGTATTAAGCTCCACAGATTCGAGGCAATAGACTCCGCTCCGTTATTTTTCTAATGTTTGATCTTTTACTTTTGAGAGGAGGCTTTTCAGGTTTCGGCTACCAAAGAAAGCTGCGTTTATATGGAGGCCTCAAGGGGTTTTGGCTATTTTGGTGGAAGGGTATCCTATTTATTTCAGTCTTCTCCAACGTTTCAATTCCTTGGGTTGAGGCCCGTATAACTCTGCCACTGCAAATTCCCTCTCTTCCGTCAATAGCAGACAATCGATGAGTTTTTATGTGAAACCATTGGAGACCGCTATTTTTTTCAGGACTTCTCAACGCGTAATCAGAAGAAATTGTAAGGAAGTCATACGAAGAGATGGAGGCAGGAATAAAGGTGGGAGGGAAACTCATAATATGAGTGGAATCTACAGATGCCAAGCATTGGTTTGTCGTTCGGCCAAGGAGTTACAGCCAATTTTTAATGTGTTAGAGATGCAGTGCGAGAGGTATGGGGTGGAGATAAATTATAAGAAGAAATGCATGAGATTCTCTATAAGTAAGAAGGTATAACATAAGGGTGGTAGAGTACAAAATAGAGCAAGTCGAGCAGTTGATGCATCTGAGTACTACTTTTGAGGAGGATAGGTCTAGCGGTAGGAACATAAGACTTAGGATTGCCATGAGTAAAAACGCATTTTCAAAGAGGATGGAATTTATGAGGGGGGTCTGAGAGGAGATGCAAGGAAAAGGCTGTTGAATAATCGCATTTGGAGCGTGGCGATGGGTGGGTCAGAGACTTGGCTAATGCGAAGGGAGGATGTACACGTAGACATGAGGCGTTTGAGATGTCGTTGTGGAGAAGGATGAAGAGTAGTTATGGTGGCGATGGAGACGAACGAGGAGGAATTAGATATGTTCGAAGCGGTCAGGAAGCTAGTAGCAGAGGTTCGGAGAAGGCGGTGGGAATGGATTTAGGACGGTCTAAAGAAAAAGAGAACACGCTGAAGAGGGCAATAGAATGGAGAACACTAGGAAATATGGAAACGGAAGGAAGGGGATAAGAACTCTCGGCGAAACATCAATAAGTGAACAATATGAAGAGTTTTAGAGGAAACTAATGATGAGCCATAAAAACTTAAACACAAAAATATGTTAACTCACTTTTACAAATTTGAGATTGCCGACATCGGGAATAACAAAACCGCGTGGCCATCGAGGCAATTGCCAACTGAAGCAATATCTCTAAATTTCCCAATGAAAACATTTTAATACAAAATATAACTTGGGGTCTTAATAAAACGGCCGAGGCACGATATGTGATATTTTAACCTTCTAAAAAATTAAGAGGCAAGCCAAGGCAAGCCCATCCGGTTCGGAGGAAATAATGAAGCATTCATTAGATGTGATATACTTGAGTGCCGATGATTATAACCAGCTGGAGAAATTCTAGAAAAGAAAATGAAAATTCAAGAAATAGGAGAAACTGTTTTGGAATCATGCAGTAGTAAGGATTTACATATAAAGCTACTGGAAGTTTATTAAAATAGATGAAAAAATGCCCACCGGTGAATACCAAATTTATTACCAGAAATTATGAGTTACAATATCCCTGGAAAATGATGAAATCAGCTGCAAGTGTCGCACTTCGGCCGGCAATAAGACTTAAAAGAAAAACAAGAAGCAGTATTAAGCCTATAAAATTCTTTTCATCTTCCACATGGTGACAATGGATAGGCTTTGGAAACAAACGTCATTATATGAAATCAATACCCCGAGCCTTCTGCCAAAAGTTCGTTAAGGATAAAGAACAATGTCACGCAACGAAAAAATTGCATCCGGTTGTATCAGTACAGCGCACATAGCGTGGTGGGACGCGAGCCATCGTACGCTGGGTTTCGTAGTAGTCCTTTTGGAAGGGACTCTAGTCTGAGTGGACGAGTGAGATGAAGCCTTATTACTATTAAAAAAATACTTTTTAAAAAATTACAATGAATAGGCATCAAAAGTCAAGGGAGTATTCGATCGAAAGCTGCTGTGAGGAAGTCAACAATAACATGAAGAAATGAAACACTGAAACAGCATCCAAGCTAGTGAAGAAACACTTGGGAGAGAAGAAAAGGGAAACCAACAACATCAGAGATGCGAATGGGAATATATTGATAGCGGCTGAAGACATTTGGGAATAGATGGAAGCAATACATCGACGAACTCTACCAAGGGCCGACGCCGCTGGAAGAAACCTAATAAAGGATGAGAGTGAGGTGAAAGAGGAAGATCGGGGCCCAATCATACTGAGGAGTGAATTTGATAGAGCAGTAGAAGACCTCAAGTGAAACAAAGCACCGGAAGAAGAAAACATCAATGGAGAAATCATCAAAGTGCTCGGAAGTAAAGCCAAGGATAACGTAAATGAGATAATCAGAAATAGCAACCAAAGCAGAAAACTTCCAGAGGATTTTCAAAGAAGCGCAATGATAGCGATACCGGAAAAGGCAAGGACTGAGATATGTGAGGAGCTCCGAACCTTGAGTCTAGTGTCACATGCATCCAATATAATCACACGAATAATCAGCCAAAAATTGGAGAAAACCTCTCAGAAAACCAGTTTGGATTGAGGAAGAACAGGGGTACCAGGGAGGGCATACTCAGCCAGAGAGTAATAGTGGAGAAATCGATTTATGTCTACAAGCCATCATATGTCACATTCGTGGACCTGGAGAAAGCCTCCAACAATGCTGAGTGGAACAAGATGCTCAGACTGCTTGAAAAACTCGTAATGGATTATGACGACAAAAGAATTATCTACCAAATATACAGGAAGCAAGTCATCACAATGTGAGCGAGCGTTGGAAGTCAGATAGAAGCTAAAATTAGCAAAGGAGTAAAACAGGGATGCAACCTCTCACCAGCACTGCTCAACATGTACTTGGAGGAGGCCATAAGAGAAGCACGAGAAATTGGACTGAGCAAAGTTAAGATAAATGGTGAAGAAAAAAATATGCTCCACTTTGCAGATAATATCGCAGTCATAGCTGGAAAACGTGATGATCTTCAAAGGTCATTAAAGGTAATGGACTAAGTTCTCCAGGAATACAATATAACCAAATTAAATCCTACCAATAATAAATTTGAAAATAAAATCGCAATTCAAATTAATAGCCATAAATCATACTAAAACATAACATAACAATAGATAACTAGGGACGCCAAACTTAAATCAATATTTACATCGGGGAGTTCAGGACGACGCAAAAATAATAAACAGGTAACAATAAGTAACGGGGGACGCCTAGAGAGTTAACAGTGGAGAGTCAGCAGAGATAAGTGGAGGAGTAAAGATCTAAAGGATGCGAAGTGGGGAAGAAGTTCGAAAGTCGGAGAATTAAAACGGCAGGGAGCGAATACAAAGCGGCATTGAGGTGACGAAAGAGAAATCAGGGATTTATAAAGAGGCCAGGAAGGAATCGGGAGGGAAACCCAAGATAGAAACCGTACAGCCCATAATTCTGGAAATAAGGAAGGAGGAAGACCGCGAAACCATACCCGCAGCCACATAAGAGAGACGAGAAGCCCCAGTGTCTGATAAGTCTAACTTTAAGGATAATAAAGCCAAGAAAAACAATAACCTCCATTTATAAAAATATTGCTGTCTAAAATAACGTAAATGTATAAAATTGGAGCATAAAAAGTAACATTGTAAATTGGATCCAATACATTTTTAAACAGCTCTAAATATTGGTGCTGTCATAACCAAATCAATTTTTTTCATTAAAAGAAAGTATTATACTATTTAATTAATTGAGCAAAGTGTTTTTATTAATATGTTGTCTTATGTTAACCATTAATCCCTTCAGAAAGGAGGTAAGATTTTAAGTGTTTGGGTAATTGCGAAGGTTGATCGAATTGGTTTCAATAGGAAAGAAAAACTTGACCGGGTGAGGTTAAAACAACATGAAAATAAGTAAGAAGAAGACCAAAATCCTAGTATGCAGAAGAGAGAAGCTGAATGTAGAAATAACCCTGAGAGGAGAGAAATTAGATTAAGTGGATTCCTTCACTTATCCTAGAAGTACCATCACATGGGATGGAGGAAGCACAACAGACATCAAGTGGAGAATAGCCCAAGCTAAGAAGGCGTTCATGGGAAAAAGACAACTGCTGTGCTCAAAGAAGATAGGACTACAGACCAGGAAACAGTATGTACAAACATTCATTTGGAGTGTGGCGCTCTATGGATCTGAAGCATGGACCATTGGAAAAACTGACCAGAACAGACTAAAAGCCTTCAAAATTTGATCCTGGAGGAGGATGTTGACGATATAATGGTCGGACAAAATAAGAAATGATGAAGTGCACAAGAGAGTAGAAGAGGAGAGGACATTATGGGACACCATACAGAGAAGAAGAACAAAATGGATTGGACACACCCTGAGACACAATGGATTTGTGAAAAACATAATTGAAGACAAAATAGAGAGAAAAGCCCTTTAGAGGAAGCCCAAGGAATAAGTACATGAACCAAATAAAGTGGAAAGTACATAGAAAGAACTACCATGAGGTAAGGGAACTAACAACAGATAGGGAAGGGTGGAGGGCCGCAGTCAACCAATCCTAGGATTGAATGACAAAATGAATGAATGAATGGTTGGTGAAGTAAACGTGTGAGTTATTTCGCATGCAGTCGCTGTGTTGCTATCTCAGAGCCCTCACGAATTACAGGGGCACCCAGGATAACTTCTGCGTAGCAACATGGGAAATTAATTTGATGAAAATGCATCAAACACCATATCTAGTAGTTTTTGATCAAGAGAGCGATAAGAATTATTTTTTAAAGAGAGTAAATGATGAAGTAATTGAACAAAAGGATTATTTTTTGTATCGGAGGCAACTTTTAGCAAAAGATGGAGGAAGGCGTGCGAATGTGGGTAGGAAAGCTGTGACGTATTACTTGGAGCAAATCAAGGAATGAGTGTTAGCTAAGGGAAGCGAAAATCGCTGGGCGCAAATGTATTCTCCTTCTGACGTTACCACATGGCAGTAAAACCCAGGCATGTCAGGGTAAGTGTAAGAGTAAGCTGAATGCAGAGGGATATGAGTGCGTGATAAATTATTACGGCAATAGTAGGATGGATTTACATTCGTTTGCACCATTATTTATTGATGTTTCATGTAAATCAATCTGATTTAAGAGCGGGCTTATCAATGATAATTTGGAAAGGATATACCGTATTTACTGACATGTAGGACGAGGTTTTTTTCACTTTTATCCGCTTAAAAAATCGGGGTCGTCCTATGTGCGCGAGCGAAGGACTGTTTGCTGTTTTTTGTGCTAGTGTCAAGGTCGAAATCAAAGTCACCTTTGTTGGATGGTGCGATAATAACCTTGTATGATGGGTGACCTGTCGCTATTTTTGAATCTGTGGTGGCAGACGACGCCACGCTACATGTGCTTCGGAAGCGAACGTATAGATGAGCCCGGCGCGGCGGCCGTATCATCCGATATCAAGGCACAAATCCCGCCGGCGAGAACAGGGGCAGCCACTTCAGCCGGTGGGCGCCAACGACGAGCAGAGGAGTCTAGAGCGTAGAGTCTCCCTCGGGCGCCCACGAAGCTTTGTCGGTTCCGGGTATACTTTTGAATGACGAATACATTGTCCCGAGTAAAACGTAGTTTCTGTTCTCCCCAGGTCGCGACAACTCATTCCAAAAACTGGTTTAGTGACAGATCACCCTTCGTTACCACCGTACTGTTTACTTGTGCATTGCTATACCGTGGGAATAGAAAATGGAGAAAGTGCAGAGAACACAGTACACTGCTTCTTTCAAGAGATAAGTTATTTTGCACGTGGAAAAGAGCAACAACTGTGCCACAGGACGTGAGTACGGTGTATCAGAAGTGTGTGTACGGAAGTGGCGTAATCAGCGAGATTTGCTGTTTAATTGCGAAAGTACAAGAAAATCATTTCGTGGACCGAAAACAGGCGAACATCCTAAGATGGTAGAAGAGCTACAAAACTTTGTGAGACACATGCGCAACATGTGCATGCCTGTGACAGTGGAAGTTCTTCAAGCGAAATCCAGAGATCTTATGAGAGAATGCGGAATCCACGACAAGTCGATGTTGGGCATACCGCTTCATGAAAAGAGCAGGATTCTCCATAAGACGACGGACCTCCATTGTTCAGATGTTACCTGCTGACTACGAAGCCCAGCTGATTCGATTTCAAAGGCATATCATCGATCTAAGAAAGCAGACAATTCTTAATAGGACAAATTGGGAACGCAGATGAGACGCCAATTTACTTCGATATGCCAGGCAATACGACTGTTCAGCCGAAAGGAGAAAAGCAAGTATTGATACGGTCAGGTGGCAATGAAAAGCAGCGAATCACAGTGATGCTGGCATGTACAGCAGACGGTCATCGGTTACCACCATATCTCATACTGAAACGGAAGTCAATCACGAAGAATGAAAGCTTCCCAAGAGACGTTGTTATTCGATGCAAAAAAAGGCAGGATGAACAATGAGTTGATGATTGACTTGCTGAAAACAGTATGGCTTCGCCGCCCAGGGGCATTTCTAAGGCAACTGTCGATTTTAGTGATGGACGTGTTCAGGGGACACCTCACAGAGGACGGAAAAACCTTGTTACAGGAGAATACAAGCACTCTCATAACCATTCCTGGGGGAATGACCTCACAATTACAACCACTGGACGTGTGCATCAACAAACCATTTAATGATCGAGTGAAGAAACTGTACACGGAATGGCTTACTGCCAAAGATCGAGAAATGACTGCAACTGGCCACATCAAACGGGCCAGTGCTTTACAGCTTGATTCATGGGTGTCAGTTGCATAGAAGAGCATTCCTCGAGGAGATCAGGAGATAATATCGAAATCCTTCAAGAAATGATGCATTTCCAATTCACTCAACGGATCGGAAGACGAAGCTTCATGGAGCGATAGCGACGAAGAGGAGTGTTCTGGCGAATGCTCGGAAGGAGAGTCAGAATAGGGGGAAGCAGAAAGTGCGCTGAAGGAATCAATGTCGCACGACCTGACTTTCATGATAAAATCTTGAATAAACGAGTTAGGAAGTCCAGTTTTTTATTTTTTTCTCTAAAATCCTACCTCGTCCTATACGCGAAGTCGTCCTATATGCGAGTAAATACGGTATACAAAAAATGGTTTAAAAAAATCATAATTTTTTAAAAGAATTCGGTCGTATTGCATCTTCAATATCATTTTAGATATAGAAATTATATGCAAATTTCCTTTGAAAATTGGAATTCACATCATGAAACATAACAAAACATGACCAAATTTATTTTTCATAAAACAAGAAAAAACATTTATGGTCCGATCATGCAAATTCTTACTTATTTTTCTTTTGGTAATGTTCTTCCTGTGGACCTCAACCTTGATGTGGTGATAAGGCTTGTATGTTCCAATGAACTCAAGACCTGGATTTATTAAGCTAATATATTACCTGAGAAGAGTTATATGAACTTGATAATACCAACTCACATGTCAAAATCAGTTCATATGGATTATAATGATAGGTCAATAATACTCGCATATAGAATAATTAGATTCAAAGTTTAATTCAACAATAAGACTCTTGGAATACTTATCTCAATTGGAGTATCACAGGGAGAGAAGTAGAAAGACAGGTTTAATACATTGTTCCCTCATCAAAATATCTCAGTCACAATTGCATCTGATCTTCTTTAAAAGAGACAGCACACTAAAAACAGAGCTACATAACCAAACTCATGATATCTAAATGTACAAATACAATGCATACAATCTTCATGTATTTTGAGCAAATTTCTATTTCTACATTTTCATACAAATTGTATCAAAACTTCAGCTGCTCTGGGGGAACCACTACAGCACTAAATCATTCTGTGCCTATGGACATGATATACAACTGTGAATGAAAAATATCTTGGAAGTAGGAGCCTTTTTGTGAGTATTTCCTGGAGGGTTGAGATCTCTTCACTTACTCTGTCACAACAAAAATAATGCAATAAAAAAGATTATTCCTCAACCATGAATTAAGTTTGTAGGTAGTACAAAAAGTTCAGTGAAAGAAGATAGGTTATAATCTCAGAAATTTGCTTTTGTTAGCTTACCATTAGACCTGTAAATGTTACAGTTGTTTGGGTGCAATGAGGGCTACATAAAACTATGACATCCTAATTAAACATGAAATAGAAGAGAAAATGAAATATCTGAGAAGCAAGGAGCAGGTATACAATACTTTTTTTTCGTTTTCTTGACAGTGCAGATTGATCGTTTGACACAGGAAAAATTAATAACAAGAGCAATTTTTGTGACATACACTCTTTGGCTACCCCTGGTTGCAACCCTCAATTTATTTAGGGCACTATCCAAAAAAGTGAATGATTCACTGAGAAGGTGAATACAACCAGAAGTTTTAATCAGATCTTTCATTCAAAGATGGCAGTATTTCTGAGGTGATGGTCTGAGTGAATTTTCAAAATTTAAATTAATCACAATCAATTTTTTGACTCCACAAAAGTTTAAGAAGATGCTGTGACATGATCAATTCCTCAAAAATCTCTTTAAAAAAGGAAATCCAAACTGAGAACTATGATTTCCATTCAGTACTTTCTGGAATGAGTGAACGTGTTGATATTTTGTAAAGATATTGTGTTTTGTAATGACCTATTGCTTTGTTATACTTTCTACTGTGAGTTTCATCTGTTCTACCTATTTTCCAGCTCTCATCTTTTGACATTTAATCAGTGATTATTTCAATTTTTACATTATCTCTCCTAAGCTGCAGGTACTAGTTAAACTTACAAAACATTCATTCATTGGCCAAGCACCATTTCTGAAAGCTAGTACTGATGTCATTTCTCAGGTTGAATCCAATACACGAGTATACAATAAATATAATTGGCATTGGAATGAAATTTTAGGGTTGAAAGGGAGTTGAAACCAATGCTATTAGGAATAGATTCTTATCAAGATTAGCCCATAGATACCCCTAGCTTACACAGACATTGATCCTTAGCAATATTATCATGTCTACTGTCTGAAAATAATAAATAAGCAAAGAATAGTAAAGCAGGGTCATGGTAATCAAGCAATCTCCAAGTAGCTATCAATGTGTATGCTTAACTTCACTTCTTCTAAAATTATCACCTAATAAAATACTTTACAATGAGCTGTGTGCCATACCCCTCAAATCAAATGTAGCAAAGTCACAAGTAACAGCTGAAAACCGCATAGTGAAAAAGTTAAATAAATAGAATACAACCATTCCTGGTCTCATTCGAACCAGAGTTCTGCATAGGAATACTCAATGATGGTGGATTAATGTGCAGCATTAAAGCCCAGCATTAGCCCAAGATCTATCCTGTATCTCATCTATCATTAAGCCCATGTCTGTCTGCTAAACCAGTGCCCATGCACCGAGGTGTTCTCATACCCACTGTGGCCTTGTGGCCATGCATGTTCAGCTGCGGCAGTACCTTTGAGACCTTGCATTCTCAGCTGGTAAGCCCACATTTCTCAAAAGATAATTAATATATCATCTAATGGCAGGCATGGACATTCTCAATTTTGTCTTCTTCTTCTAGCACCGGCTACATTCCCTCCAAGGTAACCTAACGTACAAAGTGCACCTTTGTGACTACTGCTTTGCAGTAAAACCAGTATGGAAGTATTTGCTGGCAAATCTAAGGTTTGGCTGAATACACCCAATGCAAAATTCTGACATGCAAACACCCTTTTCCTATTTCTCATGGTATAGTGACTTTAATTGATCAAAGCACCATGGCTGCCTTACAGTAATACACTAATGTACTATATATTCACAGTCACCAGCATAAAGGCAATTCATATTTATTGGCAAGAAAGTAAACCACTCTGAAGAGAAGCATACTTTTTAAAAATGAAAATAGAATTTTAATCTCATGGTATATTAGAGGATGGCAACATGCTTAACATACCAAAATAGAGAAATGAACGTCACAACTCCAGTGATTACTCATGATAAAC
The DNA here is from genome assembly GCA_963169105.1 of Ceriagrion tenellum. NCBI lineage: Eukaryota > Metazoa > Arthropoda > Insecta > Odonata > Coenagrionidae > Ceriagrion > Ceriagrion tenellum. The sequence goes on from OY720635.1 coordinate 63,386,848, forward strand.
CGAGTTAACTTTCATTGAAAGCCAATTTTATCCAGATATATTTGAGTGATGATTATTTACTTTAAATGTAATCACTGTAAATTGTTATGTGAAAAGCCTAACTCATATTTATGTAGTTTTTTAACTCCAACATTTGGGAATCAAGGAAATATGGAGTATGAAAATACCCAATATATCTTGGAAAAATCTGTCTTCAACCAGAGGAAACTGAATGAATATCTTACATAAAATAAGTAATAACATGTGAAATAGGAAGCTCAGATTAAAATGACACGTCACAGAAACAGCAGAGTGAAAAGCAAGACAAACTTGACAACTATGTGCGAGGAACAATATGAATGAGAAAATGAAATCCTGAGTTATAATTGAATAAATGCAATTATCAAAAAAATGGAATTCTGGAAGGTGTGCTTTACAGTTAAAAAGAGTATCATTGATACTTATTACAAGTTTTTGAACTACCTTTAGAAAATCAACCAATAAAAATTTTTCTGATAAGTTCTCAGAGACCTGCTCATCACCATCAGAAATATTAACATTAGGTGAATGCCTCAAAAATTTTGAATCAATCAAAAACACGACGAAAGTTTGGTTAGACTGAGGGACATACAAGGTAGAACAGGAAATGAAAATAAAGTTCAGTGAGAGCCTAGTCAGATAACACTTCTTCAGAGAGATGATGCCAGCGTTCATGAGTCCTATCAGGGAATTTGATTGTGTCTACCCAGTGCTGTAATCTCTCTCCTTTGGATTTCCAACCAAGCTCAAGGCCACCTGTTTTGAACACAGAGGGAAGAATGTATGAGATGATGATTACTTGAATAGGTTGTCATAAAACATAAATTGGCATGAGCAATATCAGTGGCATGCAACTGTATACAATTGTTATAATGTCTCATTTTACATAAAAATGTCAACGATTCCCTAGCAGCAAATAATCACTGGAATTTAGTAAAAAAAATACTGCTGCCAGTGATTTTCAGTATTTCAATCACAAAGATACAATATGTATTTTAATCAATGTGAGGTAGTGCTTTCATCACTGGGTGATTAGTTTTATTAATGGCCATGGGAATTGAAAATCCAGACACCAGTGAGTCTAAGTACATATGTAATTTTATCACTTAAAGTCAGTGATTTCAATACTGGATGAGTGATTTTATCACTTGCCACCACTCTTTGACCACTGGCGTCAGTGATGCTAAGCACTTGAATGACTTACAGTCAGAAATCCCATTTCAGGGAGGGTGCTAGTATTGCTGGTGACATTGGCATGATGCTGACCCATTGTGTCATTTAGGAGTCTCATAAATATTTGTACAGAGGGCCACAAAAGTGCAAAACAAGGGGTTTCAAGTAGCCAAACAGAATCGGACTATATTGTGATTCATCATGCTTTGAAGCCCATGGGATTAGCAAACACTTTGATACTATATATGCATGTTTTTAGTTTTCACATAATGTCACATGTTAGATATAAAAAAGTTCCTCAATCAATATCAACTGAAGACAATGTAAGAAGCTCCTGGTGTGCTTGGTTGCAGAACAAAGGAAGAGCAAATAAGTACTCTTCCATTGTTGGGCATATGATTTTGGTGGATTCAGTGATAGTGATATTGAACAGAAAGATTCATCACATTTTTTTGGATCAAAATTAAAGCCATCAAAAGTTTGACTTGTGTGAAGTCCCAGCCCCTAAACTTGGATCTCAAAGAGCCAGACTATATTGGAGTATATAAGGTATCTTCAAATCTCTTTTCCATTTGTGTTCTTATTGAACAATTAGCTTCACAGAACACTGTGTTGCAGAAGCTGACTGTTTGTATGTGTATCAAAAGAAGCCAGAGAAACATTGCTCATAGCTTAACTTGAAATACTATCCTACATTGCAATGGTAAATTTTAACTAGGGTAGGTATCTGAAAATATATGCATAATTACTTTCAATAATTGAATAATTGGCCCATGGCAGCTGATCAAAATTGTTGACTATTCTGTAAAAATGTTTCAGCGTAGGTTGATATTGTTTTGAACCTCCCCCAAATAGCTTCACATGCAAGGATATGTGATTGATACAGCCTCACAGTTTTCTTGATGATAACACAGATATATAGGTATGAAAAAATCTTATAGCCACTAATGATAAAATTGGGGAATTTTAAGCAAATATTCCTTATACCTACTATTGGCATGGCATCACCAAGGAAACATTTCCTTCATCCACAATCAATTGAAAATGATCCTCTACTTGTATTATCTCATCTATGGCAATGGAGGAAAATTGCAATTTATTTTGCAATATCAATGATAACTATTTTGTAATAATAATTGTAAAATGTGAATATGACACATGCCTAGGTAGTCATTGCTCTTTCCGTAATCCTTGTCCCAAACTGTGATTTCAAGAGCCTGCCGAGATAAGTCAGTTGCTTTGGTCTCAAAAACAAATTGTTCATTGAATTCTGGGTTGAGATTTTTCCATTTGATGGATGTCTTGTATTTTCTGTGGTGAGGATCTGGTTTCAAATGTCTGCAAAATAAAAATCATGATTTTATTTTTGGGAAAAAAATGTGTTTAACCAACTGAAAATTTATCAGAAAAGTTAGAATCACTCAGTCAGAAGGCCATTCCAGTTACAATAATAGTTATGTATGTAAATGAAATAAGTTTATAGGCTGTTTTGTAGCTGAGTTCAGTCAGGAATAAGATTTGACAGATTTTATAATTTTGTAGACAAAATATCTTCTTCTACATTAGAAATATGTAAAAATATTTTCCCTATATTACCTAATTTGTGCCATGAATAATAATTTTATTAAAAATCACATTCTTGGGAAAAAGAGCATGAAATAAGCATGGATGAGTGAGAAATAACAAAGGTTCAGGATTATAATGAACTACCTTCACTCCTCAGACAACCATGGAGCCAGGGATTTAAAAAAATTTGAATAACAAACATATATGTTTGTTTAGGCCAAGTACAATTGCAACTAGGTGTAACAGCCAACAGTCAAAGATTTTTAGCTGTGCAAATATTCCACAGTGTTTCTAAGTTTATATAATTACACAAATTTATCCTAAAAGTTGTTATGAAGATGAATGAATTTAAAATATATTATTTTCTCCTCAAGGGCAACTCTTGGAATAAATAAATTAAAAATTTATGGACCCGATGGATCCACGCTCTGGGCAACATCACTGTCCTTACAGTAATTTCACCTCTTTCGAATGAAGCTAACATCGAAAAAATATGAGATAAAATGAAATAGTATCACAAGGATAACTTGGAGTTTCTAAGGGATTTTCACCAAACAAGATTCAATTTTTTGTATCTAAAAATTAAAATATTAGTCATTGATACAACTTTTCCTTTTTTCAAGATCATACGGATTTTAGTTTACGTTTAAAATGACAAAGAAACATTGCTAAAGGGAGCAAAGAGGTACTGTAAAACTACAACGGGAATTAGAAGTTAACCTTTAAATGCCGAATGTGCCAACATTGGCACATCATTTGTTGCTTCTCACAGCTGAAAGTGGCTCATTCATAACAGGAAAACATTATAAGGGCCAATTTAAATCTGAAAGGGAGGGACTTCGAAGGATATTTAAATCCGGCATTTAAAGGTTAAATAATTCCATAAGAAATGTGTTTAGGAGGACTTTGATTAATTTAAATTCTTATTCCATATCCTTGTGGGAAGGCAACCCACATAACAATTTTGGCCCGAGTACTACCCACATAGCACAAAATATCTATAAAATATCTAATACGTCTTTTGCTAATATCTAGAAAACATCTTGTAATAAGTTGTAGACATCTTCCAGACATATTGTAGATATCTGAATGTCCGCTTTTCCTATATCTACAAGATATCTTGAGAAGATATTTTCTAAACATTCATATTCAAATTGGACCCACTGGGAAAATTCAGGATAAATGACTTAAGGCCTGGTTACACGATACATTTACCCGTACAAGTTCATGAACGAACATATATAACAGTAGAAGTAATAGTTGCTAGTAGCAACATGTAGTTTATACAGAGTTGCAAAATTATCAAAAATACATACTAATAAACAATTTAAATATCTCCGGTTATTTTAAAAATTAAGAAACTTTTAAAAATGAAACTATAATTTTAAACCTTTACCTTCATTTTAATATCTATTAAAACAAAGCAGCTGCCCTATGGCCATCGATAGGGGTGCTTAAACATTTATCCTTTAACCCATTATTTTGTTCAAACTATTCAACTTTGATATCCAGAATTTTGGGATCTCATTGCTATTACGTAGGTCTATCATTTTTTATTGTTTCAAGATGCTGAGGTTTAAACCTGCTGAATAATTAAATAATGAAAAATGAGCTATTTCTTTGTTTAAATCGACCTTCTGGGTTAACTAATAGTTGGATTTTGATCGGGTTACTACCAATTCGTAGAATTTTTTATCTTCTACAACTTTTGTTGGAAAAGTTATTCGCCTTAACTTCGTATTTTTCATTGTATCATTTAAAAAACGACTTTTCTTAACTTTAAATCGCTTTTATAAACATTTGCCAGAAGAATTTCCCTTGCTTTTTGGTGCACATGTGTACAATGACTTCATCTATCCATCCACCAAAAAGCATAGCAGTTACATTTTTTTTAGATTCCGGTGTTTTTTGGCTAATTGCACTAGACATATAATAAGAGTCGTCGCTCAAAATAGACATATTCTAGACATCTAGTAGATATTTAAAATATCCAAGACATTGAAGACATGCTGTAGATATCTAGTAGATATTTTGTGCTATGTGGGCATATAATAAGAGTCGTCGCTCAAAATAGACATATTCTAGACATCTAGTAGATATTTAAAATATTCAAGACATTGAAGACATGCTGTAGATATCTAGTAGATATTTTGTGCTATGTGGGTAAGGTTATCTCAGAGGTGAAAATTCCTTAGTTAGCCGTCATTCACATCGTGAATAAATGCAACAAACTCTGAGCTAAAAACGTGATCCCTCACACATCCATAGACAGTATCTACAGCGATTTGTAATTCAAAATGAGGATGAACTTTATGAAGATTTGAATTTTATACCTCCAAGGGATGGATATCAACATAGATATTAGCTTCAGCCAATGAGGTAGATGGATAGGATGCTTGCTATGGCGGCCAAGGTTTGAAGCAGTGATGTGGGCATGGCCTTTTGCTATCTCATTTAACTCCGATTTTCCTTTACTGGTAAACTCAATAGTTTTTCAATTTTACAATGTTTTCCACGGATAACTTAGAAGAAATTAGCATGAGCTTAATTTATATTTGTGTGTTCTTGTTGTATGTATATTTTATTTATTGAAATAAATAGTAATCCACATTCCTGGTAAAAACTATGGTAAAATTGTGTATAATCCATATTATCACTAAGTAGCCAATATATTTAACTGTATATGGCTCTACTTGGTGGAAGTTGTCAATATTCATGCTGACAAAAAAAACACTTGGTAATCTCCCACAGATTTGTTTGCTGGCACAAAGCATTTCACCGCACTGTCATATAATCATGTGCAGATGATTATGCCTTGCCTGTGGCACATGATCATTCCGAAGTGTGGTGATATGCATCGTGCAAACAAATAAATCTGTAAGAGATTCCACGTGATTTTTATTCAGCATGAAAGTAGCCAATGTATGTTTCAAGACTTACTTACCTTAAATTTCAAACAGACGGTGAATATTCCTGCTGTACATTCTATAATTTTCCCATTCCATCGCACTATCCAAAGGAAAGTAAGGAAAGACCACCCAGAGATAGCCAATACGGTTGTTATGTCAGTTGTCTCGCTACATTTTGGTGACGTAATGCCCTCTCCATTTCCCTCAAAGGCTTCAACTAATATTTTTTCAGAAGACATCCAAATATTCCAGGTTCAAATGACAACACATAACTCTTTTTAAAATTCCTGTTTTGAATAATGGATAAATGGGATGGGCTACTCACAGCTTCACAAAGGGATCTGAAAACCCATTGGTGTCCATTGCAGCAAGATTTACACATCGAATCACGCCGACTACAAGAGCTCTTCTCCGTGTGGAATAACATAGGGTGAGTAGAATTCGGCCTCTGTCCCAGTCACCAACATCCTCCCAGTCTTCTTCCTCTGGTGTTTTGTCTTCGTCATCTATGCTGTCCACAGAATAACTCCAGCTATTCTGATCAAGCCACAGTTTGCCCTTCCCATAACTCCCTCGACAGTCATCATACCTGCCACTGTCGTCAGAATTTTGCCGCCACTTTTGGGTGACCTAAGTTTCAGATTAAAAATAGGTATTTAGAAGAGCTACAGCAAGACCTATAATGACATAAAATTCTCCCAAAAAAATGACCACATTATGCATACAAGCATACAAAAGAGGTGAACATCAGTTTTTTGCCATATTTCAGCGAATTGCATAGAAGGATTTCTCTACCTGTATTCTAATTTTTGTTTGACTAAGGGATCTTATAATGAGGACCTTGAGTAAGGATGTGAAGAAGAAGCTGGTGAAGAGCATGATATGGAGCTAAGCATTGTCTTGGGCAGAAATGTGGACCCTCAGAAAGGAGGACAAGAACAGGCTGCAAGCATTTAAGATATGGGTGTGGAGAAGGATGGAAATGGTATGTTGGAAAGAAAGGAAGACTAGGGAGGAAGTGCTTGAGAAGGTGGGCAAGGAATGGTAACTTCGAAATGAAATCTAGGAGAGGCAGGGTAGATGACTGATATAATAAAGAGTGATGGTTTCCTCAAGACTATGATAGAGGGAGGGAAGATGGGCAAGCAGGGAAGGGGAAAATAGAGAATAGTTTTCATGGATGGGAAGATGGGTAGATGTATGCTGAGGCAAAAAAGGAAATACAAGCAGAAGATATGACCTTGAAAGTGCATAAAACCAGGAGAGGAGATTCTTTGACTTTCACCAAAATCTACCTTTACTGATAGAATACTTTTAAAAAGTGTGAATTTGGCTTCTGTGTTATCCATTAGAAATCAGCACTTCATTTTTAAAAATTAATTTCACTTAAAGATTCATATTTCAAAAAGAGACATTTTTGACTTACACCATTCTTGCTCTGAATGACACACATACGTGTAAAAATTGACTTAGATAAGTCCTCCCAAAACACTTCATGATGTAATATGCCATAATTCTTCATCATTGCAGTAATAGTGTTAAGTCTTATTTCTTTAAAAGAGAATGTCAAGGGTTGTTGACAATATATCTTGACAAAATCAGCATCTTGAGCCAATTCATTCAGGTTCATACCAGACAATTGCATATCTAATAACAAATAGATGTAACTTTTACAAATTATATTTTTTATACATATAATTTTATGATATATATACAGTTTAAAAGACCACATCATAATTGAAATTCCTCAGTACAATTATATAAGGACATGATGGTTGAACCACTTACAGGAATATGTTGCCCTAAGTACACATTTAAATGCCTTGTCTGCTGAGGTCGAAGGCCTTTCAATGGAGCTCGAACTTCACCGATGAAGTCATGACCATACTTGTCATCATCTACAATCAAAAGAAAGATTTTTAAAAATAACCAGGAGAAAATATTTGCTGGCAACTAGCAATGAAATCACAATTACGAGCAACAACTGTTTAAGCTTCAACTAGAGAAGATTAAGGAGTTGAAGTATGATGGCTATCACAGAAGTTGTCACAGATGCATACCATAGCAGGTATAAAATTTCCTGCTACTTAGATTTTCACAATTACAAATTAAAAGAATCTATCACAATTAGAAATACTGCATTAGATTTTCATAACTTTCAATAGAATCAAATATTTAAAACATAGAGCTAAACAATCCTGAGCATACTAAATATAGTTTATATTTGCCTTATTTGTCAAGCAAACACTACAGTTGACATAAAATCCATCAGACCTTCCAGCAAAGTGCTGATGGGGTGTAGCTTTAGCTACCTACTTTGATCATTTTTGAAAACTTTTCAATGTTTCAGCTTAGAAATTTTTAAAACCATTAGCATTATTTTTTATACTTAGGTTAATTTCCAAAATATAAGGCATACATTATGGGATCTCATTATTTCCCTAGTTTCTTCCCATTTCTGTTTGTTGTTTTGTGATCACAGTTTTGACTGGTATAATTGACCTTGAATCCCATGCAGGAGTGTCAGTAAAACTGTAATCACCAATCCACGATTGAATGTGATGAAAGACCCAGAAAATGAAAAGATTCAATAGGAAACTCTGCAAAAGCCAATGATCAACCTTAAATTTATGAATTGAGAGGTGAAAATGGATTAACTCACATAGTATTTTGATGATGATAGTTTAAAATATTTATAAATCCGTATATATTATTTCTCAAATGTGTTTTTTTGTCGCAACGCCATAACTCCCATAATTATTCATCAAAATTTATGATTCAAACATTGTTTTAAAGCTTATGTTCCCAGATATTGATGAAAAATAGACAAATTGTTTAAAATTAAAGTTTTTGTAAAAAAAATGATACAACGCCATCTGCTGACAATATAATCAACAAATATGTTGGCAATGGTTACGTGCTTAAAAGACTGTATGAGGCGCCATCTATAAACACATCGTTTAGTTAGATTGTTTACATTCTACATGCAATCAGTGTGACCATTTACTGTTTATGTTTACGTTATGTATCTCTAACACAAACATAAATAACTTATGATTGTCCATGGGAAGAAACAGGTAGAAGAACAGGGAGAAAGAAGGAAGAAACAGGAAGAAGCTGCATACTGTGCGAAATATTCGACAGGTAGAAGAACAGGAAGAAAGAAGGAAGAAACAGGAAGAAGCTGCATACTGTGCAAAATATTCACTCAGGTCATCTAGTATCAATATAAAAGAGTATATGTTAAACTCATGAAATTCCTGAAATCCCCTTTAATAAAATAGGTATAGACATAGCTGAGATTAAAGATTAAATATACTTAACCCCTCGAACGTGGCTAGATGTGATAGCAATTCATGGTTGTCTTTACACTGGTGCTGATGACGTGATATTATGCCAAGGGTACCACGAGTGTTCCAGCTTTCACCTGGGAACTTTCACTGGGCCCCCTAGTAAAAGTTGGAAAACTCGTGGTACCCTTGACATGATATCACGTCATCAGCCCCAGCGTAAAAATACCATGACGTGAATTCACATCATGCTGCGCTCAAGGGGTTAATAGTAGTAGATTACTATTCGAAATGGTTTTAAATATTGGAGTTGAAGAACAAATGTACAGTTGGAGTAATACAAGTTCTTAAAACATTAATTAGAACTCATAGTATCCCAGAAGTTATAACAGAAGACAATAGTCCATTTGGTTCATATGAATTCAAAGAATTTGCAAATGACTGGAAGTGAGGTATAGTTACTACAAGCCCAAATTATCCTAAATCTAATGGGAAAATTGAAAGAACTGTCCAAAGTGCCAAAGAATTGCTTTGAAAAAATACTCTGAAAGTAATCAGGATATAATATTGCCTTGCTTGTGTATCGAAACGCACCAATTATTGGACCATTTTCAAATTGAGGTCCAGGAAACGCAAAAGGATCAAAAGCATATTGAGTCTTTGATAAAGTGGGTGTAAAACACACCTAAAAAAATCTGGGAACTCAGACATATAGTGGGTTATACACTTACTCAAAGGTCTTATTTAGTAAGAATGGATTACACATGCAAAGTTCTAAGATTTCAATGACGAGAGTGTAAGGTAGATTTCAATGGCATGCATAGTGAAAAAGAAGATACCGATCAAAAAGAAATAAAAAATCGTTTATCACTGGTAATAAAGAGACCTGAAAAATATAATGATTTTGTAATGTAACTCTGAAAAACCATTTATAATTTGTGTTATGTGATTTTCATAATTTATTTTAAATGCATAAAAAAATTGTATCGTGTTTTACTTTCAAGAGTTTGTTGAATTAATGTTCTCCTCCGGAGGAGATATTGTGACTATGTATAAGTATTTGGTAGCAAAGATATTTGTTTAAAAAACATAGAATAAATAAACAAGCATTATCGCGTATGCACCATCCTTAAGAAAGTTGTCGCTTTGTTTACTTCAATATTAATAAGAAACACTACAATTAAAGCCTTCACAGAGGAGCTAAAGGTAATGATGGGACAAATGCCTTGATTTAACCCTCTTAGTACAGACTTCTTCCAACAGTACTAGCGAGAAATAAGGAGGGTAATTTAATGAAACATGACATCTCAGGGAAAAAATGTAATGAAATTATTATTCAAGATATCCATGTGTGGTTTATTTTAGTGTGTATTAAATGAATTAGGCAATAATTATAAAAGACTTTTACTAGGCCTAAAAAATAATTTTAATTATCTATATTAGTGTACTAAAGTTGAACAATATTTGTGCATGAGCCAATGTATCAGCCCACCACACTTTTCGCCTGAGATGCACAAGCCAATATATTGGCCTGCTGCACTAAGAGGGTTAAATATTCATTCACAAATATATATACATTAATATCAACCCAGAAATGAAGTCAAATGAGTGAAAGTAGTCAATTCAGGATAGTGAAAGTTGACTTTTGACCTCTTGGGATGGAAAGCTGATTCAATACAAATTTGCGTAGTAATCTTACCAAGTACAACAATCCGCAAAACCGTAACTTCAATATCCGCTTCAGTTACACCATGGAAGGATAATGTTTCATTAAATTCAGGGTTTCTCGTTTTATGAACTGTTTTACTTCGCAGCCCATGAGACTGAAAAGAGGTAAACATGAAAGCTACCATCAAATAAACCAAGCTACCATCTGAATACAAACAAATATAAAAATCACAACCCAAAGAAAATGCTCCATTACAATCACATATTAAATTTAATATATCTAAATAGCTCTTATTGCTAATATATTAATATAACTCACTTCCAAAAAAGAAGTACTAAACTACCATAAAAAATGAAATTGCTGCACAAAAAATGCTCTCACATTTGACGAACGTGGAAGGAGAAAGAGCTTGCAGAATGGATCAGCTAAGCCGTGAATGTCCATGGCTCTCAGACCCTGTGAATGAGAATAATTTTTACCTATTGAGGCCAGAAAAAAGCATTATATGTGAATATAATTTTATAAAAAGACTCTTTAGAAAATATCATGTAACTAACTGATTAACATGCATGACTCCAGCTTCTTCACTGCATAATATTCATTTAGGTACTTTGGAAATGATCCATAATACAACACAGGCCAGCATGGTGCTTTAAACCTGAGCTCAGCAAATATACGTTGAGAACAGGAAACTTAATTAAGTGGAAAGAGAGTCTTCAAAGACTCAATCTCAATGTGAAGAAACTTTCATTTGCTTTTGAGATTTCAAGCTATAGATAAGAGGCCATCCTGTGGTGTAACAAAAATATAATCAGGAAATATGAGCAAAATCTCTTTTCGGTCATTAAGCAACTTATTTTAAATAATGCAAAATAACATTTTAGATAAGTTATAAATTTGAAGAGGAATAATAATGAAAAAATGATGACAATGAAAAGTTAAAAGTTGAATAAGAAATTTTACAGAGGTAAATACTTATTTAAGGGGATTAAAAAAACACAGGAACTGAAAAAATGAGGCATTCTGTTTTAAAAAGCACCTCTTTGTTTTTGAAAAAAATTCCTCCCATTAAAAATGGGTAATTCTTTTCATTTTGAACATGTATTTAGTGTTTTACCTTGGCCCGGTGTAACAGACAATGAAGGGCACACGTCACAGAGTCATACAGCAGAGAGAATTCCAAGATACCTAGGTAAGCTGTGAAAAGATATGGTAGGTATTTAAATATAAGTAGTCATTGTCACAATAATATCTGTCACAAAAACGTTAATATTTGCACTCGATATGTGAAAACCTAAAGAAAGGATGTGTATCTTACATAATAGACAATGGACTTAGTTTATTTTCATATTATATAGATGAAACATATAAATATATTTTTTATTTTTTAAATATATTTATATAATATAAATATATTATAAATATAAAATAAATAAAATATTAAATTTAAAACACCTTAAATGAAAGCAGAGTAAATGGTACAGAATGGGTGAGCTGAAAAGATGAGGTTTTTGAAGAAGTCACAGCACTACACCCAATTTCTTCCAAAAAAAGGTCGTCAGATTCTGACTGATGACAAATTTTGTCCACTTTCTCTTGTGACATCAAGAGAAACAATCCTTCCTTAGCACATACCTGTCAATCTAAATAAAATATGCTGAGTTTTGTTCTTTGATAAAGCATTAAATGTGCATCATTCAAGGCTATTCTGTAGCTTCATAAGTTCTAAACTCAACAAGCTTGGCAAGTTCTAGCTGTACTAAAGGTAAGTCAACCAAGGTAAAAATATTCAGTCTGTAACTCCCCTGAAACTGGTCTGTAATTGCTCTTAAAGACTCATATTTTATCTGGATGTGGTCTGTAATGTCCTACTTACATTATTAGCTTTCTAACTAGGTAAACTTGAACCCTAGTAAAAGTTTGCCGTGTGTACACAGGTTGGTGCTAACCCTAATCAACTTTTTAACCATGCTGGAGTTACTAGGGTTGGCGCTGGTTACCATCATTTTTAACATGTGTGAACGCAGGTTAGAATAGTAGTTAAGTGATCCAGTCCACAAGCAGCTATTATTTAAATCTTAAAGTACATTACGAGAGTTTCTCTTACCATCTTATATATCTAAGTGTCAGTGCCAAGTTGCCTCATGTATTTAAATGCATGAGTGAATGGTAAACTGTATTTTCAGTTCTAAATTTACCTTAATGGCACAAGCAACGATTGGCCATGGGAAAAAATTGGAAGACAAAGTCAGTTATTCCGCAGCACATATTGAAGCAAGGACTTGAAATGGAAGTTGTTTATAAATCTTGAATGTCAAGATAATATGTTGAATTGTTTTTATCTATCATAAAAGAGTGCAAACAACATAATAATGTAATATACTCTGGGTATCTTAATGTTAAAGTTAGCATAGTGACATATTGCACTATATTTATTAAGGAATTAATTAATTTTCTCAATTTTCATCTTTCAATGCTTTAACATCTAGATATGAAATGATAAGCATAGAGTTAATTACTAATAAACAATAAGTCAAAATGAGTGAAATATTTGCATATTCAATCTTTTTCTCGCCCAAACAAGTCTTGTGAATCTAGCCCACAGCCTTTGAAAGAAATGAAAAGCAACTTGCAATGTTTGTTGGGCTATGGGGTACATCACCTTCTTAACCCTTTAGCTGCGGGGAACGTACTTGTACGTGTGTACGGGCAACTGTGGGAAAAACGTACTTGTACGTTCGACCCACTCTTCTTACCTGCTCCCCGAGCCCCTGCTAATCATTATGGCCCAAACTCTTTCTTCCTTGAGAGGATCAATTGGCAATCCTCATTTCCTACCCAAGTGAGTCCCTCGGAGGGCCTCCCTCCCTCGCTCATTAACAGTCGAATTCCATTGCCATGAACTACTAACCTTTCTTCCTATTATCCTCTTAATGCACTCTGGTAGTCTTACCAGAGCACAATGCGGGTAAAAATCAACAGATTTCCTTGGTGTTTGGTATCAAATTAAACGGTAAATTACAAACAAATTTCATATAATACTTATTTTGTAGATTTTCGCCGATTAAAAAATTTGGCCAAATTAACTGATGTTCCACTAACCCATCCCTTATTGGGTGGGGCCCTTTCCATGGAACCTCGAGAAAAGGGTTGGGAGGGGATTGCAAGGGTCTTCTACCTGCTCTGTCCCTTGCGGCGGAAAAGAGTGTCTGGCCTCCTTCGAATATTACCCGTACACAGTGGAAGACTTGCGATCTAGCTGCCGCAGCTGAAGGGTTAACTCTCCACCAGAGGCCACCAGCATCTTAACTAGGGTTAAGGTATGCCGCGTAAATGCAAGTTATTTAAGCTACCATACTATCGTTCTAACCCTAGTAATGTAAACAGGGCATAGGTAGACTGAACTGATCTGGAATTCAAAGATATTCAAGATGTTTCAAATCCAGACCAGAAACAGACCACTACCAGATCAGATATTAGTCTCTCAGAACAGTTACAGATCAGTTTCAGAGCTATTACAGGCCAAAAATTTTACCTGGAAGGCTATTGCCTTGAGGGATAAGCCAATTTCAGGATATATCAACCCTATTCACCACCCACATAACACAGATTTACATTTTGATCCAATTTTCATATTAGTTGTAGGCCAGGAGTAAAGAGTTGAGAAAGTCAGAAGCAAAGTGTAGTGAATGAAAAATTTTCTCTCAAGTAACATTTTTGCACAAAAGGGAAAGAGAGGCAAAGCAACTGACCATCTTCAGGTGGGTCCTGACCATCCACAGGCAACAATTGGCCACCGTCTTGATTGCTGTGATGGTAGTAGTGAACATGTCTAGATTGCTGAGGAGGATATGAAAAGTCTTGGTGATGAAATTCTAGTGGGGTTGGTTGATAATAGCCAGGCTGAGGTAGAGCTGGATGTGACTGGTACCCATGAGGAACGCTGGATGGTAAGGAATGAGATTCGGGCCACATGGACTGTGATGACTCTGACAACCTGAAACAACAGTTAAAACATGGTAAAATAAAATACTTCCCAAAAAGACAAAATCTCTAGAGAATGCAATTGCATATTGTAATTAACATATCTGAATAACATACATTAAGAAGAGATAAAAGCAAAGGGAAAGACTGGTATTATCATTGATTAATGCCTAATGCAAATTTCAAAGGTTGAAAATCAGCGATTTAGTGGGTATTTCAGAGACATTTCATGAAAGCTGCTTTATCAATAACAAATATTATGTCAACTAGGGACCCCAATAATTGTTTATAATGCTGCCATTGAAACTATAGCAAAATGTTGGCATTAGAACCTTCGAAGCATTCTTCATTTTTGAGCATTTATAAGTTGAAGCCTATTCAGCTTTCAATGAGTTAACAGGTAGCTATTGACTTAACCAAGATATAGCCTAGGGACTTTTATGAGCCAACTGTCGAGGAGTGATTGAGGCAACTTAAAAGGAACTGAATGGTAAAAGAATGATTTTTAATGGGAATCATTGGATATATCATCACTGGATGTAAACACTTGCCAACATTAGACAACTGGCAAAATCAAAAATTGTGTAAAGTTTTAAAAAATTGAGGAATATATCTCCTACGCAGACTTCAGTCTTGCAAAGTAAGATGATGGCATCATATTAAACCTTACTAGCAAATAAATAAATCAAGATCCATAACTTTAGTTAACTGGCAGAGCATTTTCCTCAAATAGGAGAGGACACAACTGAGGCCCAAAATGGAACTTTGACTTATCAACAAGCAATTGACTAACATTGATCAATGGCCAAGTTTTGGACTTCAAAGCAACATTACTGCCTGTAACTAAGGCTATGAATATTTTAGTTTAAATGAAGAGCAGACTATAAATGACTAAGCAGTATGTTATATTGTCTTTAGATATTTCATCAACAATTTCAGCTGGGGTCCCTAATCATATTTTAATTCTAAAAATGAAAGCCAGAAAAAGCAGAGTGGTTAGCACCTTAAAACATGGAATAGCATTGCTAGTCAATGGAAGTACCCGACATGATTAAAAAAAAACAGAGGAAGAAGAGCAAAAGAATATTAAGAAAGAGCAAGTATCCCATCACCTACATAAAAACCCACAAACATAATCTGCAGTCATGGAAAAAAGCAAGTGGAGACGTTGAATGCACAGCCCATTTTGATAGAAGAATTTTGCTTATTTTTGTCGAGACTTCAGGTATTTAATTGATTGGGCCATTATTTTACTCACTTTCATCGAAAGAAAACCGCAGCAGAGTGTCCAGCAAACACTAGAATAGGATTAGTATGTACTGCTACATTTCTCAACTAGATGCATGCTCTTAGGCCCAAATTGCTATGCTTTAAATATTTGTCTATTTCTAATCAAAGGACAATAGATTGTCAGAGTAGAAAAAAATGCTGAAGAAATAGTAGTAGTGAAGCAGGGAGAGAGATGAGGCATTTTTGAAAAGAGTTTTTCCATTCCATAATGGCTTTTCAATGAGCACAAGGCCATGTCAACACAAGTAACATACAGAAGTTGCACAGTGTGATTTTGTCGAACAAATTCACTTCTTTAACACAATGAAAATTAGAGCTGGTAAGAAAATTTTGAAAAGATGCTAGCAAGGAAGATAATGAATAAAGAAAAATTCTTGCTGACACTTACAGTCCAAGTGTATTTTGAACCTGTCAATGAATCTCACGGCACATGAGGACTCAGTCCATTGTAAGCGGAGAATTCTGGTAATGTGGTGGAGTTCCTCTGCTGCGACTACAAATGAATGTGTAATAGGGTTCATCTGGTAGATATTTAATTCTCTGCCTCCAAACTTGAATGTCCTTAATTGACACAAAGGATGAAGAGCAGGAGAGTCTCTCCTCAGCCATTATGCAAGCATACCCAGGTAAAAACATTTAGTCTGTAACTACTCTGAAATTAGTCTGTAAATGCCCTGAAACTGGTCTTTAACTGCTCTGAAAGACTAATATCTGATCCAGAAGTGGTCTGCCACTGATCTGGATTTGAAACATCTTAAAATCCTGACCAGTTTAGTCCAGGGACAACCAGACCACTTCTGGATCAAATATTAGTGTTTTGGAGGAGTTACAGACAAGTTTCAGAGTAGTTTCAGACCAAAGACTTTTACTTGGGACAGTTGCGATAGTTAATAAAATAATTTCCACTTTCCACTCATCTTTGTTAAATGATACAGTTACTTGTGGCATCACACTTCACTCATGAGAAACCAGTGACAGTATCTGTTGAACAAACTCTAGGAAAGCACATCGGCCTCAACTGTATTTACTCCTGAAACTATAACAAAGTAGAATGAACCTTATCGCTTATGCTCTGAGTGACCTATTTCCATGTGAAAATGCACCAATTGATTTGATAGGCTTGATTGTTTTAAAGCTCCACTGTCAAAAATGGAAATGACCAATGATGAGATCAGCACAATAATCTGGAAAAAATTTCCAAATTTTTAATTTTTATTATTGTACATCTCTTCTGTTGGCAATTAAACTTTCATAAATTACCATAATCCTTCCATATGAAACCCTAACAGGAGCTCTTTTCATACACAATATGGTTATGGTATAAATGGATGCCGTGAAGAATATTTCCATGACTACGGCTCTTGTCTTCAACATATGTCACTCTCCATATAATTTCTCTCTATATCATGGTTTTATGATAAATACAAACAAGCAATAGAATTATTTTCTAGTTTTATTCTGGATAAAGAGGTGAGTTAAATCTCTTAACTTACATTCACCATGCTATATAGGCATTCAAATAATTTCCCTGATGAAAATATGATGATGATGATTAAGTAATATAATCTTTTGTAACTGTCCAAATGAATTTAAGATAATCCTCAATCATTTTCCTAAGCAGGATAGGTATTCTTCCCAGATGATAATAAGTTATATGAAGGTAAGGCCAAAAGTCCACATAGCAAAAATCATTATTCAATTGTAAAAAACAGTTAAGTGCAGTTATCATTGACATTGGTTTTCTGAAATTATGCAATAAATCAAAAAAATGAATTGCTGTCCTTTAATTGATAATGCATGAAATATAAGTTTCTCTGACATATACATCTTGAATTTAACAAGTAAACTATTAAATACTTTTAAACCACTTGCATGCTGGACACCCTGAATGGGCTGATGTCTCTCTGGTAGGCGAAGATGAACTGTACAGTTCAGAAAGTTTTAGCCCAAAGCAGAAACTGTAAGATAATCATTTCAATGATCACAGTAAAACTTCAACCATAACTTTCTTTCATCAAATAAATATTATCATTACTGTTCTTCAAGAGTGACATATTCAAAGTATGTCTATGTCCTTACTATTTTAAGAAAGCAAAAGCAATTGAATAAACCTACATGGATGCTATAAAAATAAATTCTGATGATACAATTAGGAACTTGCGCAAAGTAGCCAAAAATTGGTGGACAAAGTTTCTCCTCTCTAATCTTCCATAAGCACATGATCTGAGACGTTCAGTCGTGTCTTTGTGCACTCTTTGTCTCAAGTCTTTTTCTCATTTCATATCCCTTCTCCTTCCTCATAAAACCCCCCCTGAAACATCTTCCCAAACCCCTTGCCACCTATACCAGTAACATAAAAGGGAAAACGACACTACATGACTTGACAACCACTCGCGGCCTCATCTCCAGAGACGCAATTGCTCTTCCACGCTTTCGAATGGTCTCCCCTCGCTCGTGAGCACCTGCGCCTCCGACTGAGGTGAGGCTGCTTCTGCGCACGGTTGGCTGACGAGTCGGGGATAGCCTTGGGTGCCGACTGGTGGTGATGATGAAGATGCTGGGCGTCACCACCGTCCGTCGATTCCCACGTCCTCTGCCGCCCACCACTCGAGA
Source organism: Ceriagrion tenellum (assembly GCA_963169105.1). Taxonomy (NCBI): domain Eukaryota; kingdom Metazoa; phylum Arthropoda; class Insecta; order Odonata; family Coenagrionidae; genus Ceriagrion; species Ceriagrion tenellum. Next base: position 63,405,360 of record OY720635.1, read on the forward strand.
AGGACGATGATGACGAAGAGGCGGAACGGCCACCGATCGACTCAACCGTCCCCTGCCGGCTGACACCTGAGGAACCGGCAGAGTCCCCACTCTCAGCACTGCCCTCCCGGTGGAAATCCCGCGAGGAACCTGTGGGGGAGATGATGGATTGATCAGTTATTATGGGGAGGTGTTAAAGCCAACTTGATAAAAATGCTGTAAAAATAACTCTGTAACCTTCACAATTTATTGTGAATATATAACTGGTTTCACCCATTAAGCTATCTTTCAAGACATTGTTGGAAATTACAGGAAACAGCAAAGGCATAAGACCTTGACAGAGTGGTATGGGTAGAAGTCATGAGAAATTAAAAAAATGGCTTAGAAGTAATCTTATTCATATATTGTCAGCTTATAGAGAAACTAGTCTTCCCTCTGATATGAACGATGAGCATCAAAATGTCAAAGAATTACATAATTATAAGCAGTTTTCCACTTGTTATTTAAAACTGCCAAGAATTTATTCTTTAACTATGAATAAATTGCACTTCATCATGAATTAAAATGTCAATTTTTCATTCTGTTTCATTTTCTATTTGAACTTGAAATTACATGCTGAGCAATCTAAAAATGGAAGAAAAACATGGGAGAATAGTAAGTTTCCATATTTTGTATGTGCCATTTTTGTGGAAAAGTGTAAATATAAAGGAAAAAATGTCAATCGAATAAAAATCAAGTATTGGTACCTTTCCACCTTATTTTGAGAGTTGTTAGCTAATGATCACAATGGTTTCAGGATCAACATTGTGAATTATGAAAAAGAAACCTTTGTTTGATTACACCAATGTATTTTTACGATACAACTAGTTTCAACACCTTGTCATCTTCAGGTATGTGAAGCATTAAGGCACCAGAAAATGATGCTACTGTGTCAAAACTAGTCGTTCCTTAAAATAAATTGGTGGAGTCAAACAAAGTTTTCTTTTTCATTATGATTAGCTAATTACTGGATTATTTCAATAGGCTGTAATACCATAAAAATGGCACAGCAGTCTGCTCGTATGGCTGGAATAAAGTGAATTTAAAAAACATATTCATGGATATTTTGTACAACAATTTTGGTTTTCAATAAGAAACACAGATCATTACTAAAAATAAGGTTTTTAAAGCAAATAAGCAAGAAGGTGTAATGAAATGTGTGTTTTTTGATCATACATTGTAGTGTAACCTTCTAAAGGTGACCCATTTTGTTGATTTTATTTTTTAACGGGGATGAGGGAAGGTGGAAGGAGGAGAGTATGCACAGAGGTTATGAGGAGGTATTGTGATAAGTAACAAGGAACAGAGGCTAGGAAGAGTTTATGCTGTTGAGGAGAAGATTAGATTTCTCAGTGGTTGACTGCATGCTGTCGATTGTTAGTCTACCCCTGGTACAATTCAGAACTTCTGGTAGGATCTCTACAATGGCCCATCTTCAAAAGATGCCAGGGAAAAGGCAAATGACTCATCCTAGCAGGTCTCATACTCTGTGGGTCTTGTTAAAAAATAAAATGCAGTTTGGCCAATTAAAAGAATTGATATTCCTCAAACTTGAGATTGTCCAAACCATAATTGGTATAAGTTTCGATGACATCCTTTCAAATATCCAAAGATTTTTCTGGAGATTTATAATTACAAGAACTTAATTATTCTCAACTCCTAAGCCATTACCTTCCACACATGCCCTCAAGTTCTCATGATTTCTAAAATACTCAACAATGTAGGTAGCTTAAAAGCCAAAACCAGTAGTCCATTCACAATAGATTGTCAAAATGAAGATGTTCCAATCAAGTGGAGTGAGTCCATTAATTTCCATTACTTTTTTGAAAGCTAATGGCCTCTAAATGAGCAGAACTGCAGGTAGTGTAGGGGACCAAGTGTTACCGGGGGAGGCAACTTGAAGGGGAAGCAAGCACCTTCTCAAGTCCCAACTGGCAATGTCAAAGTTCACTTATATGTACTCTCAAGCAGGGGTTGGGCCCCCTAAATAGAATATCCCTGGTCAAAAAACGATTTCTTTACTGGGGCTATATGCTTCAGAGAAGCTCTTACACCTACTGAACACCAAAAAGTTAGGTGACACACAGGAAAATAGGTAAACTTCAGGATCGATTTTAGGAGATGTACATAAAATAGATATCAAAGCATTATTAAGCCTGCAGTATTAGAGATTATCACAATTGGCATTAGTAGCATCAACTAGTCATTAATGCTTCATGCATAAAATATACAGATGAGACCAAAATATAAGACTCAAGATTCACTCAGCAAACACATTTTTTATAGAGCCCATGATAAAGGTAGATATCCATTTTCCTTACTTAGACAGTTATATTAGTCAAAGCACTTGATCATAGTTATGAAATGGAGCTCGGGTAAAATGATGGACAGGTGCTTCCATGGAAACTACATATAAGGATTATTAGGTACTAGATTAAGCTATCACCAAAATATATACATCGATGCTGACAGATTAGTACTGACTGCCATTACCTGAAATATGTTAATAGCTGGGGGTTGCATACTTCACACAATAAATAGTAAAATTTTGCATTAGTCACAAAAGCAGTTTAAATTTTTCATATCATGATTTTTAAATGTCATTCATATCAGTATTTGTTGTATGAAAGTATTTCTTCATTTCATTGTTTGCTATCGTGGTCACATAAAATCCAATATGGATAAAACACCATGCTGATCTTTCCATTTATTTACAAATATTACACATATCTACAAATATAGCATTTACTTACAAAAGTATAATATCAACAATGACGCAAAATAACATATTCAGTCATATATACAATATTTCCTGTTATATAGGATGTATTGGTCTAAAAGGTGTACTGCAGTTTTTTGGGTTGGATTTCAGACGAAAGAATCATAATCAACATCCATTAAGGTTAATAATTGAAGAAAGAAAAGGGGACTCTTACCATATAAAAAAATTAAGTAAAAGTTATTCGTTGTACAATGATAGAAACTAATTAATGATGTAGAGCACATCTTTGCCTCACTGCTGCAATACAGTCAGTGGTGAGAGTAGAGAGATGAGCACATTTGACAGTGACACAAAATCAGATTCATGGAAACGTTGTGTAAAAGTTTGGTTTGTAACTACTCTGAAACTGGTATGTAACTGCTCTGAAAGACTAATCTATCATCTGGAAGTGGTCTGTTGCTGGTCTGGATTTGAAACATCTTGAGATATCTTTAGCCTTTTGAGCAGCACAAACGTTCATTTATGTTCTTGTGCCTCCTGGCCATCCAGAGTATGATCATACATGTATGTCTTTCAAATTTTTGCTGGAGAAGTAAAGACCTGTTCACGCCTCCCATTCAGATGCATTGTAACATGTCGTTCCATCTCTCCTGGTGGCTGGTTAGCCCAATTATCGCTATAAAGTGTCTCTGAAGAGTCCTGCCACCTATTTCATTATTCTACTAATTATGTTTAGCCTTGAGTATGTGCATGCCACATTTATAATCGGTTCCACTGATGGAAGTTATTACATTCAAAGATGGTTTTAGTCATGTTCTAAGTTAATATTTTTGTTCTCATACCACAATATTTAGGAGCTTAATCAGTAAAATTGTTGGATTTTTTTTGTTTTGCTTGTGCATTGTATGATCTTTTTGTTTTCATTGATTGTTTATCAAACAAACTTGAGTTCAAGGTAATAAAATTATTCTCAGAAGCAATATCATAAAAAAAATAAAACTCGCTCCTGGGGTCAGGGCAAATAAAAAAACTCTCAACTCAAAGGGTCAAAATCCAGAATGACCACTTCCAGAGCAGATATTAGTGATTCAGAACAGTTACAGACCAAATATTTTTGCCTCGGTATAGATTAATCCGCACTCCAAAAGACAGATCAATTTTTGGATGTATTTTTTAGAAAAAAAAACAGTGCACCTTATTAACGAAAAAATATGGCAACAAGATTATTACAGGGAGATCAATCAAAAACTCTTGGTGCCATAGACATAGAGCAATAGAAAGCCAGTAAGAAAAGAGTTGACACCATTGAAATATGGAGTTAATGCAGGAGCTATATATGAAATTGGCAGATTAAAATGAGGCATGTAAAAGCACACTTGAGAGTAGGAGAGGAAGCTTCCATCCTGGGCAAAATATGGACAACATGGTGGAATCTAGAGGAGGAGCTTTTGGCAGCAGAGGAGACTCAGCAGAAGCAATCCCTTTCTCAATGAACCACTCAACTTTGAATCTGTGCTTGATGCATCCATCTCAGTTTTGCAAGAAGTTTGAATACATCTCCAAGAAGTTTGAATACATCTCCTCTTCAAGTCCGTTCACATTCCTTACGTTGATGGTGAAATTTTGACTTTTATTCGTGTTCTCTGACTCATTTATCAGTTTTTTACTCATAGTCCACTTTTCACTTTCACATTGCTCACCCTCTATGTTGCTAAGTTTTTCATTTAGCCCTTAGATACTCAGTGACAATATATCGGCTCCAACTCCAACATGTTCGATATACATGACAAGTTTTCGGGGGATGAAAAATGAAATTTCAATGATAGTGAAAGGGTTAAATTGGAGATAAAAAAACAGCAAAATGTTGGAAATATATTATATCTTTCGTTTCATAGAACTTGTTTTCCCAAAGAGTTCAATGAAACCTCCACGATCTCCTTGTTTTTGCGTACGTCCTTCATTTTCCTCGTCTTGATTTTGATTGGCTTAAAACTTTTCTTCATCTTCAATTTGTCTTCTCTTGGACCCTGATTTAATTCAACTTCCCTGTGGCTTTATAAGTTGGGTCACCTTTTCTCCTGATAGCCTGTCTACGACCCATTCTTCGACGATTATTTGATTGCCTTAACTGAACTTTTTCTGACTCTGAGTCCTGATGGGAATTCTCTTTATTGCTGTTACTTCGACGCAGCTCCTCTCTGCTGTCTCCATCACTCTCACCAGCTACATTAATGCAAGGCACTCCTCCAGTTTCAGTTATTTTTATTGATGATGTAATATGTGAATCTTCCGACTCTGGAAGAAAATAATGAGAGAAAAAAATTCAGCACTTAATTTTTCAAATGTATAATATTTTTCATTAAACTACCCTCATTTCAGCACACACTCATACCTTATTCCTATTTTTCACTAGGACAAAAATTATACCTATATCACATAGAGTTTGAAAAGACTGATTTCAATGGCCTTTGTAACCTTGAATGAGGTGAAATATAATTTATAGTCCATGAGATTATGGGGACTGAAAATCCTCTTACTGAATAAAGCAGAATTTATCCACAAAGTTTTGACATTATAGACATAACAAAACTTAATAAGCACATTGAAATAGTTTATCACCTCAACATATCACCAATGACCTATGGCTCATGAATATTAATGATAATTACCTTGAGGAGGGGGTCTATTCATTGGTTCCTCAGTAAAATTATTGTCAATCTTAGTGTTAGCATTTCTTAGCAGACCTCTGGCAGTTGGGATTGAAGATAGTTCTACTGAAAGGAAAAGAAGGTTTTTGGAGACAATGAAAAACTTTCCACGTTTAAAAAAATTCTCATGGGGCATCCATAAATAAATTCCCTTACTTAGCTCTTCAATCACACAATATCAAAGATATCACTTCTCTGGCAATGCATATTTAAAGATAAGATCAAATATTTATTTTTAAAAAATGTTATAACTGAGCAAGAAAATACTTTGAAGGCTAATTGTGAAAAATGTAACCTGCATCCTTTTATCCTACTCCTCATTATTTGCGAACTTACCCTGTAATTCTTTACATTGTAATTTGAAAATAATCTTAATGGTATCATCATCTCATCTTTAAACCTGTGCTAAGTGACTGCATTTCTGTGATGTGAGTGTGCATGAAAGTGTCATTATCAGAGTCATTATTAAAATCATGCAGATTTAATGACCAACCTGCTCAAGTGCCTACATAGGTTAGAGCAGATATTGATTGAGGTTCAAAATTTGAAATTTTGATGAAATGTTTAATTTAGAAATCAATGAATCAAACAGATTAAACTCTTTGCATAATCTGACATCCATTCTAAAAATTGTAATTCAGGATATCTCATCAGAGAGCTTGTATCAATATTTACATGGATGCTATGGCACACTCATATTTTGACGCATTTTCTGAGATGAACGTCACAACCTTTTTTTAGAAACATGTTTTTTATGTTTTTGACTGTTAATATACCTGGAAGTAACTTACCAGAAGTAGCTTTAGTAGCACCTGTAGCATCTGCTGCTGCCTTTGTATGGATCTGAGATTCATTCTTCAATTCAGGAGATATCGGGAATGAAAATCCTCCTTATAAAAAAGTTAACAAAATTGATAAACATTCAACAGAAGTGATACATACAGAATAATGGTATTCGTACCTGCAGTACCCTACCTTTCATTAACACATTTTGAGTTTTTGACAGTATATGTACCTGGGACTAACTTTTCAGGAGAAGCTTCAGCAGTTCCAATAATATCTGCTGCCGCCGTGGCTTGCTGCAGAATATGAGATTCATCCTTCAATTTAGAAGCTAATGGGAATGAAAATCCTCCTTGTAAAAAAGTAACACAATTTCATGTACATAACAGCAGTGGTACTTGAAATCTCCAGCAAATCCATTACTGGATATTCAAATGGTAATCAAATTATCTGGATAATTTCACAAGATTAATATTTATAATTTTTTTCTTCCCATAAAAGTATTTCTGTAGCTGTATCAGTATATATAAATATATTTATTTTTCATTCCTGTACATACCTTGATTTAGTATCTATTCTTCATTGGTGGCTGGCTATTATGCCATCTTCTCAATAACCTGAATAAGATTGCCCAAGGGCTTGTGCTCTAATGATAGAAGATGTATGAATAGATACGCGAGGCTAACTTCAACTAAGACAATTTTTCCCCAATAAGTACCATAGTTGGAAAGGCATATTGCCACAGCAGACGTTGCATAATTATCAAAAGGTAATAACCATACTTCATTTTATAATTGGGCACAGAGGGTAGGATGATGGCTATCTTGACAATAAATGTGGAATATTAAGAAAATAAAGGCTCTCAAATTACTTCCTCATCCACTGATGTGTGTTTAAATATTTTCAGAAGACCCAACCTCTTTATTAAAGGAGTTCTATTATAATGAACACTCTGCACTAATATAGTAGTTAACTTATTACAGACTGAGCAACTAGAATTTTTGTCTCCATATTACTTCGATCATTTTGCTCATAAATACCTGTCGTGATTCTATAATAATTAATAAAAGGAAAAAAAAAGTTCAAGGATATCACAAAGATATTCACACATCTCCCAAAAGGGAAGAGTTTTTAGGCTGACATTAAAAAGGGCTAAGATTATGACTTGACGTTGAATGTGAATAAGCAATTTAAGATGCCTAAAACATTGGAAAAAGCACTTAAAGACAAAGGTAAAATTTACTATTATACATATTGCCGACTACAAGGAAGAATGAGGTTGAGCTTCTCAATAAATCATTTCCTGGCCTGTTTTTTGATGAAATAGCAGTTGCACATAAGGCCGTTTGTTAGTATCTATGAAATACTGAAAATTCAGAGACTGAATTAAATACTTTTAATTCCACAAAAATTTCAGTTTAAAGTTTATTCATGTTATACATGAATAGGAATGCATTCCTAAAAATTTCTTCACGCCATTGCCCTAACATGAAGTGCACATATTACATAAGGCATATGCAGCACAAAATTTAAAGAATAATAAACAACAGTTCGAAAAACGATTTTTTGGGCAATATTACACTTTGTTCATTTATATAAACTCAACATCATCAAGAGATGCTTCTAGTATGAGTTTTTAAAAATGAACAAAATGCCGCATTGCCTGAAAAAAATTATCCTTCATAGGCAAGAAAAGCTGCGAGAGTCTACAAACAAAACTAAACTGCACTTGCATAATTCTAGGAAGTCTTTCCCAAAGATTTGATATTTTTGTCCAGAGATGAAGGACTCACCTGTCACAGATTTACCATCTTGCTCAGAGATCTGCAAATTTGTGGTCACCATTGGTTGATTCTTTGCGGGATGCTGTTTTTGGGATTCAAGCGCTGGTGGTGGTGTGTGGTCTGCATCCACACCTCCATAGCTTGCAGATTCGGAACGTTGATGCTGCAGTGTCCCTCGGTTTGGACTCTTTGTGGCCCATGAAGGCATTATGGTAGATTCAGTAGACATAGAGCGGGACCTAGGCATTTTGAACGGGGAGATATGAAATATCTTTTGCTACAAGTACTAAAATTCTACACTTGGCTTCACTTTGTGCCTAAGTTGTGTGCAATGAGCCTAAGTATTCTTAATTAAATATAATACTTCGTACTTCATTACAGTTTTGCATGTTTTCAATGGAGTATATTCATTCAATTTCCACTGATAAATCAATACGCAACTTTGTACCTCATTTTATTTTATCATGAATACAATTATTTGCCTCCTCATCAAGGCACAACTCACCAATGAGTCCCGTGATCAGTGCTCCTGTTCAAGGCGGCTGCTATTGGGGCCACTCTCCCTGCCCCAATCACTTGGTCCCCTGATGAGGTCTGGTTTTGACCAGGCACGGCATCCGATGCCCAAGTGAGCCGCGCACGCCTCCCAAGCTCGTCTTCTGAGCTGCTCTCCTCATCGTGGTCCAGAGATCGATTGACTGAGCACAGTAATTAAGCTTTGGTTAATAATAAATAAAGCCGTATCTGACTTAACTTTTTGGAAATTCATTTTTATGACCAAAAAAAACTTTGACATTTCAAAAGATTTTTTAATTTACTTCTGAATAGATTTTGTCACATAGTCAAATCATCACGTCAACCTGAAAATGTTACATGTATTAGATGAAACCATGTTGGAGAAACAGCTAAGGTCATGGTTAAATGGCAGATTGAAGTGGAACACAAAGTACATATGCATATGGCTGGCAGTGGGGAGTACACAGTATTATGTATAAAGAAACATAAATTAAATTTATATTTCTGAATACATGAATATGTAAATTACATCAATGGATCTAAGATAAATATGTGAAATATTCATAGACACAAATATTCATATGAAATTATATGTGAAGATTACAAATGAGGAAACATAAGCAGGCTCTCTCATCTCAACTGCTCTTTCCATCTTATCTATCTGATATGGGGTAGGATTTTCTATGGAAATAGACTAATGCAAGGGAGAATTTATAGTGCAGTCAGAGAGGTACAGTTGTGGAGAATCAGAATGAACCAGGAGATATATGAAATGAAATATTAAGGGGTGAAGATATGGAAAGATTCTTCAAGGCACTGTGGCTGGTATGGCTGGAATACACAGAAAGAGTGGGTGAAGATAGAATGCCTGAGTGACTGCTCCATACCAAGATGGAATGGGTCAGGAAGAGAGAAAGACTGCGGAAACGGTGGCTGTTGAGGAAGATCAAAGGGCAATAGGAATTGTAAGATGGAAGAAAAAAGGCCGGAAATAGATTGGAATGGAGGCATATCATGGAGGTAGCCAATGCCCACCCTAGGCTGTAGAGCTGAAGATGATGATGATGAGACTCATTCAAGATTGCCCTCTTCCCTTAGGAGTCTTCCACTTTAATATAAGCTAAATCTCTGGAAGTTGAAAAAGTTTTTCTAGGTGTAACAGGTTGATAACAATCTTAATAATGTATGAATATGCTCAAAGGTTAAAGCCTGAGTCAAACATGGGCTTGGGATTTTGTATGTAATCACAAAGCCCAAGTCAGGCTCGGTCATGGGTGAAAGAATTACAGTGCTTGCCAAAAATTCTGGGGATCTGGGTCAAATACCCATCCAGGGATAGGTACATACTATTTTTTCACAGGAAACTTTCAAGTTTTAGTAAATAACAACCAGGTGATGGGTAAGGATGATTTGTCTCTCACCTAGTATACCCCCTTTTGCTGCCCAGCCACCCCTTTGTAGGGGTGGCCGACTCCGAGAGCCGGAACCCGAGGAACTTTTCCCAGTCTTAGGCACTCCAGTCTTAAGGATACCCACATCACGGTTCTTTGAAGACTGGGGTTTCTTCTCAGGTATCACATATTTAGGTATTCCCTGAGAGGAAGGGGATATTAAAATAGAGAAAATTAAAATCTTTTGAATTAGTCATTTTGCTCATCACATTGGCAAACAACTTTCCAAAACAGCTCCTTAGAGTTTGTTCCAAATGGAGCTCTGATAATGCTCACGTAATATCAAAAATTGGAAAGTTATTCAAGAATAAATCATTACATTACATATAGAAGATTTACGTCTGTTCAGCAATAAATACTTCTTTATCTATGTGCATCTATCTTTTATTTCAAAATATCTCAGGCACATCAAGAAAACCCACATTCCTTTGGAAAGCACCAAAAATAGCACATTAAGAAAATAAAAAATACTAATTCTGACAAAATATGTGTACGTAAAATTAGCCACAATTTATTCGACCAATATTCCAATTTTAAAGCAAAAAGCTTTGGAATCACAAAATAAGTTTACATGGGGACCAGAACGACAGAATGATTGAATAGAAGTATAGAGGCACAAAAAGTAGTAATTAAATATTTGAAATAAAATGGAGGATATTAGAGGGTTTTCTTTCTGTCAACTATGTTCATAAAAGCATGAGATGTAAATATAATGGAAACATTTTCATACATCTGATATATAAAGGTTATAGAAAGACTAAAACACACTAAGTACATAGCAGATTTAAAAAAACAAGGGTATTTAATGGACAGGGAAACAACATTGGATAGATTAAACAGATAGAGGCAGGCAACACTTTGAGGAATATTGCTTTGTACAGCATGATGAAAAGAAATCATTTTGTACTCATCCATTTAAGTTACTTGTAAGCATTCCATTTCAGCATCTAATCATCATTTTCATGCTACCATTGCATGTTACATCCAAGCATCATTTCCAAGGCAACACTGCAAGTTGTGTCAATTTCTATTGACACAACTTGCTGTGTTGCCTTGGAAATATCACCATCACTTTCATCATAATTCCATCATGGATGGATGAAGACTTAGAAATTGAACGGTAAAAAGAAACTTGAGTTTAAAGACTAGAAAGAGAATTTTTTTGCCATTCAAAACCGATTGATGGAGCAAATACTAGTGCAGAAATAATGTAGAATTGTGTAAAATTTAACATCCAAATATGAAAAACAGATACTTTTTAGGCATGCCACTTCAGTAAGAACACCATCGCCACCCACGTACCTTGAAGAACCAGGCCCCAGACTTCTTCCACATCTCCCTCGTCTCTGAGCAAATTTTGCACAGCCATTGGACTTCCTTCTGGTTAGAGGAGGTTGGGTTCGAGCTGGACGAAGGCAATGCAGGGGTGGTCTCGATGCCGCACTTCCCACAAACGGCCTTCCAGAAGCAAGAAATGAAAATAAAAGATAAACAATTAGAAAATTTTTCTGTTTCCTGAGGGTTAGAATGAGGGATGAAGGCTGATAACCTGGGGATGTGGATCACAAAAGTCTGTTCGGTTTGAGAAAGAAAGGGGCCCAGAATTTGAAAAGTTTCGGTCTCAATGGTAAAAAAACAGTAGTACTTAAGTTAAATGCTCTCCGATGGCTCCTATTATTTCGTAATATTCATCTGCTGAAGAGTTCTGAGTCGGACATTCTCAACGGGGATGGATGGCCCAGCGTCGATCCGAGTCCAGGGCCGTAGCGCCGCTGTGAGCCCGTCCGACACCGACCGCAAAAAACAGCCGGAGAACTGATGTGGTTTTGTACCCACCGGTTCCATTTGTTCAGAATTAATTTAGATTAATTTAGCTCTGGCTTGACTCTCTGAGTCAAAACAAATACTAAGTTATACATTTTTATTTAATCAATTAAAAAAATCCTGCTTCCGCTGATGAAATGGATTTCCTATTGGAAACCAAAACGAGGGTACAAAATGTGCAGATATTTCCATGAGTATATTTTTAACGACCACATTTGTCCAGCCCTAGGAGTCGACTGCAGCGCTATACGCACGGAACTACCGCATGCCGACTTCAATTACGGCAGTAATTCGTCAACAACTTCAAGAAATAAGGGGTAAGATGCCCTTATTGTATTTTTTCAATTTCCCAGGATGTTTCGATTCTTATAAACAGTTTTAATTAATAGATTGAACATGATTTCTCTTTCAAAGTGACGTTTTCATGCAGTAATCTGACCCATTTTCATGAGAGCCCGTGTAAAAATCTCCACTTTCAAAGCTGAATTACAGTATTAATAGCCAGGAAGCACTATTTCATTTTCATCTTAGTTTATAAAGCGCAATTAAAAGGTACTTACTAAATTCTAGTTTTCAGAGAAATTATGATAAGTGACCCTGAGCCCAGAGCCAACTTACATGCGCAGTCGAAAAGCAGGGTTTCACAAAAGGTAGGACATAAATTACCAATATGACTTAGGCATGCGCGGGCTTACTCCATGTCGTCCAGTTTGCGCAGGTCCAACTCCGAAGAAGACTCCGATCCCTCCGTTATAGCCCTGCGCGCGCAGTATACCCGTGTTACTACAACTTATCTAGCCTGCCTCTCCCACAGCATTCGCTTTCGAACTTTAATATCCGGGTGAGTGCGCCCGATGCAAAGCTATTGTCCATAGGTTAGAGAATTGCTGCGAGAACAAATCAATTTCGGCGTGTTATCTAACCGGGGAGCCTTGGCTTGCTTGGACAACGCTCACAGCGCTACACAGGACTTTCAAGTCTCGAGGAAATTTTTGGTGAAGTAAAGGAAACTAGATATTAAGCCCTGGTGGTCCATCAATTTCCGCGAGAATGAGAAATTCTGGGTAGTATAGCGCTCTGCGCGTCGGTCGGCAAACCAAATGGTCGCGATCCGATGCAGGCGATTTTTTTTCCCCAAAGTTTTCTACGAATTTCATCGCCGTTATTATACTTGGCAAAGATGAAAGTCCTCTCATACTGTTTGCTAAAATGAGCAAGAGAACTTGAAAAAGATTTGAAGAACATTCCATTGAGTAGGAGCAGAGCTCAAATACGACACGTTGGTGAGCGAATGCGAACCACTGTTTCGGTCGTGGCAAGCTGTTGATTCCAGATGTAAAGTTAATGCCATCTTCAAATCATCTTTCATCATTAAATACACTCAAAATTATTGCCACCATACCGTTATAAAACGTTCTGTTTATACATTTGTTTCCATAATCTACATCTAAATCTACAAAATACCCTGCGAACTGCCGCGTGGGCGCGTGGCAGGGGGTGTTAGGTCTCCAGCCGTGTAAAGATGTAAGTATTTGGGAGATGAAATGGTGACATATATTACAGAAGTGTATTTAGTGGAGCTAAATTTTTATTGTGGTCACATATTGTGCGCGGAAAGAACGAGTTTTTGTACCTATATGTTCGGCAGCGTATCTCTATTATTTTGTCGCATCAGTCAGACCTACAGATGTGGTGAGGAGTCATGATAATATTCTCTGGACCACTCTGAAAAATATCATTTCTGAATTTCTCAAGCAACCTAAGCCTAATGTGTAGCTTCCGAGTCACAAGGGGCTTCCACTTAATCCCCCTAAAAGTTGTGAGACACTATATGTACGCTTGTAGCAGTTTTTAACGAAACGCGCTGCTTTCCTTTGTATTTTATTTATTTTTTTGGTTAAATCTTTATGACCAGGGTCCCAAATGCTCGCGACAAATTCGAGGTGTGGCCTTACCAGAGCGAGGTAGCATCTCTCTTTGACTTTTGCATCCGAGGACCTTCCTATTATACGTTCAACAAAACCTGGTTTTTTTAATACTGTGCCACATGTGTTTTGTACGTGTAATCCTCACAACATATCAGAAGTTAAAGTAATGCAAAATGTATAAGATGCATAAAATAATGATGCGACAAAGAAGAGGATAAAAGTGTCTAAAGTCTCAAAGCTACTCAGAACAAAACCTTGCATCACAAGAAAGTTTGTTGTAATCCAGATAGGAAATTTAACGTCCGATTCATCATCAGCGTTGCTTACACCACAGAGCGGTAATCACTCTTCATCCCTAAATGACAGAGCTATCATAACTCCAGTCAAAGAGAGAAAAAGTCGTTGGAACAAAAGACGAGCGTCATCAAATGAGGAGACGCTAATTGCGGGAACAATGAGCGATCGATGATATACCCTTGAGGGACTCGAGAGCCGCGGCGGGAAAGTTAGGTGAAGTCAAAGCGAAAAACGCGCCCGAGAAGTGTCGTTTAAAGGCGGAATTTGGGAACTAATGTCTTAATGCGATTTGCGGAGGTCCACATGCTCCGCCGATTACTTCTTTCCTATCGCCATCATCATGCCCTCGCCGCAATTCCTTTGGCGGAGGGGAATGATGGGAAACGAGGCTGGGCGTGGGGAATCATTCGATACCATCTCCGATCGGAAACCAATAACGAATTATTCCTCATAATCCCTTTCCCGCTGCTTGACCGTCGCGTCGCCTCAAAGCCAAAATCGCCCTCTTCAAAAGCACTAGAGGAAAACCGACGCTGAATTGAAAGAACAAACAAAAAACGTAGTTTATCGATAGGGTTTGGACTAACATTTTGCGAAACTTCGACTCCCTAGCGAAAGAAAAAAGAATTGCATACTTCGCAAGTTTTCTCTAGCGTACGACCGATTGTTCTGGATACTCACAGCATCTATGTACCATTGAAATCTTAATCGCACCCACAGATATCTTCAAACTCCTTCATTTCCCCAACGTGCAATTATCATTTCTCTTTTTTGCCAGTTCCAACGGAACAAATACGAGATGGTAAAATGTTTCAGGCGATACTGTTGCGATGGAGACGAATTGTTGTTCTTTAAACCGGAAATTCAATAACTATTATTCTCTTTAAAGAAGGCTTAATCATCGGGGAATATTAATTTTCATTTTAGATAAGTTTTTCATGCCATAAAAGTTTAAGGGAGCCAATTAATTTAACAATGAGCGCGGAAAATGAAGATCTAAGCGGTTTCACTATGAAAACTACTCAGTAAAATAATAAGTAGTTAGTAAGGTTTGTCTTTTAACCAACTGTAATGTAAGTGGACTGGAAGTGTGCTTAATACTGTACTTAAATTGAAATAAACAATACAGATTGCCCAATCACACAGCATTTATTTTGTACAGTTACTGCGACAGTGCACCAACAGCACTGTAATAAAGCACGTTTTCAATACGTCCCTCTTCGCAGTTCAGTCGCTACAGCGCGCTACCAACGCAAATCATCCTCAACAATTAAACCTCAGCACTGTCCAGTACGGTTCGGAACTGCACTAACTACTGAGTTTAAAACAGTTCAAACTCATGTGCATACAATACACCCACAGTTAAGATTTTTTTTCTCTGGGGTACACTGACGCTCAATTTATCCAATACTCCACTAGCGTGGCCCTCAACCAATTAGTCGGGATGAGAGGTCACAAACAGGTATATGGGAATTTCGTTGTGACATCGTAAAATAATGAGATTCTCTAGGACAAAGAAAGCGAGGCTGGTGATCAAAGTGGGAGGAAACAGACTCAAGCAAGTCGAGCATTTTAATTACTTAAATGGCACGCTAGAAGAAAACGGGCATAGTAGCTACGTCATACGGAAGACAATGGCGCTAGCTTAGGAGGCGTTTAGTAATAGAAGGGGGCTGATGACGGGGACACTGGGTAAGGATGCGAGGAAGAGGCTGGTGAAGAGCTTTATATGGAGTGTAGCGTTGTATGGTGCAGAAACGTGGACCTTCAGAAAGGAGGACGAGAATAGGCTGCTGGCATTTGAGATGTTAGAATGGAGAAGGATGGAGAAGGTGTGGTGGACGGAAAGGAAGACTAACAAGGAAGTGCTTGAGATGGTGGATGAGGAAAGGAAACTTTTGAATGAAATCCGAGATAGGCAGAGTAGGTGGTTGGAGGCTGTAATAAGGGGCAGAAACGTGGACCTTCAGAAAGGAGGACGAGAATAGGCTGCTGGCATTTGAGATGTTAGAATGGAGAAGGATGGAGAAGGTGTGGTGGACGGAAAGGAAGACTAACAAGGAAGTGCTTGAGATGGTGGGCGAGGAAAGGAAACTTTTGAATGAAATCCGAGATAGGCAGAGTAGGTGGCTGGAGGATGTAATAAGGGGCAGAAACGTGGACCTTCAGAAAGGAGGACGAGAATAGGCTGCTGGCATTTGAGATGTTAGAATGGAGAAGGATGGAGAAGGTGTGGTGGACGGAAAGGAAGACTAACAAGGAAGTGCTTGAGATGGTGGGTGAGGAAAGGAAACTTTTGAATGAAATCCGAGATAGGCAGAGTAGGTGGTTGGAGGCTGTAATAAGGGGCAGAAACGTGGACCTTCAGAAAGGAGGACGAAAATAGGCTGCTGGCATTTGAGATGTTAGAATGAAGAAGGATGGAGAAGATGTAGTGGACGGAAAGGAAGACTAACAAGGAAGTGCTTGAGATGGTGGGTGAGGAAAGGAAACTTTTGAATGAAATCCGAGATAGGCAGAGTAGGTGGCTGGAGGATGTAATAAGGGGCAGAAACGTGGACCTTCAGAAAGGATGACGAGAATAGGCTGCTGGCATTTGAGATGTTAGAATGGAGAAGGATGGAGAAGGTGTGGTGGACGGAAAGGAAGACTAACAAGGAAGTGCTTGAGATGGTGGGCGAGGAAAGGAAACTTTTGAATGAAATTCGAGATAGGCAGAGTAGGTGGCAGGAGGATGTAATAAGGGGCGATGGGTTGCTCAAGAGTGCGAGAGAGGAAAGGATGCTGGGCAAGGGGGAAAGAGGAAGGAAGAGAATAGGTTTCATGGACAGGATGAAGAACGGTAGATAGTGTACAGAGGTGAAAAAGGATACTCTAGAGCGAGATAGGCCTCTGAATGTGAAGAAAACCGGGAGAAGATTCTCCGACATTTAACAAAACTAGCATTAACCAGTAGAATACCTTCAAAAAGCCGATTCATGCAAGAAATTCGATTATGCGTAGTGAGTAATTAGAATTCCCTTGTCGGTACTGGTGCCAGGGTAGTTCTTGCCTGCTAACCCTGGGTCACGGGATCGAGTCCCGCCTGAGTTGATTTTTGGGTGTGGAGAAGGATGGAGAAGGTAAGGTTGACTGAGAGGAAAACTAAGGAGGAAGTGCTTGGGTTGGTCGGTAAGGAACGGAAACTTAATGAAATTCGAGATCGGCAGATTAGTTCGCTAGAGTATGTAATTAAGAGGCCATGAGATGCTCATGAATGTGACAGAGGGAAGAATGAGAATAGGTTTCATGTATGAAATGAAAAAGGGTAGAACGTATGCTGAGGCGAAAAAGGATATACTAGAGCGAGATAGGCCCCTGACATCGTAGAAAACTGGGAGGAGATTCTTTGACATTGAACCAAACCTACCTAAAGCGGTAGAATCGATTACTTCTGCTTCTGTTAGAGTACCACTACTTACTTCAAAATTACGGAATTCCTACATCTTAACATTACGCGCTTGCGTATACTGCTTATAGCGTTAGGGCTAGCGTGTATAGCGTTAGTGCGCTGGCTAATACCTATAGGAAGTCAGCACAATTCCAATGAACTTCTCCGATTCCAAGTCGCCTCTGAAGTAGACGAAAGTAATTACTGCTACCTACTTGCAAATACTGGAAGGAAAGTGGTAGGTAGCATGTGGAGCATATCACGGAATGAGTGCCTTTACCAAGGAAGCGAAAATCGCCGAGTACTTACAAAAGTGCACTTCTCCCCACTCTTTTGTATGGTAGTGAAACATATAGAGTAGACTAAACGCTGTTGATATGAGTTATCTGAGGAGTGTTTGCGGCAAAAGTAGTATAGATAGGGTCAGGAATGAGTGGGTAATAGATATGTGGGTTAGGTGCTCCAGTAATGGACATATATGAAAGGAGTGTGCTCCATTGGTTTGGCCATGTTGAAAGAATGGATGAGAGTCGAATAACGAAACAGATATATGAGAGTAGAATGAATAGTGCGAGAGGTAGAGGTAGGCTGAGAAAGTTGTGGTTGAATGTGGTGGAGGAAATTCTTAGGAGGAGGAATATTAGGAGTTTTAAAAACAGGAGGGCGTGTATGAAGCAAAGTTTGGGGGTAAATGAGGCAAAAAAGGTTTGCAAGGATAGGTCAGTATGGAGGAAATTATTAAGGCAGAGTTAGGTGTACAAATATGTATTTATGAATGAAACTTTGTGACTCTGCCTACCTCGGAAGAGAACGGCGTGATTGGTATGTATGTACCTAATCATTTCATATTCATCTTGAGGCAATGGGGGATGAAAAATAATTTTATCCTACAGAAGAAAACTTCCTTAACCATTTTCACTGACTTGATATCGATTTTTGAATCTTAATTTCGTATCAAACGGCGACAAGTAAGAGAAATAAAATTCGTTCGAGGTGAAAGTGACGTTTGGAGGGCGGGGAAAGCGGAAACAGAACGAGCGAAGGCGAGAGTTGAAAGGCTCTAAGGCAAATTGACGGTGAGGACAGCATGACTGACATGTGACAGGGATTGGATATGAAACCAACTCGCGAGAGCGTATCATGCAAGTGTTTTGCTTGGAATGATCTTTACACTCAAGGTTCCGCGAAGAACGCTTTTATTTAGTTTGATCTAAATATCACTTCGCATAAAATTCAATCAGTTTGACATAATGATGAATTAGATGCCGTCTATCTTGTGACGACAACAGAATAGGAACCTAATCTACAATTTTTTTACTGTATTTTCCATTAAATACAAACCGTATTCCAAGGTACATGGTACGGATATGTGATCCAGTGAAGCCTAAAAAAATGAGGAAGTTCTATGAACAGTCTTATATATATATTAGAGGGTAAATCTTACTATTTAGTAACTATTTAAATAAATTCATTAATAACTTCAAAAAAAAGCAAAATAAAAAACTTCAGTTATAAAGTTCTCTTTGCATTAGCGCACGGCGTGAAACAATGAAGTCAAAGACTCAAAGATTCGGTAAATTCGTAAGAGTTTTTGCCTCATAAAACTAAGTTTGATCGTCAAAAACATTACAATATATTACAATATTTACTTCGCACTTCTAACATCTGGATATATTTAAAGATTAAATTTGAAAAGTGACTCCATTGAGATTAGAAAAATAACTCGCTCAAATTAAAGCAAGAGAAAAGGGAGTTTTTCGAACTTCCGTTTGCGCTCATTTTCCAGAGCATGACTTCGTTTGAAAAAACGGCCGCGGTAAATAGATGGTAACGCCCCAGTTTGTCGACCCAAACGTTACGGGTTCGAAACCCGCCCGTGATGAATGCACGTTCTTTTGTCTTAACATTAACTACAACCGACATTTCTCCATTTTCACCTGCTTACTACCCTGCGAGCCGCCGTATTAGCGTGTGGCAGAGGGTAATTGGACACCAACCCTGTCAAGATGTAAGGGATAAGGTTTTGGCAGGTGAAATGGTGACGTGTATTATGGGAGAGTATTGAGCGGAGGTTAGTTCTTATTGTAGTAGCTTATTGTGCGCGAAAAGAACGAGTTTTTGTATCTATCTTGTGCCGAATTTTCAGCACAAATTTGGCCATAATTTTGCCGCGGACATTTTCGCTCGCGGACATCGTCGCGAGCCGGACATAACGCGAGATGTTCTAAGTGCGGTAGGGAGATTTCAAAGTGCGCACTGTCGGCGATATTGCGCGACAAGAACAAGGTGCCCTACTTTTATAGTGAACTCGCATCTGGCGGCCTCTTTTCGGAAGTTTGTGGCAAGAGTGCTCCTCTACGCCGCCGACTCAACCAATGGCTGGACGAACAGTTCCCCTACTTCCCCCTTCCCCACTGATCCAGAGCTACCTCCCCTCCTTTGACTGCGCCGACCGGACGTTTCATCGCAGCGGCTCTCTCTTCTGCCGGCCACCGAAGTGTGTACCTCGTCAGCAGGCATCGTTCGTCAAGTTTCGGCGGCTAGCCTGCGGGCCTCGTTGTTGTGTAATCCTAATTGTAATTTAGTATATTAATTATAGTGTGACTGTTGGAAATCATTCCGTATTGGTCATTTTGACTCCTTTCCCACTGTGTCAATTCGTTTTTCCGCGACGTTCGTCGCAATCTGTTCGGCACTGTATCTCTCTCATTTTATCGCTTCTGTCAGACCTAGAGATGTCGTAAGGCGTCACGATATTATTCTCTGTGTCGTTCTGAAACACACCAGTTCTGAATTTCTCAAGCAGCTCAATTATTTCAGCTGGCATTTATAT
Organism: Ceriagrion tenellum; assembly: GCA_963169105.1. Classification (NCBI taxonomy): domain Eukaryota; kingdom Metazoa; phylum Arthropoda; class Insecta; order Odonata; family Coenagrionidae; genus Ceriagrion; species Ceriagrion tenellum. The sequence continues at coordinate 63,425,654 of OY720635.1, forward strand.
TGAATAAATATCATTATTCTTAGGGGCTTTAGTGATATCTGCTTTGTTATGTATTAACCAGTATCGGTTCCTCCAAGGGCGATTGCGATGTTACCGAAAATGTTGACTCTCGCAGGAGTTGACATAGTTTCCCATAATACTGCCTAATTAAGAGATATGAAAATTCATTATGAAGAAACAGAAATAATTTATGCTATCAAATAAAACAAGCAGTCAATTTACGCCAATCACTTTTCTTAAATCAACTAAACATTTAAGCAAGCGATATGAAATCAATTATTTTTTTGCTTAGTTCTGATCCCGAAATTAAAAACAATATATAGCCACGTCCGCCTTTGATCCTCTACGTTGTCAATGTATATTTAAGTCGAGTTGCAATCATGTTTTTCATCCCAACATTGCCAAATCAAGAAAGACTTACTTTGAAGAGACCGGTTAGTAAATTTTAACTAAAATATTGCATCTTAGTGAAAAATGCATAGGCAATATAGAACATCTGAATGCATCTATGACAAGCAAAAACGGTCTGATGAAAAACTTAACAAATTGCGACCACCATCTTTTGCCTCGAGTATGAAAAAAGTTTTTCTTTCCACAATTACTAGAATCATATCTCCAGAAATATGGTTATACACCTTAAGTTTTCAAATATTCGCCCACTAAGGTTTAATAGATTTTATCGCAAAACGTAAAAATATTAAAAAAGTACCCTCTTTTTACTTTCAAACTCAACCCCTCAGACCCAGACCTCAAAATTCCATTAAATATGGAATTTACGAGCGGTAGGTTTCGATTTCTCTTTCAAACAAACACTTTTTCCATTTTTTTCGGTAACTTGGAGCTAAAGTTTAGGAGAATGGGCACACGGAGAATCTAGTCGGGTATCTTATGCCAACGCCTTTATTTTTATAAAAAAGGACGAAGTAACTTTCTCGTCCACAGAATCGTTGATGATTCGTTATAAGTTTTTCTTCTGCAGTAAAAGCTGTCTTATAAATTCAAAAGCCATCGTTTCCATTCTCATTCCCATTCCAACGATTAACATCTGCAAATATAAGAATGACGCAATCATAGAGGTATTCTGAGGCAAAATCGTTAATTTTATTCACACTTCCCCTGAAGCATAAGTGAAGAAAGGAGTAATGCATGAGCATGCTTTTTAACCCGTAATTTTAATTGTCGGCTGCTACATGAAAAACCACTTGAACATTCAGACCTGATGATGTCCACCGGAATGCCGGGAAAACGGTAGTCCACTACTATGCTGCAACGCGAGAAGAACCCAAACACTTATAAATTACAAGAAAACCACGGAAGCCTTCGTAACAATTTTATAAATACATATATACATACCAATCACGCCGTTCCCATCCGTCACAGTCACAATCACAAAGTTTCACTCACAGACACTATTTCACATATTTTTACACCTAACTCTGCTTCAATAATTTCCTCCATACTGACCTGTCCTTGCAAACCTATTTTGCCTCATTTACCACCATACACTGCTTCATACATGCCCTCCTGTTTTTAAGACACCTAATATTCCACCTCCTAAGAGTTTCCTCAACCACATTCAACCCCAACTTTCTCGGACTACCTCTACCTCTCACACCATTCATTTCAGTCTAATATATCTGTTTCGTCGTTCGACTCCCATCCATTATCTCAACATGGCCACACCAACGAAGTACATTCCTTTCATATATGACCATTAATGGAGTATCAAATCCACACACATTTATTACCCACTCATTCCTGACCCTATCCATCGTATTTTTGCTGAAAACACTCCTCAGATAACTCATACCCAATGTGTTTAGTCTACTCTCATGTCTATCCTGACTATCACTACCATGCAACAAAGTGGGGAGAAGTACACTTTTGTACCCGGCGATTTTCGCTCCCTTAGACAGGCACTCATTCCGTGATATATTGCCATTTCCTTGATATATTCCATTTCCATTTCCTAGATATTTCCCATTTTATAAATAAGGCTATATAATAGTTAAAATATAGACGTTTACTGTCGGAGATTATCGTAATAAAATATGAAACGTTTACTGTCGTTGATCTTCACATCGGCCATTCAGAATTTTTTGGTACATAATTTTTTGTTTACATAAGATACAATTTACAAATAATAATAATTACAAGACATAATTTTTACACAGGAAAAAATAATTTAAAAAATACATGATATGCAATATGCACAAAAACAGATGGAATACCCTACCAATGTCAAATGTACAACAACTCTCTCTTTCACTTTCTCAGTTGAAAGTTATCGAAAATGTGGAATTAAAATAAATATCTTTTAAAATTTTCATCTAGACCGGCATATCTTTACATCCTCTCATACTTTTGAGCACATGTAAATAATGAAAACTTAAGACAAAATAATAATACAATAATTACAAGGCACAGATAATGATTACATAGGGAAAATAGTAATTACATGATACGTAATATACACAAAAACGGATTGAAAACCCGACTAATTTCAAATGCACAACCGCTATCTCTTTTCACTCTCTCAGTTGAAAGTTATCTAAAATTTGAAACTAATGAAAAACGCTGTTTGACAGACCGTAGGAATTAGAAAAGCTTTTAGTTTCAAGTCAGTTTCTGGCTCTAGTTTATTGAATTATTACAACATGAAGCAAATATAATCTACTAATTCCACATAATTTTAATATCACGACCGAATTTGCAAAAGAGCTATATCTTCAGAGATTTCCGCGGAATTCACAGTTCTTTTTTCATAGTGTCCCAAGCCCCTAGTTGACATCCGCGAAGCAATAGAGAGAAGGGAATTGGGCGTAAATGCATTAAATACAAAAAAATAATGGAATTTGAGTGGGAGAATAGGGAGTGTGATTGTATGGTGAGGGTGAATGGTGAAGTGATTGAGCGAGGGGATGTTTTGTGTGCCTTGGACGAATATATTCGCGAAAGATGGGAGGATAAATCAAGAGACTTAAAGGAGCGTTGGAAGGAAAGTCATTGGCAGAGGGGGGGATTATATCAAGGAATGACTGAGTAAGAGGAAGGAGCCAACAAAGAGAGACATTGGTGACTTCGGTGAGAGACTAAAGCTAAGAAGGCTAACTAAGGCAAAAGGGGAGGAATATTAGGAGTCTTAAGGTTGCTATGGCTTGACTAAGTGAATCAGCACAAATACTAAGTTATACATTTGAATTTATTCACTTTAAAATATCCTGCTTCCCCTTATGAATGGTTTACCTAGTGAAAACAAAATTAAGCCAAAAAAATTCAGATTAATTCACGAATATATTTTTAATGATCACATTTGTCCAGCCTTAGGAATCGACTGCAGCGCCAGTTGCATGAAAATACCCTTTATTAAAATATTATATATATATATATATATATATATATATATATATAAATATAAAAATAAAAATTTTGACTCTAATTAAGGCAGTAATTCGCAATTTACTTTAAGAAATAACTGATAAAGTGCCTTTATTTTGTTTTCTTAAAATTTCCCTGGACTTTCCGCTTCTTATAAGCAGTTTTAATAATAAGGTTGAATATGTTTTCTTGTTCAAATTTACGTTTTTCTGCTGTAATTTGAGCAATATCCATGGAAGCCCATGTTAAAATCTCCACTTTCAAGGCTGAATTACAGTAAAACTAATTTGGCCTGAGGGCCATTTGTTACATAAATTCTGAAAACTAAAATATAGCATCTTTGAGGTGTGTTTTATAAACTGAGATGAAACAATTGGATTTCCAGACTAGTTTTAATGTTCTTTAGCCTGCGGCGGAATAACGATAATATGAACAAAAAGTATATTGCGGCTTTTGATTAAAGCTCTTTATATGAGACAAACTCCCGTGGGAAATTGGATTCCTAAGTAAAGGTAAACGTTTGTGAGGTAGGTCTATCGATACACATTTTTCCCACCCATGAATATCGCCATTTTTCAACTAAAATAGAAAGAAGTAGCATGCACAAAATGAACATTTTTTATTTGGTTAACAAAATTCTGACCAATCAAAAAAATTGCGGATTTTGGAAGATGCATTCCGGAAATATGTTTTTTGAAGGCGGCCATCTTGTAGTTTATGGAATGAACATCAGATGGTGCAGTGGTAGTATTAATCTTACGTCTTAGCGTTTTCATTTTATACCACGAATCACAGGGGCAACCTTACGCGAGAAAAATGAAGCCACCAGCCTTGCGCATTGGCCATGTTCTGACTATGAAAACATTGCCTTCTTCCCTTTAACTACGTGAATTTTAGCGGTGCGATTATAATCGAATACGGGAACCAGGAGCTGATATAACACGAGAAATGTATTTATGTATTAACATTAACCTTTGTACCTTAAAATAATGCTTGCTTTGATTCTTCAATTCACGACAGTTCGTAGCAATAGATAAAATAATATATAAATAATACAAGTTTCTTGGTAACTTTGTGGTATTCCATTTTTACAGAGGTTTTAATGGTATTGTAAATGTTACCACTGAATCCTCTGAAAAAATAATATATACCTACAACATCGTCTGCTACGATGCCATTGGAAACCTAATACGTAATAAACAGAAAAACCTCTCATTTCCCATAAATACTAAATGCAAGTGTAGTTCGGGTAACTCCTGTGTATAAATGACTGTTCCAAAGTTTATATTTGTCTCCGTTTATCACAAATTGACGTGATGACGTATGTCAGGAATGCCTTAAATATTGTCCGCTACGATGCCGAATAAAACCGAATACCCAGTGATCGTGTCCATTGCGCCTTCCAAGTCATCGTCGTCATAGAATTTGCAGGGTGCACATGTTTTTTCTTTTTCATCAATAGTCCTCAATTAATTACATATGTATATGATAATGGATATCGCAAATGCATACAATTTCGTCGTCTCCAGTACTAATTGTGAGCATGGCCTGACGAAAATAGGCCAAGGATACGGATGGCAACTAGTTAGTCATCTCATTGGATCATACTTCATCACAAATAACTGTTCAGACCTGCGGATTACAGATGATAAATGTAATAATGTAATGCAAAAGCTGCCAGAAACATGTAGTGTACTCCCTGTGAAAAGAAATCTCCGGCAAATGGGCAACATTCTTTTATTAGCACCCTTTTGCAGCAATAAAAATTCATTAAAATGCACCAACAATCATTAATTTTAACGAACTCTGAATTGAAAATAGAGGCGTTAAATCCCTCATGCGGCTCATCCCTAAAAGACCAAAGCTAAAAGTATGCATAAAATCGTACGCAGTCGACTGATGCAGAGGATATATACGTCCCATACCAAAGAACTTTGGGAAAGACAACAATATTAGTAGTTGTTTAGATGTCTTATTTATTTTGTTTTGGCAGCCAAATGCAGAGCACGATGCCATTTTTCACGCACAGATGGCCGCTCGCGGCACTCGCCTTATTTCCCCAATTAATGATATAAAACGCGAGACTACGGCACTTATGTCGATTTTTAAGGCAGCCACAAGCACGTTTTATTCGCAAATATACTCGATGGACTCAATACATCCACAACTGAGCCACAGCGCAGCCACGAAAGTCACCAGATTTCAATGCTTTTGCATAGGATCACCCAATGTTTTCATAATCACAACATGGCTAAATGCGCAAAACTCGGCTTCATTTCTCCCCGCTGGAGAGAGCGTCAAGGCTACCCCTGTGCCACGAATACGCGTTATTTTTTTAATTTTTATTCCGTAGTTGCTATTTTGCCGGCAACGTGAAATTAAACTTAGAAAAATAACCCTTTCGCCCCCGTTAACCAACTTAACCAACGTTAACCAACAACGCCCCTATTTGATATTTTGTTAAATATTTACGAGCGCATAGTAAATAAAAAGAGGAAAAATTTGGTATCCCTTTGGCGGACAGTGCTTTTTAACTCGGCAATATGGCGCGAAGCGCAGTTGAAATGTGTGAGAGAAACGTGTTTTTCAAACAGTTTAGAAAGCTATAGCAGAAAAACTACGGCAATAAAAGGGGTATTCTAAGGTAATGCAAAGTTTAAGCTTAAAAACAAAGTATAAATGACATGTATTGAACGTCTGAAAAGCGAGTTATAAAAGAAATCCGATGGACCTGTCTCACGAACGTAAATAAAACACTGGAATATTACCACCTTATTTATCCAAGTTGTCAGCAAATAACTGCTAAAACTGAAGTACTATTGACGTATTTTCATGCAAGTTGCAATACGGTTTGCCCCTACGGCTGGATAAATGGGGCTATTAAAAATATATCCCTGGTATAATCTCATTTTTTGTACCTTAATTTTGGTTCTCAGTAGGTAACATTTTTCATTAAAAATGTAGGAATTATTTAAACTAAATAAGTAAAAATGAATAATTTAGTATTTGTGTTTACTTATCAAGCTAGGTCGTTCAATATCGATTGTTGTCTTCCTTCGATACAAGTCTTCGCAATTTAAATTAATCCGCCATTAATGTGCTTATATTTATGTTCTCTCTATAGGTGTAGTATAGGTTTTTCGACGTTTATGTTGATTTGGCAGTGCATTTGTATAAATGACAACTTGTGCCGTATATTCAAGGTTTCCTTGAGTAAGTTTTGGCAGTAAAAATTATTGTTACAAAGTAACATTGATTGTCACAAACGTAATCGATAATGATTGTCACAAACGTAATCAATTAACACATTAATGGCGGCCATGTGGCGGAAATGATCGTTAAGACCTATATTGAAGGAAGAATACAATCGATATTTAAAATCTTACTCATACAGTCAGGGCATAGCCATCTTAAGAATAGAAGGGAATGTATGAAACAATGCATAAGTGTAGCTTTATAATGATTCCGTAATAATCGAAAATATTCTTCAAAGACCAATGTTTTCCACCCTTCATTATGAAAATCGATGCCATCGACTGAAATCATAAAAACGACGGGCTGACTTTTCTGCGATATTCAATCCACACAGAAATACTTCGCGCTTTGCCCACATTTGAGCATCGCACAGCCCCGATCCCGATATTCGTCACTAGCTTTTGGCATCATGTGACATTTGCTTCTTGCATGGGGTTGATTTTCGGTTTTCTAGGGTTTCCTCCGCGTTGCTCCATCTTGAGGACGATGCCGGCTTTCATGCAGGATTCCTCAGGTCCAAATGACACGTCGAGTCAGGAGGCGCCGCATCATATTAATTCCTAGATCGTTCAACCCTAAGATTGTTTGACTGCAGTCCTCTATCCTTACCTATCTAATGCTGGGTCCTTTATTTCCTGGTAGCTCTTCCTAAGTAGTTTTCTCCTAATTTGGTCCATGAACTTATTCCTGGGTCTTCCTCTGGGGGCTTTTCCCTCCATTTAACCTTCAATTTCGTTCTTTACAAACCCATTGTGCCTCAGAGTGTGTTCAATCTATCTGGTTCTTCTTTTCTCTATCGTGTTCCTTATGGTCCTTTCCTCTTGTACTCTTCTATATACTTCGTCATTTCTTATTTTGTCCTTCCATTTTATCTCTAGCATCCTCCTCCAGTAACAGGTTTCGAAGGCTTCTACTCTGTTCTGGTAGGCTTTTCCAATGGTCCAAACTTCCGATCCATGAAGTGCCACTCTCCACTTGAATGTTTTCTCAAGTTGTTTCCTAGTTTGCAGACCTATCCTCTTTGAGCACAGCCGTTATCTTTTTACCATGGACGCTTTCTTAACTTGGGCTATTCATCGCTTGATGGCCGTTGCACTTCTTCCGTTTAATGTGATGGTACTCCCGAGATAGTTGAAGGAATCCACTTGCTATAATTTCTCTTCTCAGTGTGACTTCCAAATTCAGATTTTCTACTCCACAACTAGGATTTTAGTATTCGTCTCACTTATTTTCACGTTGTATTCTTGAAGGACTTGGTCCATTGCGTTTAGTGACCTATGAAGATCATCGCGATTTCCATCTGTGAGTGCGCCGCATTATATAGCGTGGTTTACATGATACGGCGCCTCCTGACCCGTAGTGTCACTTGGTCCTGAGGAAGCCTGCAGGATAGCCAGCGGAATATTGTCCTCAATATGGAACAACATGACAACCCCGGAAAACCGAAGAACCAACGCCCCGTGGAAGCCTCAATCAGAACTTACTTCTAGCATATTATGCAACCTACACATACATGGTAGGCAAGCGGACAAGCGGCTGTTTCAGGATGATTACACATATGTTCTGCTGCATCTCCGCGAGGCACGACAAGGTACTGTAGTGGTAGTGTTGTGTAGTGGCCGCGAGGAACTGTAGTGGCAGACAGTGGCTCGCGTGACGCCAGAAGTACCGGAATTAGCGGCTTACTTATTAGTACCAAGGAGAGTAAATTTGACACCTTAGAAATACTTTGTTTTGTGAAAGAAATTTGACATTGATGATTGATTTAATGTGCTACGTATTTCGAAATTATCTTCAACTAATTATTGTACATTATTTTGCGAGAATAAAGGTTTATATGAACGAACTATAATTTTCCACTTTGACATATAGGATGTAACACATGAGGTCCCATTTTCAAGTACTCATGCGAATCTGGGTCTAACTGATCTTTGTGTGGCGATTCATCCTTGGGTATTAACGTTAGGATGCCAAACTGTCTGTAATATTTCAACGAAACTCAATACAATTACATTCTATAGAGACAAAACTCAAATAAAACAGGGGAGAGAGTGAGAGAGCCTGGGATCAGGTAGGAGATGATATACATTAGAAACTGACGGTGCTTCGAGGTTCTTATTTTTACATTATATTCTATAATTACTGCGGACACGATAATCTTTATTTTAAAAAATCAAGAAAAAAATACAAACACTTTTAATTACACACGTAATTTTTGATGTGATCTAGATGCTATAATTTCGTCATGTTTTTACATTAGATCTCTCAAGAGTGCATACATGTATCATTTCCAAGGTAAAAAGACTGATATTTGTTGTCAAAAATGTCGGAAAGTAGTTCGGTAAGGAGACAACATTTTGGTATTTTTGTGAAGATGAAACATTTTCATTTAATATGAGACCAAATTCATAAATTTGTCGGAGAAATGATATTTTGCAGCCTTCATTAAAGTCAACCAACTACTTACAGCCAAAGCAATACGCCGACGCAAACATTTGCTAAATGTTTTATTTGAAGTGTTGTGCTATATGCAGCTGAAACATGGAAAGTCAGGAGGAAAGAGGAGAAATATCTAGAGGATTTTGAAATGTGGCTATAAAGAAGAATGGAAAGATTAAAATGGACATATAAAGCGAGCAAAGAGGAAGTGCTGGCAAGGGTGAATGAGAAAAAAGTAGTTGAAGATCAGTAAGAAAGAGAAAGGCGAACTGGATCGGGCACGTCCCACAGTGGTCCCAGTATATGGAAAAATGGGACATGGTAAGAAAAATAAAGTATTCAGGTAAATCTTTTTTGCTGTACATTTGGAAAGAGCAAGTGATTACGCATCAGAATTTGCATATCCTGAACCGGTATTACGCACCTTTACTGTTGGAGGTAATATAAGAGAACGCTCAGGTAAGGTATGCATTCTGTTAATAATCGAAAGTCAAATGCGCGTTAACTTCGGAGTCGCTTACATAGAAGACTGTTACATCGATTGTAATTCAAAGAACTAGATTTATCTCCGGAAAGTGTGTACTATTTATATTTTTAAGTAAAAATTTATTGTTGAGTTGTCATTATATGCGATTTCAAATTGAAAATCATGAAAATTAGAGAACTTTAATCCGCGAAATATAATTAAAGTTAGTGAAAAGTTCACTCATTCCATGAGATTCCATTATTGGAAAGTATTTATTCATCTATTGGAAAGTGTAACTAACATCACCAAGTATACAAAAAACTCATAAGTGTCTGACGACATTTGCCCATATTAATTTTATTTGTGAAATTTAATTAATTAATTTGGTCCTATTTGCACTAAATAAAATCTATTCGCACAAATATTGGAAAGATGCAAATCGCAAGTTTTCACATTTAATGGAAAAATTGTTTGTGCATCATATTTGTATTAAGCGACCCCGAAAACCCATGCACACAAAATTTCATCTTGACCTGAGAAAATATTTTCATGTCCCAGAAATACATGGGCCGAGGACCACTGTGCGTCCTGTGGAAAGGTTGACTGCTGAAAGGAATATTAGAAGGAAAGATCGAGAGAAAGAGAGGGAGAGGAAGACGGAGAAATAATATATAGACAGATATTATAAATGGAAGGAGTTACGAAGAGCTGAGGGAGGCAGCACAGGATAGACGAGCATGGAGGGAGCAGTTCAACTGAAACCCGTCAGAGGACAGATTCACCTTAGAAGAAGACCGTAAAAGGGGCAATATAGCTTTTTTAGCAGAATCTCAAACCCCAAGCTAACTAAATGGATCTTCATCCGTGTTATTGATGGATGAATACTTAAATTTTCGTCCATCTAGACATGATTATAAAAACTACACTTTCGTTTCCCGACTTAACGTACAATCCATTCGAAAGCGTAAAATTCGAAAATGGATGCGGTTTTCAAATAAGTAAAAGCGGAGTTCCTTTGTTGCTTACTTACTTACTTTTCTAACTTACTTTTCAATATCATCAGTAGAGACGAAAAAGTTTAATTTAATGGCAAGCACTTATCGTGAACATGGAGTGTACTTAACGAAAATACCGTTCATTTCGACATTACTTATTTTCCCGTTGTTTTCAACTTAAGTTGAAACGACTTGAGGAAAAAAAGTAGATACTTAAACCGAGGAATGGGCGAAACCATCAAAATTTGCATAAGGGGCAGCTGGCAGGCGTGATACTTTTACTGCATATCTTGAAACGATGCGCATATGCATTAAGCAATCCAGTGCTTATTAAAAAACTTTCAAAATGAAAAATGCTGGACTCAAAATCCGATGCGGAGAGGACTTATTCTGTATGCCATTCCTTTTCATTTAGACTCTCATATTCTGGGGTTAAAAAACTTTCCCGTCCCAACGACGAAAGGGCGACCTTGGTTACGACAACGCTTCCCACCCTTAGACTCGTCCTCCCCCCCATTCTCCCCGCCCACCCCTCGAAAAAACAAAACAATAATAAAGCTCCCCATTCACCCTCCCATTTTCAACAGGCTGAATCCACACGCACACTCTTCTTCTTTTGTTTTTTCTTATTATTTTTCTTCCGGAACGTTTCCGTAATACAATTCTTCGTCGTACCCTCTTTAAGTTCTCCCTCCATCTCTTCTCTCTCTCTCTCTCTCCCTTCCATGGATTCATTTCCCGACATCAGGACATCTTCCTCTTTCTCCCGGAATTCCCGAAATATTTCCGCTTTAATAATGCAAACGAAATGTTTCCATGCCCCCCTCCACCCACATACCACTGCTCTCGATCGAGACGGATGCGGATGAAAGGAAAAGGGGATTCGAGAACGCCGTCCCCAAAAGCCGTGTTCCCCAATCTTTCCCTCTCCATCTATCTCTTTTTCTCATTCCCGCTTTCATCTTCATGTTTATCCCTTCTCCCCTCTCTTCCTCTCTCTCGTCTTCCGGGTCGATTTCGTGACAAGACCTCTCGGTTGGCAAACTCCTGGAGGTAATGCGGACCGAAAATTCTCTCCCTCGCATAGAAGGCTTTACCTCGGTAACAGTATCCACAAAAGTCATGAAAGATCTTAGGGTTTCCCGGCGGATCTGCCCGATAAATGTTTCTCGGGTGTTGCACCGGGACCTTTGAACCCTCTCACCCGGTGCAACACAGAAACATTTATCCATCCATAAAAGTCGTTTGCAAGTAGCTTATTGACGTATGTGCACGCAGTTCTACGGCGGTGGGGCTCTATTGGAGTAGCAATCTGTACATAATCGACCTCGACTCTCACCTCCTCGGTAAATAGTTTGGCCTCTATTTGACCAAGAAATATCATGGTAACGGTATGATAATTATAATTTTATATACATATATATTTTATAAAACTTCGTCACAGGGTGACACTAAACATAAAACATACAAAAAGCAAACTCACGAGTTTAAATATTTCGGTGGGTCGCCCGCACCTTCTATCACTGATTCTATCCTTGATTCTATCACTGATGAAGGTGCGGGCGACCCACCGAAATATTTAAACTCGTGAGTTTGCTTTTTATATGTTTTATGTTTAGTGTCACCCTGTGACGAAGTTTTATATTGTTTGCCACGTTCGTGGAATCTATATATATATATATCGTTCACTCATTCACTCAGACCGCACAGCGGCAAATACTCACATAAATATTTATACAGAAAGGTAGAAATAAAGTGGATAGGAACACATAAAATGAACGAACACAGTGGTGTATATATATATATATATATATATTTTTTTTTTTACGAAAAACTTTTCTTTTTCATAAAAAATGTTTTATTCCATCATGAAAACAGTAATTTTGTATTTGAATGGATGTAAACAAAATAATATCACCGGTTGCATTAGAGATTCAATTTAAGTAAACGAGATATAAAAACACAGCAATAATGCCCCAAACAGTTAGAAATATTACAGAGAAGCATTGAATAAATTAGATTATAAGATATTTATAAACTATTAGAGGAGAAATCAATATACGAGGGGTGTTCAAATGAAAAGGTACGAAACGTCGTAACAACCAAACCGATTAAAATTTGAATATGCCGCTTTGGGAAAACGTAGTGAGACATCTAGGGACGCGAATGTAGTGTCCGGCATGGATGTGCGAATGTGACGGACACCCGCATGCGGGAGAGAAGCAGGCACTTGTGCATTCCATCCAATTGACGAGGTGACACAGCGTGGACAATTGTGCACGACAGTTTGGGTTACCGGAAGGTGTGCGAGCAAGGGGTTCTGAAGAAGCTCAGCGAACCGCAAAAGGAACTGCATATGGGGCTATCACTACAACACCTGTTCCGGTATCATGAAGCTTTCCTGGAGCGGATCGTCTCCGGAGAAGAGAGCTGGTCCGATCACTTCGAGCCAGAGACAAAGCGGGACAGCATGCAATGGAAGCATGCGTCGTCACCTCCCCTTAAAAAATTTCAAAGCTGTGACCTCAGCAGGCAAGGTGATGTTCACCGTCTTTTTCGATGTCCGAGGTCCGATACCTATCGAATTCCTCGAGCACGGAAAAACCATTCACAGTGACGTGTACTGTGAGACACTCCATGGCATGACACAAGTCCATCAAGAGCTAACGGCCTGTGCTGCTCACGGAGGGAGTGATTCTACTCCACGATAACGCGCGTCCACACGTCTCCAGGGTCACATGCAGTTTACTGACCAAGTTCAAGTGGGAGCAGGTTGAGCATCCATCATAGAGCCCGGAAATGTCACCCTGTGACTTCCATCTGTTTGGTCCGTTTGTTCGGACGACGAACTAAGGGACACAGTGGAGGACTGGCTCTTGTCACAGCCACAGGAATTCTAGGAACAGGGAATCCTTCAGCTTATGAAACAGTGGGATAGTTGTGCTCAGGCCTCTGGTGATTACTTTGGAATAAAGACTTCAGTTATACCCACTGTGTCGTTTCGTACCTTTTCATTTGAACACCCTATATAATTTGAGATATTATTGCATAGTCGTATCATTATATATATGGACGTATGAAAATAATTATTTGTAAGAGAGAAAGTATGAAAAATAATTTATTCTGTCTTATGGTTAAGCGGATTACCTTTAAATTCCTCTCATTTGGTAAACAATCGGTCTCCTTTATTATTCTTTCAACGATCTAAAAACAGAAGCAAAACTTATAATATTACATTAAATCCGGTGAAATCCTGATAATAATTATTCAAGAATGAGTCAAATTGTCATTCCAATGATGAATTCCTTTCATTATTTTTTCTGAGAACACCCGGAAGTTATAAGCCAAACAATCCCACACAAGAAATTTTACTCATGGCCACTTTCGCCGCTTCAATAGAAGTCAACTTCCTTAAATAACCCGCGATTTGAGGCGGTTTGAGGCCGTGTCAATCTCGGATATAATCAATATCAAGTATTCAATCTTAATTTGTTTTAGGCGAGCTAAAGAGGGAGAGATTTGGCATGAAAAGTTTTCTCAAAATAATGCTATGAAAAAATATTTTCATGAAAGAGTATAAAAGCGCTTCATAAAGCAGAAAGAAAGTGCTGAATAAAGAGATAAACATTCACCAGCTTCGTAGAAACGTAAGGCCATTTTGAATGGTTTACCGGTACGTCATAGCAAAAACTAGCGCTGATCGTAAGGCTAGAGTTAATGAGAAGCGAAATAATAGGAAAATTAATTCTTTTTCAGGGGGAATCGATAAGTTAAGGTGTGGACAGACAATTCCGAAGTAAAGGCTGGAAAGCAATAAATATGACAGAGTTTCAGGCGTAACCTTGTGGAAATATTCTATATCTATGATGGTCCTTGATAATGACATAAAGGTCCCTGATAATGGCATAAAGTGTCAAAAACATGGTCGGTATTCATTAAAAACAGTGAGGAAATTACCATTTTAATGCTATTCTTACAATCACGGAAGCAAGCTATATTTTGCAAGAATCTCCGGAATCCTCGTTTTTAGCTCCACAGAAAAGCAATGAATAATCTCAAGTGGTAAGTCGTTATGCATGTCATGGCTAGGCAAGACGAGGGAAGCTTCCGGGTAATTTATTTCACAAACAGTGCAGCGAGAAAGTCCCTAAAAATGGTGTTAAAAGTGTTCTAGTTTACGTACGAATGATAGCATTTGATTCAAAGAAGTTATTCAGACTCATCACGGCGTAAAAGAATTGTGAATTCACAGCTTCAAATAGCTAAAATTATAAAGATTAAAAAAAGGATATCCTTTTACCACCATACAAATTGACACATTTGATTTGTTTACCTGTCCTCATTAAACCATGATGCGTAAAAGGAAACAAGTACCGTAAATTTTGATGGTTAGCGGTGTGTAGGTGGCATAAAGACACGAAAATTTCGAAAGAGGAAAGGATTAGCAGACTAACGGAAAAGAAAGGTAGACGACGGCCGTTGTTCCACGCACTAGACATTTGTTGGCATAAACAGACAGTGTTTAAACTACCACTTAGAGTTTCCTTTCCACTTGGTTACATTAACTTTGTCTTCATTTGAATTCAGTTATCACTACAGTATCGCCAAACCTCAGTTGTTGTCCCCGCCTGGTTGATAATATCACCTGGACACCGAGGAAGCATTTTTCCTTGCGCAAAAAACTATTTTAGGGTATCCGTTAAGAAAACAGAAATACAAGAGGACAAATATTCCATTTCTGAAATGCCCAAGTGCAGTTAGAGGGGTGAATACGGTACATGAAAGTTTAATGTTTATTAGATGTTTTCGACGTTTTATTCACCTTTTTTCTATGGATGCCATGGACTTATCAAAGAAAATAAAGCTTGGTAAACCAGGCAATACCTTGTAGAAGTAAAATATCGATAAATTCACAACCAAATGAAAGATACTTAATAATTTCCACACAGTTATAGTAAAATAACCTAGGTTCCCACTAACTTATGATATCACCGAGGTATATAGGTTCATTTTGACGAGCTTATACACGTCTAAGCGCAATGTACCACATTTAAACATATAAGAGGTCACAAAAATGAGCCTTTGCACCTAGGAAATGGCATATGTTTGTCAAAACCTAGGTTGGTGTAACAAATTCTGGAAATTGATACATTATATTTCATTTTGTGATACTGTTGTTAGTAAAGAAAGGCGATCGCTACCCAAAAGATGCAAGGAAGACTTTATGGTTTTAAGAAGTGGTAAACGCTTTACTATGAAAAAATCTAACTAGTACAGAGTGTTAGTAACGCATTTTACAAAGCGAGTGAAGAAGAGTGTAGAAGGACCTTGGGATCGGAACTATTGGGGTGAAGTTGAGATAGAAGCTAATAAGTACGAGTTTTTAACGTAAAACAGTGACGTATCATTTTCATCTCACATCACGGGATGAAGGTGGTAATAATTCTACTATTTTTTCCGAGGTGAGAGTGGTTTGATTGCTATAATACAAGCTTGAGACGTTAACTCGATAAATTGAGTTTCTTTAGTAAAATTTTACAGAAGAAAAAAAGATAAGTGAGAACGAGAGACCTAAAAACCTCAAAAAGACTGTACCGGTTTCACTTTGGTTTACTGTAAAGATTTTTTCTCATTGAAGAAAAAGGGTTTTTGCGGAATTTTTAAAACCTACGGATGAAAAGTAACATTATCACAGCATTTATTAATCCTTAGCTAAGACCTTGAGAATCACAGATTTAGTCAAGTAAAAGATACTAATGTTGAATTACCCTAGGAATAACACAGTAAGTATTTGAACACAGAATTAATGCTCCCGTTTTTGAAGAAAAAGAATGCACAAACTCTCGAGAAATAATGAAGAGGTTTATATTCACGTAGCCATGTTATAAATAATGAGTGAATTTGATTCTACAGGAAAACACTCTCCCAAAATTACCTCAAGGGGGCATGTCAGAGCCGTATTTTTACGTGTAGGTAATTAAGGACCACGACTGAAGAGAAACCTATCGGTAAAATAAAATTATAGGGGATTCCGGCTGCATAAGTTTAATCGACGTGATATAATACTATAAATAAATCACATAAATTAAATAATACACAATTTGTTATAAGAGGGTGAAAATTATAAATGAAATCATTAAAATTTTAACTTATTACTGCTCATGATTCTTTGGCGCCGTCGGAAATATATAGTACGATTTATCGAAGGCTGATTATTTTTGATTACTTAAAAATTTTCAAGTAAACCAAGTCGAAAGGTGACAGATCGTATTTAAAATCTAGGAGCACAAGGCAAACACTGAGAATACACTTCCCAAAAACGTTCGCCAGAAACAGCAAAGAAAACGAAGAGAGGGCTGTTTTTGAAAAAGTGGCGAAGTTTCTCATAATGACGAAAAAATTAGAAAAAACAAGGGAAGGAATAAAAACTGGAACAAAAAAAAGATTACTGAGAAAGGGGATCAGTTTCAAAACTCACCAGATAGCCACACAACATATCTAAGAGATTTTATCCACGGTGGCTTTGGTCATAGAAACGGACTCTTCTTTTGATTAAAAATTGACACAGGGAGTTTGAATGTGTCCGATGAAAAACGGATTACGCGAAGTAATATAAAGGGAAAAGAGAGGGCGGGACGGGAGTTCCAAGTTTTTGACAAAAAAATCCAAAGGGTCGCCTACAGGGTCGGCCACCTCCCGTTTCAAATATCCGTCACCGCCACTCCCGATCCCCTCGGCAGAGAAAAGAACTTATGCCTCATGCGGAAAGGATACCCAGGGTCTTTCGAGGAAATCCTGCAGTCAGTAAGCCTCGGGCAGAGCACAACATTGGGATACGAAAAATGATAACACATTCTAAGAATTCCAATTCTCTACTATATATAAGAATATAAGAATAAATTATTTCTCAACAGTTTTGGTACAATGTTGTGTACAAATATCAATAAGTTTTAGGCAGCCTCAAAGGTCATAGGCCTGCATTCCATAAATGAAATCCTATGCTGGCATTAAATATAAATATTTTCAAAAGCATATATAATAATCAACAAAAGACGATTTCATTTGAGCCCAATTGTGACCAAGTAAAGCAGAGACGATAGTAATAATTATTCTAGCTTACATTTTACAAATTATTACAAGTTATAACATAGGGTACCTGTACATACATTACAGATCGAGTATAAAACATCAATATTGTTATATGCCAATATCCATTCCTCTGAACATTTCAAAAATATAATATCATTTTTTTAACCTTTTAATTGATTCAGATAAGAAGTTAAGAACTTTGAAATAATAATAACATCTATCGAAATCATTCAAAATACTAAATAAAAAAAATCTTTCAAACACATAGTTTAAAAAAATAACAAATGCACCTGCATGAGCATTTCAGGCCCTCCGTTCAAAAAATTTTTAATAAATATACCAGAGGCCAAAAAATGATGAAACATTAAAATATACCATCACTATTAAAAATAGTCAAAAGAAAAAACCAAACGAAAATTCAGAATCACCAAGTAAAACTCTAATAAAAAAATCAGGAGATGATGATATTCCGAAATACGATGATACCGATGATACGTTGATGAAATTCCGGGTTTTTCACAATCCTGCAAAGCAGAAAAACGAAAGGACCTGGGATGCTGACGCCATTGCTGTCTTTCGTGCACGAAAGTTAATTAAATAAGAGAGGTATAAAGTTTAGAATTTCGCTGTTCATTAGTACTATTGTAAAAATCATAAATGCACTCTCGATGCACCGCGAAGATAAGGTACGATAAGTTTACAATAAGGTACGGGAGCGAAACATAGAGGGGTGGTTGAGAGAGGGGAGTGGCATCCATCAGTCTACGAAAGACCGACCAAACACGTAAGGAATGAAAGAAGAACAGCATTAAGCTACTCTTAGTTATTTTTCAAAAGTTAATCGTTAAAAGAACTATTGTAGGTGGTCTGAGTAGAGATGTAAAGAAAAGGCATGCTCCATATAAGAGATCGTAAATGAAAAGATGAATTTGAAATTAGATTTTGCACATGCATTTATAAAAACAAGAGCAAAAATATAGTGATTCTAAGTTTATAGAGGGGTTAGGTTGGTAGCCGCTAGAGACTCAGAAGCTGCACGCTAGACTTAGTTTGCTTGAGACATTCAAAACTGGAGTGTTTCAAAGCCACACAAAGAATATAATTTTGACACCACCCTACATTTATAGACCCGACAGAAGCGATAAAATAAGAGAGATAGATTGCCAAACAGATAGGTTGAAAATTTAATTCTTTCCATGTACAATAAGTAACCACAATAAAAATTGAGTTCCACTCAGCACACATCCACAAAACACTTCACCAATTCACCTTCCAATTTTTTTTTTTACACAGAGGGTGTTGGGATGGCGTCTCAACACCCTCTGCCACACGCACATGCGGTGGCTTACAGGGTAGTATGTATATGTAAATGACCAAGCTTTTGATGACCACGAGGATCCTTTAACCCTCTCTCCATTCCTTTACCAGTCTACAAGCAGGTAGCCTTTGGTAACCTGGAGCTGGGGGTGCAAAATGCTTCAGTATTCGGTCGCCTCCCCAACTAACATAGGAAACTTCCTTTCTGATTATCCCTTCTCCTCTCCATTTCAAGTATTATCCCAGCCCCCCCATTCCCAGACCCTCACAGTGTATCCTCCACTTTCTTCCTCTTCCTGCTTCCTCAATCTAATCTCCCAGGAAACCTCAATATCAATGTCCCTTTCACGGATTCTGTTTTTCCTCCTGAAGGACGGCGGACCACTCCATCTTCTCCGTTTACCGCTTACTTTCATCCAATTTCCCACTCTCGCTTCATTCTCCCATTGTATTTTCTCTCCGCAAAGGTCTTGTCCTTTCCGTGTCCCTGATTATTTCGTCCTCATTTCAGAATTCTGGGGATAGCTTCGTATTTTCTTCAGAACAGGTCATTGCGAGGTAGGAAAGTTACACAGCGGAGGAAATAATACGTTTGAATATTCGCCTCGTCCAGTGTATGTTTCACAAAAAGCTGGTACAGTCGAGGTCACACTTAAATGAAGAAACACACTACTGTAAATGATACCCCAGCAGTTACACAAGGTTTTCTCCAATGAATACTAAAGGAAAGACCAAATATAATAGTTTTTTTCAGCAGGGGATTCCACATTCTCTCCATGTTACCAGAAATTTATTTGACTTTGGGCTGATGGCAAAATGTCAAAATACATGAGCCTCGGTTGTACATGATACTCTTACATATTACAGTGAAACCAGCCAAAACAGAAGCCTTAACTGGTGACTCAACTACCCTTTGAGAATCGGACCTAAAAACGTTTTGCCATTGCTTCAAGAGGAAGGCAACAGCCTAGCTACCGACGAGAAAGAATATGCAGAATAATGAAAACCTTTCTAAATTGCATTATGGCCACGGGTATTTTTAGCCTCCAAGAATCAGACTGTTTAAAGTAAAAGTGTAGTAGATTAAGATCAGAGAAAAGTAGTTTAAAATGAAGAAGGCATTAGTTTTTTGCCCGTAATCGAACGTTGCTCGTAGTTTCATCTTCAGGAGTAAATGTAACACAGTTCACCTCCTGCGAAAGTCATCACAAAAATGGCATAGGTACCTACACTGATAATGGAGAAACATAAAATCTCCAGATACAGTAAAATATCTCGGACTAACTTCAACTTATGATGTATCGTTGGTAAAACAAATGCAAAACATACGTGGCACAACAATAAAGAAACTAGAATTTGCCAAGAGTATAATAGGAAGGTCTTCGGATGAAAAAGTGAAAGTGAGATGCTCCGTTCCTCTGGTTAGGCAACACCATGAATACGCCGCGACTATTTGGGACCCTGGTCATAAAGATTTAGCAAAAGATAAGCAGCATGCTTCGTTAAAAATTGCTACGAGCAAATATATAGTGTTTCACGACTTTTAGAGAGATTAAGGTGGGAGCCCCTAAAGACTAGGAGGTTACACGTTAGGCTTAGCTTGCTTGAGAAATTCAGAACTGATGTGTTTCAAAGCGACGCAGAGAATAATGTCAAGACGCCTCACTACATCTCTAGGACTGACATAAGAGATAAAAGAAGAGAGATGCATTTATGAACAGATACATATAAAAACTCGTTCTTTCCGCACACAATAAGCGACCACAATAAAAACTGAACTCCACTAAATTCACTCCCATAATACACTTCACCATTTCACCTGCCATAACCTCAACTCTCACATCTTTACAGGGTTAGTGCCCCAACACCCCCACCATACGCCCATGCGCCGGCTCGCAGGGTGTATATAGATGTAGATGTAGAAGAGAAATGGCCAAATATCTATGATAAAGTCTATCGGTAGGCGTGAAAGCGGTCGGGAATAAGTTAAGCTTAGATAATCCCATATCTTCAGTTATTCTAGAGCCGATAATGTGAAGTGTGAGAAGTTCACCAGGACAATTATAATCCCCGAAATGGTGTGTATTTTACAGCTGAAAAAAATCATTCGACTGGACTGGGAATCGAACTCAGATCCCTCAATTCCGCACCGAGTGCTCCAAAGAATTAAACTACCCAGGCGTCCTCTTCCACTGTGAATCTCATGGGGGCTTTGAGGAGCAAGTTCACAGTGGAAGAGGATGCCTGGGTAGCTTAATTTGTTAGAGCACTCGGTGCGGAATTGAGGGATCTGGGTTCGACTCCCAGTCCAGTAGAATGATTTTTTCCCCTGTCATTTTCACAAAGTTGAGTAAACACTAGCAAGTGACTCCGTAAAAGTCACAGCTCGGCTAATTCCGTTATTCTTTGAAAAAATAATACAATTTCCGAATTTAAGCCACTTAGTTAAAGGGAACATTAAAGCTAAGTAATTATTTTATGGTAGGGCAGGAATAAGAGCAAGCGGAATGGCTAGGAGGCAGTGCGTGATAAATGATTGGGAAACTAGGAAGACAAAAGAAAGAACTTATTGAAATTTTCTTGTCAGGAGCGATTACACGCTGATAGTGCAAACTCATCCGTATAGCTCATATGCGTGATCATCAGGTATGGTGAGCCTGATAATGGCTCTGTATATATCTGAAAACGATTTTAAAGAATAATGAACCAAATCAAAGGTAGGAAACGCATTTAATTCTCCTCTTGTAGAGACGACGTTCTTCCCCGATGTCCTGATTGAAACACCTCATTTAAAGCGTAGCCGTTTGGAAGGCGAAAGAAATTGAGTAAAATAGGGAATAGCCACGAAAGGTAAAGAACACGGAAATACGCCCTGCGTGCCGCCTATCGGCCGTCCAACTTGTTTATAACCATTGCCTAGGTATTATTAACAGAAATTTTTTTATGCTCTAGCCTTGAAAAATTTCCATACAGGGAGGACATACCCATCACAGAAAAAAATATATCAACATTTACTATTTGAATCGGATTAGAAAGAAAACGAAGAACGTGCTCACTCATAAAAATTGAAAGTTTGACACCCCTGCGGCACGGTATACCAGGGTTTGATTGACTCAAAACTTTCTATTACTTATATATGCATCTGAATGAAGAAATTTAAGCTTAAAGATTCGTTAAATTTGAAAAAATGAAAATTCTGGACATTTTGGCCCACTCTACGTGGATGCAAGAATACTTCCGCTGTCAAGAGGTCATAGTGGTGATATATTAGTTTAACATGCTAACGGCAAGGGTCATTTCGCTTTCACTGTGTAATACGTGCGCACATACACGGAAAATAAAGCATTTAGAAGAATGCGAAGTTCAACCCTATGGATACGAGTCGCGCTAGTACATTTATTAACTTCGGAAACTAAATGAAGAAACTGAAATTTCTATCGTGGAGGGCCGTTGCCCGTAACGCTCTCTTAAAGAATAAATAATCCAGCATAAGACCTACAGTATGCCAGCTAGTATATGAGATCAAGGACAGAATCTGAACTGATCAGAGCCTTTTTGGAAGGTTTCACTCGATTACTGGTCCTATACTCGCGAGGAAGAGGAATTTCTATTCTCATCACTGCGCAAGTCCACTAATTCATTGGTCGTTAAATCTTAAGATTATTAAACAGCAACCCTCCATCATACAATACAATTATTGACTACTCAAGACTTACATAGTGGTCATATGTTAGTTCGAATTAACTTAACTAGCTAGTTAGGGTTAAGGTTAAGGGAACTAGCTAGTTAACAGAAAATTTCCGGAAAGTCTATTGCTAATTCCCTTAACCCCTGGTATTTATTCTTACGTAATTTCCCTGGCCTATCTATTTATCCCTTGGCCTTCCTCAACGGAAATTTGCCATAAATTCACTTCAATTATATCCTTTACAAACCCAACGTGCTCCAGGGTTTGCCCAATCTAATTTGTTCTTCTTTTCTGTATAATATTCTGCAAATTTCATCATTTCTTTCTTTATGCGTCCATTTGATCTTCAGCATCCGCCTCAAACACTAAGTATCGAATGCTTCTAATCTTTTCTTGTCTGCTTTCACAATGCTCTATGCTTCCAATATCTAGATTGCCAAACTGCACATGGGAGATTCTCACATACTGTCTCCCCGTTCGTAATCTTCTCCCCTTTGAACGTAGTAGTTACCTTTTAATGATGAAGATTTTCTTAGCTTGTGCTATTCCTCGCTTGGTTTTCGAAGAACTTCTTCCTTCAACTACAAATTTACTTGTCTACTATAATCGCAAAGTAAACAATGAAGCAAGTTGGCCAAAGAAGACGACCAAAGCAACCGTCGGGATATTTTCATTCAACTTCATGGCCAGAAAATTTCTGGAAACTGCAGGGAGGTGTATGTGAGGCTGTTTACAAAAAGTGAAGATCCCATACAAAAGCTCATGCGATTGGTAGGCGACGTGGTTCTATTGGGAGCGAGTAGCATACTAGAACCGAATCAATTATAAAATCACGTTGCTCGACACGAGTGATGGCAGTGTAGCTCGTCAGTCAGTATGCTGGTTCAAAACCGTACGAAGGG
Organism: Ceriagrion tenellum; assembly: GCA_963169105.1. NCBI lineage: Eukaryota > Metazoa > Arthropoda > Insecta > Odonata > Coenagrionidae > Ceriagrion > Ceriagrion tenellum. The sequence goes on from OY720635.1 coordinate 63,449,183, forward strand.
AAAGCTATCATAAAGGCGTGAATCTTCAAAATTGAGCTGGGTCATGTACCGTGTGAAATAGGCTTGATCTAAGTCAATGGGAAAAACACCTACATCTACATACTACCCCTCGATCCGCCGCTTGGGCGTGTGGCAGGGAGTGGTAGGTCACCAGCCGTGTAAAGATGTAAAAGTTTTGGAGGTGAAATGGTGACGTGTCCAGTGAGAGTGTATTTGGAGGAGCTCAGTTTTTATTGTGGTCACTTATTGTGCGGGGAAAGAACGAGTTTTTGTACCTATCTGTTCGGCAGAGTATCTCTCTTATTTTATCGCAACTTTCAGACCTAGAATGCCAGATGTAGTAAGGCGTCATGATAATATTCTCTGTGTCGCTCAGAAAAAATCCAAGGCAAAAGATTTAATGCTCAGCAAAGCGTCTTTCGGATGAATCTCTTAAAATAGAGACGCTCGCAGAACAAACGGACACTGGAGGTCGAGGGTATTATAATTCGATGAAGAAAGACGAAGTTTTCAATATTATATATACATACTACGATATATCAGACCATGAGAATTAAATGATGGAAATAGATTGTGGAACAGAAAGGTTTAAAATGTCCTATTTTCCGCGATCGATAAGAAACCATAATGGCTGCGTTAAGACTTTGAATTAGGTTAGTTGACAGGCAGTGTAGCTGATTAATTCATACGCACCCCAATGCATGTTTCTAAATCTGCCGAGTAAAGCTAACACCATGTTTTGCATATTCCCTGCAGGACTCTTGGGTCACGTTTTCATATTTACATCCTTGATTAGATTAGTGGTTTCTGTAGCATTTGCAGCATACCGATAGTGTGGTGCTTGTTGGTGAAAGTAAATTTCTTCCATGTAGTTTATGTTGGTGATCAGTCACTCTCTGCCAAACACCCTTGTGGTGACTTGCAAGGTAATGAGTAGATGTAGGTGAAAGAAAGTTGGGACTGAAGGGAAGAAAAGAAAAGGAGGGGAAGATGTGGTAAAGGAGGTGGAAACTGCGGGAGAAGGATGAAAAATGGATGTGGATTATTTAAGAGGTAGTGAAACGATGGGGGCTATAAATCAAGAAAACATGCTGGATAAACAAGGAGGGTGGAGAAATAGGAAAGGGAATTCAGTGGGGATGACTGGGAAAAAATGTTCGTATGTGAGAAAAAACACGAGGGAATGAACGGGTAAGAATGAATATAACTTAGCACGAGGAGGAAGCCCTCAGAAGCCCACGACATTTCTTGGTTTTTGAGCGTTGTTGAATACTAACTGTGACAAAGAAAAGCAGCGTCAGAGGGAATTGAAATTGGAGAGATCATCGTAAAGTTTTGCCCTCCCAATCCTTATCTCGAAAACGAGGCTCATAAAATGGCACCAATTTTGCAATAACTCTTTTGCAATAAACGCCCGCTTGCATTGAAGCTTCAGCCAGATTAGGCAAAGGCTATTTCAATTCATGAGGTAGTACCGAACGGAAATGCGTTTGCTACGGTGCCCTGATGAAAAAAAGTTCTATCAAGTTCTCACTCTTATCCAGCCATACGCTCACGACCAATCAGGTTAAATTTTAGTAAACCAATTTGATCTCAAAATACCAGAGCAGGAGTCTGTCTAAGGCTTTGCACAATGACATTTCCCATGAAATCAGAAAGAAAACGATTTCATTAACATTACATTTTGCTTTACGTTGGATTTTGCGCACTAACTTCATTTTCTCATAATTAGCATAAAGAATATCTATTAAAACCATAAACGTGAATTATTTTTCTCTAAAATACTCCCATCTAACTTAAACAAAATTTCCAACATAGCTTTGCAAAAGGACATGAATTTCCCATGGAATCAGATAGAAAACTATGGTACATCGAAGTTTATTAGATGCTTTCGTCGTTCTAGTTACTGAATGTCACGGAATCATGAAAAGAAATGAAGTTTAACGTATCTGACGACACCTTGTGGAAATTAAGAGTTGGTAACATTATCACAAAGTGGAAGATACTTTTTAATTATTCTTCACATTTAATTATGTCGACTAAGGTTTCGACAAACTTATGTCATTATCAAATTATATGCGTTATCAACATATACATAGGTTAATTTTTGCGAGCTCAAAATATTCGAGCATAACTTTCCAAGTTTTAACATGTACTAGCTCGCAAAAATGAACCTTTGTACCTAGGTGATAGCATAAGTTTGTCGAAGCCAAGGTCAAAACAGTGAAACTGAGCGAAAATATACAAAATATCTTTCATTTTGTGATGATATAATCATCTAAGAAAACTTGGAAACAGATGACCTTGAGGAGTCGATTCAGCGGCCACCAAAAGAAAAATACAATGAAGATTGCAATAGTTTTGATAAGCGAAGCACAGTATGCTATGGAAAATCTGAAATACACGGAGGTTTAGTAAGGCATATTCCTAGCGGACATAGTCTGTGGAAATCCGAGTATGAAAACTTAAAGGGTGAAGTTGAAATAGAAGCCAGTGTCAACGGTTTTTTCACGAAAAACGCTGGTGTACCATAGTAAAAATTCAACTCTTTTTTCTGAGTACATAGAGGTCGAATTGCAAAAATTTAACTTTAATACGATTAGTTTATAGTATACAAGATAGTACAAGAATTGACTTCGTGGAATTTAGACATAGTATTAAAAAGTTATAATTATAATACAAATAGTTTATAGATAAAGTTTCCTGCGTAAAAAGTTCATAAAATAAAAAAAAGAAAGGTGAATACAATGGACCTTTAAAGGTAAAAAATGTACCGGTTTCACATCGTTTTACGGTAATTTCTTTTGTGGTTTTGAAAGAATCATAGTTTTACCAGCCCGTTTCGTCAACCAAAAGTGACCCGTTAGGAAACTTTAAAATTGTGGCATTCGTTTTTCCATGGAAGGAGTAAACCTCCCACTCAGTGAATGTTTACTGTAAACTAAGTTATGGTGGATGATGATTAGTCAATTTGGCTACGAGTGAGGTATACCGTCCTACATGCTAACGTTTTCTTGTCCAAAATAATACATTTATCATCGAGTAGTTTTTTTAAGAGGCACATTCTGAGACACAATGGAAGAAGCAAATAAAGTGTTTCCCTCAAATTAATTTCTCCGGCAGTCTTCTCCCAGGTATTTGTGTTTTTTTTTTATTCGGCAGAACGGCAGGGGTAAATATTAGACCAGCTTCCCACCTCTTGCAAGGGGTCCCATTTTTTTCTCCCTGACTCAGAGAATGGTTCGCCTCAGTCTCTCTCTCTCAGTAATTCTCTCGGAGACAAAAGGAGTTTGAGGAGCAAGGCAGGAAATCCACGGAAACCCCAGCAGGTCTTTACTCCTCTGTCCTCCCGCCTCTTCCTGGCGCTCGCTGACGTTGGACTTGCACGTGTCGGCCGGCAGTACGGGGTGAAACGCCGTTCCGGGTTGTTGATTACGAATTCCGGTTGCCTGGGCGATACAAAAGGGGGTAGTGAAAGAGGGATAGGGGTGCCCACAGACAATGGATGGGAAAGAGAAAAAAGGCGAGGATTGGAGACTAAAGGAAACTGCTCTCGTTGGGAGAAGTAGGCTAAAGCGAGCATGAAGCGGAGATGGACGCGTATGGTTGAATGGATAGATAAGTCTCTACGTTCACCAATCGATCTCCGATCGATTTTTAATCAGACCGGTCTGAAGGCTGGTTTACACATGGATGTTGACTCCTACGGAAGAGCGATATCTCGAATCGTATCGCCACTTGCAGCGCAACGTTCTGATTACTCATAACTCCCGGCTTTCTCCAAACAAATGGATGACGGAAGTAAACAACCAATATAGAAATTAAGAAAATCACCGAAATTTGACAATAATGGCGTTTATATACAGCTGTTTGAGCCCCATAGACATTCGTGGATTTGATAAATTTGTATGAATTACATTAATTGTGCAGTATTCCATCCTATCAAGTATGAGAATTAAGACAATGATTATAATTATGAAATAAGAGGTAAGTCATAAAACTGACCTTAGAGGTTCTTTGGCATTTACAATATTTTCACGTACAAATAAAGATTTTTGCGCGCAGCAATGAGCCCTCTTCCTACTAAGTTACTCGTTATTTACATTTTAAATCTCCGTTTGCTATCAATAGACCAAGATCCACCGGATGCAATGCGATTTTGTTGCAGAATCAATATGCCACTTTAAGGCAAAATAGAAACCAATCTACTTTCCTTGCGAGTAGCAACCGCGTTCGCTTACCACCACTATCGACCACTACTGCCATGGAAGTGCGTGCATATCGACATATCAAAGTGTCGATTGCAAGCGACTTCCAAGGCTACTGTCATGGAAGTACTTTCACGTGCAAGCCCGCCTTGACTGGGCTGAAGCTTTGAAGCGAGCTTCCTCAGATTTTCAGGTTAACCAAATTGGACTGAAAATATCGACATTAAAAAGCCATCGTTCTGAATTTCTCGAATTATTTTTATTTTCTAGCTTCTTTCAGCCGTCATTGCTGCACAAACTTTCAGACGGGTTTGCACATGAAGGTAACTTGCGTGACAGCAGCCTTGCAAGTCACTTGGAATCGACACTTCGATGTGTAGGCACGGACTTCCATAGCAGTAGGGGTCGATATTTGTATAAATCGATCGAAGATCGCACTTGCATGGAAAACAGACCAGCTTCCGTTTGGTCTGCTAGTAGCCTATCAATTCTGCGATGAAACCGCATTACATTCCATGAAATCTTGGTCACATGACTGCATATGGAGATTAAAAATATAAGCAACAAATAACTTAGTATGAAGAGGACTCATTGCTGCATATATAATTATTAATTTGTGCTTTAAAATATTTCTGTTAGTCATTTTATGGAACAAAAAAGTTGTAAAACATACATTTAAGCTTTTTCAATGGATTATATTCCTTAAATGGTTTCTTAAACCAGAAAAAATACTTACCAGGCGATAATATAAAACAGGACGGTACACCAACGGAGTCAGAAGGCCATCGTGTATCTATCTCTTCCATAAATAAACCAATTACTTACAAATCCGAAATTTTCTGGTTTATACCATCTTCACTTCACTAGTCGACTTCACCCCGGCTTACGATAACTTTTTTATCCGAGTTCATTTTCACGTCACTCACTTTCACATTTTAGGTTATCCCAAATATGGTTATTTGGTTACAATTAAGGGCCTTAAAGACTTGCTCAGACAGTTGGGTCAGGATTGGGCGAATACCTATATTAGTGTTCATACCTGTCCTTCATCGACGCTTAAGTACAAACATGGTGAACTGTTTGACTAGGGATTACGAAATTTATTTCGTCAAGTTCCTCGTAAATTTGGAAAAATTGAGATTAGTTAGCGCTTCAAGTATTTTTCATATAATTTGAAAATTTCAAAGAGAAATATTTTTAGAGGAAAATTAAATCCAGGAAAAGGAGCATCGCATAACTGTGCATTTGCAAAGCCGATATCGTATCTCGATATATCGGCTCACTTCTATAAATAATGAATTTTATTAATTTTTAACAAAAATTGTAAACAATATGACAAAGGCTGACTAAACTTAAGAAAAATACAGAGCGATTTAAAATAATAAAAAAAACATTCCACATTGATGGTAAGTAGCACATTCTCCATAGAAAGACGCATTGTATTTTTATACTAATTCACATTATCATTCTATGCAATGAAATATGACTAGCTTCTTTCTTATTTTTCCCCTTTTTAAGAAAAATAAATAAACAGCCAAATAGAAAATGTCTAATGTCTTTTTTATTTATTTTCTTCATAAAGTTATCATGGAAAGGTGAATAAAATCATGAGTAGGTTTCATCACGTGTAGATAGTTATAATTCGATATTCATGACGATAATCATTCATAACGTGCCAGTTTAAATCTCTAAGAAGGTTTTATTAAATTTTCAAAAGGTTTGATGAAGTTTCTAGACATTTCAATGAAGTTTGTTGAAGATTTTATGAACTTTATAGGCGTTCACACAAATTCTTCAGGAGGTTTCGTGATGCTTCTAGACGGATATATTACGTGCCCAGAAGATTCCAAAATATATACAGGGAATTCTATAAAAGTCTAGACGTCAATACGAAGTTTCTAGAGGACTTGGACTGATGGAAAAAAAGAACAGAACAACAAGTAGACTTCAATAAAAAGCATTTTAAAATATTTCATCAACTTCAAAAGGCGCAACACCATTAACCCGAGAAATGAAAGGGCACAGGGGCTCAAGATGATATTTCGCACTCGTTAGGAGTACGCTATTAACTATCTTTTCCATGGTCGCGACCTTGTGCGACCTCATTATTCCTCAAAAGAATTTGTCCCGCCAGAGATGACGGAAAAGGGGGTCAAGTACAAACCAGAGGAAATGAATAAGAGACGCGAGAAATGAGTCAAAGAAATTTTGTCTTCGCTTCGATTTTCAAAACCTGGTATAGATGAAATTCACTCATTTCTCATGAAGAAACGCAATAACTATGCACAGAGGAAAGCAACACAATTCATTTTAAAACTCGATCGATTTTATAACGGAATGTCCTCAATCTAAAATATAATCAGAGCGAATAAAAATGGAAAAGGTTGACATATTCACTACCCTAAAGGCATTAAAACTACTATACTATCCTACCCCGAAGGCAGTAAAAGTAAAGAAACACATCGAACCTAAAATTGGCGTCCAAATTACTGTATTTTTATATCTTACTCATACGATACTTTACTTGGCGGACACTTTACGCGATTTTTCTGTAATATAAAAGATGTTGGGGCAATAGAGTTTAAAACAATAAATAAGTCACGTCCTCTTGATTGGAGTTTATTAGTTCGTAAATTAACATACAGCGAAACCTGTATTAAGCGACCACCACCGTTACGAGGTTAACCAAGGGTAAAATTTAGTTTTGAAAAGTATCTTGATTTGCAATGCAGACGAGGCTAATTGGGGGCACGTCAACAGTCTTGCATGTATACTTCCTCATGAATTCCTTGATGCATTCTAAGTGTGGTGTTTAATTTACAGTATAATAAATTGAGTATTGAGGTGTACCGAGATAAACGAAGAGATGCGCAAAACACATTAGAACGTTAAAAGCAATTTTCCACGGCACTCGACTCGAAAACAAGGCCGTTTCTGCAAGTGGAGCTGCCTCAGAATGCGAAACTCAACGAGACTCTATCAATCTCTTAAGCACCTGATATATTTTGATGCATTATATGTAGCTCGATGATGAATGGATTAATACAAATCTGTGTTGTAGAGTTAGTAATACACATCCGATCGTCACCTGACGCATTCGTCCGCTGAAGCCTTCAAACTTCCAAGAACCACTTCAAATTTCTTCATACGCATAAAATGCGCATTGCCTTATCCCCACAATAGATTGACTACATCTGCGAAGGGTAGCGTGTAATCAGGAAATTTTTACATTTTAATACAAACCAAAGTTTCCCGAGATAATAAGAAATATATGATTTGGGAAGCAACTGGTGATGTAGGTGGAATCCTTGTGGGATGAGAAGGAGTGAACATAATAAAATATACAGTTGATCATGCGAAAATAGCAGAGAACGAAAAACAGTTACAGGAACTAGTGGATAAAACCAAGAGGGCAGGAAAACATTTTGGAATGATGGTTAACATTGTGAAAACTAAAGTAATGAAGGTAGGGAAAGAGGAGGGAGCTCTAAATGTGTCAATGATGGAACGAGGCCATAACAAATACTATTATTTAGACACCTCGGAAGAGTTATAACATGTGATGGAAGCTGCACGAAAGAAATAAGAAGTAGAATATCACAGGGAAAGAAAGCCTGCAGTAAAGTCAACCAACTAATTTAAGCCAAAGTGATAAACATACGCTTAAGGAAAAGATTAGTTAAATCTGAAAGGATTTGTTTAATTTTCTTGGAGTGCTGTGCTTTGTAGAGCAGAAACTTGGACAGTCAGAAGGAAAGAGGATGAATATCTAGATAATTTTGAAATGTGGCTATGTAGAGGAATGGAAAGATTAAAATGGAGTGATTAAGTGAGAAACAAAGAAAAGCTGGCAAGGATGAATGAGAAAAAGAATATTTTAAGATCAGTTAGAAAGAGGAAGATGAACTGGATGGGACACTTCCTGAGGACAGATTGCCTGCAGGAAAGAATATTAGAAGGAAAGATCGAGGATAAGAGAGGGAGAGGAAGACGAAGAAATAATATGTCGACGGATAACATGAATGGAATGAGTTTCAAAGAGCTGAGGGAGGCAGCGCAGGATAGTCGTGCATGGAGGGAGGAGTTCTATTGAAACCTGTCCGACGACAGATTCACCTTGGAAGAAAAAGTTGTATCTTTATTTTACTCGATGCCGCAAGGGAACCCTTCCTCAGACGCATAGATTAGCAAAAATGTATGAAAATAGGAAAATAACAAGAATTGAATGAAGAATTATAGAAAAGCAGACGTTATGTGATATCAGTTGAAGAGAAGATATCATGATGAGGCCATAAAACAGAAGGAAAATCTTAAGGTAGTTTGAGCGATATAGTTCCCTAGTCATAATGGACACCATAATATTCGAAGTATACTTTGTTATTTAAGTGGCTGTAGGATGCATGAATTAATAATATAATGTTAATATTGCGATAATATACTTGTTTATGACAGAAATTCATGGCAATCAAATGATAATATCCTCATGCCTTTTTGACTGAGTTTTTTTCGCGATACAGTAAAAACTCTTTCACAACGGAAGGGTTTCTGTGATTATAAAAAAGTTAATGTGGTGACAAAATGATTTATTTTAAAAGATAGTCAGGAAAACATACAAACTACATCCTGTTAACTTTTTGAGGAGATCTAGGTGTAAAAAATGCTTCATTTTTTTAAGTAAGGTCTCTCTGGAGAGCGTAACCAATCATTTCCCACATAAAAGTGCTGGTATTATCTGTCAAAAATATCGGAGAGGCTGATATTTTGGTATCTTTGGAAGAGTGAGATCATTTTTCTTGAAAATTAGACGGAATTGATTGATTTCTGGGTGAAATGATATTTCGCTCGAATTACCGCAAGTAGGCAATGAAGTTTTGCGACTCAGAGTACACTACAGGTATCGGTGAAATGAGGAGGCATACTTACTTCCAAAGTGTGGAGCTAGTTCGTAAAAGATAGGCAATCCCGCGAAAAAAACGCCTTTTGCGCAACTACCATCATGTTCCATGACAGCAATAGGCTAGCTAGCCTTCCTCTTCCCCGCTTGAGGTCACGGCTTCCCGGCAGAAGCTGTGATTTTTAATCAGAAAAAATTCGGAAAGATATTCCGTAAGGAGCTGACATTTTGGTATCTTTGGAAGAGTGAGATATTTTTCTTTAACATGAGACCAAATTAATTGATTTCTGGGTGAAATGATACTTCGCTCAAACCACCTTAAAAGACTGAACCAAGCTCACAGTCATGGATTTCGAGGAGTAGCCACCGCGTTAGGATACAAAGGATATGGATCCCTTTGCCCGAGTGAAAGTGAAGCGTGGCGAGGGAAGACCAGAGGAGGTGTCGAGAGAGAGAGTGTTTTCCATTCCAACCGGATGAAGCGACGAGAACGATCCAGAGAGCGCGCCGGAACAGCGACATCCGAGAGCGAGATGAAAGGTACTCGGACATCCTTCCGCCGCCGTCCATTCCACTAGCGGGCCCAAAGTGGAGTATCTTTGCCTTGCGTCTTGGCACTGCTTATACAAGGTGGGTCGGTGCGAATCGTTTGAGTCAAACGCTTTAACGTAGTTTGGAGTGCATCACGCGCTAGCTAGGTACGGAGTGGATTGTGTCTCTTATACTTACATATGTGGTATGTAAACACGGAAGCAATGCGAGGAGACATTATTCTACATGAAAAACATTTTCATTAAAGAAATTAGGTTTTGTTAAGCGTATAATAGGAAGGTCTTCAGATGAAAAAGTCAAAGAGAGATGCTACTTCGCTCTGGTAAGGCCACACCTTGAATACGCCGAGAGAATTTGGAACCCTGATCATAAAGATTTAACAAAAAAAAATTGATAAAATACAAAGAAAAAGCAGCGCGTTTCGTTAAAACCTGCTCCGAGCGTTCATATAGTGCCTCACAACTTTAAGAGGGATTAAGGTGGGAGCCCCTTAGAGACTCGGAGGCTACACGCTAGGCTTAGTTTGCTTGAGAAATTCAGAACTAATGCTTTTCAGAATGAAATAGAGAATATTAACATGACGCCTCACTACATCTCTAAGTCTTAAAGAAGCGATAAAATAAGAGAGATACGTTTCAGAACAGATAGGTACAAAAACTCGTTCTTTCCGCGCACAATAAAAACTGAACTCCACTAAATACACGCCTATAATACATGTCACCATTTCACCTCCCAAAAACCTTACATCTTAACACGGCTGGTGACCTAACACCCCCTGTCACACGCCCATACGGCGGCTTGCAGGATATCAAGTAGATGTAGATGTAGATACATACTACCCTGGACGTTTAAGTAATACGCCCGGCGCGTAATAGGGCGCAACAGTATATTATTAGTATTTAAGTTATGTAGAAGTACGAGGTGCATTCAAGTTATAACACCTCCGATTTTTTTCCTCACAAACTAATCACACGCAAACTGTGAAGCTTCAGTCACTTCTCAACGTAATCTCCCTGAAGCTGTAAACATTTTTCACAACGACGACGCCATGGTTCCATGGCCGCTGCGAACGCTTCTTCAGGGATCTGCTTTGACCACTGGAAAATCACTGATGCAATTGCAGCACGGCTAGTGAATGTGTAACCACGAAGAGTGTCTTTCATAGTTGGAAAAAGCCAAAAGTCGCTAGGAGCCAGGCCAGGTGAGTAGGGAGCATGGGAGGTCACTTCAAAGTTGTTGTCACGAAAAAACTGCAGCGTAGCGTTCGTTCGATGTGCTGGTGCATTGTCTTGAGGAAAGAGCACACGTGCAGCCTCTACCGGCCGTTTTTCGCCGGCCTGCAAAACATCTCGGTAGGATGCACGTGTCACCGTCGTGCCCTTTGGAACGCAATGAGTAAGGATTACGCCATCGCTGTCCCAGAACATGACCGCCATAATTTTTTCAGCGCTGACACTTACCCGAAAGTGTTTTGGTGGCGGTGAGTCTGTGTGATTCCATTGAGCTGACTGGCGCTTCGTTTCAGGATTGAAAAACGGTATCCATGTCTCATCCATTGTCACAACCGATGAAAAGGAAGTCCCATTCAAAAGCGATTCCCATCCAAGTCGTTGCAAGAGGTCAGTAACACTAAGGAGACCATCATAACGGCCTTTTGCGTATCTTGTTGATCTTCTCTGCACGCGTTCTAACTCTTGTTTTTAAGCCAAATTCATGTGGATCCCTAACAATGGCAGCGTATTCTAAATGGGGTCTAACAAAGGAGATGTAGCCGATTTCTCTAGTTTTATCGTCGCACTTTCCAAGTACTCTTTCAACAGATCCCAATTTACGATTAGCCAGACCAGGTATTTCCCGAATATTTTTGCCCAACGAGAGATCATTAGTTAGTTTAACTCCGAGGTAATTTACAGATTCTACAGCCTGTAATTGGGTATTTTGTACGCAATTACTGTACTGAGCTGAGTTTTTCCTTTTCCAGAAGTCCATTGCAACACATTTTTCAAATTTCATTCTAGTTGCCAAAGCAAGAATAAGAATATAATAGAACAAAGGACAGGAGGAACAAAATGAATATTTAGATCGAGAAGATCGTTACCTTCTTGCAGTCGTGGCAGAGGAGTGATGGCGCACCCAGCATCCCGAAAGCGTCGCCGCACAGGATGCACTGACTCGTGCCGTTGCCCATGGCGTTCCTCTTCATGTTGTCCAGACGCTCGACCAGGCGGCTGATGATTGGATTTAATATGGCGGCACATGAGCGCGGGAGAGCGAGAGAGAGGTAGAAGAAGAGAAACAAAACATTAAAAAAAGAGAGATAAGACCTAATATAAAACATGCATCAGGGGGGAGGGGATAACTGAGGTTATAATCATAGCATGAACACGCGACGACGATGGAAATAGAAAGAATTAAAAAAAAATGAAAAAAGATTTTTGTTACACATTCGATATAAAAATAAATTCACTAAGAATAAAGATTTTCGCATTCGATGGAATACAGAGCCTCAATATACAATATATAGAAAATCTTCAAATGAATATTAAGGTGCAAAATATAAATGAGGTCGCGCCCCATGCTTTTCGTTGTGGTCTCATCATTGTGTTGGCAAATTCCCTTGTTTGAATTTAATTATTCCCAGTACTAGGCTAAATTTCCATTCAATTGAGAAAATATTATTCTTTTTTCTTTTTTAGTACGATGTTAAGATATTTAATTTTTTAAATTTTTTGATGAATCTTTTTAGAAAGGCATGCTTAAAAATTCTAATTTCATTTTTTTAATTTTTTACTTTAGTCCTAGTTAATAAAATTAAAAAAAAAACAAGCTGTTTTACGAACATTTTTTTAACTAGGAATAAAATAAAATAGGACTGTAAACTAGAAAAAAAATTCGCCAGTAGTGGACTCAATGCGACGACTCTGAATGACACACAGGACGAGAGTCGTACGCTTGACCACTTTATTTTTTTAACTCGATTCATATTTTGAGTTAATATGGCGGTAAGTATGTAGGGTAAAATGAAGTGGTAACCACGGACCAGTGGATCCATGGATTCATGGAAAAGCGAGTTAAAGAAAAGCATGTAAAAAGAGCCTACGACATTTCGGTCGACCTTTTTTTTTTACATGCGAGGGTTTCGAGTCACTTCTTTCACAGCGCGCGCACAAACACGACCGACAAGCCAAGCCTTTCAAAAAGAGAGGAAATTAGGGCAGGGCTCTCGCCTCATTGGCTACGTTCTCGCTTCGACGGGTCATGCGAGTGTGAGAGACGTGAAAGAGAGAGAGAGAGAGTCACGCGTCTTTGAAAACGATGAAAATAAAGCTTCGTCGGGTGGTAAGGGTTGAACTAGACCGGCAGGATTCAAGCGAGACATCCCAGTGAACCCAAAACCAACAGTACAGTTTCAATGTAATGGTGTATTTCCTATTTTGTATTTAAATTCGAGAAATTTTTAAACTAGTATTCTGCCGGTTGAGGCTGGTTTTGTTGAATGTCAGAAAATCTCCTCTCGATTTTCCACACATTCAGGAGCCTATCTCGTTACAGTATAACCTTTTTCGTCACAGCATTCGATCTACCCTTCTTCATTCCGTCCATGAAATCTATTCTATTTCTTTCCCTTCTCCGCTTGCCCAACATCCTTCCCTCTATCACACTCTCGAGTAACCCATCGCCCTTTATCACCACCCCCAGCCACCTACTCTGCCGATGAGGAATTTCATTGAGAAGTTCCCGTTCCATGCCCACCATCTCAATCACTTCTTCGTTAGTCTTCCTCTCCATCCACCTCAACTTTACCATCCTTCTCCAAACCTACATTTCAAATGCCTGCAGCCTAATCTCGTCCTCCTATCTGAGGGTCCACGTTTCCCGTTGGAAATTTTGAAATGTTGAAAAATTTGAAATTGACGCCATAGACGTCGAAACGGGTAGATGGCATTAAAACATAGTGGAACTATGTATCTTTTTATTATGAGTTATTGATTAAATGCCATTCAAACAAAAATGAATGTCATTTAAATCTTAATTAATTATTAAACGATGTACAGTTCCACTATGTTTTAATGCAGCCAACCCGTTTCGACTCCTATAGCGTCATTTTCTAGACAAACAAACAGGTTTGTCACTGACCGGTGCCATTTCCTGTGTCTTTTTGTCTTAAAAATGACACTTTAGACGTTTAAATCGGTAGATAGCATCAAAACATAGTGGAACTGTACATAATTTTATTACGAGTCATTCCACCTTGTTGTTCCACAAACAAACGCCACAGTCAATTGATTTAATTTCAGTAATCAAGATTCTTGAGTTGTGGTAAGTAAATAAATATATTTCTCAGTAACAACGTTTCGCTAAATATTTGGTCATCTTCAAGGCTCTCACAATTAGAAAATAAAAGAGATGTTCAACTATATCCGGCGACATATTGTGGAACATCATTGTGAAGTTGAAAACTTTGAAATGACCACTCAGTTATTTTTTCGTACAACGCGTTTAAATGCTTTAAGCGTTGAAACGCGTCGTGCGAACATATAACTTAGTCGATATTTCAAAGTTTCATACTTATACCTTAAAAAAAGACTGATGGTAACTTATAACTTTGTCTTTCTACATGTTTTTACTCGGGATGACTCGTGTTTCAACGTTTAACGTCATCTTCAGGTTTTAAGTATTTAAATTTAAGTAATCAAGATTCTTGAATTGTGGCAGGTAAATTAATGTATTTCTCAATGACGACGTTTTGCCAAATGTTTTGGTATCCTCAACACCTGAAGATGACGTTGAACGTCGAAACCCGGGTCGTTCCGAATAAAAACATGTGGAAAAAGTAAATTATAAGTTATAATTATTCTGTTAACAAATTCCATAAGTTTAACATGAAACCACCAATTATAAAAAGAGATTTACAAATAGGAATTTAAGATACAAAAATTGTGCCATTATGAGTTTACTCATCGGTAAAATTCTCCATCAACCTAAGTAAATGTGAACTCTAAGTAGAAAGAGTTTACTTGTATGCCTTTATTGATAACTGCGGTTAAGTTTCGATCAAAACTTATTTCTCAACTGTCTTCTTCTTGAATTGCCTCGGTTTAATGAAGAAGAAGATCGCGCATAGTTGCAAAGTCGTTCAAAGAAGAATTTCACAAGCGAATGCGAAGAACAGCAGTAGAACATATAGTGTGTCACAACTTTTAGAGGGATTAAGGTGGAAGCCCTTAGAGACTCGGACGCCACACCCTAGGCTTAACTTCCTTGAGAAATTCAGAACTGGTGTGTTTAAGAGCGACGCAGAGAATATTATCACGACGCGTCACTATATCTCTAGGTCTGACATATGCGATAAAATTAGAGAGATACACTGCCAAATAGATAATACAAAAACTCGTTTTCTTCCGCGCACAATGAGTGACAACAATAAAACCGAGCTCCACTAAATACATTCCCATAATACACGTAACCATTTCACCGCCCAAAACCTTGCATCTTTACACGGCTGGTGACCTTACACCCCCTGCCACATGCCCATGCGGCGGTTCGCTGGGTAGTCTGGAGATGTAGATGCAGAAAAGAGAAGTTGACGGGGACATTGCTTAAGGATGTAAATGACCATCCTCCTCCACACTCATTTTCCAAAACGCCTGCAGCCTATTATCGTTCTCTTTCCTAAGAGTCCATGTTTCTGCTCCGGACAACGCCATACCCTCTAATAAATTCTTCGTCAGGGTTGTTTACATATTTACACATCTTCTCCGTCATCGCCCTCTCCTTCGTACTGAGCATTTATTTGGCAAGTGCCACTCTTCTCTTTGCTGCTATATCCATTTTCCTCCAGCGTCTCACCCAAATAATAAAACTGCTCCAATCGCTCCAGTTTTTGTCCGCCTACTTTGATTACCAGCCTCGCTTTCATTACTTCAAGTTTTATTGAGAACAATCTTCATTCCAAGTTTTCAACACAGATTTTCCCAGATTCACCGTAAGACGTTTTTACTTGTACTTACTGGACCCAGAATGTTTCAGTTTCCTGAGTACCTGCATTAGATTTTCCCAATAAAATCGATAAAACGCCTTTTCTAATTCCACAAAGAAAGCTCAGAACGTCCTGATTATATTCTAATTTTACTTCAACAAGTGTTCTCATCACCGCTATCGAATTCCGTATTGCCTTTTTTTATCCAAATTTATCATCGCCTATGAAGTGAAGGTTAAGGACAAAGCATCGCCAGCAAAAAAGAGTCATCGGACCTTAACAACGTTCATTCGTGGTGCCAGGAGTGGGGGTTAGAATTAAATATCAGCAAATGCACCAAAGTCATCTTCCTGAAAAAGTAATCACACAAATGCCAAGCCTATACTGTGGGTAGAGTAATCATAAAATATTCAAATACAGTAAAATATCTTGGAATTACTTTAACTTCTGATATATCGTTGGGATTACACATACAAAACATATGTGGCACAGAATTAAAAAAAATAGGTTTTGTTAAACGTATAATAGGGAGGTCCTCGGATGAAAAAGTCAAAGAGAGATAATGCTCCGCTCTGGTTAGGCCACACCTCGAATACGCCGCGAGCATTTGGGACCGTGGTCAAATAGATTTAACCAAAAAAATTAATAAAATGCAAAGGAAAGCAGCGTGCTTCATTAAAAACTGCTACGAGCGTATATACAGTGTCTCACAACTTTTAGAGGGATTAAGGTCGGAGCCCCTAGAGACTCGGAAACTACACGCTAGGCTTAGGTTGCTTGAAAAATTCAGAACTGATATTTTTCAGAGTGACACAGAGAATATTATCATGACTACCCACTACATCTCTAGATCTGACAGATGCGACAAAATAAGAAAGATACACTACCGAACAGATAGGTACAAAATCTTGTCCTTTCCGCGCACAATAAGTGACCACAATAATAATTAAACTCCACTAAGTACACTCCTATAATACATGTCACCATTTCAGCTCCCAAAAACTAACATCTTTACATGGCTGGTGACCTAACACCCCACGCCACACGTCCATGAAGCGGCTCGCACGGTATTATATAGATATAGAAAGCACTTTCCGATTGACAATATATTTGAATACATGTGCAATTTCGGTGCCTTTGTTTACTTTGAAATCTATAAAAAATACTAAGCATCAATACTATTCACACAAAAACTATCAACTCTTAATTTCATGTTGTAGAAAAATGTGATAACTTCAGTCTCGATGCTATTCCAGTTCTCGAGAAATCGAAGTTAACGCCTGAGAGCTCTACGCTGAAATTTGCTGGGTATAAATAGTGGCACATCATTTAAAAAAACGCAAAAATTGAGCTGTAACGGACGGTAGTTTATCTCTATTGTGAAATTTCCATTTAGCTGCAACAGCCTATAAGCAGCACATTTTGTGGTAATAATGATGTAGTTTCTGAGTTATAGACAACAGTCGTTGAGCAATTTCAATAATTTACGAAGATTACTGGATATTTTGGCGAGAACTTAAAATAATTTGATTGACTTTATTTTTTATACTTCAATTGATAATTGAGGAGTAAAAATAGCCCAATGTACTCCTACAGTTACATGATTTTCCCACAAGGTGCCCGGTGGCAACGGAATCATTTTCGCCTTCCAACTGCGGGAATCGCTGAGCAACGACGAGCCAACCAACTCCAAGTGGCGGGGGATGACCGGAGGAAACCAGCCTCTTTCGTTGTTTGTTTAAGGTAGTATGAGCAAAATATCGTTTTACTTAGAAATCGATCAATTTGATCTCATTTTAAAGAACAATATGTCACCCTTCCACTGACATCAAAAATTCAACCCCTTACCACATTACTTTCCGAGATATTTGCCAGAAAATACCAGCCCTTTTATATGGGAAATGATATGTGTATGCACTACAGAAAGACCTTATATTAAAAATAAGGCATTCTCTACACTTAGATCTCGTCAAAAAATCAACAGTGTGTAGTTTGTGTGTTTTCTCGACTATTTTTGAAAATTTATCATATATGCACCTCAGTAAATTCTTCGGGATCACAATAAACCTTCCGTTTTGATGGAGTTTCAAACGTACCGCGTGAATAAAATGAGTCGAGTTTAAGATTTATTTGGATATTCTCATTTGATTACTCACAATTTCTACCATGTCAATCTATATTATTGCACCATTAATAATACAAATGTTAATTCGTGTGTCCCACAACTGGTTAAATCAAAACGTATAATTATAATATAGTCTCTATTATGATTATGGAACAATCTCGCTCGCACTACCTTAAGAGAATGGTTGCCAGCGAACACATGTGGGCTCTTAACTTCGGCAAGGGAGGCTTGGAACTGCTTTGAAAAATGAAGCAAAATTCGAGTTTTCAATGCAAAAATACAAAAATCAGGTTTCTTAGTTTATTACGCGGTCAATCTAATCGTGACCGGGTTATTAATTGTTCCTATCCTAAAACCCTCTCCCTATTAAATACAAAATAAATGCAATTCTACATCAATTTAAAATCCATATAAATCTACTGCCACTTCAGTTAAAAAAGAAATTAGTTACCTCACTCATTCTTCCTCACCTAGACTACTGTAGTCTCGTGTACAATGATTTAACTGAGGAGTTGAATATTAATTTACAGCGTCTGCTGAACTCCTGTGTGAGATTCATCTTTAATCTACGGCGAGATGAACACATTACCCCTTATTTTAAAAGGCTCTCCTGGCTCGATCTTAAATCAAGGAGAAAATATAACATGGCCTGCTTCAGTTTCAATCTCCTCAAATATGAGAGCCCTTAGCATATAATGGATCTTTTTCTCCCAAGTAGTAAATACACTAATGTTGTTACTAGACAAGACCCCTGTTTTTTGTATCCCCCCCAGTTCCAGACAGTTTCAGTCCAGAAATCGTTTACAGTTGTTGCCTCAAAGCTGTGGAATGACTTGCCTAAACTGGTAAAAGACAGTGCATCACTGGTAATATTTAAGAGAAAGATTATCATACACTTACTTTCCGGAATGCTGACCATGAATGCTGACCATGTAACTCATTTATCAGTTCATTGATGTGATTAATGTCCATTGATGATTTCATCAGTTCATTGATGTGATTTTTTTCCCTTTTCATTTGTTAAGCTAAATTTCTTTTTAAAAGTTGTGTTATTTGTTTATTGATATGTTAAATGTTCGCTTTTCTGTTAAAAGAAGAAATTCAGTTCTTTCTCCACATTGCTATATGATAATGTTGTATATGTCTATTGTTAGCAATTCATATGACAACTTCCCTTTTTTGTTTCCTGATTGGCTTATTCCCATATTCATTGTCTTGCACACCGCTGTATATCATTTCTATGTTCCAAAGGAGTTCACTCCTAGAACAATAAACGAGTTTATTATTATTATTATTATCTGATTTCCCAATTGTTCGAAGCCAGTCCTTTTACCCATGGGCAGTCTCACGGGATTAAATATTTGGCGTAGGTGCCCGGGGATCCACCCGGCGAAGCAATCCTTCCCACCACTAAGTTAAATGATTTGAGGTAAAGCACGAAAGAGCGTTCGGCTACATACACTGATGGTACCACAATTGTGTAGCAACTGAGAAAATTTATAAAAGTCGAGGGACTGGATTTGTCACTGCCCTCACAATAAGTTTCTAACCTCCTCAATGACGAGACGTACCAGAGGTTGACAGCACACCATGATTGAAATACCAAAAGAGCAGAAATGAAAGAAAAGGAAGAAAATAAATTCAGGACCCCGAAAAGGGAAAGAAATTAAGGAATACAGATGTACATACAACGGCGGTCACGAATGAGCAGCTTTAAAGGGAAATTCGCAAGATTCTTTTATGTGTTACCTCACCGCAGAGTTTTTTAAAAACCAGTTTGTAGTTTAAGTCTGTTAGTAGTCATGTTACAAGGACTCTGTGGACGTTTAAAAAACAAAAAAACTGAACTTGGCCGACGAGACCAACATCAAAAGCATCACAAGTGAAATAAACTAAAAGGAAAATTATGGCGAACGTTGCGCGGCCATATAATTGATTAAAGACATCTGAGATGAAAATAATATTCTTCCCGAAAAGAGCATGAGACCAGCAGGTTCAAAAGATCAAAGGGAAAGACTTAAAAAAGGAGAACTCTGGACGGTATAAAATAACCTTAACACAATTTACCACTCCGAGATAAGTGGATGTATACGTTTTCCAGGACAAAGCGTTTTCCGTGAGTCATCGGTCAAAAGAACTGTATTCCTATGTCAAACAATCAGCGACTAAAGAGACATAAATACAGAAGCGGGAAAGTATTATCATGCACAAGCACGACGATCATGATATAGCACGCTTGGCATGAGAGGAGATTTTTCGCAAATTTATAACTTTCACTGCGTTTTAATAGGTAATTTTTTCTTCATGTCTGACATGAAATGCAAAATTTGCAATCATCCACAGAAATAAATTTTGCTGCGAAATTCGATGTTTTCGCATCATCGCCTGATCAAAACCTTGGTCGCAGAAAAATTTATTGCTGTGGATAATTGCAAATTTTTCATTTCTGCATCATCTGTATAAATTCCCCTCAATATTGCAGAAATCTTCGGATTTCATAAAACAACTTTTATGACGTTCTATTTTATATTTTTAGTCATTAAGTATGGCGGAAAACGACTGCGGTTATTATCAAGAGGAGTCATTAATCCGAAGTTCATCCCACCTTAATCCACTCCATTCTCCTCTCAAATAAACCACTTCTCATTCCATTCCTTCATTAAACCTTATTTTAACATCTATAATAGTAGAAAAAAAACAAAGATTCAATAAATTGCCACAGTCATTTCGAGAAACTGACAAAAAGTCATCATTAAAGAAAGAAGTGAAGCAATAGTTATTGTATAAACTGTTGACTTAATATAGTATTCTGTTAAATCTGTTTCATTTACAATTTTAAATTAATTCTCATAACAAATCAATGTTGTGCACTTGTTTTTTATGAAAATTCGTATATATCCTAAGGAAGTTATGACTTAATAGTAAAGTTTTAATTATGTTTTGTGAATATTTATGTATTTCAATTACATATTAGGTTTTTCATCGATATTTTTGATGTTTTCTGACGGATCAATGTTGTGTTTGATTAAAAAACTTTCACTTGTACTTTTGTTTATATTTTTATCCATTTTTTTAATTAAAAAAAATGTTGTACTTATGCTATATGATTTAATGTTTTAATTGCGTCTTTGTGTATATTTATGTTTTTATTACATCTTAGGTTTTTAATATTTTTTTGTTTTCTGACTGATCAATGTTGTGAACTTATTTATTAATTAAAAACAGCGCCTGCTGACAAGCCATAGGCTTAGCAGGACAATACCTGTTATTATATTGAGGATCTATTGTATATATTTAAGAATTTTGAATTTTAGCGTTTATATATTCACTTACTCTAAAAATTATCCGCAAGCGCATTGTAAAATTGTTGTAAGGGAAATAAAATTGGAATTTCAAGGAAAAAATATTTAAAAACAGATGTATTTCACTTGTGATAGATGAATTCTATACGCCCTAAAAACGCGTAAATATAAACATTAGTGTCATTCTATACAAAACTCAAAGAGTCCGTCAATCCTGCATCAAACCGGTCCTAATAAACGGAGACAAAACGAGGAATAGTTAAAAAATACAAGCATGCAAGATATTAATAACCCGGGAAAACAAAGTCAATTATAAGACCTGATCAGAAAGCTGTATGGCCCGACAAAGGTAGGCAACGCTCGGAGGATAAAAAACAGTAAGGAAATAAGACAGATATTTGACTAGATCACCACACAGAGTAGCAGAATTAAAGGGCTGAGATGGGCAAGCCGCGTAATGAGAAGTAATGACAACAGCAAAGTACCTACTGTAGATAGAAAATAGATAGAAAAGCCAGATGGATAAAGATTAAGTGAAGGAAGACATGGAAAAGTTGTAAGTCACTGAGGAAGATACTGAAGACAGCGGACTTGATGGCAGAATTTTGAGGAGGAAAAATAAAACCCTGAATATACATGACCATGGGAGTGAGTGAGTTAATACTTGATAAAAATATTCAGTTTGAATAGAATAATGTTGCAATGAATTAATGAGAAGAATTATCAAGGAAGACAATAGATGTGGATAGACACATATAAATGGCAAAATTAATTTTGTAGCGCCTAGTAATAGTGTGAGGTTGAAAAGAAAATTCAAGTTGAGAATGGTTAAAATCAAACTACTGTGAGAACTCTCCAATTAAAAGAATGTGCCGAACTTTTAACAACTACTGTGCTGAAATTGATTTATGTTAACAAATAACTCTTTTTTTTTGTAAATTGATAAATGTTATAGTTTATTGATGTGTTTCAAGATTTCTGTATAATTTAATTGATTTCACTGTGTTTTGTATTTTTTGCATGACATGTAATTTTTTCGTTGGGCGAACGTTAAACTTTACGAATAAATAAATAAATCAATCAAATAATGAAACATGTTGAAATGAAGAGTTTAAAGGAAGGTAATTTGAGAGAGATTTTTCCCTAAAAACAATGGAGACAGAATTCCAATTTCACTTTACATTAAGGCTGTTTTAATAATCATTAAGTTAATATAGGAATGTAAATGACGGATAGGAATGTACATGACGGACGGAAAGGAATGTAAAACTTTTTTTAACGCCTGACTTTCTCATTTATTCGCTTAATGTACACGACCGTGTCTTTAACTTGTCTAGTATTCTTCTCTCCGCACGCTGAAAACGCCAAAACAAACGCGCGATATTTGCGATTGTTAGAAAAACCAACGCAGTGAATAAGGAATTTATTCATTAACATAGTCGTAAAAACACCCTTTCTCTCCACTGTGGCAATCCGGACGCAATCCGTTCGACAGAACTTTTTCCTTATTTAAAAAATTTCACCCCGGAGCGTACAGTTTTATCGTAACCAATGGCAACGGATTCTATTTATTTTGGCAAACATTATGAAAAGGAGAGAGAGGTGAGCCGCTGATATTTTTTATCACTAGAATAACGAGATCTTATCTTTAATAAGAGATCAAATTCACCGTATATTATGCGAAATGATAGGTCGCTCCCGCTACAATTAAACGGTTCGCTGGACTAGAAATGCATCAGAAAGAAATGGCGTACTAATATTAGCATTGGCATCCACTGACGATGATTTCCAGCAAACTGATTACACATGTCTTTGCATATAAACCAAGTAACACCCAAATAATCTATCAGAATGTCTAGTTCATTCGAAAAGTAGCTTTGAAAGTAAGTGAATACCGTGATTTTCTATCAATTTTCAAAACATGACATGATACAAGGATGCTGTTCATTCAATATACGATGCATAGAAATGAAAATCAGAAAACCTGATCCTTGAAAGATTTTCCACTCATATCTTTCAACAGAAGTAAATCCTTTTCCAAAAGAAGGAAGTCGATTCTCAGGAAGAAACAGCGCAGCTGTTGGTAGGTACTACTGAAATTTTCGAGTTTGACTGCGTCTCGAGCATTTTAGGTCCAACGCTTCACCCGCGTCGCAGCTAGCGTCTTCATGGGTGCAGTGACTTTGCTGAGAAATTGTTGCCGCTTGTATTTTGAGGAGCTGCGAAGTCTCATTTCATCACCTGTTCGTCGGGGGATCAAAAGTTGGTCACGGCTGAGTTTGGTGCGTCTGATTGTCCGGATAGGAGACATTTCCAAGAGAGGGAAAGCGGATTAGGCATCGTCGCGGTTAAAAGTCCTCGCTCTTTTTGCGATCTCCATCGATTCGCGGATCAAGCGTGGCAGATAAAATTCTTTTTTAGTTATCACTTTTGTTTTCATTAAAAAACTCGATGAAGTGACAGGGTTCGGACAGGTGTTTCGCATCGGTTGATTTTTACCATTGCCTATTCCTCACGTCTCTCCTATGTTTTGGGATGAAACGTTGGGTGAAACGCGGGTGAAGCGTTGGGCCTGAAATGCTCGAAACCCAGTCAACCTCGAATACTTCGCTTGTAATAAGGCTATAAATCTGTTCCACCCAGCAAGTGTGGATGAAAAGTAATACAAGAGCAATGAGGGATACGGTTGGAGACGCAAGATAACTTTATCTTCCCAATCATTAGAGTTTTGACACAAAGTCTGAACTTCAAAATCAGCAGCCAAAAATCACCAAAATGAAAGTGGAAATCTTAACCTGAAATAGTCATAGAAAAAAAAACAGCCAGGACTGGAAATCGATCGACGGACCTTTGGTTTGCCGGGCCAATGCGCTAACCACTACGATCCCCATGCTTCCTAATACGTATGAAACGAAGGAATTAGATCCTCAGCCCTCGCTGTCCATCGAAGATAGGAAGCATAAATCAAATATTCAATTATTAATGGCGCAATACCCTATTTATTATGACTATAATTCTAAGTAAATAAATAACCACATAAGTCTTTAACATGACTAATTTTTCGCGCCATACGTTTGAAACTCCTTCACTTCGGAAGGGTTCTTGTGATCCTGAAGAAATTAAGGCGGTGACAATGATTAATTTTAAAAAAAAGTTGAGAAAACATTATATTACCAACACACTGTTAGTTTTTTGACGAGATCCAGGTGTTATAAATTACTTATTTATTAAATAATGTCTCTCTGAAGTGCATACACCTACCTATTCCCATGCAAAAGGCCTGGTATTTTTCGTCAAATTACTTGTAAAGCAGTAAGAGTTGATATTTTGATATCTTCGGAGGGGTGAGGTGTTTTTCTTGAAAACGAGATCGAATTCGTTGATTTATAGGTGAAATGATATTTCGCTCTGACTACCTTAAGTAAATTGGTGGAGGAAAAAGACGAACAGATTATACGGACGGGATGAGGAAGGGTAGGACGCATGCAGAAATGAAGAAAGACGCATTGCGGATGGATAGGGGCCTCCATTTGCAAATGGGCAGAGGGATTTTACTGACTTCCATTGAAACCTACCTTGACCGGTAGGTCACTTAGCAAGAGATATGTTAGAAACGAACTAGAACGCATATTTTTTTATTCTAACAAATATATCCACTCAAAATTAAGAAAAGCAGAACTAAAGATGCAACGAATATCTTGAAAAACTTTGTAACAATGTATATATATACACCATTGAAATAAAAAAACTACACGTGTAAGAGGTGAGTTTTTTTACATTTCTTAAATGCGCATTCATTACACAACCTAGTAATTTCCCTGTCATTTTCGTGAACTAATGGATTTTCTAATTTTTTTCTGGTGTGTAAAAAGCCGAAAATTACCGTACACACCATAAAAATGACCATAAAGGAAAATAAACGAAAACAAACGCCAAGCAACCATAAAAGCTAGAACTATATAAAGCGACCGAAAAATACGGAAAATGAATGAAAATGAACATTGCATTCATTTCCTGCACTTTGTTTATATGTCCTCCGCCTCCCTCGGGGAAAAGGACGATAAATCAGCGACCATTAACAACAAGAAAAATAACAGCTAAAAGTAACAGCAAGTTTCAACGAGCAACCATAGAAGTTGCAAACAGCCAATGAAATCCCAATCAACCAACCAACACGAAAACCAACAATTAAACAACATATCAGCTACAAAGTAACGCAGAAAACCAGCGGATGAGAGAGTGAAGAGAATATCAAAATTTAATTGCAAGAGACACTTGATGAGCGCGGAGAATCATTGGTATAACTAAATGGGAGAATAAATTCCAGTTAAATTTATAATTAAAGCCTAACTTTCTCATTAATTCGCGCAATGAACACGACCGAGTCTTTAACATGACTAGCTTCTTTCTCTGTTTTCGGTATCAACATTCGGTTATCAACGGTAAAAATTGAATGACGTAGCCAAGATTTAGATCATTGAGGTAAATTTATAGGGCACTTGTTATTGTAGCCAATGCTAGAAGATGTAACATAGCTGGCTAGCCATTATGGCGTGGCTTGTCTGCCATCTTTCTCAACCCTGATTTTCCTTCAGCGCTTATGGGCTGACGCACTAATTTGGAAGTTTTACAATGTTTTCCATCTATAACTTACTAGAAGTCAGCATGCACTTACTTCTTCCATACAATACTCCTCACATGTATTGTTTATACATTTAAATGGACAAAAATACATATTGCCGATGAAAACTACGGTAAATTCGAGTAGAATCCAGAGCGCAAAGTAGCCATATATGAAGTCAACAGTTTCTGGCGAGATATTGTGGAACTGCATTGTGAAAATGAAGAGCACTATACGCTGCACTGTAAACTATTTTTAATACATAAAACTTTACAATTCGTGTTTCGGTACTTTATTGGCCATCATCAGGTACTGAATTGACCATCATCAGGTATCACCACACACTGTACCTGATGATGGCCAATAAAGTACCGAAGCACGTGTTGTAAAGTTTTATATATAAAAATAGTGGACAGCACAAAATTTAGTGCTCTTCATTTTAGCCATGCATGCTTCGAAAGTAACTTGTCTTAAATTTAAAACATATGGTTGATATACTTGGTTTTCATCCGCTAATTCGTCCATTCCGTCGTGCTATTCATAGGAAAGTAATGCGAGAGCAGGGCTAAACAATACGGTTGCTATTTTGGTTGTCGGGCTTCAGTTTAATGACGTTGTTTCCTTTCCATGCACCTCAGTGATCAAGGCGATCGGAAACATTGGAATATAACGCAACAATGTGAATTACTGGCACGGAATCCTGCTACTCTGATATTTTTACGGATTCGAAACGATGAAGGGGTGGATCATCGAAACAGGAACTGATAAGATTAACCCACTGAGACTGCAGAGTGTCTTGAGAAGAGAGGGTACGAAACAGGTAGCGGAAGGAAATGGAGGCAGACGGCGCCGTCATTCAAGAGAGATAAATAACACGTGGCGGCTTCATCGGATACAAAAAGAAGTGAGGAGGAGGAGCGAGAGCGAAGAATGGCGGTGTGCCCATTCCCTCCTTCGTCGCGATGCTGGGAGAATGAGAATATAGAGAGGAGGAAGCAGTCGGGAGAAGCGAGAGGGGAATCGATATTTCAAAGCGACTTCTCAAGCCTCGAGACTTCCTCTCTCTCTCTGACTCGGCGGTGCACACAGGAATTCAGCCTCCGCAGCGAGCGGGGAGATCTTGTCTGGAAGGGATGCTCGAGAGAACAGAAAATAATAAAAAATTTAGCGGAGGGAAGACGGCTGCGCATCAAGCCGGTGTCTCACAGTGATATTTTCGTGCATTTTTTGATAAATTATGCATGCGCGCTTGAGAAGCTCAAGCTAAGTAGGCAGGGGACTCATTGCTGCACATGCGAATATTTATTTGTACTTGTAAATATTCAAGTGCTGAAGAACCCCTGAGATAAGCTTTATGACTTATCTCTAATTAGATAATAATTATTTCCACAATTATTTTACTTGATAAGATGCAATAATGCACAATTAATGTAATGGATACAAATTTATAAATCCAAGAATGCCTATGGGAATCCAACAGCGATATACGAGCGCCGTTATTGCCAAATTTTGGCGATTTTCGTAGTTACCATATTAACTGGCTGTTCCTTTTTTCGGAATTCATTCCGCGATGTATGTTTTAAGAAAACAACAATATTTCGCTGGTCCTCCTTCCAGGTTCATCAGGTTAACTGAACTGATTTCTTTGTCTCGCTCGTCTTTATATATATGAGTCTAGACTTCCATTGTTGCCGGAATTTAAATTTGAAAAAATTCCGATACCCTATTAGGAAATAAGCTATTACCCAAGATTAATCAGGGAGGCTATAGAAATTGCAAAGAGACCGGAGAACGTCAACCGAGAAGACGGTTACAAGTTGAGTAGCAGTCTAAAATGAATTTTTTCAAATTTAAATTCCGGCAACAATGGGAGTCCAGACTCATATATATAAAGACGAGCGAGACTAAGAAGTCAGTTCAGTTAACCTGATGAAGCTGGCAGGAGGACCAGCGAAATATTGTTGTTTTCTTAATACACACATCGCAAATGAATCCCGAAAAAAGGAACAGTCAGCACTGCATCCGTGGAAGCCAACGAGCAAATACCATATTAATTGTTTACTTCCGTCATTAATTGTCAGCTGGAAGTGATGGGTAATCAGAACGATGCCCTATAAGAGGCGAATCGATTTGAGATATCGTAAGACTCGCTACTTCCATAGAATTTAACTACCATGGGTAAAGCCACCTTATTAATCGTGGAGCAGTTTTCGAGACTAGCTGCGTATCGAGCATTTTTAGCCCAACCTATCTACCGCGCTGCAGCGAGCATCTTCGGGAGCGAAGTAATTAATGCTGAGGAATTCGCCATCTTAAATACGGGAGTGCAGAGAGGTCTGCTTCTATCATATTTTTCTCGACTGATCACAGCTGGTCACGGCGGAGCTCACTGCATCTAATTGTCCCCTTAGGAGGCATTTCCAGGAGGGGAAAGCTGGCAGCCATCGTCGTAGTTAGTAGGCAATGTCCTTTTTGCAACCTCTATTGACTCGCGATTAAAGCGGGGCAGATGAAATTCTTTTTTTTTTGCTATCATTTTGTATTTTCAAAATCAATGGAGTGACCGATCGACTACAAACGCTCAATAAGCAGCCAATCCGGAACACTACGCCATCAGCAATCAACAGCTGGGAATGACTACCCTATAGAATTTATAATAATATTCCAGCGCCTTCTTAGGTCGCCTACTGTCACTGAATGTTTAATTTTATATGCGGTACAACCAGAAACTAAGTTCCGTTTCTATTTTTTCCACTGTAGCGCTGCAATCTCAGTTTCGCGCATGCGCAGTACTTACACTGACATATTGAGAAGGAGTTGACGCCATTATGAGTTAGCTGATTGTTGTGTACGCCTCGCGGTACTTGTTTGAAATGGCGAATATAGTTGGAAATCCCGCCGCCGAAGGATGCTTAACAGGAAGAATTCAACCACCATCAATATGGCCTGGACCTCGCTCTTAGCGACTTTCATCTTTTTTGCACCTGAAACTCAACATTGGTGGGAAGAGGTTCAATAATGATGACGAGATCAAAGAACGTATTGTTACTAGGTTGACATCATAGGTGACACCATTTTATGAAGAGGAAAATTGTGAACTATTACCGCGCTATGACAAGCGCCTAGAAAATTTTGGGAGTTTTGTTGAAAGGCAGGTCAAGTCCTACAGAATTTTTCACAACAATTTTTTTCTGATGTATACTTGTTTTCTTTGACCTATCAAACGGAACTTACTTTCTGAATGTACCTCGTATATTGTATCCATGCGATTGAATTTATGTGACAACACTGGTTACCTACGAGTATAATTTCAATGCTCGTTTGAATCAGTCTAGAACGGCACCAATCAGGTTGGATTTCATCCCCAATATCCAACACTAGCTACACTAACTATTGATATCATTACACTTTTTTGAGATTTCCCGAGAAGTATCGCAGTAGAGTCAGCCATTACATTTTGAGAGCTTTGCCCTCAAAGAGGCGGCACAAAGAACATTATTTTGGCTTTGTCAGCATTTAATGCAAAATTTAATGAGCGCTTCACGAATATCCGGGGCGCAAAAGACCATGCCTTTGGGGCGCCTTTTAAACCCCTACACTATTACTACTACGAATATCCGGATTTTCTCGTATTCCGTTGAATATATTTTGAAAAAATTCTTCAACATTCATGAGCAAAGATAAAGGTGCAAAATGTAAACACTAAAGTTTACGTAAACATACGTTAATGCGGGCTTGCTACCTGTCGACTAATATCAGCATATTCAAACACCTAAGGATAATATTTTCGTGAAAATACTTCCGTTTCCGAATTTCAAACTGAGCACCCTGATTGGTTGGAGTAATTACCCTTATTCGAGCCGTATTAGGGGTGTAACCGTCCTCTCGGTTGAAGTTTTTGGGAGTCTTTATTATTTAAACGGCCTCTCTTATTACCCATTGGATATAACAGTTTTATCAAGCCTCAGCTTAATTTTTATTCAGTCAATTTTACTCCCCGGCTCCAAACCAGGCACATTAAGCATGGTGGAAAGGCGAATTTTTTTTTTTACGAGGCCCTGTGGTGTTCCTTAGCTCTGCGTATTATTGCACTTCCCATTGGTCAAATGGAACATTTTCTACATGAGCGCATTATTGTAACTACTCTTTTGTGCGCAAAATTCGGACGGCTATATTTCGGCTTGGAGATGAGAGCGCCTATTTTCTTGGTAACTTGTAGAGAATCTGAAAATCACATGCTTAAAAAGTCACACAAGTATCTATTCTGTCGTTCTAACAATATATGAAACTGTTACACAGTAGAATGGCTTTCTTCTGCTCTTTCTTGGGGAGGGTGCTGGTTTTATTTCGCCACATTTATTATTCCTTGTATAAATAGCAAACATTATGCTATGGACCACGAAACCAATAAAAATAATCTTCAATGATGATGAAATTTCAAACGGTCTCGTGCGAATTGTATTATAACTCGATATTCAGAAGTATTTCGCATTCATAATTGACATGCTAGTAGTGATTTTCTACAAATTATTCACATTTGAATATATTCCGCCTACTTACGGCATCATGAGGTGCAAAAACATTTAGAGAATATTCTCAGAAAATTTTTTAAGCCAGAATATTCAGCAAGTCGGCGAAATAAATCATGTACCTACATAATTAAGAAAAAATGTAGAAAAATGCTTCGATGCCAATCATGAAGGCGAAATTCCAAGTTGAGATAGTTTGAGCAAAATATCCTTTCACCTAGAAATCAACGACTTTGGTCTTATTTTAAAGAAAAAATCTCACTCTTCCGATGACACCAAAAATTCAACCCCTTACTACATTAATTTCCGAAAATTTCCCGAAATATACCAGCCCTTGTACTTGGAAAATGGTACGCGTATGCACTCCAGCAAGAGACCTTATTTAAACAAAATTAGGAATTTTTAGAAATTGAATCCCGTTAAAAAATTAGAAGCGTTTGAATGATGTCTCAACTATTTTTGAAAATTAATCACATTGTCACCGCAGTAAATTCTTCCGGATCACAAAAAAACCTTCCGTTTTCAAGAAGTTTCAAACGTAGCGCGCGAAAAATGAGTCGAGTTAAAGACTTATTTAGATATTTTCATTTTATTACTTATGACTAATGGCATGTAAAACTATATTATTGCACCATTAATAATGCAATACTCAATTGATATGTCCCACAGCTGTTGAAATTAAAACGTATTATTCGAATATGGTCTCCATGATGACTAGGAAAGTATCTCGCTAAAACTTATTTGAAGGAATTAACAAAGATAAGTAGTCAAGGATGGGAATTCTGTAAAACACTATGATGGAGAGAATGATATTACTTATCCCATTATTGTCACATAGCATACCGATAATAATCAACCAACTTCGGACCACATACGCCGGGATTTATAATAATATTTATTTCACACACCTATTTATACAATATAATCCATTATACAAATTTATTCGTGAAGTTTGGCACCCCTGAAGATAACTGCAAAATGAGTTGTCATCAATTGGTTACGCTGTGTTTGGCAGCAGTTTAATAATCTTACTAATATATAAAAATTTAGTGGTGTCTGTCTGTCTGTCACTCAATCACTCATAAACCAATGAATCGATTGAAACAAAATTAGGCAGAAAGGTACTTGATATATCTGCTTCACGCATAGGCTATAGAACAAGGGCCTTGGGGCCCTAAAAGGCCCTCAAGTGGGCCCTTTTATCGCCAAAAATGGGCCCTGGAAGATAGTTCTTGCCTGTATTAGAAACGCGTAAAATATACCGATACTGAATGTACAACAATCATGGGGTCGTAAGTCACGCTGGGGCGCCAGAGGGCCCAAGATTCCAAAAGAATGCTTTCTTAAAAGCCTCATAAGTATTGAACGAGAGAACCGATTGTAGTGAAATTTTCACATATGATATCATTAAAGCTCTTTTAAGGAGACTGGGAATATGAGGAAGACTCCTGGGCCCAAAGGGCAGCGTATTGGGCCGCCTGGTGTCTTATGTGTTTGAAAAACTCAAGTCTAAACATTTTGGTTCAAGTGCAGAGGTTTCTGTTTTTGCATATTTTAACTAGTTCTACTAAAAATATAATGCTATAGTTTTCAGCATTAGATGAATAAAAGATTGCAGCTTCTTATTATTTCATCCAATTTTTTCATACGAATTAAATTTCCCTAGAAATCGCGTTTTTAATGTCAAAATCATGAATTTTACTTCTGTCAACAATAGGATATTTCCTTGGTAACCGTGGAATTATCATTAGCTTTAGAAGGGAAATGGGGCCTTTACAATGGCGGCTGGGTTTTATATCTAGAGATAGGTATTAATGTGGAAATCTAGGCCATAAACGGAAATGTTGCTGATTACGATATTTTTAGGGATATTTTTGACAAAATTCATTTCAAGTGGACTAATTTAAGTTGGACCCATGTAAAATTGGAGAATGCCACGATGTTATATTAATGCGGAAAGCCTCTGGAATGCAAATGGCCTGTATTTTAGTTTCCATATGTTACTGCAAAAGAATGTCGAAACTCGGTAAGCATAATATAATGCGGTTTTCATCGGCTGAATTAAAAAATAAAACTAAAATTATAGCCAATTTGCCTAGAAAAAAAATACACCTTATGATCGACTCGAACCTACATCCTATATTCTTTCATCCTCCGTTGAATCTCCGTTGAGTCTTTCTTTCATCCTCCGTTGAATTTCAACGGGTACCTTTGCTAGTAACATATCAATATATTTATAGGCGTTGTAATGTACACAAAATATACAATGTGTGCTCTATATCTCATAAATTAAAATACATAAACTTTATGAACTTGAAAACAGAACAATACATAGAAAGTGACAAATTAGGTAATGATAAATAATTATAACATGATTATATTAACCTTTTTTAACATTCAATTACACCTTATCTTCAGCAAAAAACTTCCAATGAATGAAATAACAAAAAAAATGGAGTAAGTCTCACCGTGAGCGGACAATTGAAAAAATTTTAATTCAATTACTTGATGACTTTAACGGAAGGGGGCAGTTTTAATCAACCTTTCGCGCCAAAGAACCAGTCATGGACGAAGCGCGGGAGCGAGAACAGCGAAACTGTAAGCTCCTTATTAAGAGAATGCTAATTTTCATCGCACCTCTTTAAAAAGTTTTCCACTTCAGCTTACCTACTCGAAGCGTCTTACGGTTTAGTTCCTCGAGACTCGAGGAAAAATGAACGGAAGCTTTCTCTCTCGAGGAAGATTCGATTTTACGCTGGAAAGAGCAGTTACAACCATTCTCATCGACTCAAACTTTCAAACTAGAGGAACGAAAATGATTCTCTCAAAAACTCATTAGGGGCTGATTTCCTTAAAAAAATAAACGACCCTAATTTCAAGAACATGTTCTGCAAACACCTTTCAGGAATACAAACCAGCTCACAAGTCCCTCGTGTAAGAATTACATCAGCCTAAACATGAGTTAAATGGCAAGTATGTTCAAAAGACCCGAATCGACTTATTTCTTTGCTTTCTCAAAATCAAGATACTCATTAAAACTGAGGAATAAGGCGTGAGGTAGAAGTCGCTTCCTCGACCCTGTCTACCATTAGAATTATTACTCCTAATGTGAAGACAAAGAGTAATGAGAAAATGTTATGATATCTAAGAGGAAAAGAAGACCCAAATGAATCTGAAGTGAAGTATGAAGGCACTTGGAATAAGTATACAGCCAATACAACAAACTGCCATCAGCAATAAAATACCTGGAATACCAAACATTTAAAACATCTGTTAAAAATATCCTAAAAGAACATTTATTTTATGATGTAAAAGAATATATGAAGTGTCGTTTTTGATGTTCCGCTTTGTTTACTATTCTTAAAATAGATTCTTATTCTTATTTGTTTTTTGTATAAGTAACTGATTTGACAAAGTTGTATTTTTGTAACTGTTTGTATGTAATTGACTTGACCGATGTATGTAATTGTACCTTTATTTTTGAACCTTCTTTTTTGACGACTCCATGCAATTGTATTTGCCTACGGATAATAAAATTTATTATTATATTATTATTATTATTAATACATTGGTAATGGTTGTAAAATATATACTCATCAAGTGTATTCATTCATTGGTCGTCCAATCTCAAGATTGGTTGACTGCAGTCCTCCCCATCCTTCACTATCTAATACTAGTTCCCTTTCCTCTTGGTATCTCTTTCTAAGTATTTTTCTCTTTATTTGGTCCATGAACTTATTCCTGGCTTTTCCCCTGGGGACTTTTCCCTCAATTTCAGCTTCAATTATGTTCTTCACAAACCATGTGCGTTTCAGGGTGTGTCCAATCCACCTGATTCTTCTTTTCTGTATGGTGTTTTATATCCGGTCCGGTATATGGGTCCATTCCTCTAATACTCTTCTATACACTTCATAATTTCTTATTTTGTCCGACCATTATATCTTCAACATCCTCCTCCAGGATCAAATTTTGAAGGCTTTTAGTGAATGAGGAGAAAAAGATTCCTACGACGTTGAATGTTATTCTTAAAAAGGAGTCTTAAGGAAAGGACGGCGCGTATAAAGTAATGCATTGGTGTAAAAGATACGAAAGAGGCATGCAGGGCATGAAATTATAGAGAAATCCATTTGAATAGCTTCCTCGGACTAACAGGGATAACAAATTTCTTTGGCGCTGTCTACTCTGAAAGTTTATGTGTTATGGGTATGTCATCGTTGGTCGTTCAATCCTAAGAATGGTTGACTGCAGCCCTCCACCCTTCCTTAACTAATACTAGTTCCCTCACCACCTGGTAGCTCTTCCAATGCACTTTACTCTTTATTTGGTCCATGAACTTATTCCTGCGTCTTCCTCTGGGGACTCTTCCCTCTTACTTTCCTTCCTTGCCTACAATTATTTTCCTCACATACCTGTTGTATCACGTGGTATGTCCCATCCATCTGGTTCTACTTTTCTCTATGGTTTTCCATATGGTCCTTTCCTCTTCTACTATTCCTTACACTTTATCATTTCTTATTTTGTCCGTCCATTTTATCTTCAGCATCCTCTTCCAGCACCAGGTTTCAAAGGCTTCTAGACTTTTCTGGTCGGCTTTTCCAGTGGTCCAAGCTTCCGATCCATAGAGTGCCACGCTCCTCACGAATGTTTTCAAGTACTGTTTCCTCGTTCGTCGTCCTGTCTTCTTAGTGCACAGCAGTTGTCTTTTTCCCAT
This sequence comes from Ceriagrion tenellum, assembly GCA_963169105.1. Taxonomy (NCBI): domain Eukaryota; kingdom Metazoa; phylum Arthropoda; class Insecta; order Odonata; family Coenagrionidae; genus Ceriagrion; species Ceriagrion tenellum. Next base: position 63,484,105 of record OY720635.1, read on the forward strand.
TAAACGCCTTCTTAGCTTAGTCTATTCTCCGCTTCATGTCCGTTGTACTTCTTCCGTCCCACGTGATGGTACTTCCGAGATAGTTAAAGGAATCCACTTACTCTAATTTCTCTCCTCTCAGAGTGACTTCTACATACAACTTTTCTCTTCCGCATACTAGAATTTTAGTCTTAAGACTATAACACTAAATTCAAATGCAAATATTCGGGAAAATAATTTTTTAGGTCCCATTTAAGATTAAAAATAAAATAAAAGGCATTGTATCAGTAAGAATGGCAAGTTTAGGGCCCAAATTCGAATTGATAGGAATATGGTAAATAATTATGAAGTGTAACGGACGGTATAAGATTCTGAACATGTTACTATGGTGACAGAGCAATCAACAGAAATCCAATTCCTTAAATATTACCAAAAGACAAGTAAAAACTGATTCTGCTACACGGAAAATTAATCCAATATGAGATAATAATTAGATTTGACATTAAAAGAAGTAATTCTGCACAATTGATATAGCTGTGGAATGTACGTATCACCGATTTTGTGACGGATGTCACTAAATTTTCATCCTTAATATAAATCATTAGACATTATTATTACATTACAACCACCCATTCAATATTTTATTTATGCACAAAGAAGAATTTGACTGCAATAAATTCACATAACATGAATGCTGTCCATAAAAAACTACACGAAAATTATTTTGCTCTTTTTTTGGATTTTCACTATTTTATACTGCCTGCTGAGACAGTATCATCATCGTCAGTCAACAATCCTGAGATTGGTTTAACGCAGCCCTCCACTCGATTCTCCGATCAGATAATCTCTTCATATTTTAATATTTTTTCTCTTTCATATCTTTCATCACTAATTCTATTTAAGTCAAACGAGGCCTTCCTCAGCCATTCTTTCCGTTGACCTGTCCCTCGACGATTGTCTTCATCAGGCCATCATGTCTCATGATGTGGCCAATAAAGTTGTCCCGCCTTCTTCTTAGGGTTTTCAGAAGACTTCTCTTTTCCCCCACTCTTCTGAGGACTTCTCGTTACTCACTCAGTAATTCCATTTAAATTTATCATTCTCCAGTGGCACCACATTTCGAATGCTTCCACCCTTTTTCTTCTCTGCATCAGTCATCGTTCATTTCTCACTGCCATAAAGAAACATGCTCCAGATGTAAGTCCTGATAAATTGTTTCCTTACTTCTACGCTTGTGTTTCCAGCTGTAAAAAGATTCTTCTTTTAGTAGAATGCCCTCTTCGCCTGGGCTTTTCTACTCACCATTTCTTTTATGCTTCGTCCATCGCTGGTTACTATGCTTCCCATGTAACAGTATTCTTTCACCTCCACAAGTTTTTCATTTGCTGAGCAATATTCATTATGTAATTAAAATGTAGGGTTGTTGAAAAAAATCATATTTACATCATGCGTAATGATTTTTTTACTGATTTAAGAAGGGTTTCGTAATTAAAATATCTTTAAGCAGGATCAAAATGATCTCAGAATGTATAATGATGATTTATCTTTTAACCTGAATACATATTTTAAACGGATTGACTGTATAGCGATTGCGTTGATTAGGAAGAATGTTGGATGAAAATGGGCGTAGAGTATAGGATGCTAGAGGGAGAATAGCTTAAGTAAAGGAGGTGTTAATTAGTAGGACAGCCAATGACAGAAGCCCTACGTAAATTCGTTAACCTAAAGCATATGAATAACCTGGTAAAAAAGGCGAGGTTATCAACGAAGGCGAGTGGCATAATATGTAGCAATACGGATACGAATATTTTTTGGACTCTAGGAGAAGCAAAGAGTTCCAGGTGCGGGTTTGGAGGGAGATGGAGGAAATTTGGTGGGCAATAAGGGAAACTAACGAAGACGTTACTGACAGCCAGGGAAGGCTTTAGGGCCAGGTAACCCGAATAAACGCCCCGGGCTCAAAATTAAAGTCGAACCGGAACAAATGTCGCGTCGGTTTCAAAAGTAGACATTAACAAGAACATAACACTGTTGTTAATGATAATGACACGCTTCATGAGGCATTTATACGCTTTTTGTTTGCGAAGTCCTTTTTGAATTTAGACTGGGGAATGAGGCCGCTGAAAAGCGAAATTTTCTGGGTGCGAAATTTTTCGTGAGTCGCTCCCGTTGATGAGGAGGGCTGGTAAAGAAAGGTTGCTGTAGGTAATCAAGAGGATGTACCGTTGGTGGATGGAGAACAAGATTAAGGAGGATGGGATTCTGAACGCCGCTCTGGAACTTAGATAGCTGAGAGATAAGGGAAGATGGAAGAGGAGGGAAGGGATTTCGGAAGTAATGAAAAGAGATGAGAAGTAAGGTTGGATAAAAAGTGAGATTGGGCGGATAGGCATTATGACTTCAGCAAGGTTATATGCTAACATATACTCCCATCACAACATTCCCTTTTGGGGTAGAAAACGTCAAATGATTTATTATCCATACAAGTGAAAAATAAAAACTCAATAGTAAATTTTCACACTGATTTAATAAACGCCGACCATGCTTTCGACACTTTATGTCATTCTCAAGGTACAAAAATTAAATTTCCGATTCTATATATACCCCTTAGCAAACCACAGTTAGGTGGCAGGGGAGGTGGGGGTAGGTTCTGACGGTGGATAGGGTAAGGAAGGGAACATAAAGAGGTCGGGGAGTTCAAAGTGACTTAATAACAAATAAACAACAGTGGGGGAAACCAGAAAAAATGAGAAAAGAAAGAGTTGAAGGTCAAAAAACAACAACCAGATTAGTGGGTCCACATAAATTCAAAAGAAATGATTGAGTCATAAATACTACGTCATTAAAAATATTATCCGGGCTATTCACAATTTCATATTTTTTTTAGAAATCCAGTTTTGGCCCTTAGTCATTAAAATGTAAAATATCCAGGTCCAAATTGTTAAAATGATTAAAACTAAACAATTGTTTGGCAAAACAAGATTTCCCGTCATTATTTATATAACTTCTTCTACTTTATATAACTCTATCTCTAAATTTTCGGCCATTTTGACCGATATAAATAATGTTACAGCCCTCAAATTTTAACTTGTAAACTCCACTTCTTTCAATATCGTCATAATGGTCTTTTGAGTTAGATAAAAGTTTTCCAAGTGTAACAGGGTAATTGAACGAAATCTTAAATGTGTCACTTGGGACAATTTTCATTAGTTTATAGGATAAATCTCCTACAAAAGGTAGTTTTACCCAACGGTTCAGAATATTACCAACACTTGACAACAAAGTCAACAGCTGGGTGGCTCCCTTACATCTATAGCGATACAGAAACTTATCTACTTCTTTATTATTGCTGTCATCCACAAATAGCTAGCTCCCATTTCATAATTTCCTCAATTGTGCACTATACTTTCGCATCTCTTACGCTCATGTAACTAACTTCCAATACGTGTTGCAGAAATATTCGATAAATTTATTGGTTTCATAAATGGGTTCATCACTCATGGAATCGAGTTATGAGCTCCATAGGTCGCCAAGATGGCGGAAGCGCTATGAACCGCTTAGAGAAGTTATCACTAGATTATAGGGTTGTTTTTAGACGAAAGATCAGTTTGTTTACACCCTCTGACGATCTATTATGTGCATAAGCAATTATTCATAGGTTAATCTTTCTTAATTTTGACTCATCGGTGGAAAATTAGATCAAACATCCAAAGCAATCAACTATTGAAAGATAAGTTATGAGACTGGTAGATGTATTCCTGCAACCCAAATACTTTTACGAGGCTCAAAACTTTATGCATATCATAATTAATGATTCCATAAGCAAATACTCTTTCAACCGGCCTTAGTCAATCAATAGAATTATAATTGAAATTATAAATCAAAACTTTTTCGGGACTAATAATAATCTACGTGCTCCTAAATCTTAGCAACGCTTCTAAAAGTAATGTACAACCAAATATTGCACGAGAAAAATTAGCTCCCTTAATTTTAAAACAAGTTTACGCCATCAGCGCATGGATAGATGCCCTGTTTTTCAGAATGATGTTTTCCTGGACACAACAACCAACGGATCCGGGCCTACATCTCAGCATTGTGGGGAGGGAGGCCTCCACGGGAGGACAAAAAGTTCGACATCAAAGGATACGGGATGAGTTAGCTCGAAAAACAGGGGAAATAAATCCCGCCACTCCACTATTAGGGTTAAAATCCAAGAGGGTTAAGATCAGTCCGCGCGGAGCGAAAGTGAAATTGACGAAATGACTCTGACGTTCCTTTTCCTCCATAAAAGGAATCCCGCTTGCAGAAACCTGGAGGAAACACCATTGCAAGAAAATCCTCTTGGATAGAGACGTAGCATCGACTTCCGTGGACTCTGACGGGGGTGTGCAGTAAAAAAAGGCGGCAACAAGGCGAGGGAAAGGCAGAGGGGATTGACACACGCGCGTGATAGCCTCCGGTTGGGATCCCGGCATTCTGGGAAATTCACCCGGGCCAATACAGACCCTGGGAACACATCGAGGGGTAAACATGAAAAAAAAAGAGGTGAGCCTCGCAAGCCGTAAGTATTTCGGCGCTTGTGTTCGAGCTTTCGCGGAAGTTCATCTCCCAGCGGGAAACGGTTCCTCGGGAACGGATATCGTCACGGGTCGGGACCTCTCTAAGATTTCTCCAGTGGTTTGCGAAACAAGATGACGACATTCTTCGACGTTTGGCTGAAAGAACGGTCATCATCGGAAGGGGTTGGACCAAAGGTTGTCTAGCGGTGACTCCCTACTCTACCCAGCTTTTCACCTCACAGCTCCGCCTACTCAGATAACCCACAACACTAGATCCTCTCACAATGAGAAGGCGGATTTATACATGGAAGTCACCACCATGACAGTCGGCTCGCAGGTTGCATACAGTCGGCACTAGAAGGTGAAGTCACGGACTGACTTCGCAGTAAGGGTCGATGGTGGTACTAATCGACCCAGGTTCGTATTCTCAAGGAAAATAGACTGGCTTCTATTTTCACTGAAATTAGCTCATTGATTCTTCGATAAAATCGCATTGCATCCGGTGAATTCTTGGTCACATGACTGCAATCGGTGTTTAAAAAGCAAACGAGTAACTTATTAGGAGGAGGACTCTTTGTAGCAAATATTAATCTTAATTTGTACTCGGAAATGTTTTAAATGCTAAAGCACCCCTTAGGTAAGCTTTATTTTTTATCAATTATTAGGTAACAATAACAACAATTGTGACAGTAATTAGTGTCACAATTATCATACATGAAACGACGTAATAATGCACAATAATTGTAATTTATACATACATACCCATCACGCCGTTCCCTTCCAGGGTAGGCACAGTCAAAATGTTTCACTCACTAATTCATAATTGTACACCTAACTCTGCTTCAATAATTTCCTCCATACTGGCCTATCCTTGCAAACCTCTTTTGCCTCATTTACCCCCATACACTGTTTCATACACGCCCTACTGTTTTTAAGACTCCTAATATTCCTCCTTCTAAGAATTTCCTCAACCACATTCAACCACAACCTTCTCGACCTACCTCTCACACCATTCATTCTACTATCATATATCTGTTTCGTTATTCGACTCTTATCCATTCTCTCAACATGGCCAAACCAACAAAGCACACTCCTTTCCTCCTCTCTGGAGCATTTAACCCACATTCATTCATGACCCACTCATTCCTGACCCTATCCATCCGATTTTCACGGCGATTTTCGCTTCCTTAGACAAGCACTCATTCCTTGATATGCTCCACATGCTACCTACCACTTTCCTTCCAGAATTCACACGTCTCTTTATCTCCTCCTCTATTCTTCCATCTATTGCATACATCTTACCTAAGTACACAAAATCATCCACCATTTCAATTACTTCACCATTCGCCCTCATCACACAGTTATTCTCCCCCTTCTTCTTATAAAAAAAACTATTACTTTTGTCTTGCACGCATTTACCTTCAATTCCATTCTCTCCGTTGATTCACAAAACTTATCTAGGAGCTTCTGTAATCCCTGTTGACTGTCTGACATCAAAACAGCATTATCAATAATTTATACAAATTTATTTAAACCTAAGAATGCCTATTGGACTAAAACAGCGATATACGAACGCCATTATTGCCAAATGTGGTTGCTGTTCGTAATTAGCATATTCATTGTTCACTTTTGCCATTGATTTGTTTGGAAATTTCCGGAAGTTATGAATAAGCAAAATAACGCCCTGCAAGGGGTGATACATTTATAGATATCGCAACACTCCCCACTTTCATATAAGTCAATTTTCATGAGTAAAGCTACATTAAGGTTTTTTTTTGTCATTAGGCGATTAACTTTAGGCATGCTTCATGACTTATCAATTATTAAGTATTAAGAATTATTATCACTATATCTCAAACTTGATACGACGTAATAATGTATAATAATTGTAATCTATACAAATTCATTAAACCCGCAAACGCCTAAGGAACTCAAACAGCGACATACTAGCGCCAATATTGCCAAATTTTGGCGTTTTTCGTAATCAACATACTCATTGTTTACTTCCGCCATCTTTTTGTTTGTGAAAATCCGGAAGTAACGTGTAAGCAGAACGATGTCTTGCGAGTAGCGATACGATTCGAGATATCGCTTTACTCGTAACTTCTTAAGATTTCTTCGTTTGTTTATTTCACATAATGTCTATATGCAACTACCAATCGGAAATGAGGAAAGACGCAACGTTAACAGTAGGAAGGAATAGAGCTTCCTACAATACTCTGCCATTTTTATAAACAAATATATATTGGGTGAATTCCCCTTAAAAAGGGATTATTAGGAGAAAACTACCTGCCTTTTTATTTCTAAAACATATCTAATTTCACTATAAGAAGTTAATTTTTTCATATGCGGTCGACTATTTTTAAGTCACGAAAAAATTAATACCTATAAAAATGATAGTCAAATCAGAAAATAACCCATGTTTTGTCGAAAAAACCATAAAACGAAATTCCTGGAATATAAACTGCACATAAATAAAATAGTATCAGTCACGGGGGAAATATGATTTAATAGTACTGGAAATATAGCTGCAGGTAGTGATTTTGAGGATACCACGAATAGCCACGGTATTACCAATCCACTGTGGAATTTGGCTCGTAAGAAGTGGCGCTGATTCAGCGAAGTAACGGCTTATCGTCAAAGGTAACGTGCTCCAATAATGCAGTTATTTAGAATTTTTCAATTTATTTGCAAAAAAATTTATTAACTAAAGGTATAAAATAAAATACAGTGAAACCCCCTTTGACGACCACTCCTATCAAGCGACCACACCTTTCAACGACCATTTTTCAGCGGAACCGTCGGTGGTCGCTGCATTCAAGTTTCACTGTATATACACAACAAATAAATATGAATTGAAATTTCCAAGGAGCAACTAATTTATGAGTGAGCAAACGCCATTTTTTTACGTTTTCAACAAAACCATTGCTTCTAGAATGTATCCATTTTTTTTCAAAACAGCCGCTCGTTCATTTTCAGAATATGTACTCCTACAGACTGAACCCCTGTAGAACGGCCACTCCTCTTAACGACCTTTTTACAGCGAAACCGTCGGTGGTAGCTTAATACACTGAAATAAAAAGTCGCTTAACACAGTGAAAAAACTTAATACAGTGGTCGCTAAATACAGGTCTCACTCTATTACCTTATAAGTAGTAGACAAAACAATTATGGTAGCGCCAGTCGAAAATATATCAAATCCATTAGTATGGCTGCAAAAGAGTAATGGAGTTACTGATCGAAATCTACGAAAAAGAGAGCAGATTGGCATTTAATGACGTGCGCATGCTTTCACCAACACCTGGTGGCTCTGGATTGGTAGTACAGTGGATGAGTGTCAATGCGATGATAAATTAAGCGCTCTATCACTACCTACTACTCACGGCATACTACTTCTGCATATACCATTAACATCAATTAATGATAAGCATTTTCTTTCTATGGATGGAAAGCGAACAATGAATTCATTCATGGCGCATGAGCACAACGCAATATGGATTCGAAAAAGAAAGGAAGCCGGATAACGGCTATTCACCCGCATTATCCTACCCGACGCGACGCTACGTTCAATGCCTCGCGCGCATAGCCTTTATTCCCCAGCTCTCCAGCCGAAGAGAGAGAGAGAGGAAAAAAATAAGGAATAATAAACCGGCGAATCCGCTCCCGGGACGGCAGCAAGTGAAATGGAAAATGCATCGCAGTCGACGAGACGGGAAACGGGTGAGATATTGAAATCTGGATACGGGTGCAGAGGGAGGGAGAGACAGTAAGGGAGACTTTGGAACTTAACCCCTGAACACACAGCGACATTTCTGGCGACAAAGCCGGCGCGGGAGGTGGCCAGAGATAAATTTATCCGTTTGAGCGACCAGTCACATGTCACCTGCTGGCATACGATAGATTCGCTTGCGACAACATAGCCCAGGTAAGAGTTTGAACACGTTTCATTCAATAGCCACGAAGGCTTGTGTTTGAAACCATTCGGAATAATTCCGAGGACGTAACTAAGGAGTCACGTGGTACAAAAACCATGGGCTCGGAATCATGATGCATTCAAACCGCTCATAAAAATCTCATGCAGTTTTACCCATTAGGTTTATATTGCGGGAATATTGTTATTATTGGAGTATTGGAGTTCAAAATCGCGACTTAAGACACCATAATAAATATATCAGATACTTAAGTTATCCATTATTGTAGGTAAAACTCGCCAAAACCTCCACTCATTCGTTGTTGTACCACGTGACTACTTAGTTACGTACTCGATATCGTTCTGAACGATTTCAAACACAACCCTGACAGCAAAACTGCGCATTACCATAAATCCTGCATCCCTCTATTGCTAATGAATTGGGAAACACTAAACAGTGTGACCTCCTGAATGTAACTACACTGAAAATACTGAAAAAAAAACTGAAAATTATATTCATTATTACACAGATTTATAATCATTGGGATAACGTAAAGATCCCAATGCAATTTATTTTGGAATGTCATATATATTTAAGATGGAAGGAATAAAAATTACTATAACAAAATTATAATTTAAAAAATCCGCTAATTCGATCATTCCATAGTGCTATCAAAAGGAACGGAAGGAAAGAGCAGGGATAACCAATGCGGTTGCTTTTTTCGTAAATGTTCGTAGCTCATGATTTAATCTTGTAAAATCTTTTGGTATCTGCGATGATTTTTTTTAAGAGCAACAGTTTCGCCGTGCTATTCTACCAGCTTCGTCAGGCTTATTAAGCCTGACGAAGCCGGCAGATACCGAAATATTTTACAAGATCAATGTTGTTGCTGTTGTGAGATTGTCAGGAAACGGTTTGATGACGCATTGCCTTCTCCATCTACCACAATGGTTGCCATCATTCCATCCGACGCGCCTGGGCTCAGGGTTTCAGGCCGATTCTGGCACGATGAAAGTTCCCTTACGCACGGGGCTAAGGGCAGAGGGAGAATCGACGGCCGGAATATTGCTACAAAATGGTTCCGCCCGCAACGCAATATCGAAAACACGGCGAGAGAGATTCGTCCATTTATTTCACTTCTCCATATCTCTGACCCGCGGGGGGCTCTCCGGAACGTTCCGTATGTGAGCGCTATCACCAGAGGGAAGGGCAATTTCTCTCCGATGCCCTCGGTGGCTCCCTTCGGATAGCAAGCTAGAGCAACTCAGCAACCGTGGAACAAATCGATCCGATAGGATACGAGCCCTGAGGGGAGAATAAACCACGGATTTTTTTTTGTTTCGAGATTCCCGTGGTCGTAATGTTTTAGGTTTCAAAGGGAGTGTATTCAACATTACTTTATCATTGCACCCCACGAGATGGGGTGAAAGGGTTAGGAGTTATGAATTTATCGCCGACAGTTAGAGCCATGCCGTGAGGCTGGCCCCGAAAGAGATAGTTTTTCAGGGTTTTTGAGCAAAAAATTATTGAGTTCGGGTGTGAAAATTAAAATAAATTCTCTCGAGTAGCACGAAGGCATTCCATTTAGAACTAAAACGTTTTGTTACATGGACTCTGAGACAAGAGGACATTAATGAATAGCTCAGAATTCTGAGATATGGGTTTGAAATACAACAGAGAAAGTGTGGCGGACTGAGAGAAGGACTAACGGGGAACTTCTTTGTATAATGATAGGTGAGAATAGTACCCTTCTGAATTAGATTGAGGTGGTTTCACTGAGTAAGAACATTTCATTCGTATTATGGATACCTACTGGAAAATATGTCCTCTACTGAACACGAGCAAAAAATGTTACATTTCTTATGTTACGCTCTATTTTCTCGCAAATTGAACTAGCAATTACATAGTAATAGAGAGAAAAGGAGAAAAATGATGAAAAATAGTACTTTTGCATTTATTATGAATTACAATGTCATGGAAAAAGTTTTTAATAATCGAAATTTTCCAGAGTTGATTTAAAATTTAAAAAAAAATCATCTTACCGTCTTCCCTTTTGAGTCATTGTGAATAATTGCTATAATACTGAACCATCATTTTAGCCTTTGTTTTAAGCCATTTCCTACTCTTAAGACTGGAAGAATCAAAAAGCAATGGCAAATTAAGGAGATATTGTTGAACCTATCCCGAGGCCACATATGAATAGTAGGTTACACATTAACATCCACATCAATCTATCTAGATCATACCTTCTGATTCCTAAGGCTCTCTACAGGTAATAAACAAAAATATGTGGCTGAAAATTAACAGTAAAAGATCCACACAGCAGAGAAAATGCTCACGATGGAAGTTTCATATGCCTCTTACATACTTCCTGTAGAAGATGTTTCCTCTCTAGCATTTACAAAGTAACTGTTGGGTCTAAAAAATAGTCAGCTAGTATTTACAGCATCAAGTAGTTCATATCTTTTCAATCGTTATTGAATATTCACCACAGTCTCACGTTAACAACAATCAACAATGGCCATTTACGAGTCGACTGAGAAGACTTTTTTCTAAGTAGCGCTTAGAAAGACTGGGTTAACTAAAAGTGGAAATTTAGGCAACAGGTAGCCTAGGTAACGATTCCAAACATTTAAATCCATTATATATATATACATGTTTCTTTTTTAATCTCAATTTTTGCCGTAAAAGTATTGTTTAAAAACTTGTAGAACAAGCACTTGATATTCAGGCACCTAATATATTTTTTCATCTTTGGTCATCGATAATATAACACGAGTATTTAGGTTCAAATGATAGACTTACGGTCTTCGTTCGGGGCTCACAGCCAACGAACTGTCATGAATGTTGTTACGTTGCCAAGGGAAACCTCTGCTGTCAATCTTGTTTACCAAATTTCTTGGTACACTACTTCAAAATAATACATATAATATTCATTTTTAAACGTTTTAAGCCTGAAGTTAATTATAGTATTGTTCTCTCGGTTTATTAAAAAAATTATGATATCAAATCTTAACGAAATAGCACTGGAGGCTGGAGTCAGTATAATCACTCGTTTACGTTACTTAGCTTCTGTAAAATGGCATGTTCCATAATATTTCACCTGAAGGAGTATTCGCATTAAATTTGAAAACTATACAACTCAGCACTAAGCCTAAATTTTATCATTACAGCAAATTTTCTTTACCATAGGAAAATAGAACTAAGAACGTAGGTTCCACCTTAAACGGTCCACCAAAATTCCAATATTGCTCAGTAAGTCCTCGATTTACGTCGGAGATGCGTGTTGAAGAAGAGCGACGTAAGTCTAAACAACGTAAAACGGATCCAGATATTCGTGACCACTTTAATCCCGCGATAAATCAAGGCGTTGATTTCAAAATTCGTTTTCTGCCTTTATCCAGGAAGAAATAGTTATTTCAGATAGGATGATTATTTCTTAACCATAAAAAAATGTAAGCATATGCACATGGGGTTTATTTTATTAGCATTAAACAGGGAAAAAACGTTTCGACGACCCTTGTCAACATGGATGTAACATCGAATCAGGCATAAATCGAAACGACGCACATCGAGGACTTACTGTACATGGTAACGGCTTTTGCCGGCCAGTGATGGACGTCTGTGGGTGTTGTGGCAGTTAGTTCTTAAAAACACAATCAGTAAAGCCACCCACAACCTCTCGGATAGGAGCTCTATTGAAGGTTAGCGTGCCAATGCAAATAAAATAGTCGTAATGGGAAAACGCTTAATAGTTGAGAGAAAATCATGTTAAATTATAGGCAGAAGAATTTTACAAACACATTTTTGTACTTAGGACCATATGATAAGATCTATTTGGCGGCTGGAGTACTGGCTTTCACCGCGGAGGCCAAATGTTCACACAGAGGCGTGGCGGTAACGTTTAGCGGTAGATCCGAATCTTACTTTTGTATATTGAGGGGAGCACTTCAAATAAAATAAAACCACACGTGGATGACACTTTAAAACGTTGCAACAACGCGTTGTCTCTATGCAGTGCTTCTTTAAGAAAAGGCCAGAGCCATACGTCTCTCCTCCTTTCCCCAGATTCTTCCCAATTGCCTTTCCTCACAGTCCGCAGGGGCAATAAGTTCAGACAAGTTAAGATTTACAATTGCTATAATATTTGAAACATGACTTAAATGCATAAAAAATATTACTTTTTTGCTAGAGCAGAAGAAAGGTGAACGATAATTCTTTAGCTTGAATGAGTTTATTCCATTTTTAATAAATGGAGGGCCATTTAGAATTTAAAAATAACCAGAAACTAGCGACAGTTTTAAGCTGAAACAGACTTGGAGTCAAGAAAAAAAAATAGAATACAGAGTAGCAGCATAACTAAACAGTTAACTAAACAATACAGTAGTTGCGACAGTGGATATCTTGCGGTGTCTATGAGGAAAATACCACATGATATTTTTAAAGCCTCCAAACCACAGACGGATATTTCCTGACGTACAGCGGGCGGAAACTCCCAAGCAGTGATGGCTAGGAATGGTGAACTACTTAACATACGGCGAAAATAAAATTGATTAGACGTAATTAAAATAAAATACTGATCACTGAGAATTACATTTCATCGCATTTTTTCCGAGAAAAATATGTATGGTAAAGGTGGACATAAAGCAAAACAATAAATGATTTTGACGATTACACTGGCGAGCGTTGCAGATAGTTTAAGAGTATTCACCTGAATTATGTAGCCTTTCTCTTCCACGAAAAATGATAACAGAAAGAGGAACATCATAAGTACATGAGTGAGCATTTTTAACCTTGCCTCAATCAGGTTCTGAGCGTACTGAGTCAATGCTGACATTTAATTTATGAGGACAGCAATTGATGAGTACTTTTATTAAATATAAATTGAAGCTTTTTATAAAAGTAATTTCGACGTCTATGCAGCTGTTTTGATCATGCAATTAGCCATCGACAGGGGGAGTTATAATCTCGTAAAACACGTGCGTGTTATCCGAAGCTCAAAGTCCGAGTGAATCACAAACACTCAAGATGACCGAAAAGAATGCTTAGCATTCAAAATACCTTTACTCTCACTAAAAATTTGGATTAATCTATAAAGCTAACGTTTAATCACGAATTACATGGGAAGTGCATGGGATATTTTTTCTGGGATCTGTGGCAACTGATTTACTTCTGCTTCTTTGTCGGCCTAAAAAGCTCTCGTCAGGCACGAAATGACAACAGAAGGCACTGCAATCATCATCCACCTCAAGCGATATTGTGTTAAGACTAAGCACGAGACAAAAAAGAAGACAAAAAAAATTGCTAGCGATGATATTTACCATTCAGTCACGTGATTTAGTACCTCGGTCTCGTAGAGCGGACTCAATGCATGATGCATGAACATCCCGTGTCACCGAAGCCAGATTAACAGCACAGCAATCGTGAAATAAGTCAAATATTACGTATTTTTCTCTCAAAAAATCTGCGGCTACCAATTCACTCCCGGGCAATACGCTCCCGTCGGACGCCAAACAAAAAAGCAGCGAGTACCGCAATCATCATCGCCCGACTCGAGCGTCACCGAGAGTCAAAACTCTTGAGAAGAGATGAGACGGAAAAAAATACGAACCTCAAAAAAAAAACAGGAGAATGATGAAGTTCATGAAAGGGGGGCACGAATCGTGATTGGCTATTTTGAATGATAAACCGTACACAGAGAAAAAAAAAGAGGGAGACTTGTTGCATTCGTTGAAGGGTTCATTTCTTTCCCGTATATATATGTATGAAAAGGCACTTCAGCCCTTTTATTCCTCATTCCCTCTCTCTGGCACTGAAACGAGCCCTCTGTCTCGCCCATAACAAAAGGATAAGAGATTCATGCCGTAGGAATTTTTTCCATTCCCATTTTGGTGTGTGAGATCCTGGGAGAAGGGAAGGAGGGGGCGGGTGTTGAAGGGCTGGAGGAAAATATAACTCATGACAGAGTCTAAAGGCTAAAGCCGACTGGAAGTCGAGAGGTGGGGAGAGGGAGGAAATGGAGTCCTGGTTCTCGTTATGGACTCGAAGATTGAGGGGGAAAGGGAAGAAAAAGAGGATTGGCGGAGGAGAAGTGGAAGCAGGGGGAGATTGCAGAACAGAGGATGGGGGCGTGGGAGGGGGATAAATACCGAGCAATGAGTTTGGGGAATGAACCTTTGGACCACCGTACTAAAAATACCTCTAGATATTAACCTAGAAACCACCACAAGAATATTCGGCAGGGGGGTGAGTCATCACCAGACACTTTTATTTTTCCATTTCATGACCTTCATTATTTTTCTCTATCACGCCAGATTTTGAAGATATCATCAAAAAATTATTTTACATGGAACACCGCTGGTCAAAAATGACTCTTGGTGTCAATTTTTTTCATGCTATGCAGAAAGCTTTGTCATCGTTTTGGTAAAGAGTTATATTTTACGTTAAAGTGTCCTTCAAAGTGTTCTCCTGAACTCCTGTGGAACCTTCATCTGCAAAAATAAATCGTTTCGTTCCTCAATCTTAGCACCTCATGATATATTCAGCAGGAAATTTTGTGATATTGCATTTTGGGAAATAATTTCGTAATGGTATGTTGTTAAGCAGAGTTTCTTTCTATGTTTATTTGATTTTTTATTTGAACCTTCATTTGCAAACATAAATCGTTTGCAAATGAAGGTTCCACTGGAGTATATATAATTTTGAAATCGAATCTCTCCACAGTAAGCCCTCACATAAGAGGAATAACATTTCTCGAAATCGTAGAATCTAGTAAAATCGTACTAAATGAAAAATATAATGAGAATATACTAATAATACGAGGAATACTGAGTTTCGTTCCTCATTCTTAGCACCTCATGATATATTCAGCAGGAAATTTTGTGATGTTGCCTTTTGGGAAATAATTTCGTAATGGTATGTTGTTCAGCACAGTTTCTTTCTTTGTTTATTTGATTTTTAGGTAAGGCGTCTTTTTAAATCAATATATTTGTTTCGAACAAAAATTTCGTTCTTCAAATAAATGATTTCAATATTATAGATCACATTGACACGTTAGGGCGTCTAAAGGACTAACTGGAGTGGCTTCAACTAAAGATTTGGGAAAAAAAACTTTTACGAGACATTTGATGCACGTCTTTTGCAGGGACCGCGGAGGACCATGGGGCACGGATGCTGCTAACCTAGCCCTCTCTTTTTTGTAATAAATATTAAATTCATGCTGATTGTGCTTACATCAAACAGTGCGTAGGGTCCTTAAAATGAAAAACGATCATACAAGATAACTCAAGGCAGCACCATCGGCAGATTAGGCCGCGCCTTGTGATTGCGGAGTGCCTATGATAGGCGTGAGTCAAGCAACCACATTACAGATGTTTTTTGCAAACGTTACCAGATTCTCCTTCAAAACTCGCGCATCTGTTAAGTATCCAGACGTTCCCTCAGTTTTTAAACCACATGATCCCGTCACTTGTCCAATGCCAACATCGCCTGCAGAATACGCAGTTGATGAAGAATCACAAGAAGAAAGTTTTCCTCCACCTCATACCGACGAATCAGGCTCTGACTATTACCAACCCGGAGAAGATATTTATCTGGTTGCTAATGCTGAATTTTGCGACCTCGCATGGGACCTGGCACTAACAAAAGGCCAAGCTAAATTGCTTGGTTCACGTCTTCAAGAATTTCATTTGCTTGCACCGGATACAACGACTTCACACTTTCGGCAGAGACATAAAGAGCTTCAGAAGCTCTTTGCCATGAGCGACAGTTTTTGTTTTTGCTCGGACGTTCTAGGTCTTATGTCTATTCTTGGGGTTGAACACAGCAGGTTATAACCTAGGTTATAGCCTGCTAGATTAGTATTTATTAGTATTTTTATTTGGTGCGGAGCCATCAAGACCGCATTTTCCATGCATATTCATCGAATTCGTTAAACAGACGGACATTTAACGCACATTATCCGTGATTAAAAACTTTACATAATCCATGTTGGCGGAAAGTACATAGGAAGAGATACCAGGAGATAAGGGACCTAGCATTAGATAGGGAAAGATGGAGGGCTGCAGTAAAGCAATCTTAGGATTACACAAACAATGATGATGATAGGATCGCTACCAGTGCTATAGTAACTATTGAATTTATCTGCATTGTAACTACGTAAACGAGATACAAGAGTCATGCAGGGATCATGAAAAACATTATATTAGTACTACGAGGCAGATTTAAAAAAATCAAGACTTAGAAAGCAAATTAACTAATCAGCTGCACTGCCTGTCGTCCAACCTACTTCAATATTTGTAAAAATTCGTAAACATCGTAAATTCATAAAAAGGTTCCAGGCAAATGCGATGAGAGAGTACGAGAAAGAAGCTATTTTACACTTGTCAGGTCTCATTTAGAATACGCCGCTAGTATATGGGATCCGTACGAGGAAGGTATGATTAAAGAATTAGAGCGCGTGCAAAGGAGATCTGCTAGGTTTGTTAAAGGCCGTTATGATAATTGTATAAGTGTTATGAGCTTAATAGAAGAACTAGGATGGGAATTACTATCAGAACGCAGGTTAAAATTTAGGTTAAACCTTTTAAGTAAATTCGAAACAGAGTTTTTCACAGATGACGTTAGATATATATTGAGAACCCCTACGTATTATGCTAGGTTTGATCATATTAAAAAGATTAGAGAGATAGATTGTCGTACCGATAAATTTAAAATGTCATTTTTACCTCGTACTATAAGAGAGAACAATAGACAGCGTAGCAAAGGGATAGGTAGGTGAAATATAGTTAGAGTAGTCTGTAGTGCATGATGCATGTAATAACAACCAATAATCCCTTCCTTATTATGTAGATACTAACCATCTAGCTCCATGTGAACCTATTATCTAGTATGCCTTCATAAAATATCCTAGTTGCATGTCAATAGTGGATGTTTGGTGATCTTCACCCCCTTCCACACACCCTCGTGGTGGCTCGCAGGGTATCACGTCTCTTCTGCAGCCTATTTCCCTAATCTCTTCCTTCATCGACTAATCTTTGGATTGAACTACCAATGAATGAATGAGACCATCTTAACATCGAGAGTGACGCAGAATTTAGCCAAGGGGATATCACGAGTTGGACGACAGATTTCCCGCGATGAGTAATAAATTTCATAACCGCCATACGCCGTGAAGGCATTAGATCTTTGCTCACCAAATTCAGCTTTTATAAAACTGGTTAGCAAGATTATTATGTTCACTTGATTTTAAAATATAATTATGCCGCAACGGTGAAATCAAACTACTCTTAACAAAAAAAAGAATAGAGATAAACAGTTCGATGCCTAATTCAATTGCCGGGGCCCTGCACTTATCGCGCGAAGAACTCCACACGTAGAACTAAATCTGGAATATAAATGACATAATTCGTCATGCGTGCGATTATTATTTTCTTGCAATTAAGCCTCCGAGTGGTGAATGCCTCATGTGTAATCCTGGTTACTTATGGAACTCTAAATTATTACATACCAGCAATAATTTAGTAGTCACAATTAAAAAAAATACCTTACCAACAAAGGTAAAAAAAAAGAAATTCGTACTTATTGGCGCGATAAGTTGACGAAACGCATTGTGCAATTAAAAATATTGAGTAAGAGTGCGAAGTGTTTATTTCAATTGCGAATACAAATATTGAAAACTTATACAGAGTGTATCCTAAATCTGTAACCTTCACCAGCAATCAGGCCTAATGCGCCGAAACCATTTGTTGCGACAATGAAAGTATAAAACGTCTCCTATACGGTTATTTAGGAGAAAAATGCGTACCAAAGAACTATTTTCTTAAGAATTATCAAGTTTACTGCAATGAGTAAATTTAGGCTTAGTACCGCATAATGCATCTTTAAAATGTATTTTTATGAGAATACTCCTTTGGGTACCATAATATAGCACAAAGCGTTAAGCCGAAACTTTTGTCTCGTACCGAAAGTCAGTATTAGACTGACTACAGCCTCAATTGCTTCTCGGCAGGATTTGATGTTAATAATTTTGAATGAACTGAGGAAATGGTGTAATTATCTTCATGCTTAAAAGGTTTAACAATTCGTATTAAATGCCTAATTTTGAAGTAGTGTACTATGAAATTTGGTAAACGGGGTGGACATTAGAAGTTTCCCTTGGCAGCTTTGCAATATTTATCATAGTGTGTCGGCCGTGCTCGGAAACGAAAACCGTTAGTCCGTCATTTAAAACTGAATACTATTGTTATATGGTCGATTAACTAAGCTGAAAAAAAATATGTGAAGGAAAAAACGTTAAACCGAAGCTTGCACTTCGTATCAGCCAGTAATAATACTGATTCCAGCCTCAATTGAAATTTTGATAGGATTATATGTTATGTTTTCTGACGAACCAAGGGAAGGGCATAATTATCTTCAGCCTTAAAATATTTAAAAACATATGTTAATTGCCTAATTTTGAAGTAGTGCACTAAGAAATTTGGCAAACAAGGCAAACAAAAGACGTTTTCCTTGGCAACTTCGCCTCATTCGTCACAATTTATCGGCTGTGAGACCCGAACGAAAAACGCAAGTCTGTCATTCATACATAAGTTCTCCCGTTATATTATCGATGACCTAAGGTGAAAACATATATTAGGCGCCTCAATACCTAGTGCATGTTATACAAGTATTTACACAATATAATTAGGGCGGAAATTGATATGAAAAAGTATGAGAAGAGATGCCAGCGCATGGCCATTAAGAGCGTTCATTTCAGGCCAAAAATTAATCATTTTTAAACCAATAAATCTTCATTAAATAACAAATGACCTAGTAATATTTTGACATCATTAAACAGTTGTAGTATTACCCGATAACATATGTTAAAATCAAGGTAGGCTGTCTGGCATGCCGAAAATGAAGGATCCTCCTTAAACAAATGCCCCTGGTTGTAGATCGCATAACTCTAATTGATTTACAAGTGCCTTTTCTGCAACAGGCCATGAGCAAAGCAGACAGTCCATCCCCCAGATAACCAGGGGACCCATAGGCGTCTCATGTTTAGAGTACGGTAGTGTCAAAGAGGGGTTTTTCTCCATTTCCCTCTCTTCATTCTCCAAATTGTCATTCATCTGAAATGGCAACCCTCATCATCGTAAAACGGTTAAATAGACCTCAGCTGTCGGTCGCCTCTCTCCGAGTAATCAGTCAACCAAACCATCGCAACCTCGGAAATATGGTCCTTTTTTTCGGACCTCGGACTTTCACAGCATACCAGTTCGCCAGGAAAATTGGAAACGCACCCCGAGGGAATGTTATCTGGAAGGGAAGGCACCAACATAGCCCAAATGTCGCTTGGCCCGAGAAAAAATAAGATGTCACGGAGAGCATTCACAGAACGGAACATGGTGGTTAGGTCAGGAAAGCTTTGAGTCAATCTACCAATCAAGGGGTAGCGCGAGTGAATTTCAAATGAGGCAAGGTGGTTACGACTGTATTTGACATACATTATTACGTTAGACTGAATTAATACGTTAGTGTTATCGAAAATATTGCTGAATAGACTGAAGGTATATGTTGAGGAAATAATGGGGGACCATCAAACAGGGTTTATAAAGAAGAAGTCAACAACAGATGATATATATGTTCCAAAGGAAGTGATAAGTAAATATTGGGAGTACAACAAGAACACTTAAATTGTTTATAGATTTAAAAAAAGCGTATGACTGTATTGCCAGACAAAAAAAGTGGACCATGTTGAGTAAATACAACATATCAAGAAAATAAATAAACATATGTAAAATTAAAAAAAACTAAAAAAAATAATAAAAATGTGTGTGGAAGGATCCAAAGGTAAAGTGAGAGTAGAAAGATAGTGCACAGAAAGTTTTAAAATCAATACAGGATTTAGGCAAGGAGACGGTTTATCTCCTTTACTTTTTCAATTAGCCATAAAGGAAGCGTTAAGAGGGGTAACAAATACTCAAGGAGGAGCCTCTATTGGCGGAAAAATTAACATGTTAGCCTATGCAGATGACGTGGCTCTCATTGCAGACAATAGAAACAATTTGAAAGGAATAGCAGAGAAACTAATAACAGAAGCCAGTAAAGTAGGACTCAAGGATAATGAAGATAAAACAAAGTATATGATAATATACATCGGAGCTGAAAACGAAGAAACCGCCTAAATGTAATAGATTACAGTTTCGAAATAACAGAGGAGTTTAAATATTTAGGATCAGTGATAGATAAAAATAATAAAGAAGAGACAGAAATTCAACACAATAAAAGCAGCTGATAGATGCTTATGGAGCATGAACAAACTACTGAGGAGCAAATTGCTCAGCAAACAAACGAAGATAAGGATCTATATTTTTTTTGGGACCTCGGACTTTCACAGCATACCAGTTCGCCAGGAAAATTGGAAACGCACCCCGAGGGAATGTGATCTGGAAGGGAAGGCACCAACATAGCCCAAATGTCGCTTGGCACGAGAAAAAATAAGACG
Organism: Ceriagrion tenellum; assembly: GCA_963169105.1. Taxonomy (NCBI): domain Eukaryota; kingdom Metazoa; phylum Arthropoda; class Insecta; order Odonata; family Coenagrionidae; genus Ceriagrion; species Ceriagrion tenellum. Next base: position 63,505,041 of record OY720635.1, read on the forward strand.
ACACGGAGAGCATTCACAGAACGGAACATGGTGGTTAGGTCAGGAAAGCTTTGAGTCAATCTACCAATCAAGCCCAAATTATTACAGCCCACATTAACCTACACGTCTGAAGTGTGGTCCCTAACAAAATTATCAGAAAGGAAACTATTAACATTAAAAAATATAATCCTAAGAAAGATCTTTGGACCAATCCAGGAAGGAGAAGGTTGGAGGGTAAGAAAAAATAGAGAGCTGAGAGAAAGCTATCCTGATCCAGACATAATAGCCATTATAAAGCAAGCCAGCGTCTAAGATGGCTGGGTCATGTGCTAAAAAGAGGCAATAACAGTATAGTAAAACAAGTTTGGAACGGTAAACCTGACGGGAGAAGACCTTTGGGAAGACCCAGACTCCGATGGGAAGACCAGGTGGGAAAGGATGTGAGAAGACTACGAGCAGGGATGGAGGTTGCTGAAGATAGAAAAGAGTGGAGGCGAATCGTTGGCGAGGCCAACAAACATCTTGGATTTGTGTGCCCATGGTAGTAAGTAAGTATTACGTTAGACTATATCCTTACAGCAGCTCGTAAATAATTTCAGATACAGTACTTAATAAACCATTGCCAAAACTGCGAGTTATTTGAAAAGCCCTAATAGTCAATACTTTTTTCATGCTCTTGTACTATCCACAAGTATACCATCTACAGAGTTTTCAAATGTGGAAATGAAGAAGAATGGAAAGATTAACATGAAGTGATAAAATGGGAAATGAGGACGAAGTGCTGGCAAAGATGTATGAGAAAAGGAATATTTTTTGAGGCCAATAAGAAAGAGGAAGGCGGACTGGATGGGGCACGTCCTGTGGAAAGATTGTTGGATAATAAGAATATTTGAAGGAAATATCGAGGGAAAGAGAGGGAGAGGAAGACGAAGTAATAATTTGTTGACTGATATTATGAATGGAAGGAGTTGCGAAGAGCTGAGGGAGGCAGCGCAGGATAGATGAAAATGGAGGGAGCAGTTCAAATGAAACCTGTCTGAGGACAGATTCACCTTAGAAGAAGACTATCCATACTTGTGCAGTTCTAAACTTTATTCCTGGCTCAAATATAAAAAGATAGATATCTTTAGAATAAATTTATTATTCTGAAATAATTTAACGAGTACTAAAAAATACCTCGATAACAAAATTTGAGTTCGGTTGAGAAAGAGAGAAAATATGATCGTAAATATCAAGAAATTGGTACGAGGAGTACGGCATTGATCATTATACGTTGGCAAATGCAAACTAATTTTTTAAGCATGCTTGGGGATTTGAATGTTTTTTTAAATCCACTGCAATGAAAGATAGCCGATTAGAATAGCTTTAAAAAATCCTTTATAAAGTTTATCCTTACAAAAATGGACAATATGTTTCTGGACACGTACGTAAACCTGAAAGAAGTTCAAAGTCCACTGCAATCCATGCTTCTCTGTTCACCATCATCAAAGTTTTCAGCAGGCATGATTTACTTCTCTTTTAATTAATTAAATTAAAATTTCCACCTAATTGGTTCCATTTAATTGCATGCGATCTCTCTCCCTGGCTGGTCCACGTAGGATTTCCCACAGGAACAGTTAATCTTGTGAACTCCCTCCTTCGCGATACTGGATATCTCCTGTTCACGTTTCGGCATAATGTCACCTAGTTTTTTCTGTCGTACGAGCTAAAAATACCAATTGATATAATTAAATTAGAGAAAAATTATCAACCTGAATTAAACTATTTTCCTCACGTTTAGGGATAAGGCATTTCGAAAGTTTGCCACTTAGATTCGAAGGAAAGAGAACAGGAAAACATAAATGTATCACCCAATGGTAGGCGAATTCATTGGGCACTGAAATATACGAGTATTATCATAACAGCTTCGTTCGGTAGCATTCTCAAGACATAAAATGTAGCCATAATTGCTCATGCTACAGTCGCTTTCCTTAAAACGATGATGAGAGGCGAGTGACATATTCTCGTGAAGCAGGCGAACACGAGCAGCACATTTACGTTTCCTCTTCTTCCAGGAAAAATTAAGAAAAGGCAATTAACGGATCGGATTCTGAACCGGACAGTTAAGGGAATTAATTTCAAAGACACAATGTAACAAAAAATAGACCAACATCTGAATGAATGAAATGAAAACGTTTTCACTTTTCGTAATCTTCAAAAATTTAAAGCCAACGAATGCGAACGAAAAAAGTCAACTTCAACTAGGAACAAATGTATGGTTGCTGACACGCGGTCGAGAAGAGATCAACTTCATGAGTAAGACAGACGTATCACAAAGGAGTTGTGACACATTCATTACGGTCCACATATATCAATCATCAAAATTTTCGATTTTTTCAGAGAAATTTGAGGAGGTAGTTCAAAAGTAATTTTTTTAGTAAACTTCTCTTCAACTCTTTCCAAGAAAAGCTGTGTTCTCAAAGGCTTTGCGACCTGTCACTCACAAATTCATCACTTGAGGAAATATCAAAATTCCGCTCATTCGTTCAAAGGTCTTGTTATATTTCAGAGAATCCGTCCAAAAGTCTTGTTTTATTTAGATAATTAAAACTGTACTTTCACGCATTCAACTAATCGGACCTAATGAAAGAGTTCCTAGCAGTTTCGTCGTGAAGTGATTCAAAATGATTTGATTCTGGAAAATAAAAAAGGTAGCATCTCAAGAGGATTGGGTTAGTGATGTTGCTAGGGTATCGACTTAACTCGGTTCATAGAGCTAGAATCTCGAGGGACTAGGTTTAAACCTCGATTGGAAGTAATTTTTCTGCAAGTGCAAAATTAAGTGCAAAGTTTACGAAACTTCAACTTAAGCACTTCGTCGGATGAATCATAATGATAACGTCGAGGTTCAGAATAAATTCACAAACTTCGTCGACTCTGTTTTCATTTAACTTTCAGAATTATACTAATATTCTAATTTGTTGAAATGAGAAATTTCCTAATTTTGTATAATTGTAAGAATACACAAAAATAACACAAATATTTTTCATAGAAATTTAACTAATAGGAGAAATTGGTAAGTTAATCTAGGTTCGGTACACGCTTGAGGTAGTATGAGCGAAATATCATTCCACCTAGAAATCAATGAAGGTGATCTCGTTCCAAATAAAAGAAAACCCAACCTTTCGAAGATCTGAAAAATAACAGCCCCTTACCGAACTACTTTCCGAGATTTTTGACGAAAAATGCCAGCCCTTTCACATGGGAAACGGTGCATGTATGCAATCCAGATATACATTATTGAAGAAATACAGAATTTCTAACACTTAGGTCTCGTCAAAAAGTAACAGTGTGTTGTATGTATGTTTCTCGACTATTTTTTAAAATAAACCATATTGTCACCGCCGTAATATTTTCAGGATTATATAAAACCTTCCGTTTTGAAGAAGGTTTAAACGTAGGTACCGCGCGAAAAAAGTGAATCAAATTAAAGACTTATGTGGTCATTATTATTGAATTACTTAGACTTTCAGTATTATTGAAGTAAATTATTACGCCATGAATGATTCAGTGTTTTATTCATGCTTCCTACAGCTGCAGAAATCAAAAGGTATAATTCTATTATGGTTCCCATTGAGATAAGGGTTCTATATCGATCAAACTACCTTAAAGAGAGGTAAAAATTCGATGAATACTTTTTCGCAGGTGATTATCGTAAGCTGGAACTATATTTTTAAAAAGTTTTAAAAGTCCAGGGATACGGAGGCTGAAATTATTGATATTCCCTTAGTTAAACTTTGGAAATTACCTACGGATCTGGTGATTTAAAGAAACTCACAGTTTTATTACAGTATGGATATTGGCCATAACTTCTATTCGCAGAGCAAAAACCACTCTTAAATCCGCGGTGGCAATTAGAAGGAAGACAATGGTATCGCATGACCACCTTTTCATAACTAAAATTGGCCGTGCATAAAGTTTGATGCACACAAAATAAAAATTCCAGTTTTTTTGATGCACACACACACACGTCATGAATATTTCAGACGCGGGCAACAATGCGCTCTGATGCGATGCGGGAGGCGCTGTGAGAGCCTGAATTTTGAAATCCGTAGAGCGACTGTCCGCGCTTTCGTATAAAATATTCCTTTTCCTCCGATCAAAACAAGAAAAAGAAAGCGGACGAAGAGAACGGCCATCACGGCGAGCCGCGCGCTCTCTCCCCCTTCGAACGAGATGCAAATTTCGAAAACTGATTCGCTGCCTTTTCTTCCCCAGCGTGTTCGATCTCGGAGGGAACAAGAAACTCAAACCTAACGCTCGGCCCGCCCACCGCTCATTGTGAAGCGCGAGCTCGTAGAAAAGGAAGACCGTTTGTCTGCATAAATACTCTCTCTCTCTCTCTGGAACATCCATCCTTCAAGGCGATCAAATGATAAGTTTCGGCATAGCGTTGGCAAGACAGGGAGAGAAAGAGACATTGCAGAAACGTTTCGGGGAAGATGATGCTGAGAAATAAAACAAAATAATACGAACTCGCACACACCGTAGGAAAAAAACTAGGGATGAGTCGATTCCACTTTTTTTTCGATTCCGATTCCGATTCTTTCAAATCAATCCCCGATTCCGATTCCAACGATTCTTATTCCTAATAGCAGGTGGGATATTGATATACCAGTAGCGTACGACTATTACTAAAATTCAAGTATTGGCTGAAATAAAATAACAAAGACAATTAAGTCGTTTAAAAAGTATATTTCTCAACAAATAGCAAATATATCCTCAGCTTGTTGAGGTAGATGAAAATTACAAATTGATAGCCTACACCCAAAATTACTGAGACAAATATGATGTGATAAATGAAATTTGATTTGAATATTTATCTATCTGGAATCGATGGAATCGGAATCAACTTTAAGCGATCGATTCTCGATACCGATTCTAATCCTGAGAATCGGCGGAATCGAGAATCGACATTAGGATTCGACTCATCCTTAAAAAAAAACTTTAAGAGGGGCACCGCCGGGACGAAGAAGACGAGAGAGAGAGAGGGGGGGGAAGAAAAAAATGAAGGCGACCCAATTTCAGAAAGCGCTGACGGAGTAGGAGAGATGAAAAAAGAGAAGTAATCGAGGGTGGCTGAATGGGAGATGGGGGGACACACGGGACGCCATATCTCGCGGTAGGAAAAATAATATGTGGAACGAAAGAAGAATTACGACGGACGACGGTACGGCATCGTGATTAGCGAGAACCATTCCCAGCATCCGACGGGGATGTCCTCCTTTATTCTGCCTCATCTCGCATTATTTGCTTCCTTCTTTTCTCACGGACCATCTCGCTCGTCGTCTCGGCAAAATCTTTCCGTTCCGTTCCGTTGGTCATTGGTGAACGAGTTTGGTACGCTTTAAGGCGTGGTATTCACAGTACTCGTGGGTATTCATTATTAGTAGCGTGTAAGAAGCGCAAAATAAACAAATGTTTTTAATTTGGAGCTTATCGAGCACTAGAGAATCCGTCTCAAGATAAACTCATTCATAAACATAAAGAACACATCGGCACTAGCTTTGTGGAACCTATGGATTTCCATATTTGACAAGAAACACAGGACAATTTCTTCACTTTCCATCTTTTTTATTTTCCATCACCGACCATGGTTTCAGCACATTATGACATCATAATGTGCTGACACCATGCTCGGTAGCGGAAAATAAAAGTATAGAAATTGTACCTGTGATTATTTTCAAATATGGAAACTCATTCACGTTTAAAAGCAACCACGCCCCAGAGGGTGTTGTCTGTTGCCGTTTGGAATAAATCCGAGATCGTAACTAAGGAGTCGCGTGATAAAAAACAACAGCGAACCGTTGGAGATTTTGGTGAGTTTTACCCACAAGAATGGATAACTTTATCGTCTAATATATTGCTCATTGTGTCTAAAATCTCGATATTCAGCTCCATCAGCCATATTTTTGCGAGAGCATTTGATTGGGAGGCCTGCGCGAGACTTGTGCGATTGTTTTGAACATATCAGGATTTCGAACACTTCGTGATTGTACCACGTGACCCCTTAGCCAATTGCTTGGAATCATCCTGAGTGCTCTCGAACACAACTCCTCTGCTGTAAAATTCACATTGGCAGGATTCGAACACGCGATCTCAAGATTATCCGGCGAGGACTCTACCCCGACGCCGAGGTCAGAAAGAAGTCGATCCACCGACACGTTCGCGTAAATCGTGCCGCAAAGAATTTCATACATCAGTATCATTGTCTGCCACCATTTACCAGTATAAGTTCCTCGGATATTGCTGAAAGGCTTTCTCAGTTTAAGTTGACATTGAAGCGATCATTTTCAGAAAACTAATGTGGCGATGTTGTGGGTGACAAAGGTCATGCAGGTGTGCTTTGTAATATCAAAGTATTTCATACTAATAATCTAACCTACTCCTTTATTTTTAACTACAAAATAACCTATGTAAAAACTTTTGCATATATTTCAACCAATTAAGAGAGTTTTACACTCTTAAAGTCATTAAATTTTTTTGACTAAAATTAGCCTTTATTAACTGCTGGCATATCTCGCAAAAAGCTTTGAAAATATTTTCATTTTGTTTTTTTTAAATTCTTTTGGAACGCAAGGGCCGTTTATTTGGCTCCATTGATTTCGTAGAATTCCTTTGCAAGCAAGCCAATCAGTATGGGTAGTGTCAATAGTAGTTTGGCTGGTACCATAAACAAAGGAACAATATAGATACATATTTCCATGGATGTCTTTGATTTGTGGCGACAGCTGGCGATGGAGGCGTTCGCTGGAAGTTGGCAGCTCTCCTCTACGAGGTCATTCGAACATTTGAAAATCAAAATTTACATTTCTTCATGGATATCCAATCTGCATGAATGAAGTTTCACTCATATTTTCACTTCTCTCTGGGTGAGTGCAGGGTTATTTCCAACAGACGAGGCAATTTCGATTGGTCAATTCAGAATTGATGAACTGAGGACAACCTTAAAGACTCCCGAAATGAATCGTGCGAAAGCTTAGAAGACCCATCAGTCACTGACGCCCATTGGTAGAGGGTGGATGCGTGTTCCTTGATATCAGTTATCTCGCGGAAAAACAATGAAACGGAAGAAGAATTACGAATGAAGGTGTCGCGCAACGAGAATCATTATGAACATCTGAATGACTGTTCTCCTTGATTCAAAAAGTCCTTATATTTTTATGAATTTCATTTAATCATGAATCAATTTCACAAAATGATGCCGGAAACTACTTTGTATAGTGAGTACTGAGCTCCGAGGGTATTTAGATAGTTCTGGCTAGAGGAGAATAGGTGCAGTTGCCGGGACATTAGGAAGATATTTACGAGTAAGAATGTAAAGGAAGGATTGGAAAAGAGTTAAGCATGCAGTACAGGGTATAAAATAGGGCAGAAACACGGACTCTGAGAAAGGAACGTGACGTAAATAGGACGTGAATTGGTTTCAGGCGTTTCGTATATGATCGCTGAGGAGGATGAAGAAAATGCGGGGAAGGGAGGGAAGACGAAAGAAAAAGTTCATGGTATAGTTAATTAGGATAGGAAACCTCTGAAGGAGATTCATCTATATCTACGAAATACCGTGCAAGCCACCACTAGGGTGTGTGGCACGGGGTGATTCCACACCAGGCATGCAGCACTCATCCCAGTTTATATCAGAACCGCGTACGTTCCCCCGGATGCCAGGCGCAGGCCAAAAGTAGTCAGGACAAAAGTGCGCGGTCAGGCCAGAAACTAGGAGAGTGATACGTAGAATTATCTGCTAACATGCAGTACACTACTAAAGGTACAAATACAGATTAGTATTATTAATGCGACAGATAAATAGCTCTACAAGGTACTAAATCATGCAAGAGTTTATCATACCGGAGATTACATGCAAGGTTAGTAGCTAATTAACATGTTAAGATATTTAGCACTACTGAAAAAACCTATTTAACTTAGCCAGTATCCTAGAACTGATCTATCGCAACTATTAATGGTCCCTTATTGTGCGTGGATAAAATGACATTTTACATCTATAGATTCTGCAGTGTATTTTTCTGAATCTTAAGCCTATGATCGTTTCTATGATAGTAGTTTGGCTGTAGCAAAATATGTTGAACGACCGGCAATATATTGTCTGCATCAAACTTTCGTAAAAGAATTAATCTATATTTCCCCCTTCGATCGGATATTGGTTACCACCATAATTACCTCAGCAATTCAGTAACACTGCTATGTCTATGATAGCAATTTTTAACAAATCTAGCTGCCCTCCAATTTATTCGATCTATATCTTAAATTAGTCCTACTTCGTAAGGGCAATGAGATTGGGGGAAGGGGAAAAGGCGATTGAAACACATGCTGATAAGTAATGGGAAGTCGAAAGTCGTGAAAGAGCTGCGGATGTTCGGTAAGTGAAGAAGATGAAAAAAGGGAACAGATATAACGCACGACATGAAATGGAGAACGTACGCTAAGATGAAGAAATAAATCGCAGAAGTCTGGGGAGAATTTGGCACCCTGGTCATAAATACTTAACCAAAAAATGTTTATTTAATACAACGAAAAGCTGCACCCTTCTTTAAAAACTGCTACGATCGATCATATAGTGTCTCACAACTTTTACAGGGATTAAGGTGGGAGCCTCGCTTCCGGAGACTCGGAGGCTACAGGCTAGGCATTATGTTGCTTGAGAAATTCAGAGCTGGTGTGTTTCATAGGGACGCAGAGAATATTATAATGACACCTCACTACCTCTCTAGGTCCGACAGAAGCGAAAAAATAAGAGAGATACACTGCCGAACAGATAGGTGCAAAAACTGGTTTTTCCGCGCACAATAAGCGACCACAATAAAAACTGAGCTCCACTAAATAGACTCCCATAATACACGTCACCATTTCACTTCCAAAAACCTTATTCCTTACATCTTTACACGGTTGGTATCCTAACACCCCTTGATGCACGCCCATTCGGAGGTCCTGCAGGGTAGTATGTAGATGTAGCTCCCAACCATCTAAACCTATCTTAACCATTAAGTCACCCTACTATCGAATAATAGATGAATCCCAAACCTAAAAAGAAGAATAAGGTTGAGTGGACTTACGGGAAAATTTCAACGAAAGAAAAGATTTTGAAATTCAACAAAAGATGGTTTCCTTGTACACTATTGATCACAAGTAAGAGTCAATTATTTCTATTTATATTTTGGAGACAATTTCATTTGTTACGAAGGCTCCCGCGGTTTACTTTTAATTTAGAATTTTTCGAGTTCTTTTCGCGCAGCAGTATATTAGAGGACAGTGGATTAGTGATACGGACCTAATGATGTCCCATGGGATGCCGACGAAACGGTTGCCTACTAATAATGCGGGACGAACCCGAAAAATCTTAAAACTGCAATCCCACTTATTCAGGGATTTTACTAAAATGAAGGAAGTAGGAGACAGAGAGCGGAGGACATTCATTCTAGCAACTACGCGTGAAATTTGCCATGAACACATTTGATTGTGAAATCAATCAGGTACATTTGACAAAGGTTCTACATTGGATGATTTAGAAATCCTTGAAATCACTAAATTGAAAACACTAAAAATAAAATGTTACATGTTACTTGTATACTATAATCATTTGCTGTTTTCTGTCTTATAAAATATTCGTTTGTTTGCTTTTCATTTTTTCTTGTTAATAAGTATTACAGATTGTACATTTTTGTTTTAACATACTATTTCGATTATTGATATTGAGACTGTTTTTTCATTTTCATTTACCTCGCTCATTTAATATCACTCTGCTGACTTGAAAGTTGTTTGTTTGTTTTCCTTTTTTTGTAAGGCTTTGTATTTTGTCTTTGTATTCCACTCCTCATGAAGGCATGTAAACTAATTCAATGTCCTAAGGGACTTTGTCCCAGGACAATAAAATTGTTTTCTATTCTATTTCTATTTCTAAATTTTCTCTTTCATCTGATTTTACCTGATGGAAGACAAATGCCTAGGAGAAAATGCTGATAAACCTTGAATACACCCAATACTTACTTGACGACTTTGTATTCTCCAACCCATCCCCTCTGTTACGTATTACTTTGCCTACCCACTAGTCTTATGAACACCCTCCCAGTACCTTCAAATTTCCTTTCTATACCATATGATTCATCCCACAGCTCACGCTCACCTTATCCCACCAACTAGTAAGCACCTCTCCCCACCAACCCCCTCTCCAAACTGAATGTTTCCCATGATCCTATGTAAGATATATATAAGGAACCGACTAGAGAGTTTTGTACCTGATGATGGCGTGACAGCCGAAACCGATCGCTAGTTTTGAATAAATTGTCGAAGTCACACATTTTTATCTTGTTTATACTGATTTTTACTTGTGGCGCCTGTCTGCTGCAAGCTGGTTGCAGCGCCACGAGAGAGGATCGACCTGAGGAAGCTGGAAGAGATCACCAGGGGAACGACGTGAATTAACAGGACACGCGATGCGATTGTTAATGAACTTAGGACGCGCCATTTCTTACTTTCGGAATAAATCGTTTTCATCGAATTTCGTTTTCTTATTCACTCTCGCTCATCAAATACTGTTTTAAATGATATGACGGAGTTTAAATGTTCTCTGATTTTGATCCCAGTTTTGAAATCCGGCTTCGGTCTTACTAACCCTAGCTCCCCCTCTTGGATGTCATCATCATCTGATCTTGCTTCCGCTTCCCTCATTGTCCTTCTCTTAACACGTGAAATTCCACTACTCACTTCCCCTCCCCTACCATGTATACCCTTCTCTCACCCCCTCTTACTTGAGTTGGTATAAAAGGTTCACATTTGTAATTTTTCCTTCCGTTTATCCTGAAAAAGACGTCGAAACCGGTAGACAGCATGGAAACATACCTAGTGGAACTGCATATCGTTTTTATTATGAGGTATTTATTTTATTTATCTTCACTATCCCGAATACAGCACAATGTTCCAATTTACGTTACGTCGGGTGGATAAAAGTAACAACGGACGAGACACAGACACCCATGTCCTGGGCAGATAATATTCTACCCAGGCGGGACTCAAACCCGCGACCCTCGGGTTGGCATGCGAGGACTTTACCCCGCCGCCACCGGGGCCGACAATTTTGATTATATTTTCACACGCGTGACGCATTTGTTGCTTAATGTTTTGCGAAAAATATTTATGCGCGCCATAATACTTGATCATTGGCCCACGAAATATGATCAATTTTAAAAAATATATGCACGCTAGTTCCATGATTCCACCTAGCTGTGTGTCTTCCTATTGTCTCGTGGGGACGTAATTCTACAAGAGCGCGTCAGTAATCATGAAAGGCTCATGTGTCTCCAATACCATCTCACTTCAACGGTAAGGGAATTAACATGCTTGGATTACATTACGCGTGTCACGTTCATCAATTAGCGAAGTACTTATAACGTCCAGCGAACAATGCACCTGGCTTTGTGCGTTGCGTAAGCCGGCTGCGCACGGAATGTTGACCAAATTAATTAGAAGTGCAAACGTCTGAATGGACATGCTAAAGCTATATGCGCTATTAATTAATTATAAAATATGAAAACTTAAAATCAACAATTCTATCTCAGGACTGACATGATGAAACAGTGATACATATGACGAAAAGACATTTTTTTCAATCGCCAAAATGATAAACTTCATAGGTGGAAACCTGAAAAAAACTCTTCTTTCGAGCATTAAAAGTTGAAAATATTCCATATCAGAACTTCTCAAGAGCTTAAAACTATCGAAAAAATAGTTGAATCGACACAAAATGCGTTCCCAAGTAGATATGTAATAGCATACTTAAAAAAAAGAAAGAAAATAAAGCGTTAGTCTTTGTCTACTTCTGTGATGATAAGGCCTTCCAAGCAGGATTATTAACGACCAAGTTCACCTCGCTAATTACTTCTGAAAATGAATTATAAAATTAAAATGCATTTGCAAAAAATGGCGGCCTAAAAATATCGCATTTACAAACTGCACCAAATATTAAATAACAAACCTAACGGCTAGATATACCTCCTGCATTTAATGGGCAAGGGATGAATGTATCACACCGAGGAGACCGGGAATATTGACGGGAAAAACTAAAAAAAGAAAAAGATGAAAGACGAGGCTTGATAATCCAATATAGCCCAGGGACCGCCGTTTCGAAAGTTTTCGGCTTTGATTAAACAGATGATGTATGACCGGAGATTGCGCGATGAACATTGCATTTAAGCGGAGAAGACGCCGCATTACTCCCATCGTTAAAACCGACGCCGGTGATACGCAAAAAAATTACCTGAAAAAGTGCATAAAAAAGTCACCGTTCAACTCCATTTGTCAAATAGGGACAAGCAGATACGCACCATTCTACCAGGAGGAATTAAACATAATACCATTCCCAAAAAAGTAACGATTGCAGCATAATTATTGAGCTCAACTTAAAGGTGGCTCTAAAGGTGGAAAAAATGATATATTACGCATTTTCGTAAATTTGGTCGATAAAAATCCTACTTTCGCTAATAAAATAGCTTAACTATTGAACTTAAAAAATACACAGATTATTTTGAGAAAACAAATTTCAAATGACGACATTTTCCCAATCATAAGAGCCGAATCTAACGCCATTTGCAGGGAATTTTATTGGTCGTTCAATCCTTTGATTGGTTGATTGCAGCCCTCCAACCTTCCCTATTTTATTCTAGTTCCCTTCCTCATGGTATCTCTTCATATGTACTCTCCTCTTTATTCGGTCCATGAACTTATTCCTTGGTCTTCCTCTGGGGACTTTTCCCTCTATTTTTCCTTCAATTACGCTCTTCATAAACCAATTTTGTCTCAGGTTGTGTCCAATCCATCTTATTCTTCTGGTCTGTATGGTGTTCCGTAAGGTTTTCTCCTCTTCTACTCTTCTGTACACCTCATCATTTCTTATTTTGTCCGTTCATTTTATCTTCCGCATCCTCCTCCAGCACCAGGTTTCGAGTCTTCCAGTCCGTTCGACTCAGATTTTCCAATTGTCCATGCATCCAATCCATAGAGTTCCACGCTCCACACTAATGTTTTCACGTACTGTTTCCTGTTTTGCAGTCCTATTCTTCTTTGAGCATAGCAGTTGTCTTTTTCCCATGAACGCATTCTTAGCTTGGGCTGTCCTCCACTTGATGTCCGGGGTACTTTTTCCGTCCCACGTGATGGAACTTCCTAGATAGGTGAAGCTCTAGTTTCTCATGCATGCATAGAATAATCGAATTTTTATTTTCAATTACGTCAGCGATTCGCTGCAAAGTTTAATTTCCCAGGAATTTTTGCTTCTCAATAAACAGTTAAAATGGTAGTACTTGCCTAATTATTGCTAATTTGTTAAGCTGTAATTAGAGAAATCCCAAAATAAATCTATTTACAATGACAAGATGGCTAAGTTGTTCCACATACATTGTTTGGTATTTTTCGGGTTCTTCCCGCGTTGAACTATTTTTATGGACGACCGTTTCGCCGGCATTCCAGTCGGCTTCATCAGGGCCTAATGCACAGTAGAATTATCTCCCGCTATATATAGGGCTCTGGTCCATTAGATGTCAGTTGGGATCTAGTCCGGAGCACTCTGATGGGCTGAGGAGTCTGACGGTCATGGATTGTGGAAAATCCGTTTAGAAGTAGAGGAGAGCGGATAGGCATCTTCCCTGTTGAATTGATTCGGATTCTTAGCAATTTCAATCGCCTCCCGTATCAGCCGAGGGAAACAATTATTTAGCTTGGCGATAATATTACTTCCTTAAAATTTATTTCATGGTCTACATCTACGTATAAGTAATACCCCGCGAGCCGTCGCATGGGCGTGTGGCAGGGGGTGTTAGGTCACCAGCCGTGCAAAGGTGTGAGTTTTTTGGAGATGAAATGGTGACATGAATTATAGGAGTGTATTTAGTGAGCTTAATTTTTATTGTGATCACTCATTGTTCGCGGAAAGAACGAGTTCTAGTACAGTCGGATTCAAATGTATTGCAAAGAATCGAGAGGCGCCACTTACGCTTCTCAAGGAAATCGAGTTTCACTTACGGCGCTGTTACTCTTTGCTATGCAACGCTATCTATTCAGTTGTTTATTTGCACGTATTTAAATTGTAACAGTTGAGCAATTGCTTGTTTTGTGCTAACTTGTTATTACATAATATGATCAGCTCGAATAACAATGACATGCTGCGACGTATTGATTAATTGAAATACCAAACTTTATTATTAAACACAGATCGTTCCTGGCATACAATATACCTACGGCAAATACTACGTAATGTATCATTTAGAGTAACATTTGTGATTGATAAATAATTATTATCCATGCTTAAATCGTAAATCCAAACCAAAACGAAAGTGTAATAACAAATTAGCACAATAGAGGAAATTGGTCAACTATTACCATTTGAATACGTGCAAATAAACAGATGAATAGATAGCGTTGCGTAGCAAAGAATAACAGCGCTGTAAGTGAAACTCAATTTCCTTGAGAAGCGTCAGTGGAGCCGCTCGATTCCTTGCAATTCATTTGAATCCGACTGTAACTATCTGTTCGGCAGTGTATCTCTCTTATTTTATCGCGTCTGTCAGACCTAGAGATGTATTGAGGAGTCATGATAATATTCTCTATGTCGCTCTGAAAAATAAATAAGTAAATGATCAGCATTCTATAAAACTTCAAGTTTCAAAGAAATATGTCATCATAGTTAGTCACTATAGTTAAATCCTAAACACATCAATGAAATATATACGATCCTGGTTGTTCACTGAAAAAATTCTAGAGAATATTTTCTGATGACTGTAATATTATTTGATACATGTACTGTAATTTCAAAATGCTATATTTCCTTTATATGTATGTGCACAACCCTTTCTGTATACTATGGTAGCCATCATTTAGATTTACCTTCCTGGCTACTTTAAGTTACTCCCCGATTTAATCAAAGATATTATGTTGTAAGCATTCTCTGTTGGAGTAATTAAACATTATTATTATAGTAAGTTTTGTAATCAGGTGAACTATGAACAGGTTTTTAAAAGTATAGTTCCCCCACAAATAAAAAAGGGCGTCCTACATCCTTATCCGATGCTGTTGGCGCAGAGTAACCGCAGCGACGGAGATAAATCGTGCCTACACATGCATAAACATTTAACCACAAATCGCACCATAATCACAAAGAGCATCCACTACACTAGATTGGCGCGTGGATGCCAGAGGGAGAGCGGAAAACATATCAGCTTGAAGCATTGCGCTTCACGGACTCATTTGTTTTATTCAGACCGAATCTCCGCCGCGAGACTGGTCGAAATCCTTCACTCCTCCCCCGCCCCCAGCTCTCTCCCCCTCTCCCCATACCAAGCCATTCGTTATTTTTTTGTGCCACACTTTTCGATCGATAACATCGACTCTCTCACGTTTGCTCTCGTTTCTGATGGACGAGGCTTGAAAAAAAAGTACGCCTAAAAATAAAAGGCAGGGTAAAACGTTACGGCTCACGGTGAAGGACCGTGACTGCTTAAATATTTACGACGGCCGAGGTTATCATACGCGGGAGGTTTTGCTTTTTGGTCGGCGAAAAGAAAGGTAAAACTATGTTACTCACGGCTCCAAGAATGTTGTTCTTTCGTTCTCTCCAAGAAGTCGGGCACCCAAGGGAGTTCAGGCTAATGTCGCACATACCTTGATTAAGCGGTCGAATTTTCGCGCCGTCAACTTTTTTCAAACGCTCACATATTTCTGAATCAGCGCAAAGAGGGCGTGCCGTAATTCTCTGAGGCCTCTCTCGACGGGAACAAATAAGCGCAATTTTTCTGTCTCGTCGCGAAGTTGACTGACATTATGGGAACACGGAGAGTAAAGCTTGATCCATTTAATTGTTATTACTGTCTACAAGCTATAAGTTAAGGTAGCGGGCGTGACTTCGTGGATATCCTTCATAGTGGGAGCGTCAGAAGAAATTACAACTTGGCTGTTTCCACATAAGGTTTTATTGTTACCGACCATGGTTTCGTTACAGAGTAACATTATCAAGGTGGTATCAGAGTAACATTACCACCTTGATAATGTTACTCTGTAACGAAACCATGGTCGGTAACAATAAAACCTTATGTGGAAACAGCCAAGTTGTAATTTCTTCAGACGCTCCTACTGTCTACAAGCTCTTTGCAGTTCACGGAAGTAAATAACTCGTATGTGCAAAATTTTAGCCAAAAATAATAGATTTTGAACGGAACAGAGACTTTGTGATATCAAAGTAGTTCATTATGACAATTTAATCTTCATTTATATTTTTAACTACGCAATAAACTACATCAAGACTTTTGCATATGTTCCAGCCACTGAAACGAGTTTTAAAGTCTTATACTCACAAAATTTTTATCAAATAAAATTATCCATTATAAATGATTTGTATATCTCACAGAAAATATTTTAAAACATTTTCATTTTTAATTTCTTATAGGAACACAGCAGTTGCTTCTTTGGTTCGAATGATTTCATAGAATTCAAGCCAATCAGTATGGGTAGTATCAATAGTAGTTTTGTTGGTATCAATAAACAAAGCAACAATACAGATACATATTTCAATGGATGCCTTCGATTTGCGGCGACAGCTGGCGATGGACGGCGATCGCTGGTAGTTGGAAACTCTACGAGATGAGCCGAACATTTGCAAATCGAAATTCACATTTCGTCATCGATATCCGATCTGCCTACTGCTTCAGTCCACGCGACATGGACTGCGCATGCGCGAATAGTCGCATTGAGCTGTTTAATTTCATTTGGCGTGTCTCCACGTGATCGTTACTCACAGCCGTAGGTAGCCGGCTGTAGCCATCTAAAACCAAATGGCACCCATTTAAGAGCGCATAATTATAATCGTATATTCACATAAAAAGCGTGAACATTCAATACTTTAATTTATTAAATTTATTAAGAGGAGAAGAACATCAAGTAGTCCGCATACATACTTGATTATGACTGTAAGTCGCAACAAACGTGAATACCTATTAATTTACACCAGCGTGGTTTTTGGGCGCTAAATTAAATTACGGTTTAATATGTTGGGATGGAGCCCACAAGACGGCATTGCACCCTGTAATTGTTCTCCAAAAACATTTAGTGAGAATAATTACTAAAAAAAAGCGCTTTGAGCATTCCTAACCCTGGTTTGTTAGCCTGATGTTTTTGCCATTGAGATATATCTTTGTTTTTAAGGTCTCAAAGCTATTCTTTTTAAGAGGTGGTAAATTGCCAGAAAGGCCTTGTACAGTAAAATGTTATAGCTTACGCAGAAGCATTGAATTTCATATTCCAAAGCCAAATCTCTCATTATTTCAAAGGTCGTTTTTGTTCATTGGGCCAAAAACTTTTAATAATATTCCGAGTGACGTTAAGGAAGTAAAGAGTAAATATATTTTTTTGTAAAAAGGTCAGAAATTGGTTATTATCTCATAACGATATAGAAGATTTATTATGGTTTCATGGTTGTGTATCGTATAAAAAGTTGTCATGTAATTTGTTTTGCCACTGTTAAATTTTTAACATTCTTAAAACATTGTAAGCAGCTAATTTTTATCCTTGTATGCTCTAGTTCATTGGTTTATTCTTCAGTTTTTGCCCATGTCTCGTCAGAAAAGCTATCGCTATGTTTTTCAATCATATATTTTGAACGCATAAATAAGAGCTGGTAGGTTCTACACAGGTGTAAACCATTGAATCTACCTAAAGCCCCACAGTTGTTTCGCTAAACTTTTCTCTGTAATGTTTTTTAAGTGGAGAAATAAATGTATCTATCTATCTATTTCATCGTAATAAGAGTATTTGTAATGATGAAGGGAAACCACATGAGTGGAAAAGACCAAACGCCACCTTCTTCCACCACTCACACTGTTATGAATATGCGCAAAAAAAGGAAAGCCGTAACACCTTTTCGAGAGAAACCAGAAGAACGAATTCAAATTTGTTCCCAATATGTAGCCAAGTTCACTAACCATTACTACCAAGTTATGAGAATACAGTGGAATTGATCAATAATGGTCGAAAAATTTATATCATTGAATAACCTAGATTTTCATTTTCGTAAACTCCAAAAACTATTACAATCCG
Organism: Ceriagrion tenellum; assembly: GCA_963169105.1. Lineage (NCBI taxonomy): Eukaryota > Metazoa > Arthropoda > Insecta > Odonata > Coenagrionidae > Ceriagrion > Ceriagrion tenellum. The sequence continues at coordinate 63,523,149 of OY720635.1, forward strand.
TGGGCTTCCAAACAGCACTCTTTATCAAGTATTGTAACACTTGTTTTATTTCTCTTTAATGCTACACTCGTTTTTCTCCCCCTTTTTTTAATATTTAGTAATACACGCTTACTTTAACACCGTCTCGCATTCAACTCACTCACTCAACACTACTGTCTCACGCTTCTTTTTCCTTCCACACAATTTCACTACCACTCACTTTTACCTCCTAGCTCGACACTCTCCCCACGCGTTCTCCCCCTTTTTAAACAAACTCCTCGTTGCCATGGCACTGTTAATACTACAAGGACTGCCAACCTAAGAGTGACGGATATGATACCCATTACACAATCTAACTCCATTTTTCCAAACTCCGTTGTCGCATGTGTGACTTGGTTGAGTTTACCTAACATTGTAAATGAATAGATAACAAAGCTGGCACGTCATCAACTGATGATCTCCTGCCACGTCAAAACCTGGGTCATCTTGAAATAAATGTAGGTACGAGAATAAACTTAAGTTATCTTTACATCAATCGTCTTTCCAATCAGCTTCAAGAATATATGTATCTAAAAAGTTGAATCACCATCCACTTTGATGACCCAGTAACAAAAGCAGGGGGTATAAATAATTTTAAACGAACTTCAGATTCCAGCAGCTGATTGCTTTCAACAGAAAACAGAGGGAATGCATATTTACTGAGCACCAGTGACCGTAAAAGATGACCCCCATCTCCCCGCATAGAACAAAAAGAAAATTGTTTTCATGAGCATTCATACGAATACTAGGTATATCAGAGTCTTTAGTTATTAATGGTTAAAAGAATGCTAAAAGGAAAAAAATGAACATTTAAGCTACATTCACAGTGACGGAAAACGAGACAGAAAAGCGGACGACGGAAATGCGGGATGCCAATCGCAGCTGGAGGAAAGCGAAGGGGTGGGGCATTGACCCGCGGAACGGTTCAGTAGTTGGCTTTCCGCCTTGCCGTCGTCCGCTTTTCCGCCTTGATTTCCGTCCATGAGAATCCATCTTTGGTTGCTCCCACCAAGGACACACAAACATGAAAACAAAAGAACTGGATTTTCTAAATTTCCTCAACTCAGAGAGGCATGGGTAGTACCATGAATGCACATAATGGATTCAAATGTTTGGGATCGTTGCCTAGGCTACGTGCTGCCTAAATTTCAACTTTTAGTTCACCCAGTCCTTGGCGCTACTTAGAAAAAAGTCTCCTCAGTCGACTCGTAAATGGCCGTTGTTGATTGTTGTCAATGTAAGACTGTGGTGAAAATTCAATAACAATTGAAGAGATATGAACTACTTGAAGCTGTGAATAATAGCTGGCTATTTTTGAGACCTAACGGTTACTTTGTAAATACTAGAGAGGAAATATCTACTACAGGATGTGTGTAAGAGGCATATAAAACTTCCATCGTGAACCCTTTCTCTGCAGTGTGGATTTTTTACTGTTAATTTACAGCTACATTTTTATGGTTTATCACCTGTCGAGAGTCTTGTGAATCAGAAGGTATGATCTGGATAGATTGATACGGATGTTAATGTGTAACCTACTATTCATGTGTGGCCTCGGAGTAGGTCAACAATCTCTCCTTTATTTGCTCTTGCATTTTGATTCTTCTACTCTTAAGTGTAGGAAGTGACTCACAGCAAAGGCTAAAATGATAGTTATTGTCGGCACCCCTTATCCATAGATGATATTGTCGAATGTTGGTTTTTAAATCTTGTATCCGTCTTCTAATTAATTCCACCATTTGCACCTCGCATTATTATTAAGTTGCGGTAGAGAAATATTGTGCTATTAAGTGCTAAGAAAATAATTGTGCATTTGTGTAATTAAATTTGGAGAGGAATTAAATATATCTGTAAACCGGACGTTATTAAAAAAGTGTGTAATTACATTCCACGTATGGTACTACATTTTTATACACTGCATTGTGATTACTGGTAAGTAAAACCGGTAAGACGTGTTTATTTACAATCTGTAGACTGTATTTACATTTGAACTGCCATATTTCATCACTAGACAGCGCCTCAATCGATAAAGTTGTCTGTTTACGGAATTCAAGGCAACAGCTTTTGGCAACGAGTCAACAATTCATATTTATATTCATGGGTAGCACTATACGTAAGAATTAAGGTAGGAGGGCAGCTTCTTTAGTCGGTTAGGTTTGCGGACAATCATGCTATTATTAGTCGATCTTCGAAGGGACTGCAAGCTTTAGTTGATACTTAAGAGTTTCCGTGTGGGAAACACAGAATGATGATAAATCATTAAAAAAACAAAAGTAATGAGATATTCTCTGGCAAAGAAAGAGCCTAGTCGTAAAAGTTAGACACAAATTATAGCAGGTAGAGCATTTAAATTACTGGGGCATAACGCTAGAAGAAAATGGGCATAATAGCATAGAAATGAGAATGGGAATAGCGCTAGCTATGGAGGCGTTTAGTAATAGAAGGGAGCTGATGTCGGGGACCTAGGATAAAGATGTGAAGAAGAGGCTGGCGAAGAGCTTGATATGGGCGCAACGTTGTTTGGGGCAAAGAGATGAAACCTCAAAAAGGAGGACGAGAATAGACTGACGGCATTTGAGACGTCGGTGTGGAGAACGATAGAGAAGGTGAGGTGGACGGAGAGGAAGACTAACAAGGAAGTGATTGAGGTGGTGGGCGAGGAAAGGAAATTTCTTAATGAAATCCGGGATAGGTAATGAAGGTGGCTGAAGGGTGTTATAAAGGGCGAGGGATTGCTCGAGAATGTGACAAAAATAAGAATGCTGGGCAAGCGGGGAAGGGGAAGAAAGAGAATAGGTTTCATGGACGGGAGAAAGAAGGGTAGAACGTATGCAGAGATGAAAAAGGATTTACTAGAGGGAGATAGGCCCCTGAATTTGTAGAAAACCGGGAGGAAATTCTCTGACATTCAACAAATCCTATATTTACCGGTATACTACATTTTTTTAAACTCATGAAGCATATGCTGGCAGCTTAGTGATGCAGATTCTACTCGATTTTACCATAGGTTTCACCGAGAATGCAAATTTTTATTAATTTAAATAAAGGGGCAATATGTGTAAGGAATATGCACATTGAAAAGTAAGCACATGCTGATTTCTAGTAAGTTGTCGATGGGAAAGAAAGCCAAATTGCAAAATTAGCGCGTAATCTCGCAAGAGGATGTGCCATGAGGAATGGCTGACTGGCTTCAGCGTCTAGTATTGGCCAGCATAGCAAGTGTCCCCTCGATATACCTCAACAGTAATTAAAACATCTTTAAAGAGTTACCTGCCATATAGTTCTAACAGATTGTGGATATTCCTGCTTAATATCCGCTAATTCATACATTCGATCGTGCTATCCAAAGAAAAGTAAGGAAAGAGCAGGGAGAACCAATGTTATGGTTGTGTAATGAAATGGTTGTTATTTCGGATGTCAGGCCACGGATGGTCGACGTAATATCCTCTCCATCTACCTCAATGCTCTCCGTGAACGCAGAAACGCGTTTGGTAGACGCAGCGTCTGGGACGCACCAAAGAAACAGCTCCGGTGAAAATACATACCGGCAGTAAATTACGTCCAGTCGCAGTGTGTGTAGGCATGTTCTATTTTAATATAACTGTAGATGTGCCATAGTTTCCTTCTAAATTGAGAGCAAGTGAGCATAAAAACCACCAAGCAAGTGAGACCATGTCAGAAGACGTTACTTAGATTTTGATGCTGACAACAGCCACCATAAAATGAGAGACAGCTAGTAACTTGGCGAGATATAACTGCGTGGTTATTAAAGGTGAGATTTCAAATGGTGACTGCATATTTTACTGAGCAAAAACACGATGTGAATTGTTTGAGCGGAGTATATTTTAAACAAAAACAAATATGAAGAATCAACCAATACTGCCGTAGTACTTGATTTTGAAAATCAATATGGTAATCACTTCTTATTGCTAAGCAATACCAAATAATAAAAAACTACTTCTTAGTTAAAAACTGCTTAGTTAAAAACTGTTAAAAAAGTAAGTATAGTGCCTCACACCTTTTAGAAGGATTAAGGTGGGAGCCCCTAGAGACTCGGAGGCTACACGCTAGGCTTTGGTGGTTTGATGAATTCAAAACAGATATTTTTCAGAGCGACATAGAGAATATTATCATGACACCTCACTACATATCTAGGTCTGAAAGATGCGATAAAATAAGAGAGATACACTGCCGAACAGATATGTACAAGAACTCGTTCTTTCCACAAACAATAAGCGACCACAATAAAAACTGAGCTGCACTAAATACACCCCTATAATACATGTCACCATTCCATCTCCAAAAAACTTAAACCTCTACACGGCTGGTGACCTAACACTCCCTACCACACGCCCATGCGGCGGCTCGCAGGTTATTATGTTGACGTAGATTTAGAATAAGCTTAGAACATTAAGTAGCACACCATAGTATTCTCGAATCTCCGACGTTAGGCTACGAGCGCACATATTTCTGATTCACTCAAAAAATGCAATCAAAAACTTCCAAATTCTTTCTTCCGTTTCTTCGCAACACTTAAATTGAGTTTCAAAAAATAAATATCCACTACATTTTTTTCCAGACAGATTTCCCGATAATAATTCCAAACTTTTTGTAATATAGGTTAAAAAAAACTTCTCCCGATCTTAAATATTTGTTCACATAAAAATGAAGTAAGGTAGAGTATATTGAGACTGCCGAAATAAATTGACGAATATGGCTTGATATTGAAGAAGTTAAGCTCATCAATTACTTAAGGGCTTCGGGCTTCGGCGCTTCATGAAAGGATAACGTATCTTAATGCAAACTTTAACATAAATCGTGGATATGTAAACGCTTCTCGTCTGTTCGAATGGAAATGAGAGAGAATAAAGTCTAACAGCTAAAAAAAATCTATTGTGAGAAACGATGACACCCTGAAAGAGGACACGAATAATGACCATTACACGAAGTAACTCCCACGGGTGAAACACCAAAGTCTGGATTATGGGATAGTATGCATGTATAGCGACGTTGAATGGACGAATATTAACCGTAGATATGATAATATGACTTGAACGTCACCCGTGACAGTTGGGTATTCGTTGTTCGAAACTCGATCTGGTTCAATGTTTAACACAAGGGTGTTTGACGGGAGTTGACTTATCACCAACATAAACTAGAGTGAAGAAATTTACTTTCACCAACGTACACCACACTATGGGCATGCTACGAATACTGTAGACTCTACTAAAACAATCTATAAAATGACTTTGTAAATGTGATACAAGAGCCATGTAGGGAGAACGCGAAACAATGTGTTATCACTACTCGGCAGATTTAGAAGCATGCATTAGGGTGCATATGAATCAATCAGCTACACTACCTGTCAACTAACCTACTTCAGTCTTAACGCAGCCATTATGGTCTCTTGCCGATCGCGGGAAAGACCACATTAAAAACCTTTCTGTTCAAAAATCTATTTCCCTTATTCTACTCTCATCATCTGATCCACCACTTTTGAGGTATGCTGTGGTGACTCATAATATCCGTGTAAATACATGCAATATCATTTACTCTCAACAATTTGAATGTAGTACTGACACAATGTGGATTTAATTTTTGTGATTAATGGCAATTCGAAAAGAAACATCGTAAATCAGGCCTTATCTGATCTTACATCTGATCCACCACTGATGCTGGAGTCTATAAGATATTGATAAATATGTCGGAAAATGAATAAATATGGAATGGATGACTATACTTAGGTATTTTTTTACAGTACGGTACTTTTTTAGCATAATCCTGTGTGAAGTAACCTAAGAAAAGCTAAAATATATCTAACTAGCAATGGGATGAATGCCAAAAAGTAAGTATGAAAGAGTTTCAGGCGTAACTTGGTGGAAATGTTCAATATCCATACTGGTTAGAATGAAAAGACGATAGTAAATTTCCACACTGTTTTACTAAGCACCGACCATGGTTTAGACACGTTACGTCATTCTCAAGGTACCTTGGTATGAGATACCTTAAGAATGACATTAAGTGTTGAAACCATGGTCGGTGCTAATTAAAACAGTGTGGAAATTTACTATCGTCTTTTCATTCTTACCAGTATGGCCGAAAAATAAGCCAAGGAAAGCCTTAAGGGGGATCGCGTTAGTTTGGTTGATAGTACTGGCGAACCATACGGACGGCCAGGGTTCAAATCCCTGCAGAAGCGCATCGGCGTTAAGGGCAGGGTATCTCTCCATCTTTCCTCCCTTAACTGTCCCCGATGGCGAAAATGACCTTCGCTGTCGGTTTGCCTCTCCAAAAGGTGTGTCCATTGCTTGGTCGGTAAAGATCGATGCCCAATGGCACGGTTGGGGCCCGATCAAGTAAGCGCTTGCCATCCACCAGCCCCGTCTTGTCGTGGTGCGGGATCTTGAGCCCGGAGGGGCTTCCGGTGCATTGTCACTTCCCCGGGTAGGGGTTCGCACCTGGATCATCCCCCGCCCGCCCCTTCGGACCAAAGTTGACCCTTGACCTCTCAGATTTGGACAAAAATTTGAGAAAACGTTTGTCTAGTAAAATAGTGGATACCATTTCAAGCGTTTTGCTAAAATAAAAAAAAAAACAGCTGGATAACGGCTGTTATTCAAAATGGCGATTTTCACGGCCATTAGATTTTCGTCCACGCTTATTTCAGAGAAGAATCAACGTAAAAAGTCGTTCAATGGCTTTTTTTTAAATAAAAGTTTTTATTCAATGAAATTTGAATTAAAAATAGTAATGTAACTAGTATTTGTTTAAATATTTTAATAATAAACATTATAAAGTTTAAATTTGTTATGTGATTCACTTTTTTCCAGCTGATTTTTTTACTTGACAAACCTCTTTTTTTATTTATATGATTTAAAAATTTGAGGGGGTGTTCTTTCATTTAGGAGAGAAAATAATTTTACAGGTCTGTATCAGTGTGCCGCCCTCTGGTAACCAATGGGGCTCTGGCTTCCAGCACTAATCGGCGTAAAGAGACACTCCCCCCAATGGATCGGTCTAATCGCCCCTTGAGTCATCAAATACCAGGTTTTGCAAGTGTGTCCGACTGCTGTAACTTGCGGTCGGATGCCGGCAGCTGTTTTCCGTGGCCCGCTCCTAATCTATCCTTCCCCCTATCAGGATTAACAGGGTCAAGTTCGATACAGGTAACTGCCGGCTGATCTCCCAGGTGAGATAGACGTCTTTACTTCTTCTTCTCCAAATATCTCATTCAATCCAAGAATTTCCAATTGCAAAAAATATTGTGGAAGTAATAAGCACTCGTAACAATACATATACGGAGGATATGGTTCGTAGGGTCAGAAAAATTGATGTGAAAAACCAGAAACATGTGCTGACGCCGAAAAATCAAATCTAAATGAATGCAGACGTACGGCATATGTAATAAGCGGTAAGGGGATGTCGTTGATCCCTCCTTTGAGAGCCTTACAAGGGAAAGCACGACGGCGACACATTTTACCAAAGTGAACTTCGGTCGATGTCGCAAAAATAAAATAGTTTGAAATGAAAGCTTTCATTTTTTTTACGGACCGTGATATACCTCCATAAATTGCAACTCAACGAAAATGGGTGAACGAGAATCCAGCAGAGTTGACAATTTTTATAATTGCCCGAGGGAGTTGTTCCGATAAACATTTCCCGCTGGTGAGATAAGACCCAATTCTGAGACACAAAAGGGTAACTCGAGGAACGTGGAATGATGAGGAGTGAAGTAGAAAAAGAAATGGATGAAGGATACACGGAACCAATGGTAGTGAAAGGCGGCGTTGCGACTGGGAAAGAATTGAGCGTTCCACCGTTCCGAATAAATCAGGAGGTCCCTCAGGGGGGGTTACTATGCAAAGTGAATGAAGTTTCCAGCTTCGGCGATGACGGAATATTTGCGTCACAGCCTCAAAAACCCACGATAGTCTCTACACAATAACGAATTTCCAATCACTGTGCTGACAAATGGTGCGGTACGAAGTCACTCGCACGGGTGCATATACAAACAAGGGCTGAAATTGGCAATGAAAAAATCATCTGACTTGACCGGGATTCGAACCCGGATTCAAGGTGAATTTCAACCCTTGTTGTACCCTTTCACCCTTGCAAGTGAATTTGTACCACATCATTTGTCAATGCAATGATTGGAAATTCTCCAGTTTTTTCGTCTGTGTATAAACGACAATGTTGGGTATATCCACCGCTAAAGGGTCTTTATACGCACAACTTCGTCTCATTTGCTACAATGTAGACTTGAGGCGTAAACATCTAGTTCGCATAAACCACCCTAGAAATTCGCCTTTAAGGAAGATGAAGTGGTGTAATTGGATGACACATCTAACCGGCTATTGGGAGATCCGGGTTCGAATCTCGGTCAAGTCAAATGATATTTTCATGGCGATTTTCAACCCTTGGTCTCTACACAATACTTGATTTGACTGTGAGAGTGATATCACAACCTTCAAAGTTCGATGATTGTCGAGATTCAATACTAACGCAGTTTTTTTGGAGTTAGAACCTTGGTTAAAGCTATGTATCTCATTCTCTACATTGAGCTGGGCTAATAATCGGCTCATGTATTACCACTGTGATTAATGGATATCTTCATTTTTTTTTCAATAATTTCTTTAATCATCAAGGGTGCACATTTCAATTAACGTCGAACCCTTCGAAGTCATTAATAGAATAACATAGCGTTTTGATAGATATCTTGGCAGCAGTGTTAATGACTCAATATTTCACAGGAAAAGATAGTATATGAATTTAAATGGGTGAGAAAAGTATAGTATCACCATTGCTTTGGTGTAAGCGTGAAAATGTGAAAAAATGTTTTTGGAATATTATCGGGGATCAACCATCCTAAAATTATTGAAATAGAAAGAAAAAACAAAAAATATGAAGGAATAAATTTTTTTAGAACAAGATAAGGAAGCCACGTCTGTAAATTTTCGGTATGGTATGAGCACTTTGGTTGACTAGATGAAGTAAACGAGCAATATTTTATAATGGTTATTCATCGTGATGATAATGTGTTGCCCAGACATATTAATAATAAGGTGCTCAACGATACAAGAAATAGAAATCGGCGATTAGCAGCCGCCAATTTTGAATGGCTAATTGGACCGAAAATACAAAATAGCATTTTAAAGCTGCGAACCGAATTAAAATATTGCGCGGTAATGATGACAAATTATTGCAAAGTGAGTGCAAACAGCGTTTTTCTTTAATTTGAAGAATAATGGTGTAAAAACGTGAAAGTTTTATTTTTTTATTATTTATATTTACATTATTTTATATATTTTTTCTTTTATATTATTATTATATTTTTATATAATATTATTTTATGTTATTATTTTATATTTATTTATATTATTTATTTTATTATTTATATTATTTTATTATTTACATTATAAAAATTTTGAGAGGAGAGTTTCGGATCACTCTGTAATTACTCAGGGGATTTTATTAGGTTCGCCGTCGGGAGAAAATGCGAGCGGGTAAATCAACAAACGGTAAGGGCGGGCAAGCTGTAAATAGATTTGCTTTTCCTGAACCGCGTAAAAAGATCCATTAATCACGATATCCGACCAAAATATCCATCACCTCTGCCACAACATTGGAGATATTGTATTTAGTCACATGATCTGCAGAGCTTTGCTAATTTTTTTACAACTTATCATAACAAATTTGGAGAAAATAATTGCGCAAGCACAATGCCACATCTCGAACGTTATACACTTTTTCGACTAAATGACATTTCAACTCACTCACTTTTATTGATTAATACGAATTTATACACCCATAAACTGGCTCAAAATTAAATGAAAGAAGAGAGACCGCGCCGATGTCCAACGTGAGATTAGAATTGATGCGCTGAAGAGCAAATAGACTCGTAAAAAAATACATTTTTTCAGAATGCTAAATCGAGGGTGTTCGGCATCCGAAAGGAATTAGAACATTTTAGCAAGATAATGTAGCAAAGATGGATGGGTTGTGCGGTAGTCAAGAATTGCAGGTTGTAGGTATTTACAAATGGCGAACACTGAATAAAATGGCATAGAAATTAAGTAGGAAGTAATTTTAGTATTTAAATGTGTGGCCACAACACGTGCTAAAAAATTGCAACGCGAACGATATAAAGAACGAGTGTAGTCCATCCGTTTTCCAGAATACGAAATCCAGGATGTTCGGCATCCAAATGGAATAAGAAGAGTTAAGCAAGATAATAAAGCAAAAATGGATGGATTGTATGATAGTCAAGAATTGCAGTATGGGATTACAGAGCAGGAATGATTGTAGTAATTAAATGTGCAGTCACGACGCGCCTTAAAAAATGTAACGCGGATGATAGGGAGAATGAGTCTAGTCATAAAAAACGAATTAAGATCTCAACCTTGAAGGAAAGACGGATACTCACGGAGTTCCGACGATTAAAGATGAAAAATTGCCTCAGCAGCTAACTCGGGATAATGGAGCTTGTAAATACGCGCTGCTGGCGGTGTGGATGGGATTTAAAGGCTAACGACCTCCACAAAAGATGGCGCTCACTTTCTAAAGAGACAAAGGGAACTATAAAAGGAAGATTATGAGGCAATGGCTGGAGCTTTCGGGAAGATAGTGGCTCGAAGGAACACCCAACTTCTAAAGCATAAGCGTACTCTCAACAAAGTTTTACGATAAAATTGTCACCATAAAGACAGTATTGCCAATATTACGAAGAAATAGTTGCTCTTGAGGCATTCAAAAATAATCACACATTCTGAGTCAAAATTTCTTTTTTTCATCTTTTATAGGGGATATACAAACTTATTTTGCAACCTTGAGTACAACCTTGAGTTGAATACAAACATCTAATACTATTTTAACATCCGAAAACTTTCTAATGAAATATCTCACCCGCAATGTTTCACAATGGGCACCTAGAGTTTAAGGAGGAAACACTAGGAGCATAGGTACGGAGGCTTCTGCGGTGATTTGTCGAGTTCAATTTATTCGAGTTTTTCCCGCGTTGATTCTTATTAACGGACAAACGTTTCGCTAACGTTACAGCTAGCGTCGTCAGGTCAGGTTCAGGAAATCTCATTAAACAGAAATACTAAAACTAAAAAACTAAAATCAAAATTGTTACAGCCATCATTGGCATACATATAAAACTTAAAAACCATAAACTACTTTTTATTATGAACACTGAGGGATACATTTAAATTTGATCAAGTAAAAATTAGGCATTTCACAAAATTGCCAACCACTCTTGATTACACACCCATACAGTTCAGTTTTCCACAACCATACTCATGGAAACGCAAAAAGCAATGGACCATGTTTTCCAAGAACACAACATGAAAATAAATAAGACGAGGACAAAAATCCTAACATGCGAGAAAGAAAAGCTGGACGCAGAAGTCACCCGGAGAGGAGAGAAATTAGAGCAAGTAGATTCCTTCACCTATCTCGGAAATACCACACCACGTGGGACGGAAGAAGTACTATGCACATCAAGCGGAGATATCCCAAGCTAAGAAAGCGTTCATGGGAAAAAGACGTCTGCTATGCTCAAAAAAGATAGGACTACAAACTAGGCAACATTATGCGAAAACATTCGTGTGGAGAGAAGCTCTCTATGGATCGGAGGCAAGGAAAAGCTGACCTAAAAAAGACTAGAAGCCTTCGAAACCTGGTGCTTGAGGAGAATGCTGAAGATAAAATAGACGGAAAAAATTAGATATGATGAAGTGTGCGGAAGAGTAGAAGAGAAAAGGACCATATGGAAAACCATACAGAAAAGAAGAACAAAATGAGTTGGACAAACTCTAAGACACAATGGCCTTGAAAAGAACGAAATTAAAGGCAAAATAGAGAGAAAAGTCCCCAGAGAAAGACACAGGAATAAGTTTATGGACCAAACAAACAGGAAAGTACATAGGAAGAGATACTAGGAGATCAAGCGTTGATTCTTATTAACGGACAAACGTTAACACCTATCTCGGAAACTAGCATTAGATAGGGGAAGGGTAGAGGGATGAAGTCAACCAATGCTAGGATTGAACGACCAATGATGACGATGACAGTTCAGCTTTCCACCTCCATATTCATGAAAACGCAACAAGTGACCATGAAACCTATTCTTACAGCGTTACAGGTGAACGTAAAAATATTGTACAATTCTTCAGCTGAGTTGATTTCATGCCAAATCAACAATTTTGTCCTTCTAAAGTACGAATGATGAAGAGCTACACACTTTCCATGGCTAAAATCTCAACTCTTTCACGACACAGTCCGAGCCTCATGGTAGGTCGGAACAAAAACTTAGGGGGGAGCCAGCGTGCTGGTTTCTCAAATACATGATTCTTCTTCTTGTAAGGAGAATCTGTCCTCTGACAGATTTCAATTGAACAGCTCCTTCCACGATCGTCTATCCTCAACTACCTTCCTCAATTTTAGGTAACTCCTCCGATTCAAATTTTACAGGCAACATGTTATTTCTCCGTCTTCCTTTTCCTCTCCTTCCCTCGATCTTTTCTTCTGATATACTTATCAGCAGGCAATCGTTCCTTTAGGACGGTACCCATTCAGTTCGCCTTCCTCTTCCTTATTGATCTCAAAATACTCCTTTACTCATTCATCTTTGCCAGGGGGTGTAAGGTGTAAGATGCGTCTCCGGCATTCTCTCCCTCTCAAATGCCAACCTCACCTCCACGTGGTGCGCCATGTTGTAACTGGCGAGGGAATCGCGACCGAGTTTCTCCCGGGATAACGAAAACCCCTCCAGCATGTGCTAACGGCCTCCATAGAGGGCGGATGAACGGCTGTAGATGGTGCACCCTGTTGTCTTTGGGGAGGGAAATACCCCAGAATGCGGATGAGCCATTTTATTGGCCAACGGCAAAGGGTGCATTAGGCAAGGAGATGCCAATACATTAGAGATCCATAGCGATGTAAACCAAACTGTGCATAAAATATATGTGGACCCCAGAAGTCAAGGGGTCTAAGTGATATTTTTGAAAAAAATAAGTTAGGTACAGGAATGGGATGTGAAAATATTAATCTTTTAGTTGGTTAAGGGATCCAAGTGATTTTCTTGACAGGTGCTGCTATCTAGTGCAATGCCTCTTAACTACTTAGTGGGTTGTACCAAACATTGTCAACTTTGACTTAAGTTTTCTCTAAACAATGGTTTTGTTACTTAGACCCCTTGACTTCTGGGGTCCTCATATATAAACTATGAGCAAAAGAGGAGCTCAGGTAATAATGAATGAATGAATGCACGATAACCAATTTCACACTACTGTCGTTTTTTGCTCAAAATTTTCAAATTTTTGTACGGCAACGAGCTACATCCGGAGCTCAATGTCAAGTGTAATATTTTGAAGTAATCAGACTTCATGGGGATCGGATTGGTGTCGTGGCTAGAGTACTGGATAACCATACGGACGGACAGGGTTCAAATTCCTACAGAGGAGGATTTTTTTCAGAGGAAACCCGATCCCTACTTGAGTGTCTTGTGGAGGGCACTTCAAGTGCAATACTCCGTCTGTCGGATCGGGTGTCGTGGTTCCCTTGGCGCCTTTCGTTAAGAGTGGGCAAATTCTGACGCCGGGTTTCTCTCCACCTTTCCTGCCTTGCCTATCCGCTATGGCCCAAATGACCTTAACACTTTTTCGCCTCCCCAAATATCCAATCCAGTCCCAATCAGATTTCATGGAAAATTATTACACGGTGGCAAGTGAATTTAAAAGATCAAGATCAATATATGTGATTCCTTTAACAGTGAAGGAATCACAACGTGTGCTGTGGCATTGATATTTATCATGCATAACTATCTACAATTTTCTCAAGTATCACATTTTAATTACGAGAGAAAAATCAATAAAATATAATCAAATGAGCCAACCGAAGTATTAAATGAATGTGCAATAACAAAAGGACACGCATCGCCAAACATTAAAAATTAAAAAAAAAACTCCGCCCTCTGAACGTTGACGAGGTGCATATTAGGCTGGAGAAATTGTTATTCAGTCGAAGCAGCAATTAAAATGAAAGAGTATATAGTGTACGTAATCCAAAGGGTAAGAAATTCAGTAAATGGGGAGACTCATGCACCAACTTCACTCGATTAGCACCGTCAAGATCAATACGACTTAAAGGTAAAAGATTAAGGTTTTCCCGGGGAATTGATCGAGTGAATATTTCTCAGTTTTGTCGTTGAATACTACCAATTTTTAGTCGGCAGACACAGCCATCGTCATCGTGATATAGTGAGAGTCAGCGAGAGTGCTGGCGGTTATAGATGTAATATTCCCCTATGTTGTGGCATCCGTCACGCATCTTTTGAATCATGTTTATTACCGGACTTGAATTGATGCTAAGATAAAGCCGATGTCTCTGGTGAGGCTGGCTTTTTCAATTTATTTAGTATGAACACTAATAGGAGTACCACTGCAAATTAAAAGAGACAACCTTAACAGGGATAACGGCTTCATCTTAAGTAAGAATTCGAGACTAATAATAATCACGGTTCAAAACAGGCGCAACGGTTGCCACAACAAAGGAAATTTCAGGCTATATACAATGAAGTATATGAGGAGGGCAATTGCGATGCTGGCCAATGCTAAAAAGCTGAAGCCAGTCCACTCTCATTTTCCTCACTCATTTTTGACACTCATTTTCCATAGCACTTGCGGGCTAACGCATTAATTTTGCAAATTTACAATGCTTTCCATCGATAACTTACTAGTAATCAGCATGCACTTACTTTTTAATATGCATTATCCTTACAGTTATTGTTTATTTATTTGAATCAATAATAATACACATTTCCGATGGAAACTATCGTAAAATTGAGTAGAATCCAGAGCACTAAGTAGCCAATATATATTTTCTTGTTTAATTTTAAATATATGATTTATATTCTTGCTTGACATCCGCCAATTCGCCCATTCCGTCGTGCTATTTATAGGAAAGAAAGGAGATAGCAGGGATAAACAATATGGTTGTTATTTAGGTTGTCAGGCTACAATTTGATGACGTAGTGCTCTTTCCTTATACCTCAATGGCTACATATAACCGGCAGCATCCTCGCTCGAGGGCTCTTGCTATCATGATGACAAGGCTGAGTCTTTCGTCGGAACGTTGACAGCTTACAAGAACATTACCTGTAGTAAAATCCGATAAATATTCACTCAATGACTTATAGATAATACCACCAGATTAAAATCGGTAAAGCAGAAAGAATGATTAGTGTATACTATTGCTCTTACCCTATCCTTTCCTGCTCGTTTGCTTCCAGCGCCTCCGCCCGCTTGATCACCGTCAAGATGGCCGCCTGCTCCGTTTCGTCCAGCGCCACCGGCTTCGGAGCGCCGAACGATTGAAGCTGTTGAGTCTTCACCGACCATCCCGTCTTCAGCCTATTAAATAAGGAGAAAAAGATTTTAAGTATGATCAAAATGTCCATTCTCTTGTAATTGTGTATGTTAGAGCTTTTTTCAATTTCACGGCAAATAAAATCACGGACTGCCGCTAGGTGGTGGACATTTGCCACTGCGCATCTATTTTTACGCATCTCTCACGCGACCGCTCACTCGGCTCTGGCTGCCTCTCTCGCTCTGTCTCTCTCTCTCACTGGAAAGTGACTTACATTCCCACAAATGTAGAGAAATTTTAACGTCCATTATATTGGCGCTGCATTGGAGAATGGCCAAAATTATCTGACAATGTGTCATTAACATAATTATTAGAGGCTGAGGCAGATTTCACCTTCATAATCAGAAGATATAAATCCTGCTCCCCCTTAAATGCTGGTTTGGGCAGCACCACGCTCCTCTCCGCAAACAACTATGTTCCTGCATGATTACTCTACCTCACGTCCTCATTAATTTTCCCGATCAGGATGGGATGATTTCCCCGATCAGGCTAATGATGGGAAAGCATGAAATACCATAACATTTAAAAGTTTTTGCGGACATAAAATTTCATTTTTCTGGCGGAAATATCCATTCTCTAGGAATAGTGTATCTTGGCGGCATTCTAATTTCGTATCATGTTTTCGGATAATTTTCGACAAGTTATACTTCTGGATAGATAAATAGATAGTAAGTTATTGTCAAGATTCTACATAGGCAGTCAAAAAAACTGCAAAAAAAATCGTAAAAAATTCTATTCGCACCAAATTGTCAGAACGGAGTTATTTGAGTCCATTCGATTCGTTGCGTGAATCATTTAACTACATAAGAAGACCAGCGCCTGTGGCAGCATAACATTATAAAGGTTTTTCCTCATCCATTTAAATAAGAAATAATTGGTAATTACCAAAAAATTCATCTGAAATAGTTTAACGCACAATCAAACAAGAAAATATTGGTGTAATACGTTTTATTAATCGATTAAAATTGTATCAACCATTTGTTTAAATTATGTTCAACCCGGCTCGACCACGAACTCACGTGAGTAGCTATTCACAAGCCCTGTTGATGCAGAAATAAAGTTGCGAATCCATAGCATGAGACGATTGTATAAATTTCCCAAGAACAATCTCCTCCAGAAAAATTTTATAGACGGGTAAATAGTTTTGCAATAGGCTTATTGGTTCGTTTGTAATTAAATCATACACTCGAGTCGCCACAATAAAAATATTCCGTCATTAAGGGTACTTAAAATTGCCAACGCTGGTTTCGACAGCTAGAACCTCGAAAAAAGCACGATGCTTCAAACACCTGGATCGGCGTAACATAAAAAAGGAAGCGCACACTGATTTTTAATTTCGATGAAGGCTACCGAGAGGTATTTCCAGAGGAAGAAATTTCCATCCACCACGTGATATTTATAATTCGATTCCATAGGGGATGGGTTCGAAGGGATAAGGAAGGGGGAATTACGGACTCCAATCTCTCGGGGAAGACCCTCAAAGGAGTTATTCGAGTAAGGGAGGGAATAAGAAATGGAATCTCGCGGCGGAAGACGTATATGTAAGATCTTATAGAGAGGATCTTCCCTTCGCTTGAATAGAGAGCGCGATTAACGGGGAGAAATGAAAGCCACGAGAGAGATCTTGAAATATGAACGCTTTTGAGACCAGCTTCATCTCCGTGAAATTACACTGTATTAAATGTTCAGCAACAAATGAAAAGAATCATTGGCACTGTAATTACCAGAAGAGAGTTACTACATCTATATTCTACCCAGCGAGAGTCACCGCATGGGCGTGTGGCACGGGGTGCTAAGATACCAGCCGTGTAAAGATGTAAGGTATAAGGTTTTGGGTGTATTTAGCGGAGTTCAGCTCTTATAGCGATTGCTTATTGTGCGCGGAAAGAACGAGTTTTTGTACCTATCTGTTCGGAAATCTATCTCTCTTATGTTGTCGCTTCTGTCAGACCTAGAGATATAGTGAGGCGTCAGGATAATATTTTCTGTGTCGCTTTGAAACACACCATTTCTGAATTTCTCAAGCAACCTAAGCCTAACATGTAGCCTCCGAGTCTCTAGGGGTTCCCACCTTAATTCCTCTATGAGTTGTGAGACACTATATGTTCGCTACTAGCAGTTTTAAATGAAGAATGCAGCTTTTATTTGAATTTTATTAATTTTTATGATAATAATGAGTTTATTAATAAAATCTTATGACCAGGGTCTCAAATGCTCGCGGCGTACTAAAGGGGTGGCCTAGCCACAGCTAAGTAGCATCTCTCTTTTACTTTTTCATCCGAGGACGTTCCTGTTATACGCTTATAAAAAACCTAGTCTATTTAGTGCTGTGCCGCATATGTTTTGTAAGTGTGTTCCCCAAGATATGACAGAAGTTAGGGTTGCTGCTTTCTGGGGACTTGAGGGTTTACGAGTACTTCATGGTTACCATTATTTTCCAATTTACGAATAATTACGTAGAGATTTTGGGGAAACGCCGCCCCGCATGCTCCCTTAAATCGAAAATTTCCTGATAATTGCGAACAGTTTTAACATTACTATTACCACCAATCACACACGGATGAAGTCAACGTAGACTTACTTCATTTGAACGAAAAAAACTTAACGTAGAACTTTTTCCTTAGCTCTAAAACGCTCATAATTTAAGAGGGTTTCTAAAAAGAGGTGTAATAATTAAAATGGTAAGACGACATAATTGATTTTTAAGAAATAATACGATTTCAAAGTATGTATAAAAATGAAGTAGTTAACGAATATCAAATTCCCTAAACAAAAAACTACAAATAAAAACAAAAGTTTTTCACATATTTATGTTGCAACTATCATCCGACTACCACGCAGCAACCAAATATTTCATAAAAGTAATGTTGGCAAAAGGAAAATAATTGGCAACACTGTAATATATTTTTCAATATGTACGCCTAATTTCAAGGCACACAAAAATGTGATCGTTCTAATTAGGTAGTTTAAGCGAAATATAATTTCACGTAGAAACAATTAATTTGGTCTCATTTTACATAAAAACATCTAACCCTCTCAAAGATACCAACATATCAACCCCTTACCGCTCTACTTTCCGAAATTTTGGATGAAAAATTCCGACCCTTTAACATGGGAATTGGTACGTGTATGCACTCCAGAGAACCCTTTAAAAAAATTAGGAATTTATCACTCCTAGATTTTGCCAAAAAATGAACAGTGTGTAGTTTATATGTTTTACAAACAATTTTGAAAATAAATCATTTTGTCATCGGAGTAGTTTTTTCAATATTACAAAAAATCTTGTTTTGAAGGAATTTTAAACGTACCATGTGAAAAAAAGAGTCAAGTTAAAGACTTACATGGGTCTTTTTATTTAATTGTTTAGAATTTCACTCATATAGAAGTATATGTTTGCACCATTACTAATGAAATCTTCAATTCATGCTTCCTGTAGCTACTGCAATCAAAAAATACAATTCAAATATGGTCTCCCTTATGACTAGGGAACACTCTCGCTCAGACTACCTTAAATGGCGCGAAAGAAAGATCCATTCGTTGGGTTCTCTCAGATACTAGCGGTTCTTTTTAAATCATTCTCTCCTCCCCCATGTAAAGCAATTATATTCGGTGGGCCAGATTTTGGAGATATATTCTTCTCCCGAGATCCTCCTCAAATACTGCACCAGCCTAATACGTGACTAAGTACGAGTAAAGCTATTTTTTCAAGAATCCTTATTATCATGTGGCCGAATATTACTTAACCAATAATATAGTGGAAGCGTAAAATTATGTATAATGCCTTTGTGAGGCCAGAAGTGAAGGGGGGAAGGCTCAAGTGGACTGGGGTCGGTTATGAACGAGAGCGGAGACGACAGTACGAGAAAGGTAACCTTGCCAATATAACTCTTGAATCCAACTCAAGAGGGGCGGAAAATGTCAGCAGCGCGCTTCACAACGTTAACGATCCCAGCAAAGCTGGATCTAAATACACGATGGTCCGCAATCCATCGGAAAAGACAATGAAAATAGCTGCGTTGAGGGTAGTTAGCGGGAAAGTTGATGTGAACAATAGAGTGAGAATTTCAATGCCCGCTCTATGGGTTTTCTGTCTCGGGAACTCAGATAATGTAACCCGGGGACCCATCTTGCCCCCAGTGTGTAGGAAAGCCTACGAAGCTAGTGTGTACAAAATGGACTCTTCCACAGGAAAGAGGCTTCAATGCAACTATCATTATATTTCGCTACCTTTTAGAGAGCATTATATATGCATTTGACAGTCAGAGCCTCCGGAAGAACGCTGTTGCCAAACTTACACTCCGCCGGCTTACCTCTAGGCTACTTGAGTCACTATTACCTACACGACGGCTCGTTTTTGAGGAGGTTGCATCAGGGGAGGATATTTGGACATTGCAACACACCTAGATTTTAGCAATTAGCACATTGACTAGTTAGTATACTAAATTCATCGCTGCTATTGGCAACGTCGCACCTTCAAAAATTAAGAATATTTACATGGGAAACGAATACTCATAAAGACTAGAGCTATCCATAGAACGTGAAACGCATTATAGAAGTTATTTTGGGGTCTTTCTCAGTGGCGGTCATATTGCACAGCTCGCAAATCATTCTAGCAAGAATTTTTATAACGCAAGAGCAAGCTGATAACGTGGATAATGATGTGATGAAAAGATAGTTAAAAAGTTGAATATGCAGCATACTTGATGGCGCAGAAACCTTGGACCGGAGAAGTGAGAACAAGAATAGACCACAGGCATTTGAGAGGTGGGTGTGAAGGAGAATGGAGGACAGAGCGAAAGAAGAAGGAAGGAAGCAAGACTAGCGAGGAAGTGCTTGGTACTGGATGAGGAAAGAATACTTCCGGAGGAGATTAGGAGGAAGAATAGGCTGCTAGAAATGGTAGTTAGAGGCGAGAGAATGGTGAAGACCGGGGTCAAGGGGAGGATTTTGGGTAAAACAGGAAAGGGAGGGAGAAACTATGCAATTATCAAATTGATCGCATCGCGTTTGATCTCTGACTGACGACTAGGACCAATATCAACATATGATACAAATTAATTTTAAGCAAAAACGAATGAAAGAATGAAAAAATAGCTGATTTGCTAAAAAAAGGTGGTGATATAATAATAGACATTATGGGCGCTAATGGTGAACATATGGGATAAGGAAGAAATGCCAAGTGAATTGCTAGAAACAATACTCACACCCATACATAAGAAGGGTGATAAAGAAGAATGTAGTAATTTCAGAGGCATTGCACTTCTGAGCATTCTGTATCAGGTCCTCTAAAAAACAATCTTGAATCGCATAGAATGTTATACAAATGAGATAATTTTACACCACCAGTCTTGATTTATGGAGGGTAGGTCAACAGTAAATCAAATATTTACCATTAAAGAAATTGTATCCAAATATATGGAGTATATTTAAGAGTTTCTATGCAATTTTTATTGCTTTTAAAAAGGCATACGACAATATAAATAGAGACTATGGATAAAGGTGGATAAGTTTAGATTCCCAGAAAAATTGATAAACCTTGCCAAGATGAACATTACAGAATCAAAGGGCTCAGGTCGGGTTAGTGGCTGCACTTTGGAGTCATTTGACATAAATTATGATGTTAGGCAGGGAGACGGGCTCTCCCCAATCCTATTTAATATTGCGGTAGAGAAGGCATAGAAAAAGTAACTGAGATGGACCTTGGTATTAGAATTGGAGCCAAAATAAATATTTTAGCATTCGCAGATGAAGTTGCGATATTCGGCGAAAGTTCAGAAGAAGTGACAAGGCTAACCAAAATATTTATGAAAGATGTGCAAATTTCCACAGAGAAAAAATCATCCCCCTTGACCGGGATTCGATTCCGGCCTAGTGCTTTAGCTAGTTAAGCTACCGAGGCATCTTCTTCCCCTATGGATTTTTTGTGACCTTTACGGGACTAGATGTTCTCGACTGCCGGACATACAATGTAACAATCAGTCGCTACTGAGCGCTTAGCGCCACTGCCCACGAGGAAAGATCGAACTTTGAACACAGAGAGGCGTTCACTCTTATTTGACAAATTTTAGGCTATCCGGGACTAGCCACGGAGTTACACTTTTACGGAGTCACCCGCAATGCACACATGTGCGAATTTCACAGAAAAAATAGGCGTAAATAATTTACTTGCAAACAAAGTACATGCATATCTCAAGGACTCCAGAGAAAAATATAGATTCCCTACACATACAAGGGCATGAATTTGAAAAAGTAGACTATTTTAAATACTGAGGAGTTATTATGTCAAATAAAAACAGAGAAGAACCAAAGATACAAAGCATTAAATTTAGCAAATTTATGCTTATATGCATGCCACAGACTTCTAACTTCCGAATTTATGGATCCTAGACATGGAAACTGAATAAGAAGGAGGAGAAAAAGTTGATAGTATCTGAAAACAAAATGTTACGAAAGATCTACGGGCCTACAAACGAACAAAAAAGGTGGGGAAGAAAGTACAATAAAGGAATAAGGGATGTTTACAAGAATACCGTCATCATACGTAATATCAAATGCAGAAGACAGAGATGGGCTGGGTACTCGTTAAGAAGAGAGGATGGGTGTGTGATCAAGGAGGATTTTTAGAGGAAATCCAGAAGAAAAACGACCTCAGGGAATACCATGACAGAGATGGTGGAACCAAGTAAAGATTGATTTGGAGAGGGTAAGAGTTGTCAAGGAGGATGCAATGGACCAAAAGAGATGGAGGGGATATGCTGATGCGGATAAATATCAATGTGGATATAAATGGCCTTGGGAGTAAGAGTAAGAGTAACAAATAATATTTGAAATTTTCATAAAATGTTTTAGCACTGCAATGTTTTCATCGTTCATTTTCGTGATAACGGTTTTCAGGCGAATATAAAATCGTAACAATGGAATGGCAAGTGATATACAGGAAGCGTATGTCGAGGGACGCATCGTCCTCGGACAGAAATATTTTCTTTCTTGTTCTCTACTCTATGACCGCGTATTTATTTCACATGTGTCGAGATATTTCAAGCGCTAAGAACAGCTGCACAACTTGACACATGTTTGCTTTCGTCTCTCAAAAGAACTATTTTCCGAGCGATGTCGAGGATTTTGGATGGCTCCAACTCAATTCAAAACTCCACCAAAATTAATAACTCGAGGGAAAAGCCAGTTCAAAAACAAAAGAGACGCCAGATAAACTCTCAAACCAAGAGAAACGAACCCAAGAAATAATGGCGAGATAGCAGTCTAGTTTAAAACAAAGCAGTCGATGTCTTAGACCTAAAGGAAAGACATACATACTTTTCTGAGGATAAAATTATTAACACAGCTTTACCTCCGGGTCTCCTTAATTCCATTGTGATCGTAAGGAGATAAAATAAAAGTTAATTTCATTAAAATACAAGACTTTTTGTTTAACATCTCCGTTTCCATAATGTCGGCAGCGATTTCAGTAACTCTGAGCCGTTGTCGAAAGGAAGATAAATTAAAAGATAAATATGGAAGGCCTTGAAACAGCGAACAAAAGTGTTGGGAGAGAGGGCAATTGGGGAAAGTAGGTGAAAGTGAGGGATTGTATGAAATCTGAACGTGGGACATTTCTTAGGCATTCGGGGACAGCATCTGGCTCGCAATTACTTCAGGAAGGACGGAGAGGATGGAGGAGGGGGGAGGGTGTCTCATTTAGAAAGGTCTGAAAATCATTCAACCTCAAGAATACTGATGTCGCGACGCCATGTCCTTGACAAAAATCAACTTATACATTGCAAAACTCAAGATTTTTTCGAGGCCCTGATGTCCACATTGTGACATTTACGCGGTTCGATATTTCCAAATAACTTCTCAAATCAGGCCCGGGGGAGGAGGGACGGTAAAGAACGAACCGAGAAAATGTAACATCAATGAAACAATGTCACCGCCTTTTCCACAAGAAATCATAATTAGGAACAAAGGATCAACAAGATTTGGGTTCGTAACTTATAGGCTAACGGAAAGCTTTGGAGAAGAAATTTCAATGCAGAGGGCAGAAAAATATTTCAGATGAAAGCAAACAAAATAAGAGGGAATGATATCTTGAAGGTTGCTCAAACAATTTATTTCTTCTATTACGATTTCTTACGAAAGTCACCACACAAATGCCATGCCTACACTGTGGGTGGAGTTAACATAACATATTCAGATACTGTTAAATAATATGTTATTACCATAACTTCTGACATATCTTGGGGAACACACTAACATATGTGGTACAGAATTAAAGAAACTAGGTTTTGCTAAGCGTATTATAGGAAGGTCCTCGGATGAAAAAGTAAAAGAGAAACGCTACTTTGCTCTGGTTCGGCCACACCTCGAATACGCCGAGAGCATTTGGGACCCTTGTCATAAAGATTTAACCAAAAAGTTAATGAAATACAAAAAAACTGCAAGCTTCGTTAAAAACTGCTACAAGCGAACGTAGTGTTTCACAACTTTAAGGTGAGGGCCCATAGAGACTCGGAGGCTACACGCTAGGCTTAAATTGCTTGAGAAATTCAGAACTGGTGTCTTTTAGAGCGACACAAAGAATATTGTCACGACACCGCACTAGATTATTGGTTCTGACAGAAACGATGAAATAAGAGTGATACATTACCAAACAGATAGGTATAAAAACTCGGCACACAATTAGCGACCTCAATAAAAACTGAGCTCCACCAAATACACTTCCATAATACACGTCACAACTTCACATCCCAAAACCATATCCCTTACATCTTTACACGGTAAGTGTCCTAACAACCCCATTAGGTGGCTCGCTGGATAGTATGTAGATGTACGTGTCGCATTTAGAGAAACTTCCAATGAAATTATAACTTTATAAATTAAATCTGAGGTTTTTGTAATGCCTCCAAACCCAATGCTTGTTTTTTTTTCTTGTTTGGAAGATTAAGTAACGTTACTCCTTTTTTGATCACTCCATGAACGAGAACAACAATCAAGGACAATGATCTTCTCGTCGTGGAGCGTAAAGTCGCCGTCATTGACAGTTCATCTTTTGACTATAAACGTGTAATTAATTTGTTACGTCAATTAATTTCGATTATAACTGATTATAGTATTTTCACCGAAAGTGAGTCTGTGGACCAACTTTCAGAGCTCTACGTCATCGGGAAGTAGGTTGAATATGAATTACAATATTTGATCCAGAAAAACAGGAGAAGTTCAATAAAACCTATTAAAAACCTATTAGTAACAATAGCAAACCTTTAAATAACAGTTTTAGCCTTGAAAAATCAAAATTTGATTATTTGTTCGAGAAAATTCATTAGGTTTTGAAAAAAGCATGCTTGGTAGACATAACTGAACTAATAAATGAACTGCATTTGATTTTTAAACGTTCAATGTTTACATCTTCCATTTCGAATAAACTCGACCACTTCAGGTGTCAGTTTGTAGAAGTATCTTATATTAAAACCCATATTAAAAATACTTCGTACTCTCCCATAGTTTATATAATTGGTTTGATAACAAAATGTCATTAATAATAATGAAATGGATTCCATTTTTAAAGTACAATTTAGGATTTCAAAAGAAAATTTACTGTCTGGGAACGTAGGGTGGATTGAGGAACGTCAGACATGATCAATTGTGAAAAAAGGAAGACAAGAAATAGAGGAGGAGGTCTAGTAACACTGCAAAGAGAGTTAATTAAATAATTAAGAAATCGATGCAAGAATAAACACTTTTGGGGGATTAATTTACTGTATAACTGAGGCAAATTATTTATCACTTCAAATCTCCGAGGTATAGCTTGATTGAGTTAAAAAGCAGTCTTACGATGGAAGCGCTATTTAACAGTTTGCTTTTGGAAATTTTCTTCCTGAAGTTAGGTAGGAATAACCAGAAGCAAGCGAAAAAAGAAATTAAGAAGCATTTGGCCTTCACATTCTTCTGTATACCTTGGTAACGTTGGGTTATCTATAATTACAAAGATAAAACCTAAATGAAGAAATCTTGGAGTCAGTTCCGAATCATTGAAAATGGCTTTGAAGAATAATGTCTTTTAAGTTACGGCAAGTTATATAAATACTTTCGTAGATTTCACTGAAGCTTGCCGGCTTTCTCGAGCGGATATTATGGGATCAGTGAGGGTAGACAAGTTCAAACAAGCATGCAGAGGTACCGAAGAACATCAGCAAAGACGTCTGCCGTGTCCCAAGGTCCTTGTGTCCGACCTCCCTAGCATGCTTACCTTTTCCTGATGTCACGATCTTCACAAACGCGTGTCACCAAGTTTTGCTACCACATACGTCAAAAAGTGACGCCCGAAAAGATCACGTTGGTCTATCATGCTCTCCGAGCTTCTCCCACCCCATTGTCAGTCCACTGAGTCACGGTTCCAGAGCATCCCATCTCGGCAAAACAGTAAAACAAATCAGACTCCGCCGTTCAGAACAATCCCTTTCGACGATTCCACGAGAGAGAAAATTTTTCTCCCGGACGTGTGGATCCCATATGCAAAGCAAGCGAGGGGGATCGCTCCCCGGGAGCCCATTTCCGAGAGGATGCACCATCAGAATTCCGGGAATCCGAAAAGTTGGGGGGGCGGGGGGATGATAGGAGTGGGCGGGGAGGGGATTTTTGGGATTTACACGTGCGCACGAAATAGGTGGAGGATAAGATTCTTGTCCTCGTGCGCATCGCTCTCCTTCATATATCCCCTTCCCCACCACGACCCAACGTCGCGTCGTCCTCTCCCGACAATGCCGTCTTCCTGTCCGTGCCAGACAAGGGAGCATTCGAATACCAACAGTGGGTAATTTTATGAAAAAAGTATTCTACCGGTTAGGGTTGTTTTTTCTGAAAGCCAGAAAATCTCCGCCCTGCTTTCTACACTTCCAGGGGCCAATATTTGATATAGTATGACCTTTTTCGCCTCAGCATACGGTTTGTCCTTCTTCATCCTGCCAATGAAACCCATTCTCTTTCTTCCTATTCCCCGGTTGCAAAACATCCTTCCGTCTATCATATTCTTGCGCAACCCATTGCCCTTTATTATATCTTTAAACCATCTTCTCTACCGATATCGAATTTCATTCAAAGGTTTCCTTTCCTTGCTCACCATCTCAAGCACTAACTCGTTAGTCTTCCTCTCCGTCCACCTCACCTTCTCCATCCTTCTCCATACCCAAATCTCAATCGCCTGCAACCTGTTCTCGTCCTCCTTTCTCTCGGTCCACGCTACTGCACCATACAACGCTTCGCTCCATATCAAGCACTTCATCAGCCTCATCTTCACATCCTTACCCAATTTTCCCGTCATCAGCTCCCTTCTATCACTAAACAGGTGTTTAGAAATAGAAGTAGTAGTGTTAGTGGTAAGTTTTCAGGATGCGTCGGACTTTTTGGTCATTTTGCAGCACCTATTATCGTTAGTTAAAGGTATCTAGTAAGGGTCAATCCATTTCAAATCACCCAGGCAATGTCGCTCAATATTTTTTATAAACCTGGATTTTTTTCCATGTGTTCCCTATTGGTAGACAGTGACAGAACACTATTTGAAAAAATGTTATGAGCCATAATTTTTTTCTGGTATTCTAGATATCATAATAATTTAAAAACCAGTGTATTCATCATAAAATGTAATTTAGCTATATATTTTTGAAAAATTTCTATCATGCCAAAAAGTTAGTCAAACTCTTTTTGTAAAAACTCGGCAAAAATTATCAATCGTTACTTTTTATGACCGTTAATTTTTATGAAGGAAACGAGACTCACTAATAATATGTTATTTCTGTGTTGAATACGTTCATAACTACCTGCAGTGTAAGTTTTAGTTCTGAGAATGCATTCCTTTATTTTCTAGAGCTTTTCAAAAATGGCCGAAAGCCTTTTGACGTCAATTTTCTCAGGTCAATATCTAAAAAGGGACTGAATGAAAACAAGTAAAAAGTTTACAGAATGTTCGTTACTCTAATTTACAATACTCAAACATAACATAGCAATAACTTAAAACACTTATGTTAAGGCTTAAACGATTGTGTAAACGATTGTGTGAAATTCTCAGGGGAAAAATCATTCACCTGGAGTGGGAATCGAACCAAGATTCCTCGAAATCGCGCCAAGTGCTCAAACCAATCAAGTTACTCATGCATCCTCTTCCACTGTAAATCTCACGTGGGCTTTAAGGAGCGAGATGTCCTCACAGGTACCGGTCATGCAATCCCGGAGCTACCCGTACGCGAGCGCTAAGCGCTTCAGTCTACGGGATAAAGCCCAACTTTAAACAAAAAGGTGTTTACTTTGGGCATTTTCAAAGAACTACGAAATTATCCGCGCATCAACTTCAACGGAGTAACGCACTAGTGACCATAAAATTGCGCGAAATTCACAGTGGATAAATCATTCGCCTGGACTGGGAATCGAACCCCGATCCCTCAATTTCGCACCGAGTGCCGTAATCAATTAAACACTCGGCGCTAACTAGTGGTTAGAGCACTCGGCGCGAAATCAAGGGATCGATTCCCAGTCCAGGTGAGTAATTCTTCCTCTGTGAATTTTATACAATTGTATGAACACTAGCGGGTTACTCCGTTGAAGTTATTGCGCGGATAGTTCCGTAGTTCTATGAAATGGTATCTAGTACAGCCAATCCATGTAAAAGAGGAATTCATGTATAAGATAAAACACCATTGAATATCATATGATCATTAAGATCGAGCTTAAAGATAGTTTAATAATATCCAAGGAACAACATTACTTTATACTCATAAACTATGATTTTATTAACTGGCCTACATTTAAAATCCATAGTTAAGTTAGCTTCGCAGGCAGTAAAAATATTGTGAAAACCAAGAAGAAAGAAAAAGTATCGTTTTTTTATGAACAGCGTGCACGCTATGTGGGTTTCATTCAATCGAAATACTTTTTTGCGCTTTAATAAAAAAAAATGTAGGTGATTAAATAATGAAATAAACAAATTGCAGAGAGCAATATAATGGATGCAAATTTCGTAAAATCCATAACAAATTCGGTGTAACATCCGGCATTCAGTTAAATCGATTCTTCAGAGTAACTTCTGATAATATCAATTCTAATTATAGACCAATACAAGATAAGTTTTCCGGGTAGCAGAAACAGTTTTTACTTTTTTGATAGGTGCCATTAAAAAACAGGGTTTGTGTCGATTATTCTGTAACCACAACGGCATGTTCAGAATTACATAAAGTCGGTTAACTATGTAATAATTTAGTGTACTTATATACGTTCAGAAATGGACCCTATATTTGCCACGCTTACTGAGAAAAATCCTTTCTTATTGGAAGGTGGTCTTTCTTAAAAATGGAGGTATTAGCCTACCTCCTTTTTTCACAAGAAAGCAGCACTTAGGTTTAAAGTTTTTATTTCTTTCACTTTGAGCTCCATTCTTCAATTACAGGCAATCTTATCTTAACAACATTCTTCCTCTGAAAGGATGATGTATATATGTGTGCCAGAGAATGATACTGTTGCTATTTTTATAAACTCTAGCTTTCTTTTGATGATCTATTCTAACAGAAAATCGTTGAATACTCCCACAGAACTTCTTTCGCACAATCCATCTCCATTACAGTTAGTTTTCATGTGCAATCTTCCGGCTATGAATCCTATAATAGTGAAATCAGATTTTAAATACGTAAAATATAAACATCTATTTGTTTCAAATTTCTGAGTCGAAAATCAAATTCAACGCACTCATCGAAGACGAATCAACTTATTTATAATGCTATATAATTATACTGAGCTCGTTTCCATTCTTACTATTTACATACTATTATTAAAGGTATTTAACCGTTTAAGGATGTTTTTGATGGATATGTAACTGTTTTTCCATTTGGTATTTTTCTTCCACAAGATCCTCGTTTTTTTATGCTGTTTGTTTCTTTCTTTCGCTCTGCTTGTTCCCTCATCCCCCTCCATACCATCCAGAAAACTTTTCATGTATTCTCTCATCCTTCTCCACCCCTCTACCTTACTATCCAGCCATGAGCGTCCCCTTGCCCCTCATCAACTTTTCCAAACGCCCATTTCGAAGACTTTTCATCTCCTCCAGAAGATTCCTCTCCTCAGCCATCTCATCCCAAACTCTTCCTCGTTCGTTTTTCTTTCCCTCTACCGCAGACTCTCCATTCTCCTCCGGGACCACGTCGCAGGCAACCAAGTCCTTTACACTATCATTCTCTTCCTTCAACATCCAGGTTTCTTCACGTTACACAACTATTATTCACACCACACTCTTTGACAATCTTTTTTAAATCCTCACCTCAATGCCTTCACTTTTTACTAGCATATTCTTAACTTATGATTATTTTCCGTCAATTATTTAAAGCATCCTTCGAAAGAGCCATTTTTCTAATGGCATTGTTGCTATTTTTGCCAAAAACAACCAAATTGGCCGATTTTTTCAGCGTTCTTCAGTTTTGTGAGTAGAAAAAGTTTTCAAATAGTCAAAAAAGAAAAATCTGTTGAGAAAGGAGAGCTACTAAGACGTGGAACTACTTAACCTTTCCTTTTCAGCAGAAGAATAATTGAAATAACAATACTGATTCCTGTTATTCACATTGCATCTTCTAAACTTCTGATTTTCTTCTATTAATCTTTGAAAGCCTTCTTCGAAAGAACCATTTTTCTAATGATAATCGTGCTATTCTTGCTGATTTTCCTCCAGATTTAACCAAAACCGCTGAATTGTTCTACAGGCTAGGGTTTAGGAAGTAAAAAAAAAGTTTTAAAATACTCAAAAGAGAAAAATCCGCAAGAATAGGAGAGCCAAAAAGACGTGAAACTAGTCAACCTTTTCTTTTTAGCAGAAGATTAATTGAAATAATAATAATGATTCGTGTAATACTCAGAGCATCTTCTAAACTTCTAATTCTTTTCCGTTTATCTTTAAAAGCCTCCTTCAAAAGAACTATTTTTATAATGATAGCCCAGCTGTTTTTGCTGATTTGCCTCCAAGTTTAACTACACGTACTGAATGTCGTGTTAGGGGTTTAGGAAGGAAAAACTACATGTTAGGGTTTAGGAAGGAAAAAAATTAAAACAGTCGCAAGAGAAAAATTTCACAAGAATAGGAGAGCCAATAAGACGTGAAATTACTCATACCTTCCTATTTAGCAGAAGACTAATTGAAATAATTATAACATTTCATGTAATTCTTAGTTAATTTTTAACCAACCTCAGGCTTCCAGATTACCTTCCCGAATTCCGAATTCTCCCTCTCCTCTCCGCGTCCCTTTACTGCAGGCATCATTGCTCGGCGCCCCCTTTCTGCCCAGCGTGGCGTACCCTGTTCCATCGCCCGTAAAGCTGGCAACGCCGCCTCGTCGTCCCTCCCCCTAATGTCGGAGTGCCGACGGTGCGTTAGCGAGGGTTTGGCGGAACCCTGGACCCCTCCATACCCTTCCTTCCTCCATCCCCCGGGGGCTCCAAAAGAGTAAAAGGGGAGGAGGGAACAGTGTGAGGCGGCGAAGGGGGAGGTGCTTGGTGGTTGGTTAGAGCGCCTGGGTTGGTTCACGTGGGGGCTGATTGAAAACCTTGTGTTCCAAGGGGAGCGAAGGAATGGTTTCATTTTGGTCACGGCATAGGGCTGGGAACAAAGACCATAGTGAGGGCAACAATCGCATTAAAGTCCCCCTAGAAAATATCGAGGCAGATTTTGTGATGGACGATTTGAGGTTTGAGTGAGATATCATTTCGTTTGTGAGTTGTACCAGCTGCTTGGTTTTTTGAAAGCTGGTAAATCGTTTTGTAATGTCCCCCAAGGATGACCCGCCATTAGATCAGTCTTGAATTCTTCA
This sequence comes from Ceriagrion tenellum, assembly GCA_963169105.1. Taxonomy (NCBI): domain Eukaryota; kingdom Metazoa; phylum Arthropoda; class Insecta; order Odonata; family Coenagrionidae; genus Ceriagrion; species Ceriagrion tenellum. The sequence goes on from OY720635.1 coordinate 63,554,423, forward strand.
AATGATCTCATTTCATATAAAAATTGAGGAATATTGCCTCATCCTACAGAAAAACGTCTCGTTTTATCAAATATACCAAAATATTAGGCACTTACCAACAATTTTCTGAGATGTTTGCCAAAGAATACCATCCATTTTCTGCGAGATGCACTCGTGCTGTGCACTCCAAAGAGACTTAGCTATTAAAAATGAGGACATTCTAACGCAGGGATGTCGTCATAAACTTAAAAATTAATATTTTGCATTAATTCTACACTACTTTAAACAATAAATCTATAACCACAATGGTTTTACCAGTGTACGCAAAAACTCCTTGGTTGTGGAGACAGGAGAAGAAAGACATTAGTTCAGTAAATGAATTATATAAGCAAACTTTATTAATTACTAGTACTGAGAATTTCAGTCATATATAACATCTTTTTGCGTAGTTGATATTGAAAGATTTATTTCATGTTTTTTACAGCTGCTGGCATTTAAATATAATATGAGGACCCCAGAAGTCAAGGGGTTTAAGTAACAAAACCATTGTTTAGAGAAAACTTAAGTCAAAGTTAAAAATGTTTGGTACAACCCACTAAGTAGTTAAGAGGCATTACCCTTGATAGCAGCACCTGCCAAGAAAATCACTTGGATCCCTTTACCACCTAAAAGATTTATATTTTCACATCCCATTCCTGTACCTAACGTATTTTTTTCAAAAATGTCACTTAGACCCCTTGACTTCTGGAGTCCACATATATGGTCTCGGTTGCGGCTAGGAAAAAATCTTGCTCTAACCACCTGAAAGACGGTGAGGGCGTAATTGTTTCCTAAACGGTATTCACCGCTGGCGCGAGTGTTGTCACTATGTTACATTAGACTACTAGCTATTTTACGGTTATTAGCATTCCATTTTAACTCTGGATCCAATCAAAACTTCAGAGGCGCAAACTTTTTTGCAAACAATCATTCCACCCGTCATTTCGCACTTACTCTCTACCACACATGTGCAGTAGTAACATAACTTTCTAGGAATCCGTCTACCACCGATTTTTGCTGTCCCTTCTCATCTTTCTTAACTTCCGCACGGGAATCCATGACGTCATATAGATTCATGTGTACTGCACGTATATCGGCATCAAAATCAATATTTATAAAACTGAGGTGTTCGTTTGCGAGCTTATCCTTTTTAGTTAGAGTTCCCTGATCTGGGTCGTAAGGAATATAGACCTGTGGGTCTATAGTGAAATCCACCTTACTGAGTCATTTACCCTTGAAGGTCTAAAGCATTGCTAAATTATGTAATGTCTCCACTGGGTAAAGCCCTGATGCCCTTGGGTTCAGAAAAGGAAAGTACTATAGTAAATACTGTCGTGTCCTACACCGAGACATATTTATCATGATTATGTTAAAAATTATCGACAATTTAATTGCCAATGATATTTCCCCTGTTTTTACAGTTCCATGAACGTAAAATGTTACCATGGGACAAAAAAATTTAAAAGGTGAATCTTTTACTGCAAAACTTAGAGCTTCTAACTTTGACTCTTATAGCAAAGCTGATAGAGTTTTCACTAAAAAAGTTTATCATTAAGCGTTTCGGACTTCCTATGGTTAAGCTAGCGTAATATGAAACTCCAAAGATAACCAACCGTTGCATATTACTGTAATGACTCATATAGTTTCTAATGTGGAACATCAAATTTACCTTATTTACTTGGTCCCATTATAAATACAATCTCCTCTAGGTTTTATTGTTTAATCCATAAATATACATGAGGCCTGTTGACTCCATGCTAAAAGGTGTTGCCTAGAATTCCGCATACAAACAAAACGAAGAACTTTGTCAATCGTCGCGCCACCACTCTGGTCTCACTGATACTGCGATGGTTCAAATGTAAATGCAGTCAGCAGAACATAAACTATCACCATTTGCCTGCCGATAACCATGAATAAAGAGCTAAATAAATATATACTAAAATTTAGAACGAAAACATTAAGCCATAATTGCAAAAATGTTAAAGAAAACCCTTTTTTGACCATAAGTCTTTTGTTGTTTACTACTATTGTTTACTAATGCACTATCATTATTGTTCTTCACATATGTATTTACCAGCATAAATTACCTTTGAAATGTTTAATTTATTTTCATTTTAAACACGTGATATGGAAAATAGTCCACCGTAAATATTATAAATTCGTCATACATTCACATATTGTACATACAGGCGCAACTATGTATGCTGAATAATTTGTTTGAGGTTTTACTATCATAGAAAACGTTCACACGGGAAAATCGAATTTTTAAATATTTTCTTAGAAAATGGCTGTACAAACCTAAGTAAACACCACTTATTTACATTTAAATAGACCATACGGCCATTATGATTAAGTCGATTACTAGGGGTTTTTCCGATCTCGATTTATTGTGGCCAACTCAAGCGAATGTTTGAATTTACCAATCCTATAAAAATTCTACGGACGCTGTTAATGAAAATATAAATCTACCAACGAAATATAATCCAGTAAATTTGAATATTCTTCACATACCGTCGTCTTGAGCAGATTCGTCTTGTTCAACTGAGTTTGGCATTTTCGGTCCACGTTGGCCATGTACAGTACCCTGTTTTCCAGCCTGGTACTGAACAATTTCTAAATGGAGAAGGCATATCAAAATCTTGAATTATGCCGAGCACGCTGAAGTTTGATTTTGTGCCCGACGACCGTTGACTTGGGCTCAGAATGGAAGCTTCATACGACTCTGACTCAATTCCTATAACAGATCTTTCCTCCCCAACACCCAAAAAGTTACTCTGAGATGTCAAAAATAATCAGCTGTAATTTTGAACTCCGCGCTGTCCGTATCTCTTCAACAGTAAAGTAATAACCAACATAGTCTCACATCAAAGAAAATCAGCAACGGCCGTATACAAGTCGACGGAGAAGACTATTTTTAAGACATCGTCAAGGACTGGGTGAAATAAATGTGGAAATTTAGGCAACACGCAGCCTACGCAACGATTCTAAACATTTGAATCCATTATGCACGTTCATGCACCTTATCGCATTTCCTTTATCGAGAATTTTTAAAAATGAAGATTAAAGTAACTGCATGAGTACATGGTGTTTCTTTAAGAAAAATACGAAGTTATGGTTGGATTTTCGTGTAGTACATGTCTTCTGTCACACCAGTCTCTTTCCATTTTTCTGAGTATTTGCATTAGTTTGTCTATTTATTTCCAACAATGCCTTTCCGAAATCCGCAAAGCAGGCAAAATATCCTGGTTATATATATACTTATTCTATTTGTGTGATTACCGCTGAAATAATTGAAAAAATATTTAACATAAAATATGGACACTTGGTCTCTCCTACTCGACCAATTGGAATGGGAATTAATATGATCTCAGATGGAGTAGACAGTAAGAACTTATGAATAAGTCCTAAAGTTGGACTTCCACCCCTTTTCTATCGCTCGTGACCTTCAAAAAATTCTGCAAATGTCAAAGATATCGCAATATACAAACACAACTCGGGTTTAAGTAAATGAAATACATCCAAAATTTGACCTTTAATAATGTCATTATATTGATGTTACTCTTAATCTAGTAATTACAAAATGAAGCAGCTATATCCAAAAACAAAAAAAAATGCTCATAAGACCAGGACCATGATAAATTATTTTTAAACGTGTATAGATGATTGTAATAGTCGTTTTAATGTCAAGCAAATAAACAATTGGCATTATTTATCACATTTACTTCTATATGTGGACCGCAGAAGTCAAGGGGTCTAAGTGACATTTAAAAAAACGAGTTAGATACACAAATGTGAAACTATGAATATTTTAGGTGGTAAAGGGATCCAAGTGATTTTCTTGACAGGTGATGCTATCTAGGGTAATGCCTGTTAACTACTCAGTGGGTTGTACCAAACATTTTCACCTTTGACTTAAGTTTTCTCAAAACAACGATTTTGTTCTTAGACCCCTTGGCTTCTGGGGTCCTCATATATTAGGTAATTATACTAATGCAACGACCAAAAATTGAGGAAAAAAATAGCCATTATATAATTTTCAGTGAGAGCTACCATTCTATGGCCCTATACTTCGCTTTGACTCCTCTCGGACAATAACAACTTAGTCCGGTGAGCATGCTTTTATCTAATCTGCGATTGCAAATGCCAGGGGTCTATAATAAGACAAGGACAAAGGCACTACTTTACGGGTAAGTCGTGACTCTAGCCTCCGAACCAGCTGGTGCTCTCCAAAGACAAGGGCGCATAGGAGTTGGGACCTGGAAGGGTGTTCGAGATGAGGAATCTGGTTGATGAGGATCAGTCGGATTATGAGCGGGTGGGCATGATGCAAGAGGGAAGACGAGGAGAAATGGGATCGCATCTTACGATCCCTCGGGAACATGGGATGAGATCAGCTAGGGGGAAGAGAGGAATAAGGGATGATAGAGGGACCGACGACGGATAGGTGAAGATACCATCGCTCAAGACAAAGCCAAAGGATAGCAAACAAGATTGTAGTCGATACTCGGTCGGAAGCCACTCAACCCTAGGATACACGATATCCCTAGGAAAGGAGAATAAACATTAGGATAGTATTGCCTGAATTATTTAGACCACGCGTGTTTCAGGGTGGCAAGATTTACGCCATAATAAAACGGGGTTATATTTAAAGAATAAATGAAAGCGAACACAACTAGAGCGAACATTGCCAAACAGATATGTCCCTCGGAAAAACAAGTATTGGTGGGTGAATTTTGGGTAAAAATATCTTTGATAAACACGAAATAACGATACAACCACGCAAGTTTTTTATAATAATACGAGAAAGAGTATTACATAAAAATTTCAGAACTGAATGTTTTCATCTGTGTGTTTGAATTACAATACGAATATTTCATTTTGAATTTCATTTACAAACTTAACCATCAATCATTTGTAACGGAGACGTTTGTTGGGATGAATGGGTCCCGGTAGAATTGAAAGGGTTAAGTGAGAGACTACTCCCTCACCAATTAATTTTTTCAGCGGGAGATCACTGCTCATGAAGATAGATGGTCTTTGCCATATTGCAGGCTGTAGATGATGAAAAAACAACACAATCGTATTTATTTTGGTGCCGTTGACAGCAATACCGCGATATTTGAAAAAATACCACGCTTTGGGTACTTTTAATCCATCCAGTTGTCATTACAATTACTATTTCACATTTTAAAGCAATTTGAAAGTGGTGTGGTCAATTTTTTAATATACTACACTGAGGACGAAGGGAAAACTGATTGTGAGACGAACACAAATAAACAGTAGCAGACGTTAAAATCGTAAGACAATACGGTGCTGTTCAGGCAATACCAGAATTTTATCCCCTTACTAAAATATGAAACATGTAACTTCGACGTGGAATGGCGCGTTTTCAATAATGTAACAACGAAAGAAGTGAATGAGGTTACGTGCGTCCATGGAGGATAGCATCCTTACACATAGGCCAATTGCATTCAGATATGTCGTGTGGGTTGCATAACTGCCAGAATAAACTATTTGCCCCTCCGGGCATCGATGGTCGAGCCAGTCCTACGTCTCGGTTTTGTTGGGAGAGTTCCTGTTTGAAGGGTATGCCCCATTGTGGCAGACGGAGAGGGTGCTTGCTGTGGTGGCCTAAGGCAGAAGCTGTGACGAGGGTGTGGCCTTTCCGCCATCTTTGTTAACCCCAATTTTCCTTCAGCGCTTATGGGATGACGTGCTAGTTTAGCAATTTTACGATGCTTTTCATCGATAACTTCCTAAAAAATCAGTATTCATTCACTCCTTAACATGGATTCTCGTTACATATATCATCTATTTCTTAAAATTTATGATAATCCGTATTCCAGCGAAAACTACGCAAAATCGAGTGTGATCCATTGCACCAAGTAACCAACGTATACTTTAAGAGTTACTTGCCTTAAGTTTCGAAATGATAGTCGATATTTTTGCCCTGCTTCCACTGATTCGTCCATTCTATCATGCTATCCAAAGGAAAGAAAGGAAAGAGCGGGGATAACCAATATGGTTGTCATTTTGGTTGTCAGGCAAAAGTTTGATGACGTAACGACCTCTTCAGCTGCCTCAAGAGTCTGCCCTAGTGCTCTGTTCGGCTATCTTAATTTGGTTCCGGCTGAAACTTCCATGTTTCGGAATGTCTCCGTGTTGTTCCGCTGTCCATTGCACAGCGATAAATTCATTTCGAGAGATGTGTACGTAAGAAATGTGAGAAATGCGTATGCGTGTGTAAGAACTGTATAAAATTTAATCACCCCTCCTCGAAGGCTCTGGACTGAATATGGCAGAAGCGGAAATAAAAGCGGAAGCAGAATAGGAAGTATAGACTGAATATTGAGTGTTAATCACTTGGTTGAAGGGAAGAGCACCTCTGACAGAAAATGAGCAAAACAACGATACTTTTTCACTTTTCCCGGTGGTTTTCACTTCATAGAGAGTTAACTAACCCCATTAGCAACGAGATTTGAACACATGGGTTGGGTACCTAGTTTACACAGCTACGAGTAATTTTATTTTTTGCCTGAAATTGAAGTATAATATAACAGTATATAATTGACTTCACAAAAGCCCCGACTTTGTCTAGAAATAGTCCCTTAAAATATGAAATACCATTAAGTGAAAAATAAAGAGGGCAAGATTATTGTCCATCTATCGTTGCCCTACTTTTATTTAGCTGGTGAAAATTTTTTACTAGATATCGATTCCCATTAAATTCCAAGAATCTGGCCGCATTTCAAATAAAAAATATCTCGTCTTTCTGAAGGCACCACAGTATCAGCCATATTTTACACTAATGATAAAGGTATTGATACAATAAAGGTAATTCCTGAGAGAAATTTTACGGCAAAATGTTTCTGAGTGACTTATTAAAAAAATTAGAAAGAACTAAGGCTAGGATCGCGTCAGATACGAAACAATAAGTAATTCGGGGGTTTTCTCAAATTTGATGAGCATACTAAAATACAAATGCCATACTATCCGTAATTATTTTCATAAACTCAAAAATAAAACGACTTTGAAGGCGTTTGTCGTGAAAAGTTTGAATCAACTAATAAAAGCTAACAACTACCTTTTTTACATTTTGATAGTTTCTGAGAAAAATATTCTTACAAAAAAATTTGGCACAATTGATATTACGATACTGTCTTCATGTTTCTTAAAACTGGTTAAATCATCAAATAACTTTCAAATGAGTTTTTTCAAATGACGGAAAATATCTTAGCTAAAACTATGCAGAGAGTCATGAAGATGAAGGTTTTCACGGTATTAAAGGCTCGAACGACTTGCGATGGTCGTAGCCAAAACGTAAAGCGGATGGCACCACAGTCCATTCATCGGGGTCAGTAGTCGGTTATGATTTAATTTTTCCGCAACGTTCGAGGAGCATGGGAAATAATGTGCCGCCATAAATCACGGTGAGGGAGGCGGCGATTTTTTAATGGCGTAGTTAGAGGGGGGCAGGGACAAGACCGACGTTTTCCGACGAGCCGGGAAACTTTCTCGGGGAGATTGGGGCGGGGGACAGAATGGATGGAGTGAAAGGGAAAAATTACGAGAATACCTTCTCTCTACCGACATGATAAAATTCCTCCTGTCCTTGGTTATTCCAATGCGAAGGACAAGACGAGAATAATCTCACCCCCGGGGAGACATTCCGGCCTCGTGTAATCAGACCTCCTTCAGTCTGAATTCCGGACGCGGAGGAAAAATTTTTAAGAGGGTAAAGGCGGAGACATTTTTCCGTCCTCTCTTTAAAGGAGCGCTTGGCGTGAGAAAAGCGAGCAAGGGGAGCGACTATAAGCGGTCGGGATGCATATAAATCTCAAGAAGTAGATAATCTCTGAGACGATATGGAGGCCTTGGACAGGAGTCAAAAAGGACCTGTAGGAGGAGAGTTCCTTTTTTCCTAGAAAACAGGTATTAGAGGAGAATTAAAATCCAAGGACGGCGTACACTTGGGCAAAGTCTAAAAAATAAAGCTAAAAATTCATTAAATTTTCTATTTTTCTACCTGGATATACTTACGTTTGAGCTGCAAGAGAATATGGATAAAAGTCACTCGGGTATTCCACCGGGTAAGTAGGTCCACATTTCCGACGTTTCGGAAAACAACTTGTTCGCCATGGTCAGAGATTCTGAATACCGTCTTCTCCATTTTTCCGGTATATATATATATATATATATATATATATATATATATATATATATATATATATATATATATATATAAATACGTTGATGGATTGGAGTCAGCCATGCGGCGATGAACACACGATGTGGATAGGATGGAGGAGATAGACACACAAAAAAAGAGACGATCACACTTACATAGCTAGCTTTCGGAGTTCCGAAAGCTAGCTATGTAAGTGTGATCGTCTCTTTTTTTGTGTGTCTATCTCCTCCATCCTATCCACATCGTATATATATATATATATATATATAAAAGTAAAACTCTCAGAAAACTTACTTTTTTTTTGTGCTCTATATGTAACTGCTAGTCACGCCTGTGACCTTTTTTTATATCTGTGCACTACAAGTGTTTTTCGCCAAGTGGATATATATATATATTTACATACATATATACATATATATACTCACTCAGGCACTCACATACAGGTGTCATCTGATTGGCTATGGCGTATGCGCATTTTCCCGCCTGTCTTTATGGTGTTGATGATGGGTCTCCATGCATTACTGACATGAAAACCAGCATCTCAGTTGAAGTTTTTAGATTGCACATGAATCTCACTGGCTTCTTTGACAATACGGTCCCAATAAACTTGTGTGCGGATAAGAAGTTTGGCCCCCTCCCACTGTTTGGCATGGTCCTCACTGATGCTGTGCTCCGCTCCGTAGAGATGTCGGGAGACATGGACCTGCTTACCTGGTGGAATATCCGAGAGACCTTTATCTAGCAGTTACACTGGGAAAATCTAAGATCGTTCATCTGCAAAAAAATATATTTGTCAGGTAGGAAGTACGCTCATATGGGTATAATTAAGATCTGAAATGGCAGGTTGCAAAAGCCTTGGATTTAAATGCAGAATCAGAAGGCACACTACATCTCAGCGTTATAATGAGAGATTTGTACTAAATTCAATTTAAAAAATGGAAAAATTAGGCTACACACGCCAAGGATCAAACAGCTGAACCAAAGAAGAGAACTAACCGGCTGATGGGAAGATGGATTAATGGAAAGAAAAGGACATGGGAGCAAGAATGGTACCCGGGAGGAGAAGCTCACGCGCCGAATGTGGCACAAAGACCGCGCATAGCTTGTTACTCTAATTTTGTAATGTAGACGACGCTCACAGCAAGCCAATTGCTGCATTCATCTGTTTAATTAAATTAATCATATCAATAAATAAATAAAATTAAATATCAATTAATCATAAACATAGTATCAACTCATGTCAGGAAAATTTGAGGGGTAAAACTAACTGTAAGAACCTTCACCGAATGTACGGCTAATAAGATTTGCTGCCCCATCCCATTGGGTTTTGGTGTAAGCAGTGAGGGGGATTGGGAGAGAGCCTAGAATACAGGCATCACCTCTGTCAAAGTTTCATTTATCTTCCTTTTTAATGGAATCATCTCCTGATTCTATGTGAAATCAGAATGTTAGCAAAAAAATCATATAAAACTCACAACAGTTATAATACAGAGGGAGTATTATTTGGATATACGTAGAACAAGTGTATGTAGTTTGCAAATTAAGCCATTGAATTTGAAATCAATCGGGTTATAAAAAAAGGGGAAAATCACAAAGTAATCAATAAATAAGGCTTAAACTGAAGAATTTACTAAGTTAATCTGATAATCTAATCCACGAAGTTAGGATAATATGAGCATTCCAAGGTTTATCTCGAAGGTCGATTTGATGCTTACACAAATGCATACAGTTTGGAGTCAAAACAGCTGCATGTGTCATTTCTTCAATTTAAAGTTTGTCCAACTTAGATCCGTTGTCTTTTTAAAAACATTATTTTAAATTCCCTTTCGTTTCCACAGTTATTTTTATTCCAGTTTGTCTAACACCTACAGACATTTATATTTGCACGGATTACAATGTATTGTCAAATGAAAAATTCTTTCGATTTATAATGCTGCAATCACGTAAATTAAATATGTCGACTATTATCAAATTAAATTGTGCTTGCTGCAGCTAAGTCAAACTAGAGAAAAGCTCAAATAATGAGACGATATGAAAACCAAGTAGCAATAGCTTTAGCAATAAAAAACATCAAAAATCATTATTATTAAAAAAAACACATTGCATACCGTTTCAAAATCGACTCTTTCAACTAAACCGGGTTATGTGTTAAAGTTAAATGCAAAAAGTTCCTAAAAAATAATACACCCAGTGGTCTTAAAATTCTTCAAAGGCCACCTTAAATAAAATATGGCATCCGTCGGAGAATAAATCAAAACTTTCGGACACGTCTTATCATGATAGCAAATATTAACGTTATATTTGCTAATCGTTAATGCGCTTCCAAAAATATCATGCTCCATTAATGCCCGCTATATGAGTTAACAGATCTTTTCTTCCTTATCAAGGCAATTCTTTGAAAAAGATTAAATAATTCTTAACAACAACGTACAAAGAGAATTCATGTCAATTATTTCACAAACTCACTCATGGTTATCGCAAAGAGTAATTTATGATGACAAATGGAACATTTCAGGTTATATTATGACTCTCTTCTTCACAAAACTTCAATTAATCAAGACATATTTTCAGCACCATTAAAGAAACGGCAACTTTTAATTTACTTCGTAGGCTTTAATTCGTCTATTAATCATAAAAAATATAAAGGAGTTTATAATTTTAAGTAATTAATCACCAAACTGCTGTTAATGATGGGAAAGGTGGGATGGGATAAAGATGGGATGGTAATAAATGGTTTGACCCATAACTGAGACTAACTAACCACTGGACCCACTGAGGTCGCTTTTGACACCAAATCCAACAGTTTACTGGCTCAAAATTTAAAAAAGTTTGCAAAATTACTCACATGCGGTATGCTGGATAATACACTTTTTTAGATTCCATATAAAATATCTTTACTCGAAAGCGGAAAACCCGAAAAACCTCCTCGAGGACTCGATCAACAGAATTAACTTCAATTCGGTACACCCTGGCTAATATTGTGAAAAGTCTTCATTCCCATAGAACTCCGTGTACTGAAGGTTGACGTCAACGTCTTTCCCCGCGATGAGAGTAGAATTCACCAAGCAATTGCCACTCCCATATATATCCCCAAAATGCGGTTAGTAAAGGAACATTAATCACTAGTTAATAAGTCTCATGTATCCGGCATAAAAAACCTTTTGTGAGTAACGAGGACAGGACAAATTCCGCAAGAGGCCGAGTCCGAATTTCACACAATCACCTTTAATTAAGTAAAATGCTAGAAAGAAATCGTTTCCCCGATACTCTGAAACAATGGTCTCACCATAAAGCAGCAAATACTGGAAAACCGCAGCTGCAAAGGATTCCTCCTTTCCTCAAAAACTCCGCACATACAACCCCTAAGTTTTGGAGTTTTCCTCCAAGCTACGTGGCACATTGAAAATAAAATCCCGTCTACTCGTCTCGCTCACAGCTGGAGATGAATCGACCTTCTATTTTCCAATAAAATGTCTACTGTCCACGATTCTAAACCGTGTATTATTTTCTTCAAACAATGACGCATGGCAAGAGTAGAGGCCCTGGTAAATGTCGTTACACACTGGATCCAATTATAACATAATCACCTTTGATTCTAGAAAGCAATCGTTTTCCCGCTACAATTATGCAGGAGTCCCACCCTAAATCAACGACGCGTGGATAGGGAGAACTTTAACGAACTCCCAAAAAAAATTTGCAAATTTTCCAGACAATGATCAAATTTTTACCCCAAACTACAAGTGGCGTGTTGGAAATAAAAACCAATCCGCTCCTGTCACTCGAAGGCCGAAAAAAATAGGTGACCAAGGACACTGATGAAGAGACTGGAGGACGAGCAATAAGGTCACGTCTGACTTACAAATCTCTTCCAAAATGTTCATCTCTCTCTCTCATTCACTCGTCCTTTCCATCACTCGGCCTCCTCCTTATGTACATCTCTTTCTCTTTCATTTTCACACTCTTTCATCTCCTCTTCTCCCGCCGTCTTTCAAGCAGTTCCGATCCCTCGTGTCTAAGCTCGAATTCTCCTCCTCCTCGTCCTCGACCGCCATGCCTCAAAAAAGACTTTTTTCCCGTCCAAGCAGAAAATGCTCTCGTGAGCTTGAAAACGACGCGAGCTCTTCGACGAGAGAGAGAGAAAAGAAAAGACACTTGACGTCTTTCTTTTCCCCTCCGAGCGACTCGGTGTGGGAGTCTGAAAAAGAGGGACTCTACATCCGCGTGAGGAGGAAGGGTAGAGGAAGGGCGACGGGATTGGAGAGACGAAAGAAAGAGAGAAAAAAAAAGGGCTGAGCAAAAACCTCTCTCTCTCTCTCTCACCCCCTCTCATTTCTCCCGACCTGGTCCCTCTTTGAGAGGGTAAAAGCGGCCACTCGAATGCTTATAAGTGCGAACGGAATCGCTGAAAGTAAATGGTTTGATTCTTGAAAAATGCGTAGAGGACACGGTCGATGCCGGTGTTTATTGGCTCCAAATTTTATATTATTCCGTCATCATTGGTCGTCCATATTTCTGGCATGTTGTTCCATTTTCTTTCCTTACGAGACCGCAAATAGGTCTAGGGATAGGCCAAATGTATTCATTCACTGGTAATTGAGTACCCGAATGAATAACTGCGTACCCGGACGAATACTTTGGTACTCAAATGAATATCTGAATACCAGGTGGTACCAGGCATATGATGACTCAGAGATGGAATACCTGGGTACCAGGTCTTCATCTGAGTGCCGCAATAAAGACTCGATAACCTGGGTGAATAACACTGAATACGAGTACCCAAACAGAATACGCAGCCGAGTACCTAGTACTAAGCCATTGGCTATGGCATTCGCCCGGGTATTAACGTACTCATATGAGTACTCAAATGAATACCTGGAATCCAGATATTTGAGTACCCAAATATTCACCAGAGTATTTATGTACTCGTCCGGGAACCCAAGTATTAATTTCAGATACTACCAGTGAATCAATGCATTTGGCCCATCCCTAATTAAGTATCACTTTTAGTCCTCAAATCGTGTCCCGCTTCTCATCTCGTCCACAATTCATATCCTCTTCCTTCCTCTTCCTCAGTTTTCTTCCCTCTATTATCCTATTTTGTACTCTATCTCCTTTCAGTACGTCTTCCATCTATCTCTTCTGCCTCCTCCAAACCTACACCACACACTTCCTCACCTCTCCAGCCATAGCAAAGAGGAAAACTAAGAAAGTCAATGGTGAGTAAATGCGGAGAAAAAGACTCCTACGAGGAGAAATATTAGTATTATTAAGGAGGAGTCTTAAGGGGTGAACGGAGCGTGTGAATTAATGCATGGGTGTAATAGAGGAGAAAGAGTTATGTAGGACAATGGCCATTATAGGGAGAACCATTTAAATAGCTTCCTCGGACTAACAGGAACAACGAATTTATTTGACTTTGTCTCCTCGGAGAGATAATGGCACTATGGGTATGTCATAATTGGTCGTTGAATTCTAAGATTGGTTGACGGCAGCGCTCCACCCTTCCCTGACCAATGCTAGTTCCCTGACTTCCTGATAGCTTTTATAATGCACATTCCTCTTTATTTGGCTCATGAACTATTCCTAGGCTTCCTCTGGGGACCCCTCCCTCTATTTTTACTTCATTTACTTTAAATAATATTAAATCTTTTCAAATCCATTGTGAAGAGTGTCTGTAATCCATCTCGTTCTATTTTCTGCAAAATTTTCCATACTTCTTCTCATTTCGGACCTGCTACTCTGAGAGATACTTTGGACCTAATTCTTATATAGTTTTGGACCTGATCTGAAAATATGGTCAGTATTGGCCATGAAGCGTAATCGATAAGTTAACGCAACGCAGAGAAATTCGGAAACACGGGAATTGCCTCCAAGTGTTCCATATAATTCTTTTCACTTCTATTTTTTATAAACTTCATTATTTTTTATTTTGTCCGTCAACTTTACCTTCAGTATTTTCCTCAAGCAACAGGCTTTAAAGGTTTATAGTTTGACTTGGTCCGCTTTCCCAATGATCAAATTCTATACTGCCATATATTATATTCCTCAAATTAAAGCTACCCGTCTACCAAAACGAATCTTGCTTAACGTGAAGCAGTAAGGCCAGAACAAGCAGCCGTGACATATATCCAAGGGAATAGAGGGAGATAAAAATAAAACTGACTACACTGCTTACATATCTCAATGTGTACACACTGAATTGTTGTAAAATATTTATCGAAGTTGAGCTCTTTAAACTAATTAATAGCATAACTGCTAATTCATTTGGCTTCACTCATTAAAGTTTTCCTTTATACGATAATTTTTGTGATTGTTGACCTTAATGTGTAAGGATAAAGGAAAAGATTTGCGATTTGAATTCATAAATTTGATTTGAAGTTATTTAGTCGTTTTAGTGGTTGCTTTAAGCAAACGGACTATGCTTTTGTCTGTTGGTACTTCCGTATAATACAGTAGAAATTAACTTTTTTTATAAGTATTATAGAGTAAAAATTGAACAAGAAGTGTAGCACTGTATACTTCAGTAAAAGCGGGATTAGTGAAAGATAACAATACGCTGAAGCAGATATGTGGGCGTGGAGGAGAAAGAGAATGCGGTTGACGTAGAGAAGACTGGCATGGAAATTCTTGATTAGGTGGGCAAGGAGAGGAAACTTCTAGAGGAGTTTGAGAGGAGGAAAAACATGGTGTTTGAAACAGGAAATGAGGAACGAAGGAATGCAGGCAGAGATAGAGAGGAAGATTTTGGATAAGTGGAAATTGGGAAGACAGAAAATCGTTTTCACGGACAGGAAAAAAAAGGGTAGGAAGTATGCGGAGATGCAGAAAGAAATTTATTTTGGAGACATGGGCCGGCACCCATAAAAATCTACTGGATTTTTACACTCTACCATCCAAACTAACCTTAAAGAGTTCACCCTTTAAATAAAAATACTGCCACTCTGAAATAGTGAGGGATGCACGAGGACCGTTTCCATAGAAATCCCTCGCATTCGGCGTGGGAGTCTTAAAAGGAACTTCATGTCCGCACGAGAAGGAAAGTAGTAAGATAGCGGGGAAGAAAGAAAGAGAGAGAGATTGAAAAGATGAAAAGGAAGAGAAAAGGCCAGGCAGAACCCTCGTCTCTTCTTATCTTCTTTCTTCTTCTCAATCCGGTTCTCCTTTTGAGGGGAGAGGGAAGTGGAAAGGGCGGGGGAAGCAGGGGTGGTTAGGGCCGGTTCCCTCAGCCCTAAAATCTCCCCCTTCTCCTTTCCACTCGCTTGTCCACTTTTTTTTTTTACGACGCCACCCTTCGTCCCACACCTCAAAAAAAAAAACTTCTCCCCCGTTCAAGCCATTGTAGTCATTCAAAATTTTCTTCCCTTCTTCTCCACTCTCTCCCACGCCCGTAATAACTGCGCGCCGGCTCGACGGTCTCAAGGAACGGGGGTCCGCGATCTCTCCCTCCGTTTCCCGTCCTTTGTTTAGCATTGCCGGCAGTCACTCGCTCACCTTCTCATTGCCCCCTCCTCCTGAACCCCCTTCCACCTCCTCGATCCGTGATTGCGACAAGGGAAAAAAAGAACTCTCACGGTAACGACGGTACATGCAAAAGGTGTCTTGAAACTTGGAAGTCACTTCAATCCCAGTTGCTTTCGCGTGGCTTAGCAGGTGGAAGTCAACTTCTACAAAAGTTAAAAGGGTAACGATGTCACGATGTGAATTACTACTTGCAAAACATTGCTGTGTACACACGTGTTACTTCCGACGATTCCTCAGGAGAATTATGTGGGCATAAGCAATGAATATGGTAATGCTGGATACTGACGATTATTGGCAACCAGCGCGTATATAAAATATAATTATCGACTTTCATTTTAATTCGTTGAACATGTGAATTTGCATTAACCTAATGAAACATATAGGTGGATTGCAAAATCGTAGTGAGCTGCGGAATGAATTATTCAATCATCTCTAGGACAAGAAAATACTCAAGTTTACTTTTAAATTACCCATAGCAATAGAAGGAATCCCCAGTTAAAAATAGATTATCACACTGCTAACGAATGGTCCTCTCCCAGGAAATATTATGGCCATTTTGATTTTTATTCACCAAATGCAGCCGTCCAGCAAACACTTTGCCGAATGTTATGGAATAATGAGATGGGATCAAAATGTTATTTGGATGGAAAAAGGGACCAGGCATTTTCCCAAGGCCTAACAAACCGAGGTCAATTATCAACCCTGTCGACCCATATTGCCATAGTGGTAGGAGGTTACTCATCCCCATGCTTGCCCCATATGCTACTAGGGAGTGGCTTTGAAGGCTACTGTCATAGACGTAGCTTTCATACGTAAATAAGCTTAAGTAACTCACTTGATAGCAGCATTTTCATGTATGCGCTTGAAAATTCATGTTATACAGACCCGATAGAGGTTGCTAGCAGTAAAAAATCTATAACAGCTCAAACTTCTAGAAAAATAGACTAAGCTTTATTTCACCTGCAAAAAGACTTTCCATTTAGCGGAAATTGCGTACCACATCCAGTCAAGTCCTGACCACATGACCAAGAGAGTGGGTTAAAAATCTAAAACAATAAAAATTAGCAAAGGGAGGACTTATTGTTATGAATGGAAATATTTATACTAACTTATAAATACTCTTGGAATTCAAGATTTTGTAAAAGGAATAGAGATGGGTCGGTCGCGAACGAACGAATCAATTCGAACGACTCTTTGAAGTGAGTTGACGAACGGAGTCGTTCGCGGCAATGAACCGTCGTTCCTTACGAATCGTAATGAAAATAGGCGCAACACCCGGCAAAGATGGGAACTAACTGACAGGCGAGGCCACGAGTTGCTTCTCTTGGCCACCCTTGGAAGTTTGGGAATGGAAATGGGCGCACCACTCGGCAAAGCAGAGAATCAAGTGAACGACAGGAAGAAACGAGTCCCCCCACTCTTGAAATTTGAAGTCTGAGGGAGGGGGACCTGTGTTCTCGTAGAGCCCGCGGAGAGGGAGGACTCATGAGTCCTCGAGGAGTCAGATTCGGATTAGGATTCAGATTCAGTTAAGGACTCGGATTCAGATTAGGATTCGGATTCAGATTCATTTAAGGACTCGGATTCAGATTCAGTTGAGGACTCGGATTCAGATTAGGATTCAGATTCAGTTGAGGACTCGGATTCAGATTAGGATTCAGATTCAGATTCAGTTGAGGACTCGGATTCAGATTAGGACTCAGATTCAGATGGGGACTCGGATTCAGTGATTCCTTGAGGAGTCGCTGGCCTGAGAATCAAATTATACTAAAGGAATTAGTGATCGCGGTGGAATAATGAATTCTTGACTATTAAAATCTTGTCCGTTTGCGTTTGTTCGCAAACTTCTAAAAAATTTCCTCGATCTTTGAATAAATAAATTCATAATTCCTTTATCTGCAAACCTACTGAGGCAAATATTTAATCAAAATTATAAATTTTACCGGAAATATTTTTTTTAACATTTTTGAGTTTGTTCCATTAATGACGGAGCAGAAACTTTTTTCAAAAGAATAGCATTGAAAAAATGTTCCAAAAGATTTTCGTTGCATTTTAGGCGTATGCTTCCGCAACTTTCAGGAACAGTAGCCTATGAATATTTCGATGAACGCGCTGTACTTCATCCACCTAAACTTGCATTAGCAGATTTTAGCTCCTCCATTTTTTATATACTTCGATGCATTTCTTACACACTCAAAAAAATGGTGTATAATTAAAAGACTCGATTTCTCGGTTATTTTCGGCGGTGTATACCATTTTTTATAGCGAGTGATATGACTCTAACTTTTTTGTAGGTTTTTCACCATTTTTAGAAGTCGTACATGTTTCAGCAACAAATATACTTTTTCTCGTCAGCAGTAGTTTTTAAGGCATGCTTACAGAAGCACTGCATAGTGAAACCTGCCTCAGAGGCCACCTCACTAGGGCGGTCTCATCTGTGTGCGATAAAAATTTTCGGAAAATGAATTTATGATATTATCAATGGCCGCTAAATACAGGTTTCACTATATGTTTAAATTAAAGTTAAAATTTATTTCAATGAACCACTATAATGAAAAAAATTGAACGAGAACGAGATCCAAGAATCGATTCTTTAGATTGAACGACAGATTCAAGACTCGGTCATTGTATTGAACGATGTTGCCCATCTCTAAAAAGGAATACTTGTGACTGTTTTTGTCTTCAAAAATAAGGAGTAAAAATAAATGTAAAACTTGATACGTTTTGTAGATTAATATTCACATGAAATGTAAGCATGTTCGTAAATTCTCAACGTAGTTTCATACGCACTGACCACTTTCTCCATCCATGTAACGAACACCGTAGAGGTAGATGGAGAGGTCATTTCGTCACAAACTGTAGCCTGAAAACTGAAATAACAAGTATATTGGTTACACCCGCTTTTTCCTTACTTTCCTTTGGATAGTATGACAGAATGGACGAATTAGTGGATGTAAAGCGATAATATCCACCATCGTTTCGAAATTTTAGGCAAAAAACTCCTGAAATACATATCGATCACTTAGTGCTATAGATTCTTCTCGATTTAACAATGTCATCACCAGGAATGCGGAATATAATTAATTGAAATAAATAAACAACATATGTTAGAAATAAAGAAGAAAAGGCGTGCTGACATCTAGTGAGTTATCCATGGAAAACACCGTAAAATTAACGCGTCAGCCCGTAAGCTCGAAAGGAAATCGGGGTTAACAAAGATGGCGGACAAGACCCGCCCAAGTTACAGTTTCTAGCATTGGCTCTCCACCATAGCAAGTGCCCTCTTCATCAATCTCATCGACTCATATGAACTCGATGAAACCGAATCATGATGGCTCGCTTGTTTAAAAAAAAATTAGTACATTTATATCAGGTACTGTGCCGTTCTCATTCTCGATCGAAGTTGTTCAGATAATTTACTGAAACCCTGTACATCGATACTTTACCGAAATGTATTCAAAGTCGTAGCCAAGACATACGGAAGAGAGTAGCGCTAGCTAAGGAGGCGTTTAGCAATAGAAGGGATCTGATGACAGGGATATTTGGTAAGGATGTGAAGAAAAGGCTGATGAAGAGCTTGATATGGAGAGTAGCGTTGTATGGTGCAGAAACGTGGATCCTCAGAAAGGACGAGAATAGGCTGCAGGCATTTGAGATGTGGGTGTGGAGATGGATGGAGAAGGTGAGGTGAACGGAGAGGAAGACTAACGAGGAAGTGCTGAGATAGTGGGCGAGGAAAGAAAACTTATGAATGTAATTCGGGATCGGCAGAGCAGGTGGCTAGAGGATGTAATAAAGGGCGATAGGTTGCTTAAGAGTGTGATAGAGAGAAGGATGTTGGACAAGTGGAGAAGGGGTAGAAAGAGAATAGGTTTCATGGACGGGATGAATATGGGTAGATCGTAATATGCTGATGCGAAAAAGGATATACTAGAGAGAAATAGGCCCCTGAAAGTGTAGAAAACCGGGAGGAGATTTTTTGACATTGAAAAAACCTACATTTACCGGTAGAACACTTAAATAATAATAATTAATAGTCGTATCGCAGAGCCCCTCTTGCGAACGGGTGGAGAAGGGCTTCTCTCCCTCGAAGAAGAGATCCCTGTCTTCTCCTCCTCCTGCTCGCCGTCTCCTCACCATGTACCGCTCTTTGCATCTTTTGCAAAGGGGAGAGAGAGTTCATCTTGCTCGCTCCCCCGATCCTCTTGCCGCTCTTATCTACGAACATCCGTCATAAAACCCAAAGTGCCCCGAACTACACTACACCCCGGGAGTTTCTCTTTCAAAAATCCCTCCTCCCGCGCACTTATCCTCGCATCCCTACTCCTCTCCTCTCCCCCTGGCCATTCAAACCTCGTCCGAAAGACCCTCGTATTTCCACGTCCCCATCGTACCCGTCTCTTCACGTGGTCCGCATTCTTACTCGCCCGCACTCATCCTACATAGTCATCGCCTTTTGTAGCCGCCCGTAAAGGTGGTCGCGTGGATTCGTTTGGGAGGGGGGCGTTCACACACTCCGCAGAGATGGAATTGAGTCCTGGAATGACTGACTCTCTCTGCAACAATCCTAGTTCCCCCAGAAGTAATATGGGAAAAAGGGTCGGATCGCCGGTTTAACTAGGGTATCAGGTAACTAATAGTCTTTAGATTTTAGACTTTAGAATGAGGATTGCGCTTGATTAAAATGTGTTTAGGAATAGTGGGGACAAAGAAGGCGAAGGTGATCATAAATTAGGAGGGCACATACTAGAGGAGCAGAGCAATTTAATTACAAGGGTGGTGTGTTTGAGGAAAATACGCTAATGGCCAGTTGCAGGAACGACACATATGTATTATATATAGTTATGGGATCCATAAACCATGGCAACCATTCAATAAGTGTTGCAGAAACATTCGATAAGTTTATTGGTTTCATAACTTATGGCATGTAGTTCTGAGTTCCGTAAGTAGCCAAGATATTGAATGCGTAATGAACCGCTTGGAGTCTTAATTACTAGATAAAAGAGTTGTTTTGAGGCAAATGACCAGTATGTTTACTCTTACTGACTAATTATTATGATTATTAGTTTCTTTATATATATTATTATTATATATATAATAATATTAGTAATTCATAGTCTAAACCTTCATAAATTTTATCCGGCGGAGGAAGATTAGGTTGACTATTTGAAGCTATTGACTATTGGTAAATACGTTGTGTAATGACTACCCGAATATTTTTATGAGATCTATAACTTTATGGATCTCATAACTAGTGATTCCATAACTGACTTTCGTTGCAACCGGCCATTAGTAGCAAAGACATTAGAGGGAGATTAGCTCTATCGAAAGAAACTTTCAGTTACAGAAGGGAGTTAATGATGGGGACCTCAGAAGAAGACCTATTTACGCAAGGCACTTTTTCGTTCTGACTGATGCACAGGAATTGCGAGAATACTGGCATGGAAATAGAGCAGAACTATTTTCCTGTCTTTTATTCATGCGCAGTCAATCTATCAAGTCCTCCTCTTCACTCGAAAAAAGTTTCACTACACATCAATCCATACACCAACCTGAAAAGTTAAGTGCCACGAGTAGGGAGATCTTCTGGATATAAAGGAGGGTCTGGTGAAGAGTTTGAGGTGGAGTGGAGAGGCATAATGAGCAGAAACGTGGACTCGGAGAAGAGAAGACGAGAACTGGCTGTAGGAGTGTTCTTCTTTGGTGTTGAGGAGAATGGAGAAGGTTGGGTGGACGAAAAGAAAGACGAAAGAGGAAGTGCGGGTACGATGGGCGAAGAGGGGAAACTTCTGGCGGAGATGCGGACGAGGCGAAGTAGGTTGTTAGCGAAGGTAACGAGAGGCAAAGGGATACCGAAGGTCGTGATAGTGGGGAGAATTCTGAGTAAACGGGGAAGGGAAGAAATAGAATAAATTTTATTGGCGGTTTGAAGAGACGTGTGACGTGCACAGAGATGAAGAAGGAGATATTGTAGGGACGTGTCTGTGCCTCAAAAAAATGTAGAGACTTTTTTACCCTCTTCCATTCAAACTAATTTACCCATTAGTTTATAAATCATAAATTTAATAATAAAATTAACATTAAAAAATTAACAACAGAATATTAATAAGTTAAAAAAGACGTAACTTATTACTATATAAATATACACCTCTTTTAGCTGAAATTATTAAACAACAAATTCAAAAACTTAATAAAATTAACCCATAACTCAATATTTCCTTACAAAAATAGTAATCAAAACCACTAACATAAAAATTTAAATGAAAAAATAACAAAAAATAACCAACAAATAAAAAAGACAAAATAACTCCATGATTAATAAAAAAGCAATGGAGGAATCATAAACAAAACAAAAAACAAAACTTTAACATTGTTATATATTAAAATTAACAAACTAATCTCTACCATGTCTACGAATTATGGAAACCAAAATAGAAAGTCCAAAGCACCTTCACAGACTCTAAAAGTTATGAAATACATAAAACAATAAAGGCCATAGCACCTTAAAACTTATGGTATATTTTTCCAACCAGAGTAGTGGTAGTGGTGAGACAGACCTCGATAACGTCTCCACCAACCTTAAGACTGCGGGTTTTAGTCCCTCTTGATTGAATTTGAAATTGGGTGTCGTCTTTAATGCTTTGCGTTAAGGAGGTTGGGGTGTATTTCTTTCATGTACAGATTTGCGTGAAGCGTTTCATACGCGTAATATTTAGTAATACGTATTGATAAAAGCGAAAAAAATGCATGTTACTGATTTGGTTTCTTGGCAAAGTAATACTATTTTAACACGTGGCCTTATAGCATTTGTTTTGCATATTTCGAAATAATTTGTTGCCAGCGGACAGGTTTTCCCCTAAACGCAAAAACACACCTTTTCATTTTGTTATAATGGCTCCTATCAAATATCAAGGTGCCATTCCGAATGAAAAACACGTAATAATATACATTTTTGCGTTTAAACTTATTCATCCGCGTCGTAAACCAAAACAATAACGTACCTTAATTGAGACGAAAATGTACAAGCAGTAACATCAGGCATCATTTTGTGAAAATTTGTTATGTTCATGATGAACAGTGAAACTTATTATTTTCACACTTTTTTATTATTCACCGAACAGGTTTCATCCAGAGTGCCATTATTAAGGTGATACATCAAAGACACAGTTTCAACACTGAAGTTTATTACCTTGATAATGACTCTCAAGATTTATTGTTCATCATGAGAAGAAAATTTTAAATCAGGATTCTTGCATCATTTTACATTACAACATGTACGGTGATTTCCAACCTATAACTTAACTTATTTCCAACTTGTTACTTAACAATATAAATTGATGTACTTGAGTGAAGTGTGATCCAAGATTTTTTTGTCAACTTTCTTGAAAAGTAATTGAAATGTGCACTCAACGACTCCAACCACCTTAATGAATCTTCGTATTGGCAGATAGGTAGCTCCAATTCGTAGTATATAAATATAGGATTTAAAACTCGACCAAACAAGCTCCCGTACATTTAAAATGATATGCAAGTGATAAGGATGTGATTAAAATGAGAACAAAACATTCTTTGCACCTACATTTCTGACTTATCGAACGAGTTTATCGGCTGATTACGACAAACATCATCTGAGAAGGTAACAGAGCATAGCGCGCAGTCACACATACGTGGTGACGCGAAGAAATCATAGGGGGCTCGAGCCATTAAATCATCAAAAAGGAACAGAATTTTATTTCAAGAAGATCTCCCTACTTCTGGATAGTTTCTCCGGAAACTCGCCCTGCGCTGGTGGAATGTAGACTACGATCTGGACTGTTAATTTGGAGGAACGGGTTGTCTCAGCGAGAGATAATGATGTTGGTACACTACTTCTAAATTGCTTTGACAAAGGGAATGCTTAAACTGAGCTGTTTATCTCCGCGGAACTAAACCTTCGAGGATAATAGGGATGACAACACGAGAGGGAAGAGTGGCGGTTCCCCGGGATATTCAACAGAGGCCCCCGAGCGAAAATCCACGCAAAGTTCTGAAAATTTCCCATTCAGACCGGAAACTTCTCTTCGAACCTTAAAACTCCGCAGAACCCCATCCACGCCCCCGAATTCCCTTTTCTCCTTTGGTGACGATTTTTCCTTCCTTCACCCTCTTCCCCACTCGAGAGAAGAAGTTAAAAGACTTTGAAACTTGGTGTTGTTAGGTGGAGGCTGCTGCTGGAAATCAGGGGACGAATATAATAAGAAATGACTGTGTGCGGAGAAGAGCTGAATAAAACGGAACGGCTTGGAACTTAAAGAAGAAGACTTAAGTCGTTAAATCCTAAGATTGGATGTCTGTCGCTCTTTTCCACTCATCCTTCACCAGCAGTCATCAATTAGGTTATTATCTTATATTGTTTACTCTCCGATAACCTTTTCATGCCTACATGATCCGTCAGTTTGACATCCTATATGATTTTTCTATTATCTTTTTCAAAAATCTCGGGGGCTAGGAGGCGGGACTAAGATTTTTGGAGGTGAGCGGAGAGAAAGCGGAGCGAAAGCTGCTCGTCACGTGACTTACCCAGAGCTATTTGGGGTACAGTAGAGCCTCGAAAATTCAGTCGCTCACATAACTCCGTTCACTGAACTTTCTGATTTTTCTTGCAGGACTGGCAAATTCCATCACGAGAGGCTCTCTCTAATTGTGGGCCACGCGGTTCTCCCGGCTGAGGGATAATAATCTCGGCAACGTCAAGCTTGAACTCCCTCTTTCCTTCTGGCTCCCCGCCTCCACATGTTTTCGGCCTGCCTCCTAGCCCCCGAAACCTTAGTAAAAGATAATAGCGTATTCCATCACTAATTTTTCTGAATTATTATCCCCATTTATTTCTCCTTTCATGACGATTCACAAGTGAATGCTGTGAATGCAATCTTTGTCCATTGAGCTTGTCTCTTCTATTTCTTGAAGTGTTCTTTGTACTTCTCTCTCTCTCGATATCCACCTCTTTGGTGGATTTTGTACGCCGATACTTCAAGTACTGTACTCCGTACGTCAAATGGGACGCTTAACAATGGTCCCATTGGCGTCATGCGTCGTCAGTGTATCTCTCTTATTTTATCGCTAATTCATTTGAGTATTCAACCAGCTGATTGGTAGGTTTTTCGACAGTATTTATTATAACGTTCAAATTCTTGTAAAAACGTTCTATTCTCCCACCTATAGATGATCTACCATTAGGTTTCTCTTAAATTTCTCAATTCATCACTTACTTCATCTTTCGTCCTGAAGTCCTGATCTCTCAATTTTTCTTGCATGCTTCTCTAGTGTTATTCCATTAAATTGCTCTCCTCAACATTCTCCATATTTTCAAAAGAGGGAATGTTGATAATTCAATATATTAATTAGTGGATCATAACCACTCATGTTGTATGGATATAGGTAATTTTTGTACCCATAAATTCGGTATTGAATCTCTATTATTTTGTCACATCTATCAGTTCCGGAGGGTACAGCGCGGGACCCTAACCCTTCCGAACGTGCGCCCTGTGAAGTCCCTCTAGTTTTTTTACATTTCCTATCCTACCGAACCCGCTACAGTCTTGAAAAAGGAGGAAGATATCAATTTTCATTTCCAAAATACATAAAAATGTATTTTTTGCTGAAAAGTGCATGAAGACCTCTCAGGTCATTGCGCGTTCCTAAGTAAATTTTTGATTACGCGTTCCGGAGGGTTAATAATATCCTCCGTGTCTTACCGCCACTTATATGATCTATATTTCATAATCATATTATCTAAGAATATCGAGTATCCTCCAAGTCTTCAATGACTCTGAACCGACGCACAGATACAAAATTTGTAATTTACAATATTTATTTTACAAATTTACCACCGGTTCCGGCTATTGTGCCAGGATCAGGTGTACCTGATGACAGTATAACACCCAAAACGAATAGTGGGAATTACAATGCTGGTATTTTCAAAATGCCAGACTTCCACTAGGTGAGACCTTCAACATTAAAATTTTGCTCAAAACCTTGTCCATTCGTCGGAATTTCAAGCATAGACGGAGAGAGAGAGAGAGAGAGAGAGAGAGAGAAACCACAGGCTTACAAACACAGGTCGGCTCAACCATCTCTAGAAGGGGCCACCCCCTGGGATTGAGCGGTCTCTTCCCGGGGAAAGGCTAAAGGGTCGTCCCGCACAACTCCACGGCGTTCTCTAGTGGGTAACGCGTCACCTTACTACCACGGGGACAGGGGTAGAGGAAAGGGATGTATGGAGAGAGAGAGAGGGGGGGAGGGGTTGATCACCCCCCTGCCACCGTCCCCACCGCAGTGAGAACTTAGGTCGGTTAACAACCAAGGGAGGCATGGTGGTGGGGAAGATAGGGGGGAAGGGAGCCAGGTAAGGCGAGTAGGTATTAGAGAGAGAGAGGATGCTGGAACGGGAGAAGGAGGTTGTGGACACGGTGGATTGCGCAAGGTAGACGCTTAGTTAGCCGGGAGAGTCACCCGCACAGCCACGACCAGAGTGAGCAGCCGAGGATTGAATACAATTACCTCAAAAGCATTGCCTAGTTAACGTTGTTCCACTAGAAAATAACTTATTAGTCATTTGCTGGCATTTCTTGGGCTCTCCCCGCGTTGCATCATTTTCCGCCGGCATTCCGGATAGCAGGCATATCCTCGCTAGGACCAGATGAAGCCGACTGGAATGCCGGCGAAACGGTCGTCCACAGAAATTGTGCGACGCGGGAAGAACCCGAAAAATGCCAATATGCAAGAAAACTATGGATGCCTTCGTAACAATTTTACAAGTCATCCCATTCGTACCCTGCCTACTTAAACGAAAATTCATCCCCTTCAAATGATATTAGAAACGAAATCGTGCGTTGTTCACGCAATTAAACTTTCAAAAAATAAATTTTAAATAATATGGTAACGCATGCAAGAACGGCAGGAACATGAGTAAAAATAATATTTCTCTATCCAATATCAGAGACATTTCAGGAAAAAATCCTTCATAATAAGCAAATCCTCCCAAGGAATGGATGGGTAATAACAATATAGGCAGAAAGCAATCTTACTTTTTTTAGTTATAAGCAAATAACTGCAGGAAATGAAGAAATAGCGTTACAGTGCGAAGGCCAGCAGAAAGTGGTCACTGAAAATAAATCGTCGAATAAACTGTATATTACGTGTCCTAATCTTGATTTATAATATGTAAGAACTGCCGTCAGTGAAAACCAATGAGGTATATATAGAAGGTACATGCTAAAGTAACCAATTCTAGGAGCTAAAACCAGTCCATTAACTTCGTTGATCCTCATTTCCCTACAGCGCTTGCGAGATAACGCACTAATTTTGCAATTTTACCATGTTTTTCATACATGACTTTCAAGAAATCAGCATGCACGTACATCTATAATGTGGATTCTCCTTACGAATTTTGTTTATTTATTTTAATTAAAAGTCATCCACATTTCCGACGAAAATTGCCGTAAAATTGAGAAGAATCCATAGCAATAAGCAGCCAATATATGCTTCAAAAGTTACTTGCCTAAAATTTCGAACAGATGGTTGATATTCTTGATTTACATCTGCTAATTCGTCCGTTCCGTCGTGCTATCGATAAGAAAGCAAGGAGAGAGAGCAGGGTTAAACAATATGGCTGTTATTTCGGTGCTCAGGCTTCAGTTTGATGACGCAGTACCCTCTCCGTATACCTGGGGAAAACAATATTTTATTTTAACAATGCACGCAGATATTAGGGAGACAGTATTTATCTTGACTAGCAAGTCACGGTGGAACCTACTAAAATAGGATCATAATATTGAGATTTCACTTCAGCCATAACAGATTCTTCTTCTTGCAGTTATCAATCCTTAGATTGATTTGAATAAAGACATCAATTCCCATCTTTTCTCAGCTTTCCTTTTCATTTCTTCGTAGGATGTTGCCCCGGCATGCCCTTCCTCACTTGCGCCAGATATTGTTCCCTTGGCCTCCCTCTGTATCGTACCCCCTCCACCATTCCCTCTAACAAACTCTTTACTAGACTCTCGTGTCCCAACATATGCCCCACCAATTCTGCTCCTCTTTTCACAATACTCTTTCATAGTTCATTCCCCTTTCCTCTGACGCTCTTGACACCTCTTCATTTTTAACTCTGTCCATCCAACTGATTCCCAACATTCGTCGATAACACCACATTAACGATTACCTAACTGGAAAAAGTGCTATGCACTTTTCCACAATAAAAGTGTTTCATATTAATGGTTTCAATGTTTTCCATGATTGCCAAGTTAAACCGGTAGAAGTAACTATTTATCAGTGAAAACCTTCATGGCATTCTTTTTTAACCGTGCAGAAGTTTCAGCTTTATCACTTCCGCCGCATCCTGGCAAATACTCATAATTTGACTCGGGCATATGCTTCACGTTGAGAGTTGAATATGCCTTTGCAACCGCAGTTTGTTTACGAGTTTTTAAAAAGTACCACGACAAGCAATACATTCATATTAAAGCTAATAGATTAAACAGATACGCATATTTACATTTCGGACTTTATGTTGGCGTCAAATTTTCCTCATTACACTACTTGACAACCTATAGATGTGTATCTGTTTGTTACGCAAAATTAACAATTTATTTGAATTCGATCACATGGTTGCTGGTGAACCATCATTAATCACCCGGCAATCAAATTGACGAGCAGATCTATCTGAAATCCACAGGCATTAATTCCTGGAACTAATAGTAATATATATTGCGTGAAAAAGTTTACTAAAATTTTATATAATTTTCTTCGCAAGAAGAAAATTGAAGCTGAAGCTACTTATTATTATAGAAATTTTTCTATAAAAATGAGACATAATCGAAGGCATTAAGAAAAAAGATAAAAACCGATGTCATTTGTGTCAATGTAGGGATAATTTTGTCTCGTACGACAGCTCTGTCAAAAAAACAAAGAAACTGATGAGTCTTGAGAGGAGAGTTCACGCAAGGCAAGAGTTTTTCGGAGGGGAAAATATTTTCTTAGAAACTTTGGATAAAGCCTCCTACTTGCCATAAACGTCAATTAATTGTATACTAGACACTCAGGAGAACCTGCTAACTTCAACGTTACGTTGAGAATGATCTGTTGGGCATTGGGATCGATCTAACCAATAAAAACAAGAGTGATATTGAAAAAAACGATGTCAATTTATCGACTAATCTCTACAAAGGAAGCGGTTGAAGGTTTTACTTGGTGGAAGTTATCCATCATAGAAGAAATTAAATAAATTTGTTAACTCCTTTTTTGAGATTTTACCGTCACGACACGGGTTTCGACAATTTGCGCCATCTTCAGGTGACACTTTGCGACTTCAGTCATTAATTTATGAGAATCCCAAGGACAAACTATCAAAATAGAGCTACCAACCTACTGATTGAACATCAATGAATGAGACACACCTTCATTTTCAATTATCATTTTCTTATCCCTGATTTGATTAATTTGAATCAACATATGTTTCTGACACAATAAGAATTTTCTATTAATTTTTAAACGAAAGTATAACGAGGTCTGTGTTAAGCGGCCACCATCGCACCCATGAGAGAATGGCCTTTAGAGAAGGTGACCGCTTAAAGGAGGGAAAATTTACATTGTGATGTGCATGGGAAATTTATCACGTACCCAAAATAATCGGCTACTTATGGAGGTGACCGCTTAATGGAGGTGGCTGCAGAAGCATGTTTAAATGTTATTCCTTTCAGTTCGTTAAGTTTTACATCTTGCGTGAAAATGTTTGCGTACCTGTCATTCAGATGACAAAATAAATATTGATATGAACGCGACAAATTTATTAAAATTTATAAGCTCTGCGATTGAACAACAAAAATGATTGCGAAAATACACGGGCGCATGACTATTTTGCAGATGCTTGCATGGTTCACAAAATAGACCCTAAAACGTTTGACGCACTTTCGTACGACCGAAATAAAGAGGCCTTAAGGCATAAAGCTAGGCGTAGGATCTCGAGCCAGCCGACCCATTTACTAATCCGATTCCCCCGAGAGATTGAGGATCGGATAAGCAAGAGTTGAGAAAGGTCAGGGTAGAAGTGTAAAGAGGAGAAAGGTTTTACGACATAACCTTCCTTTCAATGTGTGTAGACGCGCGCTAAATTTTAGGTCATTTCATATTGGACATGGGAACGAAAGTTAATGACATAAAAAGATATTACACCAACTTAGGCTAAAGTTATTCGCATCCTCTTGCCAAAACTTATATCGATTGGATAATCGAAAGGACATCAGGCCTTAGTAGATGCGTTAGTATTTGAGAGTGTGAAATTAAAAATGAAGATAAATCATAGGAAAACAAAATTTATGAGAATCTCCAGGACAAATAAAGCGAGGCTGGTCACCAAAGTTGGAAGGCATAAAAACTCGAGCAAGTAGAGAATTTCGTTCTCATAGCCAGTACGCTAGGAGAAAATCGGCATAGTACCAAATATATAAGGAGAAAAATAGCGTTAGCTAAGGAGGTGTTTGGAAATAGAAGGCAGCTGACGATGGAGACGTTGGGTAAGGTTGTGAAGAAGAGCAAGCAGAGTATTGGTTAGCAACGATTGATATAACCATGAGTGTATTAGTTCACTTGTAGAAGAAAAAATATATGAATGCGCATTCGAATTATTACGTAATACATGACATGTACCATTAAGCTGCGTTGTAAAATATCATTAAATTGGAAAAACCAAATCAGTTTGGCTCAATTTTTTCACTTTCATCAATTAGTATCACGAACAGGAATGTGTATGCATTGCTTCAAGCATATCTGTATGCAATCAACAATATAGCTTTAATCACCTAAAAGAGGTTCTGTCCTTAAGACCAATTATTTCAAATTTTATGAAAACTTTATCAAACTTAGTTCAAGTGCATTTTATATACCGAAATGAAGATGGAATTGGGTTTTCAGGCTAGTTCTGTCGTCATTCATCATTGAAAGTAGAGATTTTAACATGGGCATTAGGGTGGTTCGAAAGAAGTCTTTTCTCGCAAATCGTTTCCCAAAGGGTGCCAAACCTAATCATTTGCTATGACTAGGAAGTACGCGCAAGATTATGGCGCAGGGTTGAGGCTTTCCGCTCTATCCTGACAAAAAAATGATATTTTACGCACATTGTCAGGAATTATCGTCTTTTTAAGGGTTTTTCCTCCATATGTCTTGAAATAAATTTTTGAAATGTTTACTCTCACTAGGATTAATAGAAAATAGTTTATTTAACACATTTCAGTTGATATTTAAGAAATATTTGAGGTAAAATATGTATTTCAGAGTATTTAAGGTCGATTTTTCACTCATTTTTGAGCAATTTTCATGAGTTTTCGAAATTCGGCCAAAATTTTGTTTTTATTGGTACCTATGTTTTTATTTGTACCTATGCATCTACAATTACTTTTCACTTTTTTAACATATTATATGCATTCGAAAACTCATGAAAATTGCTCAAAAATGAGTGAAAAATCGACCATAAATACTCTGAAATACAAATTTTACCT
This sequence comes from Ceriagrion tenellum, assembly GCA_963169105.1. Taxonomy (NCBI): domain Eukaryota; kingdom Metazoa; phylum Arthropoda; class Insecta; order Odonata; family Coenagrionidae; genus Ceriagrion; species Ceriagrion tenellum. The sequence goes on from OY720635.1 coordinate 63,585,683, forward strand.
CACATATTCCCTAAGTATCAACTGAAATGTGTTAAATAAACTATTTTCTATTAATCCTAGTGAGAGTAAACATTTAAAAAATTTATTTCCAGAAATATGGAGGAAAAGCCCTTAAAAAGACGATAATTCCTGAAAATGTGCGTAAAAAACTCATTTTTTTGTCAGGTTAGAGTGGAAAGCCTCAACCCTGCGCAATAATTTTGCGCGTACTTCTTAGTCATAGCAAATGATTAGGCTTGGCACCCCTTTGGGAAACGATTTGCGAGAAAAGACTTCTTTCGAACCACCCTAATGGGCATATGGAGATTGCTCGTATTACAGCATAAAAACGTGAAATTGAACGAGAATGCATATTCAGGCTTTTCATTCAAACTTTTTAGAAGAAGCGTAATGTCAACGGAAATCATATAAAAATAGGCGTCTTACCACCTATTTCTTGAAAGTTATTAGAGAATAACTGCCGTAGTTGAAGTCAAAATACGGTAGTTCATTCAAATGGCGCTGAATGTGGCTCCTATTGCTGAACAGATATGGTCATCAAAAGTATATTCGTAAATTTGCATTTCATGTACCCTAATTTGAGTTTTAATAAATAACCCATTTCACAAGCAAGAGCAGAAATTTTTCAGCCTGAATAAATTAAAATGTGCAATTCAGTCTTTGCTTTGACTCACATAGTCAAGCCAGAGCCACGTTAACTCACTCCACGGTGGATCCGGTTTTAGTTACCATCCTCAGTCACGTTCGTACGTTGGACGTGAACCAAATATTTGCCGCCCGTGTCCACGCTTACCAGGCGTCTCTTTTCACCGTGACAATTCCCGTTACTTCCTCAAAGCATCAACGCATGCCAATAACTCACTCTTCCCTATATTTTTTTTATCTCAGCAAAGGGACTTCTAAGTAAGGGACCGTAAACTCGGGATGACTCCGTGTTCAGGGATTGGTCGGCAGAGAAAGGGACTATGGCTGAGATATCCTTCGTTCGACGGAGAGAAAAATAAAAATAAAAAAAAGACGATAAGGTGGCAGGGAATGTGTGTGCGCGTGGGAAGTTTAACAAAAAAAATGAAGAACGTCCACGATTGAGCACGCATATCACATAGGCGTAGGGATGACGTCCGTATAAAGCTGTCCGTAAAATATGACGGAAACGTCTGAGTTTTATTGTGGGTCTATTTTTACACCTCTTTTTTTACGCCTGGACGACCCAATCGAAGTTTCATTTCTTTCTCTTTTTCTGTGCGTGCGCCTGTTATTGAGTGTCCTGTTATTTTCCAGCTGTCCCATTGATCTGTGACGTACCTTTTTTCCTCACGGACTGCGACAAAGAAAACGTCTAACGTTCCCGCGTTCTGCCTCGTCACTCTTGCGTCAAAGCAGGCGACGTGAAAATAACACCGTCGTGAGTGTCCACTACCGATGAGGATTAGACTGGAAATACGAGGACAAAGACCTCCAAAGAAACATCCTCAGCTTTTCATGCATTTGGTATCTTTTATTTAATGTCACGGGCGACGAAATCTCACTTCCATTAAATTTAATCTCGAAATACATTGTACTGGATTTTATATAAATTTGAAAATATCAGGAATACGATTACTGTTTTTTTAAATTTACATGATCAAGGAACCCGTCTTATCAACACAAAAGGGAGAAAATTTGCCCTGAAAAAATTATTCGGGTACACCAAGAATTGAAATTAGCAAAAAATTTGTCAAAGTGTTTCCAATATCATTCAACAAGATAAGTTGCTTTCTGAGGGTTGGTTTTCTATAAAAATGTTTTACATACATGCATTGGAAACGTACAGATATTGCAATTCATACGGTAAAAGGTTAGCATAATACTATGTACCACACACTTTTAATTGCATGCCAAAACACCTTGATGATCTTAAAGGTATGGCAGTAGTAAAGAAAAAGGTACATGCATGGTTACTTGATGTAATTAAACATTTTTGATTGGTTATGTTCTATATATTTGGCATAAATACCTGTATTCAAAAATGTGGAATGCCTAAATCTGGCTATGTTTAATGTTCTCAAGTTGTAATATTATAAATTGCTGTAACTTATTTTTTTTTGTGTTTTTTGTATACACCATTTTTTTTAATTCGCCGCATTGTATGTATATGTGTTGGATCCCTCTGACAAGCCATATGGCTTAGAGAGATCGTGTTTGTTTACTTATTAAAAAAAATACTATCATTGAATTTAATAGAAGGTTAGGGAGAAAGGCCAAAAACTACTTGGGCAATGACCAGTTTGTGTTCCGGAAGGGAAGGTCAACTCGGGATGCAATTGCGGTGATGAGAACACTTATAGAAAGAAATAGAGTATAACCAGGACGTTTTCGCATGATATATTGATTTTGAGAAGGCTTTTGATAAAGTAAATTGGAATAAACTAACAGTAATATTCGAGAAAATGGAATAGACTGGCGAGATAGGAGACTAATCCGAAACTTACATATGACTCAAAGGACGCAGGTGAGGGTGGCTGATGATGAATCAGGGTGGGAAAATATAGGTCGCGGGGTGAGACAAGGGTGCCCGAAATATCCATTGCTTTTCAATACTTATGCTTACGAAATGGTAAGACAGGAATAGGAAGAACTTGAGGTGGAAATAAAAGTAGGAGGGCATATTATAAAGTTGGTTAGAATCGCGGACGATCAGACGTTGCTTAGTGGATCTTCGAAGGGACTGCAAGCTTTGGTAGATGCTTTATAAAATGCAGTGCGGGATATTAGGAATGAAAAATCACCATAAGATATCAAAAGTAATGAGATTATTTAGGACAGAGAAATCGAGACTGGTTTTAAAGTTGGGAGAGACAAATCCGAGCAAGTAGAGCATTTTAATTACTTAGGTAATATGCTAGAAGAAAACGGACATTGTAGCAAAGACATAGGAAGAGAATAGCGCTAGCTAAGGAGGCGTTTAGGAATAGAAGGTATCTGATGACGGGGACCTTGAGTAAGGATGTGAAGAAGACGCTAGTGAAGAGCTTGATATGGAGCGTGGCGTTGTATGGGGCAGAAACGTGGACCCTCAGAAAGGAGGACGAAAGTAGGCTGCAGGTATTTGATATGCGGAGGAGAAGGATGGAGAAGGTGAGGTGAAATGAAAGAAAGACTAACGAGGAAGTGCTTGAGATGGTGGGCGAGGATAGGAAACTTATGAATGAAAATAGAGATTGGCAGAGCAGGTGGCTGGAGAATGTAATAACGGTCGATGGGTTGCTCAAGAATGTGATAGAGAGATGGATGTTGGCTAAGCGGGCAGGAGGAAGAAAGAGAATAGGCTTTATGGACAGGATGAAGAAGGGTAGATCGTACGCTGAGGCGAAAAAGGATATACTAGAGCAAGATAGACCCCAGAAAGTGTAGAAAATCGGAAGGAGATAACAAAACCTACCTTAACCGGTAGAATACTTAACAACAACTATTCATTTTTTATTGGATATGATCAATGAGCCTGACATATGAACACCAAAGTGAGGATATTCTCCCTGAAAAATTTTCGGGTACACCAATATTTGAATCGAGCAAAACAACAGTCAAAGTGTTTCCGTTATCATTTAATAAGATAAGTTACTTATGAAGGGTAGGTTTACTATTAAACAATTTTACATACTATCATTCAGTCACTACTTCCTAATGCATTGCGCTCAGATTGTTCAGTCTAATGTTTGCACAGTCAATGTATTTATTATCAACGAGAGTATTAAGTTTTTCACCTCAAGCCCTGAAGGTGCAAAAATACATTTGCAAAAGGTTGATCAGAGGTATGTGAGATTGCTTCTATGATGATCAACCCTCATGGAGAAACTTTAGTGGATAAAAAAATGGTCAAACCTGTTGTCACTAATGGCTTCGTTTGGTGAGGTCGAATCTTAGACGCTTTAATTCTCATCTTGCAAGAAACTTAAGGGACGTGATCGCATGGACGTATCTTGTGAACCACGTGGATATACTAAGTCACTAGTCAATTTGTCCAAGGATGAATATGGTATGGGAAAGAACGCCGGCTATTTACAAAAATAAAGAATATTCGGTTCCTATTGTCTTTCCATACGTTGTTTACAGACTGCAAATAAAAGACACGGTCATTCTCTGTTCCATGCGATCGATAGCTTTCATTCAAAGTGACGGTCACAGGTGTCCCTCACCCATAAAAATACAGAACCATAGTACAAGAGATAGAATTTCCAATAACCAAGTCAAGTAACAGTAGAGATTTCCCATGAAGAGTACCAAGTTTGTTGAGATTTCATGCAAATATCAAAGTAAGGAAAGATAGACAAGAAAAACTGTTTGGTTATCCTAGGATTTCATGGCGCCACAATTTTGTACGAAGTTTTTCCGGGACTATGTATAAATTGTAACCTTTGGCACACATCACATGTCTCCTAAGATTAACTTTAGACTATGAAAATAAGATTCATCGACGTATTTTGAAAATAAAATCGAGAACAAATTACTAACTTGCTGGAACATAACGATGTAAATTGAACTTCAACGTAATATCGTGAATTTAGAAAAGGCGTTTGACAGAGTAAATTTGGACAAACTATTTCACACTTTCGAAAAAATGGGAATAGATTGGCAAGACATGACAATGATCCAAAACTGACACATGGCCCAAAGGGCGCAGGTGAGGGTGGCTGACGGTGGGAAACTATAGGTCGCGGGGTAAGGCAAGGGTGCCCGTTGTCACATTTGCTTTTTAACATTTATACTGAGGAAATGGAATGAGCTGAGGAGAGGCATATTAAGAGCTTGAGGTGGGAATCAAAGTAGTAGGGCAGCTGATCAATTCAATTAGAACTAGCTGACCCGTGCGAATATTTTGCACAGTATGCATCTTCTTCCTGTTTCTTCCTTCTTTCTTCCTGTTCTTCTACCTGCCGAATATTTCGCACAGTATGCAGCTTCTTCCTGTTCCTTCCTTTATTCTTCCTGTTCTTCTACCTGTCGAATATTTCGCACAGTATGCAGCTTCTTCCTTCATTCTTCCTGTTCTTCTACCTGACAAATATTTTGCACAGCATGCAGCTTCTTCCTGTTTCTCCCTTCTTTCTTCCTGTTCTTCTACTAGTTTCTTCCCATGGACATTAGTATGTTTTTGATGTTTGTGTTAAAGATACATAATGTAAACGTAAACGGTCACACAGATAGCATGTAGAATATAAACAATCAAACTAAACGATGTGTTAATAGATGGTGCCTCCTACAGTCTTTTAAGCACGTAACCATACTCAACATCTTAGTTGATTATATTGTCAACAGATAGCACTGTATCATTTTTTAACAAAAACTTTAATTTTGAATTTTTTAACACAAATTTAAATTTTGAATTTTTTACCAAAAACTTTAATTTTTAACCATTTGTCTATTTTTCGTCAATAGTGGGGAACATAAGCTTTAAAAAGATGTTTGAATCATTAATTTTTGATGAAGAACTATGGGAGTTATGGCGTTGCGACAAAAAAACACCTTTGAGAAATAATATATGATATAGTGAACGACCAGGCGTCGGTTAATCGATCTTCGAAGAGACAACAAGCTTTAGCTGATGCTTTTGGAAAATCAGTTTTGGAAATACGGAATAAAGATAAATCATGAGAAAACAAAAGTAATGAGATTATCCATGGCAAAAAATCACTCTTATGGAATGATGATGAAAATTACAGGAAATACGCCACGAAGAAAGGTGGATCGAATGCTGAGGAAAAAATGGAAATACTACAAGTAGATAGGATCCTGAAAATGAAGAAGATCATACGAAGTTTTTTTTTGACATTCTAACAAGCCTTTCCTTCAACTGTACCGGTAGAATACTAAATAAAATGTTGTGGAGTCGAATCTCTGACGCTAAACATATACATCCTGTAAGAAATTAGAGACATTTAAAATGCTGTACCGACGCATTTTGAGAACTCCTTGGATAGACTATAACACCACCCATTCTCTCTTAGAATATAAACGAAGAGAAAAAAGAACAGCGGCTATCAACAAAAAACAACTAGTATTATTAAAAAAGGATGCACAATGAGAAACAGCAAACGCTATTACTTATTACAGCCTTTCATGCATGGAAACTTATTCAACAGGATAAGACTGGGAAAAGGGAGGAAATTTTTGAGGCTAAAAAACTTAACGAGTGTTGGTCTACATTGTTTTGCAGTTGAGAAAGAGCGCATTGCTATTACAGAAAAGCATCTCGATAAAAATGACAACACATCTGTAACGCTAAAAAATTAAAAAAAGAAAGCTCCTTGTTACGACTGAAACAGTAAAAACAACACTAAATTCATTCGAAAGTTAATTGTCGATCAGAATTTGCTGAAATATAATAGTAATAATTAATTTCTGGCACATCATAGCTCCTATAATAACTTATTCACATAGCCTGGAATTGTTTGTTACAGTGAATATAAAAAGTTTGGGCGGTACATTTCCTTTCGCTTAATGATTGTAGTTCCCTTAATGAAACAATTAGCGTTTCTTAAAGTCCTGCCTCTAAGCTCAGTCCACAGAGGAGGGTAACGATACATTTAAAAAAAACTGGTATTTTGTTGCGTTTTCAGCAATCAGTACGCTTACCACGACAATAAGAATGAATTTCATTCAAATGATGTTCTAAATAGAGGAAAAACATAGAGTTTATTGATTATTAGAAGAAATGTATCACTTCCACGAGAGGAATAACGTTATTTTACAATGAACTCTGGCCATTATGATCACAAACATCCGAAACAGTAAAGAACCGCGAGTAAAAAAATTATAGATATATGATACGTGCTTCTAAAAGAGGGGCTCAGGGGCAACACCAGATAATCGATCAGATTCCAGGAAAAAATGTTGATGAAACTCCAGGATTATTATACGAGAGGTAATAAAAAGCACACGTGCCAAATAATTTGCGCGAAAAATGTAAAAAAGAAAATGAATGCGAAAAACATATCCACTCATCATTCACCGAAATTCAGCTCCATATCAAATTCCAAGAATTTCAAACAGGAACGCAAAAGCATTAGCCAAGAGAACGGGAAAAATGAAATACAAAATTTCCTCGTCAATTAAACTCTATTGAGACCAATGAAGAAGTCTAGGTTGCTGCATGTGGAAGCTCCAGTCCATTATCCTTTTCCTAGAATCGCCAGACAAGTACGGAAGAGAGATTAGCACACTTGAATTCAAAATTGTATTGCTTTTAAATGCTTTTCTTAGCCAGCAAAAATGGAAGAATTTTTACTCCCAAAATTAAGGCGGTGGATTCCCGTGGAAACTAATTACTGTTGTCGATCGTGTTGAATCTTATTTTATGACTTTACTTTACATATCTCGCAATTAACTCTCGTTCCCTCTCCAGGAACCTGAAAATTCTTCCCTCTTGAAAAAAATTCGATATGTTTCATTTTATCAGATTCTGAACGAAAACAAACCCAGGAATTGGGTCAGCTAAACATCTTCTCTTTCAGACTTTTTTTCCAAATGTGAATTTGTCGAACTAAATGTTAACATGCAAAAATAGAATGTAAATTCATGTACTTACTTCGCCCTCAGAGCTAGCTGCCTGTCGTTTGGACACACCCATCTGTCCTTCGTTGTCCCGAAGTCGACCATCTCTGCGAATGATGTTGGTCACCGGCGCTGGAAAATTCAAAGAATTCGAAAATAAACACATGTTAAAAGACAATCAAATTAATCGACTGTGGCGTTACGTTGTGGAACAAAATGGCATAATTCTTAATGAAAAGGATGCAAATTTCCAATATTTTAAAAGATAGCTCATAATTTTGATTATAATGTTATTTTTTGCACATAAGTATTTGGAAAAGGCTCTAAACTGGATGTTAAAGAAATCCTCGAAAACTCCCAAATTCTCTTTTTGAAAAATTATTATTTGACCTTACTTCTGCTTCTCTCATTGTCCTTCTCTAAGCTCGTAGTCTCCATTAAACTTCCATTAATCACATTTTTCTCTCCAATATTTTCCCATCCACCCACCCCCTCATACTTGAGTGAGTATTAATGGCTCGATTCTGTATTTATTCCTTCTGTTCGTCTTGTAACTGACGCTATGGCCGTCAAAACCGGTAGGCAGCAATAAAAAAAGTAGTGAAATTGTACATAGTTTTCATTATGAGTTATGTTAAAAGGGAGTTGAGTATTCCTAAAGCTATAGATACCTCTTCAGATTTAGAGTTAGAAATTATCGGAAGAAATGTGTGTATGGGTAAGAATAATTTAAGTCCATTCAAATTTTGCATTCATTCGGAATGGTACGATAATTTTCTAACGCGTTGGGAGTTTAAGCTGAAAGTCAACATATATGCGCGGAAAAGGTCGAAACCGACGTCAGCAGAAATAGCGTATCAAATTTTTGATGAAAATATCTCCAAAGATCATAACCAAACGATGATTTTGGCCATTTTTTTAAGCTGAAAAATGTTGTGTGTACAAACAAATCCCGCTTTTATAAGGCGCGGGACATTGATGCTGACGTAAAGCTTGGACGTGGGCCAAGAGCATTGGCTTTTACTTAGGTAAACAGGTGAATTTCTAAGGTAGAATTGGGTGTAAAAATATAAATCTGATTCTGATTTAGGATATTGCTCACAGTTCAGAAATTTCACTCGCATTGTATGCAATGGCTGACTAATGCCTATGAGAACCTCGAGTATTACTCTACGAAACCGACTTCTGTGGTTTTCAAACTTTTAAGCTCCATTTCTCCGCTCGCACAGTACTTCAGAATATCATTCCACCGTCCCAATGTATATAAACGCATGATAAATTAAAACTGACAATGAAAATAATGTGAATGTTCAACAATTTATTGTTGGAGTTTTATTTTTATTAGTATTAGTATTATTTATTGTTCAACAATTTATTATTGTATACGAAACTCTTTTTAAGTGGTGTTTCCAATTTTCCCGTTGTACAGTTCCTCGAAACTCCGAGGTACCGTGTACCCACCGTAACTCACAATTGGCACCGTGTTACAATATGAAAATGCCAACACATCTTTAAGTAACGGAAGAAAACATTTCATCAGCCTAAGGGGTCTTAATTATTTACTATTAAATAAAAAGCGTGTTTAGGGCGAACATGCTGGTCGCCCTAGGATCGTCATTACTGCGTGATCATAGTATACTGCGATGAAAATTATAGGGACGCAAGTAAAAGAATACGTAACTCCAAAGACGATGTCGTGGGGTATAAAGACCATTAAAAAGCGTACGAAAGGAAAGTTTTTTTAAATCGAAATTCATATTCATGGGCACGAGAGAAATGGAGTTGCCGACATTGAAAAGAATGAATGAAGCCCATGAAAACCTTCGGTCTCACTGAAGCTATTCAATCCCTCATTCGGATTGAAACTCAACGTCTATGCAATTTTTTGAAAATATTTGAATACCTTTCCGGGAAAATCCAGCTGAGTTATATTTTTTTTCATCCCGCAAACCTTTGTGCTAATCCTTGACGTTTTGAGAAGGTGCTCCTTTTGAGAACGGACGTATCCAGCGGGAGCAAGCTTTATGAATTCACTTCAGGCCGTTAAATTGTAAGAGAGAAAGAGAGAGTGGCCATGAAATCCAAGGGCTTTCCAGTTTTTTTTTTTCAAATATCAAAGGGCTTTCACTTTTCGTCTAAACTCTGCATAGATTTTACCGTATATAGAAAGCAATAAACGCATTGAGGAGGGACAGTAAAGATAAAATAGACCCAGTATATTAAAGAGTACTTACTTCAATTTAATTCACATTTTTGCCTTTCAGTTCAATTTTAATTGACAATTTAAATCATTTCACCTCGAGTTTTCAAGGGGTTACAGAGTACGTCCTATGTTTCATCTTATAATTGATTGGATTGGATATTTGGGGAGGCGACCGACGGCTAAGGTCGTTTGCGCCATAGGGGATAGGTAAGGGAGGAAGGATGGATAGAAACCCGGCGTCGGCGTTAGCCTGCTCTTAACGAAAGGCGCCAAGGGGACCACGGCTTAACATCTCATCCGACAGACGGAGTACTCTACCTGAAGTACCCTCCACAAGACACTCAAGTAGGGATCGGGTTTCCTCTGAAAAACATCCGCCTCTGCAGGGATTTGAACCCTGGCCGCCCGTGTGGTAGGCGAGTACTCTAGCCACCACACCAACCCGATCCCCCATCTTATAATTAAATGGGAAGAATGAATGTAGGTCTTGAGGGTGAATGAGATCTGAGAAATGTTCCGACGCATTGATCACTTGAAATTATAACTGATGTCAATTACTTCCAGCAAGAAAAGAAAAAAGTTATACACTTCTTTTAAACATGAAAAAATGGAAGCATTAGGTAGCCTTAAAGGTAATACCTGTGTAAAGGCTACCTTCAATTCACATAGACATGCGTGGCCAACAGATAGAAAATCAACAATTGGTAATATAAAATTATGCATATTACTCCAACAATTTACAACAAATAACTTACTATTATTATAAACGGAAAAATATGTATATATAATTAAATTCACGATTAAATGCTTAATTTATACTTTTGAGTCTATTAGAGTTTCAACATCCTACTTAGTGAACAGCCTTGATTTTACTAATTGATGAAATTCTTTGAGAATGTTCTCTCTTTTTATATTTTCAGGCAAAACATTGAATGCCAAAAGCTCATGCACAAAAATGTAATGAATTCAAAGGCCAGTCAGTAAAAAAGAAAACTGAAATACACTCTCTAAATTATATGAAAAGATGTCCTGAGAAAACATAAGTGGGCATAAAAACCTGTACTTAAATAAGTATAGAATCATCGTGCAAAAAAATAAATATATTATATTGTGTTAGCTCAAGTAATTTTTATTTATGCCTATTCCTGTACACTATAGTAGTAAAATATTGATGTGAACGAACACTGTAGCAAGTACAAAATCTTCAACTCACAGGAAATTAAACGAACTAGCTGAACAGATTCTAATAGTTTTCTTTTCGCAAAAAATGTACATAAATGATTCTAGAAGAAACAGGATTATCATCACTGACAATACAATTCGATCTTCCTCCTCAACAGCCAAATTGGTGAGGCGGTATTTTCATAAGCAAAGTAGATTAGCGCTTTTGAAGAGGAAAAATTTATATAAGTATCTCGCATACATTTGAAAAAATTTTGGAGTGATGCTCAGGTATCTATAAAGTCGAATATCGCGACACTCGACAAAAGTTTATCCTCTTAAAAAAACACTGAATTCCAACTCCAGTGTCTTTATAAAGAACGCAAGAGAACGTTAATGTCTATAAACAATGAAAACCGTCAACGAGGGCAAACTGGTGGGAAAGGCTTTTCAAAGGGTCTAGTAAAAATATTAAGAAGGAGTGAAACATATTTCAAAAGAAATAATTTCATGGGGAATTCGACCAATTAAGCTAACCTGACCTGCTAAGCGAAAAGATCGTAACTGCATAATTGTTGGCTCCGAGTTATTACATGCTTAAGTTTTCATCTTCAAGTCTCCGATTCTTCATCTAGTCCATCTTTGATGAGGTTAAAAGCTTAAGTTGATGACATGACGAAAAAGAAGAATCTCTTAATTAATATTTGGGTATTTTTTCGGTTTTTTTTTCGGTTAATATTGGAATAATACACTCAAAAATCTCTCAGTTAATTCCACACTTAAAAAATTTTTTAAATCAACGATCTAGGTTTTGATTGCCTTGCAATCATTTTAAATGACCTTTGAAAATGATTGTAAGGCGATCGAAACCTAGGTCGGTAATAAAAAAATTTAAGTGCGGAATTTACTAACAGATTTTTCTTTTTCGTCATGTATGCGGAAACCTTCCACAAAATTACGCCTTCAACCATTAATTTTACTTAAGTTGATGCTTAGATAGCCAGTGCGGGAAATACGGAATGAAGATGAATCATAAGGGAATTTAAGTAATGAGATTCTCTGTAGTTACTGTTTTATGGCCTAGAAAACTGACATTTACACTGTAGATGCGATGAAAACAGAACGTGATATCTGGCAAGCCGCTACAGATGCGTTTTTTTTTGTTTAGCATTATGAAATCCTCAAGCTCAAAAGTAACAAAATAAACTCGAACCTCAACATGTGAAATATTGTCAGTTACTTTCTTTTGGTTTAATTGGGCAGTATTGTTATATGATAATTAAGGTAAACAAAGACAAGGCCAAGCGTTAAGTTTTAACGACAGTGGAAGCCAACTGAAGGGGACTGAGTACATATCTGTGCATTACAGAGGGCAGAAGGATCCTCATCGGATGATGGTTTTAAGAAAAATGTTCAGTATTTTGGCCGGAATTCAATTGTGAAGGAACTATATTATAAGAAGCAAGTAAGCATTAAGTATGGAATTTTCAGTCTAATGTTAGCCTATTTTTAGAAGGTTAGACAATTAAAAATTACTTCATTAATAAAAAATTGAACCTATATTAGAAATTATTAGATCTCGCAATCGACAATTTTGGAATAGTCAAATTTAATAAGTTTCATTGCCCATATTCCGCAACTGATTCAGTTCCATCATACAACCATACATATAAAAATATATGTTTTTTTTATTTTATAGGTACCCATTTTGTAGGTACGATCTTCATCACTGCATAAATCATAAGATTTAACTATATTCTCATGGCAAAATTTTAAGAAAACTCAGATCAAGAGCCATTCCAAGAATCATAGATCGGGTTGGAGGAATAGCTCGCAATAAATTATTTTGCATCGTATCACACCGTACAGCACTCGCCATCGCATACGATACGCTTAGGGTTAATTATCGATGTGCAGATCATCCAGATTGGGAAATATTCGTGCAACCATCTCCTACCCGCACCTCAAATTTTCGATATCCCAATGGAAGCGACAGAAATTAAAAGATTCGATACATCGACATGCATGAAAACAGAAGCACGCTTTTGAGTCATTCATCAGTTTTTTCTTAAAATAACATTCATGTGTGTTCCTAAAACACGTCTATTCATGAAAATAGAACTGCGTGCTCCATTTATATCAATTCAGCGATTTACGATGGCTTTATTTTACATAAATTAGCATGGAGCAATTGCCATTTATAAACACTAGAATGAAGTGCGGCGTTCTAGGGATTGGGAACATGGACCATTGGAAAAGTAGACCAGAAGAGACTAAAAGCCTTCAAAACCGAGTGCTGGGGGAGGATCTCGAAGATAAAATCGACAGACAAAATTAGAAATGATGAACTTAAGAGTTAGATAAGGAAATTACCATATAGAACACCATGGAGAAAAGTAGAACAAGATGGATTGGATACACCCTGAGACATAATGTGTTTGTGAAGACCATCATTGAAGGTATAATAGAGGGATAAGTCTCCTGAGGAAGACCCAGGAATAACTACAAAGACCAAATAAGAAGAAAAGTACATAGGAAGAGGTACCAGGAAGTAAGGATACTATCATTAGATTAGGAGCGGTGGAAGGCTGCAGTCAACCAACCTTAAGATTGAACGACCACTGATGATGATGAGCATGGATATTCAAGGGTTTTACGGTGATTGCATCTACTTTGACCGCACATCAAACTGCATCGCCACTTAAGATATCACGTATCATATTTCCAATGTAGATCGAAATGCAAAAATCTCGATATTCAGTCAAACCTCCCTCAACAGACACTTCTAAATTGCAAACATCGCATAAAAACGGACAATTTTTCCATGTTCCCCGGCAGTAGAACATGGAAACTTATGAAAATAATTCCTCCCAATAGCGGACACTCTCAACAACTGACGCGGACAACAGAAAAGAAACATTTTTCCTTCAAACACCTCCATTTACGGGCAGTCGCGGTGAGCTATTCTGTAAAAAAATGTGTTCTCTCCTGAACAATAAACCTAATTTCTTGAAGGAACACGGGAACTTTTCCAGACAGAAGCTTATTTTAGTAATTTGGGTTTAATCTATTGTCTATCAACGAGTTAATGATCCTGCCTGGTCCCTTTCCTCTCGTGGATATCCATGTTGCACCTTTTTGCTTCGGGATTATTTCGATTACTGTGAATAATCTATTTTAAACTTTAAAAGCCATGTATTTCCCCTTTTCTAGGGGCCACGTTATCGACCTCTGTTTTGATGGTGATATGCTACTAGCTCCTCCATGGATAAAAAAATGTTAAATGATTTTATGCCATTTTGTTGTTAAAATGTGTAATTTTTCAGCATTAAGGCATGAATGATAAATGAAACATATTAACGCCTTTATATTTTAATGTAACGGCGTAGTTACTGCATAGAGAGGATTTTAAAAATTACGGTCCCCTCTGAATGGTGGACACCTCTCAATAGCGGACGTTTTTTCCTGGCCCAAACGTGTTCACTATTCAGAGGTTTGACTGTACCGCCGTCCATGCATCGCTGATTCTCGCTAACTTCCAACCAGCGGATCCAAGAGATGGAGGGGTCCCGCCCACACGTATTACCAACACCGGAGCAGTTTTCATTTTTCGATCAGCCTAAAACTCTTCTTTTTACCCCTCTCCCTTCTTTTCCCGTTGTATTTTGTGATTCGCCACGGAGCCGAGAGTTTCGGGGTGCAATAATCGTAATTTACACTCATCGTTCTTTTTTTGAAATTCCCTCCTCGGGCATTTGCATTTTTCCCCCAGTCAAGCGTCTCTCCTGTGCTCCATCGTTTTCCGATAAAGAATCTCTCGAGGGAGGAAAGGAGGAAGGGATTAATAATGGCCACTGGGGGAGGAATTCCGCGTCAGAGGAGCGTCACAATGTTTAAACGGAAGCGTTTGAAATTCAAATACGTCGTCCTTTCTCAAGGGGACGGCGTATTCGCCGATGTAAATTAGTGACAATTCAACGAACATGAATCTGTGGCATTCTATTAATTGTACAATACACGAGGACACAATTTCTAACGAGATCTAAACCCCTCGCTAACTGCCGCTGGCGACCGTAGTACAGTAGACGCAATTCACAGTTGTCATTTTGAAACAAACACAAGTACTTGGCAAAATGCAAAGTTTTTCATACCAGTAAGCTCTTCTCTCCGGCATAACACTGGATTAGCGTTTCCATCCTGCCAACATAATCTCAATTCACTTGTTACAATCTCTCTGATTGTGGTAGGCGAGACGATTGACGAAAAGTTGGCAACACGTAAAGGTTAACCAGGTGGGTCACACGAGAAACTCCCTGACTAATTCATAAGGAAAGGTTTACTTCATACGTTATCATACTCGACTAAAGTATTTACTTGTCGTCTCAAGATCTTGGTTAACTCCATCAAAAAATACTCTTACAAAAAAAATGATAGAGAAAAGAATAGTGAAAAATTTGAAATAGAAGATAGGAGAAAAGATAATACCCTCTGAAATGGGGTACTTAAAATAAAAACAGAAAGAAGACTGAGTACCTACCGTCACCATTACCTAACGCATAAATTTCACGCCTCTATAATTACCTCTTTTTCAAAAGTTCTGAAGTAAATTCAAATTGACACTGTCAGGATAAGCACGTAGGTCGGGAAAATGCACTCGGAGTGAGATATCTGAGAACAGTTTGCGGCAAGAGAAGAATGGTTTGAATGGGTTGAAGAATGGTTGAAGAAGGGTTTGGATTGAGTATTGGAATTCCATCCAAGAAAGGGTCATACACGCAACAGTAATGGACTGGAATTAAATAAATGTGCTTCGCTGTTTTGAGAAGAATGAGATAATGTTTGAGAGTCAAATACCAAAATATATTTGGACAGGGGAGGGATAAATGAGTGGAAGAGATAAATTTAAGTATTTTCCTAGAGATATGGCCAGTTTTTGGACCGAGCTAACCCTAGAATAGTAGGTTTAGGGAAGAATGTCCTAACTTCTGGCATATCGTTTTCCTTCATTCAGATGATCGCAATTAGATCCCTCTTTAAGTTCTCATATCATATTCTTCTTCTTATTTCGTCAAGAATTCTCATCCTCTCTCTCAGTTTTTTCTCTCTATTATCCTCTTCAGTGTTCCTTCTCCTTTCTGTACGTCCTCCATTCATCTCTTCCGCCTCCTCCAAACCTCAGCCACCGGCTTCCATACCTCACCAAACATATCGAAGAGGTAGAACAAGAAAGTCAAGGGTGAGTGAATGAGGAGAAAAAGACTCATTCGAGAATGAATACTAGTCTTAAGGACAGGACGGCGCGTATGAAGTAACGCGTTGGTGTAAAAGATGCGCAAGAGGCATGCAAGGCATGACATTATAGAGAAAACCATTTAAATAGCTTCCTCGGACTAGCAGGGATAACAAATTTCTTTGTCGCAGTCTACTATGAAAGGTTTTTCGTTATGTGTATGTCATCGTTGGTCATTCAATCCTAAGATTGGTTGACTGCAGACCTCCACCCTTCACTATATCTAATGCTAGTTCCCTTACCTCCTGGTTGCTCTTCCCATATACTTTACTCTTTATTTGGTCCGTGAACTTATTCCTGGGTCTTCCTCTGGGGACTCTTCCCTCTTACCTTAAATTATTTTCTTCACATACCCGTTGTGTCACAGGGAATGACCAATCCATTTGGTTCTTCTTTTCTCTCTGATGTTCCATATGGTCCCATTCCTCTTCTACTCTTCTGTACACTTTATCATTTCTCGTTTTTTCCATCCATTTTATCTTCAGCATCCTCCTCCAGCACCAGGTTTCGAAGGTTACTAGTCTTTTCTGGTCAGCTTTTCCAATGGTCCTTGCTTTCGATCCATATAGTGCTACGCTCCACACGAAGGTTTTCACATACTGTTTCCTGGTTTGTAGTCCTATCTTCTTTGAGCACAGCAGTTGTCATTTTCCCGTGAACGCCTTCTTAGCTTGGGCTATTCTCCGCTTGATATCCGTTGTACTTCTCCCGTCTTACGTGATGGTACCTCCGAGATAGGTGAAGGAATCCACTAGCATTAATTTCTCTCCTCTCACATTCAGCTTCTGTCTTCCACCTACTAGATTTTTAGTCTTCGTCCAATTTATTTTCATGTCGTATTCTTGGAGAACTTGGCCCATTAAATGTAGTGACCCGCGAAGATCATATGTATGCGTAAATATATATGTAACATGATTTTACAGTTTTTGCGAGCTTTTCTTTCCAAAGTTTTTCCTCCTTTACCATCTCTGCGAAGTGCTCTCGTTGCCAATCTTCATTACTAATTTACGAAACATAATGTACGCATCAATTTCGGTATCATTCATGACGCGGAGTATCTCCCGGCGATCACCGAGCTAATTTCCGTGATGCATGGAGGGGAAGGAGTGAAGAAGATGGATCGAGTTTGGAAACTTTGAATCGTCATTTCTTCTCCACCCTTCAGTGCTCCCGTCACCCGTTGAGAGAGAGAGAGAGAGGTCTCTCGTTGCGCAGCCCTGTAGGCATTCCCGAGAAATATAGACGTGCTGAACAAACCTCAAAGCGAACTCAACGCGTATCGATTTTCGATCGCACTAATGGACTCCGCACCGGAGCGTTATTTCTTTTTGTTATTTAAAAGTTCCTCATCTAACGCCTCCATTTTTTTGGCGATAAATACCACTGAGAAATAAGCGATACATTACAAATAAAATCTTTAATAAATTAAAACCAGGATTATATGGATCGGAATCCTATGTGAATATTAAAAAAAATATTTTTCATTTCCTCATTAATTCAATGAATTTGAGGGCATATCCGAAATGATTTTGAAAAGATGAATACGCATCCGCAACAAAAACGATTTGAAAATTTCAAAACGTTTAATCCTTTTTTTTTTACAAATTCGCGTAAAACTTAAAAACCTCTCCTTGCACTATTACCCCAAGGTAATACTCTAGAATTGTATTTTGTTTAATAAACAAATTTAAAACATTGTACAAGATATAATTTTTTTATTTATGATGACTGTAATTTGGTTTTAGTACTTTTATTCATACGATATTTTATAATATTACATAACTTTTGGAAATCTACTGCTTTTTTAAAAAAATGGCAAAAAAATTACTGTTAAATATGTTTTAACCGTTTAACGCATTTTAAATCTAATATTTACTCTTAAATGTCCTATCATGTTTTATTGGCCAATGTTTATACTGATAAAAAGGTGTCCTAATGATTAAAAAAAAAATATCTCTCTTATAATATCGTTTATCTCTAAATTTCACTAAGAGAGGCGGATATGGGCTCTGAAAAACCTAACACCTGTCTGAAACGCCAACGCTGAACTGAGCAAGACTTTTTACAAAAGAAGCCAAATAACGTATTAAAATATTGTGTTTAAGGCCTCATGTAACGCTTGTAAATTTGGACTGAAGTCTAAAGGAAAAAACTAAGCCGAAACCCACAAAAAGACACCCGGTAAGCGGCTTGACTTATATACTGGAACTCATTTTAAATCTGAAGGTATCTGTAAAAATGTCAATGTATTCAAATAACGAGTAAATGGGTGCTTGCAGTTTGCAAGCAAGGGGTGGAGTTTGTGTATGATGATACTCTTAACGTATAGAAAAATGAATGCATCATCTTTACATAACCAATGAAAGCTCTCTAGTCTGGGTGCTACATGCAAGCAAAGAAAAATATTATGGAATTCTCAAAATGAATTACACGGTCCATGAGGTATGGATGCCTGACAGTTCTAGTACAAGTCATATTATATCTCATCCGGTTATTAACGACTTCTCAAAAGACTATAGTCAAACAGAGAGCTGGCCGAGTCCCAAATCTCAAATCGACAATCGACCAGGCGACAATGGAAAAATCTATCCATAACAACAGATATGAATAAATTTCTAAAACCCACGATAAAATTAAAAACTACAGTTTAACGGTAGGTAGGGAAAAATCAAATGCAAGAATAAGATGTTTCAGCCTCATATTGATGAAAGGATCAATTTTATATCTCAATTCTTTCATATTTTAATGAACGAAAGAAAAAAAGATCTACAGTAAAAAGTTTCATTTTTCCCATTTCATTCCATGTAAAATTATAGATTGCAATAACTCGAAGCCTAATTGAGTTTTTTTTAACTTTTCCGATTCTTTCCCAACTCATAATTATAACCCTCCCCTAAACAACATAATTATAACCCTCCCCTAAAAATTTCACTCACCTAGCCCGAACTGCCCAGGAATTTTGATGAATGAGTAAGTCAGTTTTGTAAAATAATATACTATATTAATTAATTAATAATGTCTGTGCCAGTGAGAGCACTGGGTTGGGGGAAATGGGAACGTTCGAGCCTCATTCGACCGAGTTAAAACGAAGATCAGGTCAAGGGAGGAATCATCGGAAACAAGAAATACTACTTCGTGGAAATACTACGTTCTCTGCCATTAAAATACAAGAGAGCTATGAGATTGGGGGATTTCTGACACCATGGAGACGTACAAGTGTAGTGCTTGACCCTATAAGCGCTTCATTCCACCCGTATTCTGCGTCTCATCAAAATTATTCAGGTTCAACGAGGATAAGAAGGGATTCAATATCTTCAGACTCCACTTCGGTGAGTTTCAAGGTGGCATGGCTGAAAATACTGTAGGATCATTAAACTTATATTTCAAACGACTGGTTTCCTCGAATAGCTAAATTCATCAGATCCTGATGATGTTGGCGATATCGGCCATTCCAAATAAAGGTTCATCTGTCACGTGCAGTGTACCGCATTTAAACCCAAATATAGATCACAGCTTATTCATCCATACTGAACGCTAGTTAATACAAGATCAAGTAAGCAATTTAACCTCCAAATTTGTGTATTTTGGCTCATATTTTCCAGTGATGTGGCGCAGGGTTAGCTAGAGCGTGTTTAATTACACACACAAACACGCGGACTTAATTCTCATCTGCTGCAGGACGCCATCCAAGCGTCAAAATGAGGCGAGGTGAGGCAACATCATTGGATCCGGATCCGAATTTCAGTCAAGGCGAATGATTCTTCCGCTGTGGAATTTCGCACACGATGGATAAACGTGACAGATAGTCAACAGACCTAAGCGTGTGTGCCAAAGGTTTCCGAACTTGTACAAACCGCTTTTCACTTTCTCCTACAGCGATTTTTACGACTCAACTAAGTGACATTTCATACTATAAAAATATTTTGCTTCTCCCGGAAAAATCCTGGATTTTAGCTCTTATCTAGCTTCTCTTGGGATGATCTCCCTAAAGTCCGACGTTTCGGAAAGAGAATTTCCTTTCGTCAAGAGGGCTTTTGATGGTCAACAGCCCCAAGGCAGAAACACTCTTTTCGATGCGCGGGTAGATTGGAGAATATCAACCGGTAGGACGGTAGAATATATTTTACATCTCTGATCTGCTTATTCAAGCGTGTAAAACTCCCGTTCATTCATTCATTCATCGTCCCTAAGATTGGTTGACAGCATCCCTCCACCCTTCCTTATCTAATGCTAGTTCCCATACCTTCCGGTATCTTTTTCAATGTACTTTTCTCTTTACTTGGTCCGTGATCTTATTCCTGGGTCTTCCTCTGGGGACTCTTCCCTCTTACCTTAAATTATTTTCTTCACATACCCGTTGTGTCACAGGGAATGTCCAATCCATTTGGTTCTTCTTTTCTCTATGGTTTTCCATATGGTCCATTCCTCTTCTACTCTTCTGTACACTTCATCATTTTTTATTTTGTCCATCCATTTTATCTTCAGCATCCTCCTCCAGCACCAGGTTACGAAGGCTTCTAGTCTGTTCTGGTTAGCTTTTCCAGTGGTCCATGCTTCCAATCCATAGAGTGCTACACTCCACAAGAATGTTTTCACATATTGTTTCCTGGTTTGTAGGCCAATCTTCTTCGAGCACAGTAAAACTTCCGTGTTGAAGTAAAAATTTCAGCAATTCTTTCCTAAATTCGTAAGAGAAATCAGCTTACAATCTAGGCTGAGAGAACCTTGATCTCTAGCAAATTGGCAATTGTTTCATTTTGATCGGTAACTATACGACTGTCACTTCATTATTTTCAACTCGGATTGTCACCGACTCTTTGCAAATCCCACAAAAAAAAACAACACTATCCTGTCCTTTTGATACGTCTCTCATTCTGAAACTAGTAACACCAACGTGTTTTAACACGATACATCATCTTTTGGATCACGCGGAGGTCAGGGTTTACGAAATGCAAATATGAAAGATATATGAGAAATAAGGTATTATGATTGAGATATTTTACTCTTATAACCACAAATATCCAACAAAATGACTGAAATAAAAAAAATGGAGGGATAAAATGTCGATCGGTTTTAGGAAAAAATACTTTGGTTCCCACTAGTTTGACGGACAAAGGTAGACACGACTCGGATAAGAATTAATAGAGAGAGTTCACACCTACTACATACCCAACAGTGAACCCTTCGTCGAACTTTGAGACTTGATGCTGGACGTAGATAGGTAACTCAAACAGGGGGTGGCTTCCTCGCCCGAATTGACCACGTGCAGAATGATTTAAATCCTTTTTCTCAAACACCATTAATGATTCAAACAAAAACGAGGCACTTAAGGTAGTTGAAGCGAAATGTCATTTTACTTAGAAATCAATGAATTTGGTCTCAATTTAAAGAACAATATATCACTTTCCATTGACGCTAATAATTCAACCCCTTACCAAATTATTTTCCGAGACATTTGCCAGAAAATACTAGCCTTTTTATATGGAATTTGATACGTGTTTGCACTCCAGAGAGACCTTATATTAAAAATGAGGCATTCTGTACACTTACATCTGGTAAAAAATCAGCAGTGTGTAATTAGTGTGTTTTATCAACTATTTTTGAAAATTATTCATATTGTAACCGCAGTAAATTCTTCGAGATCACGATAAACCTTCCGTTTTGATGGAGATTCAAACGTGCCGCGTGCAAAATATGAGTCAAGTTATAGATTTATTTAGATATTTTTACTTAATTACTTACAATTGATATCATGTAAAACTATATCATTTTACCATTAATAATGCAATATTTAATTCGTGTCTCACAGCTTGTGAAATTAATACGTATAATCCGTATATGGTCTCTATTATGACTAAGGTACTATCTCGCTTGCACAACCTTAAATCCTTCAAAACTCATCTCACTTGCCGCCCTTCCTTCACATCCGATTCCCTTCCCTTATTCCTTCCCTTCTACGAGGCTGATGCCATCAAACCCCCCAACGCATGCTCATGAGGCCTCTCGCAGGATAGTATATGTAATCATCATCGGTTCTGTCAATCTTATGGAGGAACCTGCGCTTCGAAGTGGTGTCCTCTTAAGATGTACAAAATTGGCTGTAATGCGCAAGTTCTGGCTTAATAATGCTCTTATAATATTTTAAATTTCATGTAAATACCCCTTCGGGTAAAATCTTGGGGGACAACGCGTTAAAGCAAAGCTTTTACTACCTCATGAAAACCAGAAATGATACTAAATTCAACTTCCATTGCTATTTCGGCAGGCTATGTTCTCATGATTTTTTAACGATCTGAGGAAGGGTATAATTACTTTCAGCCTCAAACATTAAAAAATGTCAAATTTTAAGCTATCCGGGACTAGCCAAGGAGTTTCACTTTTACGGAGTCACCCGCAATGCACAAATGTGCGAATTTCCACAGAGAAAAAATCATCCGCCTTGACCGGGATCCCGGTCAAGGCGGATGATTTTTTCTCTGTGGAAATTCGCACATTAAAAAATGTATCTTAAATGCCAAAAAATTATATACATTGAACAAGATTGAATGAAGGTTCGATTAACTACGTAAAATGCAAAATTTTCCCATGGCAACGTTGCCGCATTTATCACAATATGCGGGCAATGTGTTCCGACGAATACCGGAAGTCTATATTTTAAACAAAAATGCTCGTGTTATAGTATTGATGACATAAGGTTATCAAAATATAGTAGGTGTCTTAATATGTTGCACATGTTATAGATGTTTTTGATTACATCACTCGGGTGGAAATTGAGGAAAAAACGTTATACGATCGTACTGTCATTACGGCAAGGCATTTCAGTGTTAAAAGTCATCAATTATGAACCAAAATATATTCGTTGAATGACCAATGATTTGGTAATATTTTTAAACCATTTGATATAAGAAGTTTTTATACATCTACATCAACATAATACCCTGCGAGCCGCCGCATGGGAGTGTGGCAGGGGGTGTTAGGTCACCAGCCGTGTAAAGATGTAAATTTTTGGAGATGGAATGGTGACATATATTATAGGAGTGTATTAGTGGAACTCAATTTTTATTGTGGTCGCTTATTGTTCGCGGAAAGAACGAGTTCTTGTACCTATCTGTTCGGCAGTGTAGCTCTGTAATTTTATCGCATATGTCAGACCTATAGATATAGTGAGGAGTCATGATAATATTCTCTATGTCGCTCTGAAAAATATCAGTTCTGAATTTATCAAGCAACCTAAGCCTGCCGTGTAGCATCCGAGTCTCTAGGGCTCCCACCTTAGTTCCTCTAAAAGTTGTGGGACACTATATGTACGCTCGTAGCAGTTTTTAAGGAAGCGCGCTGCTTTCCATGGTATTTTATTAATGTTTTTGGTTAAATCTATTTGATCAGGGTCCCAAATGATTCCGGCGTATTCGAAATGTGGCCTAATGAAAGCGAAGTAGCATCTCTTTTTGACTTTTTCATCCGAGGACCTTCCTATAATAAGTTTAACAAAACCTAGTTTCTTTAATGCTGCGCCACATATGTTCTATATGTGTAATCGCCACGATATATCAGAAGTTAAGGTAATTCCAAGATATTTTACTGTAACTGAAGACTTTGTTTACTCCACCCACAGTATAGGTATGGCATTTTTGTGATGATTTTCGCAGGAAGTGAACTGTGGTGCATTTGCTGATATTTAATTCTGTCTTATTGTATTAGGTGCGTTAAAAGCCTAATCCTAATGCCTAAAAGGTTCTTCTTAAGACTGACTGGCTGCAGCCCTTTCACCCTTACCTTACTAATGCTAGTTCCCTCACATCCTGGTATTATATATTTACCCATAGTCTGTTTTGAAACTCAAATAGCAGGAAAAGTTGAAACATTTTTTTTAAGAAAGCACAACTTTCACGATTAATAAAATTACACTTTATTTGTCTTAGAATTAGTATTGTGAAAAACAGGTGATTATATAAGTTTAAGCTTCCAGTTCATAATCACTGGACGTCCAATCCTAAGATTGGTTGACTGCAAGCCTCTACCCTTCCTCATTTAAAGCAAAATCCCTTACTTCCCAGTGTCTCTCCCCATGAAGATACTTTCTTCTTTATTTGGTCCATTAGTTTATTCCTGGGTCTTCCTCTGGGGGATTTATCCTCTATCTTGCCTTCAATTACGTTCTTGACAAAACCCATTGTGCCCCAGGGTATGTCCAAATCATCTGGGTCTTCTTTTGTGTATGGTATTCCAATTGGTCCTATCCTCTTCTACTATTCCTTACACTTTATCATTTCTTATTTTTTCCGTCCACTTAATCTTCAGCATCCTCCTCCAGCACCAGGCTTTGAAGGCTTCTAGTCTTTTCTGGTCAGCATATCCAATGGTCTATGCTTCCGATCTATAGAGAGTCACTCTACACATGAATATTTTCATATATTACTGTCTAATTTCCAACTATTTCCATACATCTGATTCTCAGCATCCTCCTCCAGCACAAGATTTTGAAATTTATAGTGTGCTCTGGTCCGCTTTTCCAATGGTCCATACTTCCAGTCCATAATGTGCCACGCTACACACAAATGTTTACACATACTCTTCCTGGTTCTCGGACGTAGGCCAATCTTCTTTGAACAGAGCAGTTGTCTTTTAACCATGGAACGCTGTATTTGCTTGGGCTATTGTTCGCTTGATATTAGTTGTACGTCTTACATTCCACGTGATGGTACTCCCGAGATAGGCGAAGGAATCCATTTGCTCTAATTTCTCTCCCCTCGACGTGATTTCTACATTCAGCCCTTCTCTCCCGAATGCTAGGATTTTAGTCTTTGAGTACACATGTACACGCAGGTTATCATGAACAAACACTCAAAAATTCCATGTCGAGCGATCTTTGGTACAGCAGAGAGTCAGCCAAAGTGCGTGCGGGTCAAGGGGCGTCGACTTGCGGGGATCGGCGTGATTCGAGGGGAGGAATAAATATTCCGGCCTTGCGGTGGAGGAATGCCTCCGCTGCAAACTAAAATCGGCCACTTTGGAGGTCGAGATCCCCACGGGAAGAGGTGAGCGAGAGAGGTCGTGTCGTAATGACCAAAGTTTCCCAACAGATGGCCTCGCAAAAGACACACGCACTCGCAACGTCGTTATCCATAGGTCGTTAATATCTTGTGCGGGACACACCATAACGTCGAAAGTGTTTCGATAGAAGGTTTCTAGGTTGAAGTGAGAGGGCTTAAGGCCCATGCCTCAATATTCATTAAGCCGTTAAGGGCGATGAGGACTCCCACCTCCGAACAATTTAATGTCCGAATTTATGCCGGCAAACTTCATCAGGGAAAGGTTTTCGATTATTGCCGTTCTATGAACTGGAGACGATACATAAAGTTGCATCATTTCTACATTATTTGAAGTCGGCCATTATCAGAAAAAGCTAAAAACTAGCAGGAAGGAAATGCAACGGGAAAACCACATAATTCCGCCTCTGGACGCCGTAAGATAACCGGTATATGAAGAAATATTGCGATAGTCAAAAACCTCTTCCATAAATTGTAACGAAACTCAACTGAAAATAAGAAATGATCAATTGTAGATGAAAAAATATACGATTAAGACGACTTAACTGAATTTATCATGATTTCAGTTTTTTTAATAACAAGCTGTAAACGTATTTGAAATCGCATGTTTTGTCACACGATAAATTTTCCGAGAAACTGAGACATCTACTCAGAAAAAATGGATCAAAATATTCAATAGTTTCAGCCTTAACTTTGTAAAACTTTTCCATAATGCTCAGGAATTAACAAAACTTTGTAACTTCTGTAGAATAATTATCGGACGACCAGTTTGGTCGAATAGTCGACAGCATCGCCTGATGATGTCAACGAAACAGGTCGTCCAATAAATATACGACGCAAAACTTAAAAAGTTTAGTTAATTCCTGATGATAAAAAAATATATTAATATCTATTTGTGCCAAACTTTAACCACTCATTATTTCAATGGGGAAAACGCTTCATTCGCGTCAATGATTTATCTGAAGCTACAGGAGAAATTAATGAATCGGATATGGGTACTAAGATTAACGTTTGAACAAATCATGTTTATGCTGAGTCATAGCTAGGGTATGAAATTTTTTCCTCATGTGTTTTCAAGGCATCCATCTATTCAATTTTTCAATGACGAAATTTTTGTGTTCTTAGTTATTTTATAATTAACCCAGTCACATTGAAACATAAAGTTGGAATTTGAAATCTTCGATAAACAAATATTGAGGTCGTTAATGTCGGTCAACGAGCCTCATGACCCAAACAAAAAATGAACGAAACACTTAATGTGTACGTTGTCCATTGATTTCCGATGAATGGGAACGCGACAAGTATATTGCTTTTAACTATTTTGCCATTTTTTGTATTCCAGACGTAAACATCATCACATCTCGAAAGGTAAAAGCCGGCAATGGACTCAAGCCAGACGAAGATAAAAGAGAAATTCCCAGTTGATAAACGAACAACAAAGATAGATGATGCTGGAACTGAATGTCTATAAACTGCATCCACGTTAAAGAGGAGAAAAGACTCTATGGGAGCAATATGGCAAAGTCAACAGCCATATCTCAAAATGCCAAAGCGCCTTTATATCTAGATTGGTTTGGAGTATCTCCAGTTCCACCCACTACCCCTTAACGGACTCAAGGGGAAGTCGTGTGATTTATTGAAGAGTCGAAAGGAACACCCAATGAATCAAGCTAAAAAAAAATGTTTTCACCAACTTCTGAGATAGCCATGGCAGCAAAAGCCTTTTTACAGATAAGAAATCGCAAATCCTCGGAAAACCTGATTCATCATGTGGAAATACGGCTTAAACGGGTGCTAATAATTTTACCCACACTTTATTATGTATCAGAATATAATTTTCGTAAAAAATTAATTAAAAATTTACGTATAAATAATTCATAATAAAAACGATATACAGTTCCACAATGTTTTATCATTAATTTTATGTATTTATATGTAAGTGCCTATGTGAGCCAAACGTGCCGAAAATTTATAACTTGAATTGAAGAACATAAAAGGATTGCTGAACGCAAAGATTTCAAGTCGTATGTCGCCAAGCGCCTCATATAATACATAAGACATAAGTGTGGGACATAAGTGTGATTTTAATTTTTTACATGTATTTGATAAGGTGTTAAACTAGATGTTTCAGAAATTCTATAAATTGCTAAAGTTTCTCCTTCACCTGATTTTACTGAGATAAATGATATAACGGATTGTAATGTTATCTAATTTTGACCTCAGTTTTTAATTCTGACATATTTCTTACTAACCCTCTCTCCCCCTCTTGATGTCATCACCATCTGACCTTCCTTCCACTACCCTCACTGTCCTCGTAGTCCGTAAACTTCCACTTCTCATCCCCTCCTCTCCCATGTCCCCTCCTACTTAAGTCAGTAGGGCTGGTAGATTTTTTAAACTTTCTTTTTCCAAAAATGAGGGGGGCCAAAATGTTTTGTTTTGGTTAGCTATTCACAATCATATTAACAAGAAATGGCAATTAAATTGGTTTGCTTGGTAAATAGCTTCTTCAAATTCGTGATATTTTCACATTTCACGTAAAATTCGCAGCACACTGTCACAGTCCTGAACAAGATAGAAGAACACTGGAAAAAGGCCACATACATATCACTTGGCAGAGGAAGACTGGGAGTGAAAGAGGCTTTAAAGCAACGTTAGACAAGCTCTTTGACATCCTCAATTTCAAGTGTGAGATTAAGCTATGTTCAGAATTTGAGGGTCCATGTCCAGGTGGTGCTGACTGTAAACATGGAGTGCACATCTCCCACTCTTGTTTTAAGGATATGAAGTTCCCTGTCAAAGAACTAGTGTTTATTAAGAGTCAATGAAAGAAGGTTGGGTCTGTTGGACAGTTTCAAATTTGATTACCTCTAACTGAGCACGGAAGACAGACTAAAAAGCAGAGGAGGAAAGAAGATGATTTAAGAAGAATTTCTGAATATAAGCAGAAAAGGAAGGAAGAGTTAACATTGCAACCAAATGAAGTAATTTTCTCCGACGAAGATGAAGAGCCAGCTGATGTTTGGGTTGAAGTTTTTGAAGATCCTTTGCAGATTCCATGTGATGATTCTGATTAACTTCTATGTCAAGTACAAGTCATTACAATACATTACAATTGCGCAATGTTACATTGCAAAGTATTAGGTATGGTGTCGGTCTACGTGCCTGCCTTTACAACAGCTACATTTTTGGATGCTGGATTAAATACTGAAGGAGACAAGAGACTTGTGGTTGATCACAATAAAGGTAAAAGGGCACAAGAAAAAGTCACGAAATCACTTGATGAAGAATTGTGCCGGATAGACAATATTGAATAAATCTTCATTGATGGACGCAAAGATTCCACAGAAGTTCTGTTACAAGCAGATAACTCAAGTCATCAAATTCCAAGTATTGTGAAAGAAGAGCATTACACTGTGTGCAGTGAGCCAGGTGGAAGGTATCTTTGCCATTTTACTCCAGAGATAGATTTAACGAAAAGGAAACCTGCTGAAGTTATTGCTAATCATCTTGTGGATTTCTTAAAGAAAAACAGCATTGATAATAGTTTGCAGGCTATCGATGGTGACTCAACGATTGTTAAAGCTGGTTGAAAAGGAGGAGTCATGCATTGGGTTGAGGCAAATCTGAATCGTAAACTCATATGATTGGTTTGTGCTCTTTATACCAACGAGCTACCTTTGCGGCACTAGATCACAGATTTGGATGGAAAAACTTTGTCTTACAACAAGTGGAAAGGTACGATTGGCACTGCAACATTGATTGATACTGCAACAGAACTTGAAATCAATGCCTCATTTGTCAGAATATCCTTTCCAGAGCCTTTGGTTCCATTGAGTGACATTGTTGTCAAAGATCTCTCTGCGAATCAGGCTTACGGTTACATGATAACTCAGGCCATAAGGATAGGTGTACTTCCAATTGATCTGATATCATTAGAAATTGATCCTGTGAGTCACTATCGATGGTTAATAACTGCAAATAGGATTTTTCGCATATGGGTTTCAAAACACGACCTCAAAGGCAACAGCTTCAAGGCGATAAAACTGCTTGTGGAATACATTGTTGGCGTTTACTATCCCTGCTGGTTTTAAGTCAAATATAAATTCTCTTTGGTGGAAGGACCTCTTTATCAACTGAAGCTCCTAAAATCTAAGAAGAAGGCAGTAGCAGATGTTGTGTTGCCAATAATTCAATGTTCATCGTGGTTTGCCTTTGGTGAAATGGTGCTTCAGACACTTTTATGCTCGGAAAACTAAGAAAAAAGGAAGCAGGGGTCCAGAAGATGATTGAATTAAGGAATGAAGATGATGATACACTTGGAGACCTACCTGTTTGGCCTAGGATAACACCTGCAGTGAATTCAAATGCAACTTCCCTTTTGGAACAGATAGACAGGTCAGAAAAAGTATATGAACCTCCACTTACTTGTGAACTCAAAATATCCGAAATAAGAAAGTTTGTTGAAGAGCCAATGAAAGTCCCAAAGTGGCCATGTCATGGACAGTCCATAGAGAGATATGTGAAACAAGTAACAGAGGCTTCTGGAAAAGTGTATACTCATGAGAAACGAGAAGGATTCATTAGAGGCCAGGAAGCAAGCAGAATATTGATGTCTAGGAATGAATCGAAGTAAGATTTGATGAATATTGTTGGTTGAAACTTTTAAAAATTTTAAATGTGTTTTTAGTGTTTAATGATAGAGAAAAAATATATATCAAAGTGTTTGAGTTCATTAAACCACTTTTGAGCAAATTTTGTTGGAGTTTTTATTAAAATATCCCATTTTTTCGAAAATTTCAATATAAATTATAATCAAGCGCAAATTTGCCAAGGTAAATGTTTATAAATAAGAAAAAATCTTTTACATAAGGATATTACGCATCAAAAGGCAAATTTTTATACCCCCTCATTCACAAAAATCACGAATTTTTATTTTTGCCCTCCAAATTGACACGCCCTATTAAGTTAGTATAAAAGGTAGCATTAGTAATTTTCATTCTATTCCTCTTGAAAATACTTCGAAACCGGTAGACAACATTAAAAACATAGCGGAACTGTATATCGTTTATATTTCGAGTTACTTCGTCTCGTCGCTCCACAACGTAACGCCAAAATTAATTGATTTGAAATTTTACATGTTGTTATTGGGACAATTTCGGTAAAATCGCAATTTTATTATAATTTAATTCCTCGCAAGATATCTCTAGTGAGTTAGGAAAGCCTGTTGGATTCAATAATCATCAAAAGTTGATGTTACTTTCGCGAACTTAAAAGATGGTAAAAGACAGCTTTTGATTTGAAAAATATTGAGTAATTGACAGAAGATATCACAGATGACGTCATCTACAATTGAAAGCTCTGAAGCGCAGATATGTAAGGTAAAACAATGAGGAGCATAACTTTGACTGCGGGCATGATACGAAGCATAATATTACAAATGTAAACTTTACGCCGTCAGGCTCAGGTCAGGAAAACATTTCCCTTCTCACAAGCCCTTAACCTATGTTCCCCTGTCTCCCTCCCAAAAATTAGTTTCTTCTCCAACCCTCCCTTCTCAACGTTAGGTTACTATTGTAACAATCAATCAATAAAAGATAAACAATTGTACCTGAAGATTCAGCAAGCTGCAAAACGCGCTGTACGTTTACAATAAATAACTTTGGAACAGTAAAATACTGATTTTCAATATGGATTCAAATCACATAGGTAAGAGGGGAAGAGAGTTGAAAAGAGCAGGCTGATTGAAAAGCCTAGTTTATTTTAATAGAAAAGTCGTTTATCTGAACAGAGACCGTCCTTTCGCTGGGAGATCATTCTCCTTTTCTTTGTCATTCCCGGGTCTTAGTAACTCCTAGCCAAACGTTATAGCGACTATCCCATTACACTGCTTCAGATTGTTTTCTTTGGTTTTGTAAGAGATGATACCTTACCGTAGAACTCTATTCTCGACGCCTTCCTTATTCTATCATCCATGCAGAAGATCGCGTCGACTGTATTATTTTTACTCGTCTTTGAGCGCCGTCAAGTTGCGTCACCGGTTCGCGGCTCACCTAAGACTTCTTACTTACACACATTCCCTTCAAGATATTCACTTTCGAGGCAGGAAATCTCAAATACTCCAATTTTTAGTTTCAGGCTTCGTAGAGCTAGTGTTTTTTTCATTTCTTTCCTCTACACAGCCCTTGACGCGATTCAATTTTCAAAGCCTCCATCACTTCCATAATGAATGTCATCTGAATGAATCTTGCATGCTCCTTCATTCACATCGAGACTGATATTTTTTCCTCGTATGAGATTCCAAGAGAGAGGAGCATTCATGTACTCGACTGCTTGTACCCCTAATGTAATCCTTCCTCATTTTCGCCTTTCGGATTGGTATCACGTGCATTCGACTGTCGAGCTTTGATATTTGTATAGTATTTGCCTAGTCTACATACAGCGTTATCTAAAGGCAATCTTTATTTTTAATGTACAGTTAAGTAAAGACAGGATCTGTATCTGTTCTTTAAACTAAATGTAGCCACATCGAGAAAAGATACTGAAATAAATGATTAGGGCGACGGTCGTTACTAGTAAAATTAAGAAATAATATCAATGGTTGGTGTGTTCACTTTGTGGAAGTTTTTGTTGTTCATCTTTAAAACGAAACCACTTAGTTTCTTTACCACCAATATTTCATCTTAATACAGAGGTAGAAGAAAAGCTGAGTGGTTTCATTTTAGAGATGAATAAGTTAAGAAAGTAAGGATTGAAGAAACTGGAATGAAAGATGGAATTTTCGTTAGGTGAGCACACGTAATTTCGCGAAATTTGTATCAACTTCCGAGATAAAAATAATGATGAGTTACCATAATTATTTAATCATTAAAATTTTCATTTGATATCCTTTCTTACACTCATAATATTTCATTGCAAACTACTTAAATAAATGCATTAAAGCAAGGAAACATGAGAGATGTTCGAAATAAACGGGGAAAATTGTTTTGGAGTAGCTAGAGCATATTGGTTCTTATATTCATTGAAGTACTCTTCTTATCTAGAGATACATTTATTCCATGCGTCTTCTCACCTCCCTTTCCCGTTGGGAATTTTCTTTAACGTCCTCAATGAAGCCAAAACGACGTCTTTGAAGCACTAATTTTAATTAAGGACATTTAAAAAAGTCACACAGAGGTAGAACAGATGAGTTAAGAGGCTTAGATTGGACTGTCATTTTTCACAGATCTCACGTAATGACAAGGATTGCTAGCGGGAGCGCTGTCATGGGCGAGGGTTCTCTCTTGCTCGGATGCTAAAAAATGAGGTACGAACTTTGCTGCAACAACCAGAAGTATGTTAAATTTTTCGGTAAAAATGTTATGACATGACCCAATCAGAATTTTAAAATTTTCAGCAGGTTTTCTGACAGTCTTACGACAGTTAGCGCGCAACAGATCCTCAATTTTCTGAGTCTTACTGCCATCAGTTGGCATCGGAGGCCTTCCTGGTCGAGATTTGGCTTGAACAGACTCACGGCTAATTTCGAATTGGCTAAACCATTCATAGCACTGCGTTACATTAAGATCATTGTCTCAGAAAGTCTCCATCAAAAGTTGGAAGGTTTCCGAAAAATATTTCCATAGTTCCACATTGAATATCACGTTTCCAAGTTCATTCTAAAACTCTGACTTTATAAAAATCTCCTCGGTGACCAAAAATGCCTTCCACTTCAACAGATATACTGCGAAAACTAAATAAGATTCAAACAAATGGAAACCATATTAGGAAGAGAAAAAGGAGCGCTGTCAACCAGATGTCGCTAGAATTATCCGGAACATCACAATAAAAAAATCCTGTTATTTTTAGAACAGCCCGTGTGCACTTACCGAGGGACCAGAATTACTGTAAATCTTAATATACTGTCATTGGAAGTAAGAGCGCATGCTTGACAGGTTAAAATGCCGGCGATGAATGATCGGTAAGCAGCTTAAGTCAACATCGCTGGTTGCCGATATGAGACATCACTTACGGCTCTTTTTTCTGGCTAAACCGATAAAAATGCTAATGAAAGTCACACTAGCCGTTTACGGCATCCAAGGTAGATATTCTCGTGATGCTGACCCAAAATACCTTCGACGGGCATATCGAGAGAGAATGGCTCCACTCACTTTAAATTGAATTGCACCCTTAATTTAAATACATCCTCACTTTAACTGCCTTGAAATCTTCCGCAAAAGCACTTTTATTGGATGTGTCATTTAGAGCTCAGTTTAAATCGGTGAAATTGACAAGCAATTTTCACATCTTCTCCCTGAGGGAGTATTCAGTCCTTTCCTCCGACCGGAAGACCAGGCTGTATACAATTCAAGAGACAGGAAGCACATAAGTGTGGACCATAAATTCAAAGATTATGTCCGTATTATGAACTATTCAAATTAATATAGAGTTAATGTTTACTTAAAAGATGAAAGAAAACACCCGAAGAATAATGAGCGATTTTAGGAATTGGCGCGAAAGATAAAGAATACGTGAAAGTGGCATGCGTGTTGCCTACTCAGTGTTGCTGTCCGATTTTTTTTCGTAACCATCATTTAGGTAATACAAACAGCAATTTCTTAATGTTTTAGTCTCAAAAAATGTCCATAAAGTATGCATATACTTATAAAAGAAGAAATATATTGATATTTGCGCTTTTTATTGGATAAAAAAGAAAATAAATACACGATTCTCACCCGTAAAAATTTAAATTTTGACACCCCTGCGGTACGGTTTGCCGGGGGTTTACTCCAAATTAAACGTAATGCTTGCATCAAAAAGAAAAAAAATAAAGTTTTGAAGACCCGTTTAATTCGAAAAAATAAAGATCTGGAATTTTTGCCTCACCCTAATGGACATGTTTCTTTTTCTAATATACCTGAGCCAAAGTACCATGGACCAAGCGCACAAAAAAATCACTTTAATTGGAGGTGGCTCTCGGCTGCTTCATAATGGTAAATGATCAAGAAAGCCTGTGTAGGCAGGCCGACCAGAAAAAATTGCGGTACCACGTATGAGCCTGTTTTTGCGCTGCTACTGCGACAAAGGCGCTAGAGAAATCCTCAAAGCACGATACAGATGACACGGAATCGTCGTTCTTCGCCGCCGCAGGACCCGCACAAAGGAAATTGCACCAATTATGAAAAACAATTTTGAGGTGGGTAGGCTCCCGACGAAGGTACACGCAGGAACCAAGGATTCTGGAGCGGAGAGCTTTTTGCTATGTGCTCCTCATCCCGAAAGGCCGTTTCCAGCATCCGCCTCAAAACGGATTTCAAGAAAGGCAGTTCCGACCCACCCTTACCCACATGTGCGAAAGAAACAGAGCCCGAGGGGTGAGCGGAGCAAATGAGGCCAACGACCCCCCACTGGCTTCCTACGTGGACATCCGGAAATTGCCTCTATTGTGTACGGCATCTTCAGCCTCAGTATCAGTTCGTCAAAAGGGTCAAGGAAAAGCGATTGTCTCCAGACTGAAGTTCTCCTTTTGCCTGAAAACTGATTAGTCTGGCACGTGAAATGTTCATGCCCGGAATGGCATAACTTATCCAACTGAAAAAAACAAAAGGACTTGTTTGAATGAAAGTAGAACGTGAAGCAACATCGGGCCTAGGTGTGACAAGCACGATACAAAGAGAGCATAACACAGAGATATAAATGAACCATAAATAACAAAGTTCTCCCATCAAAAAAGACAAGCGTTGTAAATTTTCTGTTGATCACAAATTAATGCACATTTTAGGTAGTGCGAGCGAGATAGTTCCCTAATCACAATGGAGACCATATTCGAATTACAAATTTTAATTTCACAAGCTGTGAGACATGCGACTTAAATATTGCATTATTATTGGTAAAATAATATAGTTTCACATGACAGAAATTGTAAGCAATCATATGAAAAAATATAAATAAGTCCAAAATTTGACACATTTTTTTTCACGCGGTACGTTTGAAACTCCATCAAAACGGAAGATTTATTGGGATCCCGAAGAATTTGCTGCGGTGACATTGTGATTAATTTAAAAAAACAGTAGAGAAAACACAAACTACATGCTGTTGATTTTTGACGAGTTCTAGCTGTTAGAAATACCTAATTTGTTAAATAAGGACTCTCTGGAGTGCATACACGTACTATTTCTCATATAAAAAGGAAATTCTTTGGAAAATATCTCGGAAAGTAATGCGGTAAGGGGTTGAATTTTAGGTGTCAACGGAAGGGTGATAATTTTTTAATGGGACGAAATTTATTCATTTCTTAGGTAAAATGATATTTCGCTTTAACTACCATTAGGTAGTTCGAGCGGGAGTGTTCTCAAGTCATTAAAGAGATCATACTCGAATTATACGTTTCAATTTCTGCAACTATAGGCAGTATGAATTAAATATTTTATTATTAAGGGTACAATACATAAAATACTTTTATTCAACTGAAATGATTATCAATTAAATAAAAATATCCCCATAAGTTTTTAACTTGACTCATTTTATTCACGTGATACGTTCAAAACTCCTTCACAATGGAAGGTTTTTTTTTGCGATTCTGAAAAATTACTGCGGTGATAATAAGATTTATTTTTAAAAAATAGTCGAGGAAATATACAAACTATGCGCTGTTAATTTTTTGACGAAATATTGGTGCTGGAAATTCCCCATTCAAAAAAAATAATTTCCATCTGGAATGCATACACGTTCAATGTCCCCTGTAAAAGGCCTGATATTTTTCGTAAAAATCTCGGAAAATTGTGCGGTAAGAGGCTGGTTTTTTTGATATTTTTGGAAGATTGAGATAATTTTCTTTAGATTGAGACCAAATTATTCATCGATTTCTAGGTGAAATGATATTTCGCTCAAACCACCACAAGGAAAGTCAAAGGCTAGTTTGGGAATACATCATGATAAAAACATAATGGCTAGTTAACACACACCTCAATGAACAACACATATTTGTCGCACATATGAGCCACATTTGCAACGTTTGTGTCGGCGACGGGGCTAAGTCCTGGCCAGCAAACCCGTTGGTCGCTGGTTCGATTCCCGCCTGGGTGGAATAATTCTGCATTCTGTAACGCGTTCGCGTCAGTAGGGTTGGAGGAAGAGGGCGTGGTATGGCCTCATTCAGTATAAATAAACACGAATAATAACAAAAATAAGGGATTTGCTGAGTCACCATTGCTGATTAACGCTACCATTAATAATTATCAACGTAGTAACAACAACTATTAGTGCTACTCCGTTGATCGGATGGTAATCAAGGTATACCTGTCTTAGAGAGGACCGCCAGGCGTAGAAGATTTGATATTGGTGGTCACGAACTCATAAGTTTTCCAAGAATCCCTGCATTACATGCTAATATCAACGGAGGACAGGGAAATGCGAGCACATCAGATGCTCTAACGCGTTCCGTTGGAAAAATCAGTTATCACGGAAAGCCTATCCAAACTAAAACAAATGACCTCAATTGTAAAAGCCACCCACGTAATGGATGCACAGTTTTTGTTTGCTAAGTTAAACCGGAGACATTATTTTAAACTCTGGATTGTAGCCTTTTATTTTCGCAGCACTTAAGATCATTTCTAATTAAGGTGGTGAAAAAAATAAACCATAAGTCTAGCGATTAGACGTTT